>OX451735.1:387351883-387951883 GCA_948472305.1 Vicia faba | reverse complement strand
TAGCTTTCGACTGAAATCATCTATGAATGTAACAAAGTATTTGTTACCTCCTATCGAATCAACCTGGATTGGTTCATATACATCAGAGTATATGACTTCAAGAATAGCCTTCGATATGCTTTCTGCATCCTTGCTGAAGCTATTCTTGTGTTGCTTCTCCTGCACACATTCCTCACATACTTTATTTGGAATGTCAATTTCAGGCAATCCTGAAACCATATTTTTTCTCTTCAAGTCTCTGATGTCTCTGAAGTTGAGAAGACCTAGTCTATAATGCCATATTCATTCATCTCTGCTAGCTGCAGTCGAAAGGCACTTGTGCTCCATCACATTTAGTTCAATCTTGAAGGTTCGATTATGAAACATAGGAGCCTTCAAGATTAATCTCTCATTTGCATCAACGACTCTCATCATCTTATCTTCGATTGACACTTTACAGTTCTCTTCGATCAATTGCCCTATAATGAGAAAATTGATCTTCATGCCTTGTATGTACAACACATTGAAGATTACTGACCTTTTGTCATCTTTCCTTATAATCATAACATCACCAATACCTTCAGTTGTTAGGGTATTGTCATTCGTAAATTTTACCATATTTTTTATTGAGGGCTTTATATTGACAAACTAGTCTTTCCTTCCAGACATATGTGATGAGAATCCTGAGTCCAGGTACCATTGATCTTTGAATCTATCTTCATCTCTTGTTATGACCATCATCATCATCATCTCTTCTTCTTTATGTTTTGCAAGCTTTGAATCACTTTCTTGATTCTTTTGTTTTTCTGGACAATCACTCGAATAATGTCCATACTTCTGACAATTGTAACATTGAATGTGAATCTTATCAGGTTTTTGACCACCACCTCTTCCTCTATTTGCAACACCACCTCTTTGGTTGCCTTGGTATGGTCTTCTTTGATTCGACATGTTTCCTTCGATTTGGTTTCCTCTACCATTCGATTTGTTGTAGCCACCTCTACCTCTGTCGAAACACTTTCCTTTGCATTTGGTTTCTTTTGCTGAATGTGCCTGCAAGGCCACATCACTCTTCAATTTGCTTGCAGCTCTTTCATTCATTCTTTGTTCATGAGATTCAAGCGTCCCTTGAAGCTCTTCCTTTGTCAATTTCGACAAGTCTTTCCCCTCTTCTATCGTCACCACTATGTGGTAGAACTTAGGAGCTAAAGATCTCAAGATCTTCGAAACAACAGTTCTTGTTGTGAACGTTTCTCCATATATCTTGATTTGATTTACTAGTTTTGTAACTCTGGTGAAGAAATCAGATATGCTTTCATTGTCTTCCATCTGAAGCAGTTCATACGTCCTTTTGTGAGTTTGTAACCTCACTTCTTTCACCTTCTCAAGGATTTCCCAAACTTCTTTTACAGATTCCGAATCACTAACCTTTTCGAAATTGTCTGGGCTGACACATTGATGAATTATAAATAACGCTTTATAACTCAGCTTCTCAGATTCTGTGTATTTCTTCTTTTCTTCTTCTGAAGCGTTTTCTCCAAGCGCTTCGACTCCATCTTTTACAAGATCCCAAAGGCCTTGACACCTGAATAAGACTTTCATCTGTTTGCACCAATTCTCATAGTTGTCAACTTTCAGAATTGGTAGGGTTGCTGGATAGTTTGTATTCCCATAACTTGTCATCGTGAATTCTTCAATTGTTCTTGATTGATACTTTCCTTGAATCGAAACAAAAGCTCTTGATACCAGATGTTGGAACTCACTAAAGTCTATGATGAATTTCTACCACAATGACAATTTAATTATGAGACAAACAAAGAAAGAAGACAAGACAAACAATTTCTGCAGAGTTTCTCTCTGCTCACAAACTGTGAAAACTTTATTATTCACTTTGCAACTGCAAAATACTGTGAATGACTTGCTTTATTTGCTTACAAAAAATAGGGATTACTCCCTCTATTTATAACTGAGCTTACACCCTAAGTCCAAAACCCAAAATATTTATTTTGTTACTAAATCAAATTTAATTTATTCTAAACTTAAATCAAATCTATTTAAATTTAAAACAAATCAAATCTTTTCGACACATAGTTTCGACATACTGAATTACAATTTAACAAAAGAAATGTAAAAATTAAAAGTTATATTTATAAAAATATAAGAAAAAAGAGTATGTACTGATAATAATGTAAAATATTTTATATTGTCAACTAATTACAGACATATATTATGCTAAATTATATTTTTTATTTTAAAATATTAATATAATATAATTAAATATTATAATTCTATTAGACGATACTGTAAATTACACTAGTGACCGTTTAAACCATCCAACTAAACAAATTTTAAAAATCAGTCATATTTATTTTTTAGACACAAATAAACTCAAACTGGTCTTGATACTATTTAAAACCGATCTATTTTCTTTTTGACGTAAATAAAATTTTGTATTAAAACTGAGTCAATTATTTTTAAACAACTTATTTTGTCAAAGAAGAATAATTTTATAAATTGAAATATTTCGTAATTTTTTAATACAAAATTTATTATATTTTTTAAGTTATGTGAAATAGTTAAGAATGTTATATAATTTGAAATAAAGTATTATTTTAGATATATAACTAATGGTTTATTTGCATAAAGTGGATATAGAGTTGAGGCTATTAATGAATTTGTAAATTCTATTTAGTTATGCAATATACAACGCTCTTTCACATTTGGGATAGGGTATCTAAATCTAGTATATAGTTCATTCTTAAACAAATTAATTAATTAATCAGTTACTAGCTCTAAACTTTCTTATGTGACTATACTGTATTAATTATGATTTTTAACTTCTTTGTCATTTGTCATCATATAGTGAAAATGATGGCATTGTCTCGCACTTAAGTATTTCAGACAAAGCCAGTTTCAAATGCTAATCGTTTCTTTGTTTTTATCTAAACTAAAAAAAAAAAAAGAATTAATCGACAAAGAACAAAGGATGTGATGTAATAAAAAACAAAACATGGAAAAAGACATGATGACTAGCTCACTAGGTAAATATTATTACTTTTTCTACACAATTAACATTTTCTGTCTTACTCAATTTAGAAGAAAATATTAAGTTTTAGTTTTTGTAATAAAATAATTAGTAATCCGTGCTGATCAATTATAAATCACTTATAATTTAAGATGAATTAAAAAAAATGCAATTTTTTTCGAATAAAACCTCAAAGTGTTATTAAACAATATTAAATTACAAATAAAAATGTTATTAAATAATATTAAATTAATTTAGGGTTAATACCTATTTTCACCCCTGACATATGGGGTTTGAAAAACCCCTGCCAAAAAAAATTCCAATTGTTACCTTGACAAATTTTAAAAGTTTCAGTTTTTATCTTGAGGATGCCACATCACCTAAAAGGCTGATGTGGCTTATATTTTTGTGGCATCCTCAAGGTAAAAACTGAAACTTTTAAAATTTATCATGGTAAAAACTGAAATTTTTAAAATTTGTCAAGGTAACAATTGGAACTTTTTAGGTGATGTGGCATCCTCAAGGTAAAAACTGAAACTTTTAAAATTTGTGAAGGTAACAATTGGAACTTTTTTTTTGGCAGGGGATTTTTCAAATACACCCCATATGTCAGAGGTGAAAATAGGTATTAACCCATTAATTTAAGGTTTATATGTTGATTTAACATATTCTCTTTGGCACTTTGCATCTATGTTCTATTTTGAATAAAACAACAAGCTCAAGCCACAACAAAAGAAAAGTTAAAACGAAATATTCATCAATGCATCCAGAACACCCCTGTAAAAGCTTTGCTGAATGGAAAATCAAAATTAACAATATCATAATGATAAAATTTTACACCTACATTTTTAAATTCTATGAATATTATTCAAATAGTTCTCATTCATTTTAAACATTAGAATTTAAAAGGAATTACAGAAACAGATTAAAATTCTCAAAAAAAATGTTAAAGCAACAAATAAATTTATTAATATAAAATAAAATATCGAACAAAAAATATACAAAGTTACACTATACCATAGAAGAAAGAAATTCCACAAAGACACAAAATTCGAGCAATATATTTTTATCTATTAAAATCCTTAAAACAGAAAAAAGAAATACACAAATATTAAAGAGAGAGTTAACAATGCCCTAAAAAAGACTTGAAAAAGAAAACAATGAAAAAGAGGGTTAAAGAAAAAAAACCAAAAATCGTTAAAGCCTAACACTTGAAGATGAAGGATGAGAGAAGCGACTTCTCTATCAATGAGAGAGATAGAAATTAAAAAAAATGAAGTGTGTAAGAGTAACATAGCGTGAGATGTTGTATTAGGGTTAGACAAGCGAATATTTTAATATTAAACTAAGGGTAAAAATGGTGAAAAGTCAAGAAAACCATAAAAGTGAATATCTGTTGAATTATAGTGAAGGGTTAATACGTAATAACCAATGTATCAAATTTTTATAGATATATAGATTTAAAGTCGAGGGCATGGATATGACGTTGATATTTGTGCCACACCCGCCCTTGTATATAGAATATATAATTTTATATTTTTATTTACATATTTATTTAATTATATATTATAAGTTTTAATATCATTCTAACATAAAATATAATGTTAGTATGATTTTATTTTACTGTTTTATATATATTGGAGGGGTCGAAAATGCATCGCGGCAAAAACAGAAACCCTCATAGATAGAGAGGTAGGTTAAAATTTCAACTTTGATTTAGAATGTGTATAAGGTGGAGAAAACTAACTTGTGGCAATGGAGGATGCAGGGCAAAGAAAATCGACGTTGTTGTGAATTACGATAAAATTCAATATTAATTTGTGAGATAAAGAATAGTAGCAATCAAAATTAATGGTCTACAACAATAATAATCTGTACACAGATAATATAACAAAATAAAGTGAGAAAAAACGAAGGTTTGTTTACCTAATTCGATCAAACAATCTACTCTGAAGGAGAGAGCAGCTATCCATCACTATACTCAGAAATTTATTACAAGAGATTACAGATGAGTTACAAGAAAATAGCATTTGCCTTCAGGTTAATGAGAACAACCTTGAAGGCGTCCAAAAAATAATCCTATTTTCTACCCAAGTGTTTTCCCACCGCTTCAACCTTCAATATATGAATAACTCAAATCCAAAGTATAAACAAGTATTTCCCAATTCCCTTAGATAACTCCAAAGGTTTCCCAAAACCTTTGCCTTTCTAAGGTTTCCCTTTAGAATAACCAAAATCCTATGTTATATCTTAAACCATTGCTCTCCCTTGTTGTTGTAAGCTCTAAGATTGTCACACCTACAAGCATATAAGAGATACATATTTATAATATCAAATATCCAACAACTAAAGTCCAAAATCACAATCCAATCACATATAGATCCATGAACTGAATTGAAAGAGCCTGAAACACGTAAAATGATAAATTGCCGAAAAAGTCTGAAAAACCTGAAATCACTATTTACCGTACGAACAACACTATTCGCCATACGTACATCACTATTCACCATACGACGAACAATACTATTCAATGTACATGTATCAGTATTCACTATATTGGCATCACTATTCACCATGCGATTATACCCGATTTCTGGTTTTTTGACTTTTTGAAACTCCTGATTTTTGCAGTATATGCAATCTCCAAAAATATGTTTGCTTTCTCTTTATCAACAAAGGTTTTAAGGCACATTAAAACAATCTCCACCATGATTTTAAATCGTGTTGATACCAATTTAATCATCAACAATGTTGTTGCTCTCTACCAGGTTAAAACTCTAATCAATAACCTTGATCAAATTCAAACAACCATTAAATCTTGATCTCGTCACTTGCATCCACTTGTTTCTAATTACCTTTTTATGCCTAGGTAATTTAACAAGCCTACAAGTATGATTTTTCAACCACCCTTGAGTCCACCTGTTTTCAAATGCCTCCCTGAAGGTTCTTCTTTTTGTATTTTGCAGTCCTTCAGTCACATTCAAAATATAATAACAAAGACTAGCATAATTGTTCCTTTGAGATGCTACAATAACCCTCCTTACCTTATCATGATTCAAATGATAATCATATATCTCTGTAACCGTTCCCTCACTACTGCTAGCATCCATAGTAGGAAACTCCACCTCAAACTGAGTTTTCTCCGTTATAGTTTTTACCAGGTTTCTCCCTTGGTTTTCACTATTCTTCCTCTGAAGAAATTTTCTGCCAACCAAGTAATTTGTTTTATCCTCAGCTCTTCCCCAAAAACTCAATAACAGCCCAGCAGTAACATGTACTTTTATCCCTTGATTTATGCAAAATTTATTATACTCCTCTAAAACTTTCTCAAGGCATTCACAACGCCTTAAACCCAAAAGTTTTGGAAATATTTATCCGGGAATTTATCATGTCCACAGAGATTAGTTATTGAATTGCCGTTTGACAAATTCTCGCGATTATGAGTTTGGGGATAAATGGTATATAAAAGTATCAACAGAAAATAAATGTACCAAAGAAGAAACTAAGGAAAAACTTATCAAGCCTGCATATAATACACTCATCACAGACTTAAATCTATCGACCAGTTACATTCAACCTAACAATACTCATCAATATCCCTACGTTTCACTCACAACCTAAGTCTTTTCTAAACCAAATTGAGAAGCCTACTGTTCACCAAGGAAATGATCTCTCTACCTCCTCAACAACACAGAAGATAACTATGTAATTGCACTAACGATCTCTCAGCACATCACAACCACACAGAGGCATTAAGCTCTGATACCCAAGTAGATGTCGGCTCTAAATCTATCTCTAGAGTTCAGAAACTAACAGATAATCATCCTAGATAAGAATCTAAGCAATATATGTCTATAACAACTTAAATCCCTAGCACAGAGCAAAAATCTAAGACAACAATCCATAAACATTTGTAAAGAAAGTTTAATATAATGCCATGGGAGAAAAATATACATAAGTTCAAAGTAAAATACATACAAAACCCAAAAAAAGAGAAATACATAGAGAGGAAAAGAGATAAACCACAAATCTTTCGGTTTGTCAGAGATGGTCAATGAGAAATCCACCTCCAATCATCCATAAGAAAAGCCCTAGTGTTGTTATCTAAGCTAATCCACTACAAACATGAGGTTGATGGAGTTGAGAGAACAAAAATCACCCCTCCCCCAAAACCATAACCCTCCAAATCAAACAAAAAGGAAATATAAAGAAAATCTGATCCACAACCATCGCCTGACGATATAAAAGCATCGCCCGGTGACAAATCTTATTTACAAGGCCCAGGAAAAGCCACGTCCTCAACTGAAACAAATATCTGTCGTCGCCCGGTGACCAAAATTCATCGCCCGACGACTCTCCTTATTTTCTCCTGATGAAACAACAGCAAAGCAAGGCAGCGAATTCATTAAAATTGGTCTTCAAAATTTCGCTCGGCGACGCATGACAGGAAAATAAATTTTGTTGCTTTTTCTGCATAACTTATTCTGGCTCCAATCTTGGCCTTATTCCTTTATTGATCCAAAACTTCATCTTGGAGCTTTATTTCTATTGCTCCAACAATGCTCAAATACCTACAAAATAAATACAAAACTATCAAACGATACACTTTATACAAGAAAACACATTATACATAAACTAAACGTATTTACACAAAAGTCGGGTTTATTCAACGATATTAACAACAAATAATCGATAAGTGCAATAAAAAGTATATACAAAATAACTACACTTTTGCACTTATTAAACTATCTCCAACTTGAATCATTGTTTGTCCTCCAACAAAGTCTAATAAACTTAAGAAAAAAATAATGATAAATCAAATAATCACGAATCAACGGGTTTTGAAAACAGAAAACAAATGCAATGGTTCAAATGAAAAACAATACACACAAAGTAAATACTTACCACTAAACTACGACTATAACATAAACATGAAACAAATGCCAAATACAAAAATTATGCAAAATATTCTAAAACATTACTTGGTCAAAAATGAATCACACCTAGCAAATATAATCATCGGTAGATGAAAAACACACAAAAATGGGGTATTTTCACTCATCCAACAATCTTGCAAACAATAGACTAAATTATGCATTTATCCAAAAATTTACATTGAAAATATAAAAGCAAGAATCTCAAGGGCTTTTCAAGGTTGTAATGTGTCTTGGTTAACAAACAACTGATAAGTCCTAAAGCTAATTGAAACAAAAACTTGCCTAAACCTAAGGGAGTAATTACTTCCACAAAGTTTCAAACAATAGAATTTCAATCAAAATTATTCTTCATCACAAGTTTCACACCAACATACATCACTTATTAACACAATATTATTCCATACCTTTTTTTTTTCTTTTTTCAATGCTTTTCAATTTTTTTCTTTCTTTTTCTATCTTTCTTTTTCACATATTTTTTATTTTCAACCTCATAACAAGCATCCAATAAATACATAATCATTTTTTCCCAACTTGAATTCAACTATACATTAAAGTGAATACTCCCTTCTTTCTAAGGCAAAGTAAAAATTCAACTAAAAATCATAGTTGAGGATTCAAGAAAACAATGGAATCAACATCCATGCAAAAAGGAAAACTAAACACTCATAGACAAGCATTTAGCAACAATGACATGGAAAACAACAAAATGCTCAAAGGGATTACTAATGATCACACACTCACAAGATGAATTGACTATTTGGCCAAGGGTAGTTATGCTCAAAATGGAACAAAAAACTGCCTTGATCACTTTCTTGCATTCATACAATCAACACAAAACAAAAGATTAAGCATAATAAAATCCAGTTAAAACAAGCATTGTGATCTCCAGCATATGTGAACAATGGAAAGTTACCTCACAAAAAGGGTAGGAACTAAAGTGATTCACAAATAAACAAGTATACTGTTGTACCCCAAAATTTTCCCTCCCTTTTTCACAAGAAATCACAACCCTAGGGTTTTCTCTGATTTTTAAGATTGGTTCAGGAATCGATCAAACGGACTTTTCTTTGGCAGTAAATCAAGAATCGGAGTTTCTCTCGCATTTCTCAGAAGGAATGGAATCCTCGGAAATTCAGTTTACTGTTACATTGTTTTCACACTTTTTCAAGTTTGCTGAAAGTTTAATTGATTGTTCTAAAGGCCTGATTATCTGGGATGAAAGATAGGAGCTGAGACTGTTATCTGGAATATCAAGACATCTGCTTGTTAATGGAATGAAATGTTTGTCGGTTAATGGAATGCTTGCTTGTTTATTATACAATGCGTATTGTGATTGGAATATTGATGCAAGGTTATGAGATTACAAAGTTTTGGGGATTACTTGGATTTTAAGTTATCTGTATTGGAAATGCTGGAATGCAGTTTCAGTTATTTTTAAATCAGGAATCTTAAATAACAAGTGAAGACTTGAAGAAAGAATGACAAGATTATTGGACAGTAAATGATTTTATTGAATATAAGTTTGCCTCACAAATATTTTTCAGATGATTGATACAAAAATAATTTATTATTTGAATATTGTAAGTTTTTACAACTTATAGTATTTTGAAAAATAAATTATTACAATTAATGGAAAAGCTATCTAAATCTAAGTCTAAGCCATTGCTCCATTGCTCCCATGCTCGAAGTCTCCGGCTTCTACTGCTTTGTCGCCGTCCAAGTTGCACTCACATGAAAAAGACAAAGAAAAGAAGATTAGTACAGTTAATTGAAAGGAATTTTCAAAGAAAAAAGAAAAGGAAAAATTCATCATTAAAGTTTGTCGTTCGGAATCAGAGTGCTATTTTTTTCATCACGTTTTATTTTTCTCTTCGCAAATCGCAAGAAGATTTCTCTTCTTGGTTCACAAAGAGAAAAATAAAAGTGCAAATGCAAGCATACAAAAGCAATTATTCAAAAAAAGCATTAAGGCGCCAAAACTATCAAACATAGGCCAAACTGAAACATTGTAAAGTCAGCAACCAAGCAGCACAAGCAAGGCGCCAAGCATAACCCAATATACAATGCATTACATGACAGGAACCTGTTGTACCAAGCAGCACAAACAAGGTGCCAAACTGAGCTACGAAACAAATTGCCCAAACTGAGTTACAAAACAAATTGGATGCAAATTGTACAAATGTAGCAATGCAGCATGATAGCAGTAAAATGCAGCAGGATGGAAGTAAAAGGCAAGAGGTAATCCAAAATCACAAGTCAAAACTTGTCACAGCTGTTCATCATTTTCTAGTCAAAAGGGCAAACTTTTCAGAATAATAAGAAAAGCAAAAAAAATACTTTTTCATGGAGAGAGAAAGAGAGAAAAGGATATCACCTTTTGAAGTGTACAGTTTGGAAAGAGGGTTGTCACAAGTGACAAACAAGAAAAATATATAAGACTATCAAATGACAGTTCGAAAAAAAAAAGAGAACATTGAGCCAAGCCTAAAAAAACTCAGAAGTCCAAACCTGTCCTCTCAAAAACCAGTTACAACGAAAACTGTAACAAAACTACAAATTGTTAAGAGGTTCACAAAAAACCCCCAACCTGCATAACAATCAATAGCCAAACTACAAAACCATAGCAAAACCTGCACAAGCTCAACAAATAGCCAAACTGTGACCAGCTTGCCAAAACTGCAGCAAACCCTTAAACCTGTACAAACAGTTCTAAAACAAAATCTCCAAGCCCTGCAAAGTTTACCAAACCAGAAAAAATACAAAGCTTTCCAAACTAAACAAGCTAACAACAACAACCAACCTGTAGCAAATAACACCAAGAAACCTGCTAACAAACAACCTAGCCAAACTGTAACCTGCATAATTTGCCGAACTGCTAGCTTGCCAAACACCATAGCAAAACTGCTATCAACCCAAGCCTACTAGCAACAACCATACAAACTGTAAACCTATTTGGCCAAACTAACATCACCCAAAGCTTACCAAACTGCAAACATGTCATCAAACTCAACATCCAAAAACCACAACTTGTCTAACAATTCAAATCAGAAGAGAAACAACAACAAAAATCAGTCTCAGAACTGTGCTCATCATCAACATTCAGAAAGATGAAGAGAATTTCAGAAGCAACAAACATCAACAAAAATCAGTTTCATCATTAACATCAACATTCAAGAGAAAGGAAGAGAGGTTCATAAGTAACAAACAACAAGTTTCAGAACGAGCTTCATCATCAACATCAACATTCAAGAAGAGAGGAAAAGGGTTTTCAGAAGCAAAAAGCAAAGTTTCAGAAATATATCATCATCAACAATCAACAACAACAAAGTTTCAGAAATACATCATCATCAACAATCAACAACAACAAGTTTTCAGAACAAGTTTCATCATCAAACATCAACAAATCAAGAGAGAGGAAAAAGGTTACCAAAAGCAAGCTCGCCATCATCCTCCCCTCCGCATCTAAGCCACCCAGGAAGCGCCTCCGTCTCACCCTTTTCTCCTCTCCATTTTTCTTTCCAGAAAATCCCAAGGTACGTTTTCTTCTCAAACTCTTACTGTATCTCATACATAAACACCATAGATTAAAAATAAAACTGAACATGAAGCAAGCTAAATCAAACAAACTGTAAAATCACATAAACAACGAAAACTGTAAAACCCTAAAAGAGGACGAATCATACCGTTCAGTCCAAAGCCCTTGAATGTTAGGAAGAAGATAGAGAGTGGGGATAGCGCTCCGGAGGCTTAGGTTTAGAGGGGGGGGGGGTCAGAATCAACATGTAAGATTGAGAGGGATGAAGAGGAAGAAGGAGCAAGCGGCGCCGCTGTAAATCGCTCACAAACCCTAAATGCTGAGACCCTAACAAATTGTACACAAACTTGGCGCTGGGCCTTTCTGGCCCCAATCCCTTAGGCCCATTTTGTTTTTGCTAGCGCGCGCCCCCCATTGTCCATGTTGCCCCCCTTCTTTTCATGTTTATTATGGGCCTAAACACATATAAATCCTAAGCCCATTATCTTTTTTTTAATCTCTTTTGATTGACAAACACTAATTTTTTTTATTATTTCATTAATTTGTTTCATTTTGTTAATAATAATACTAGTAATATTTATTTTCTTAAATTAATTTTATTGTCTTCTTTTATTAATTGATTTTGTTTCATAATAAAAATACAAAAAATAATAGAATTTTTGTTTAATTAAATTTTCTTCTTTTAAACTTTTTATTTACATGATTAATAAAAAACACATACAAAGAATAATAATAATAATAAAGTATTTAATCTTTCTTTTTTAGAATAGATTTTATTTTTAAATAAATACATGCATCTCATAATGTTATTGATTTCTTCATTTGTTATAATTTTACATTGAATTGCAATAATTCGATTTGGTTGTAACACATGATATTTAGACATTATTATTCTTGTGAGACTCATCCCCATTTGTAAATAATTGTACCCCCATTCCCGGATACTTTTGTAATAGCTTAGACTTTTAATTCTCGAACTTTATGCTTTCAAATATGCTATGACTAGAGATTAGGGTTTGTATGCAAAAATCTAAAATCAATCGCTAGATGACCTAATACAAGATTTAAATGCACGAAAATGACAAACACAATTCACACGTGCACCTCTAGGATAACCTCGCTTGTTGCCTCGGAAATGCAATCATGTCCCTCGAAATATGAGACACTCTAGCAAATGCCCCTTCGATAAACAAAGATCGTAGTCCCTCGATGACCCTCGATGTTGCCTTAGATAAAACGATCTCGTCCCTTACAAAATTGCTAGAGCGTCTCACAAGTTGCTTTCAATGATTGTATGCGATGACCCGCGCCTGTCCCGTTTAACATCCTAATACAAGGTTATTCACCAAATGCAATGGTGAAATAACACTGTCAAAAGGGTTAAAAACATATAGGAAAGATCTTTGAGTAAAATAAGGTAGACAACTCTTAGTTACTTGATCA
Source organism: Vicia faba (assembly GCA_948472305.1). Lineage (NCBI taxonomy): Eukaryota > Viridiplantae > Streptophyta > Magnoliopsida > Fabales > Fabaceae > Vicia > Vicia faba. Next base: position 387,938,964 of record OX451735.1, on the reverse strand, counting down.
AAAGCTTGCAAAACATCCTTGCCATTTTCAAACACATATCACAACATAATTCAAAACATTTTCCAAAAACAAACTTTCAAAACATTGAAATATCTTTTCAAAAGACAAACACCTTTGTATATATTCAAACAAGAATCATTACAAAGGTTGCCACAACGACGGCCTCTTTTTCAAAGCGTTTTCAAAACCACACACACAAAGCACCATTTCAAACAATTGAAAAGCAAAAGCAAGTGATCTAAACAAGTAACTAAGATCCCATGGATAACCATGGATGAAAAGGGTGCTTGCACCTTCCCTTTTCATAATCTACCCCCCGAACCCAAGAAAACATATCAAAGGTCTTTCCTGTGCTTTTTGACCTTTCCTTAGGATAAAATAAAAAGTCGGTGGAGACTCTTGCTAAACCGCACAATTGCGAACACAAACGCAAAACCTCAAGTCAGTTCTCCCACCGTATCACAGAACTGGAGACTCTGTTGGGGAGGATATTCTAAAAGTGAGGTTACCTTAGGGTTTTAGATCACCTTTGCATGCTTATCTTGTTTGCCTTGATTGCTTTACATTTAGTTCTATTGCTTAGGTTTGAAATCCTCCACCCGGATTTGGGAAACATTCATAGGTAAATAGCAATACGTTGTGGAAACTGTGTGGGGTATACCGACATGGTTGAAGCAATAGCTATATTAGTGCAACATATTTATGGGTACCGGTAGCCTTTGAGTTAATCAAAGAGAATACGGGGCCGCTGAGTGATGTCACGAAGCACTAATGGACTTTTAGAACCTTTACTTGACCAACTTGGCCTTTTTAGGGGTAGTGAGATGATCGGCTTCGGTGCAGTCTGAAGTTGGTAGATACTCGATACTACACTCATTGAGGGTTGTTTTCTTGGAATATTTCGGTCGCCAGTAAAGTGGCTAAACTGAAACAATGAACACATAAAATAATCCGGTGATATTGAGCTCCTTAGAACCCGCTTACTATTTATAGGACAGGTTGAGCCAACAAACTTCAAGAGGGTACTTACCTATGAAACCCCATGCAAGCCTGAAACTAGGATCTTATGTGATTTTCTTGTACATATACTTGTGCATACATCATGAACATCATGAAGCATCATTTGCATCCACTAACCATTTCAAGGGTTTGGATCTTCATCTTTGATCCTGTTTTGTAGGTCATGGAATCTCTTCGCAGGAAAACAATTCAAGTCAACCTTGTGAGAATCCCTCCTCAACTCAAGGAGCTTACTTCCAAGATTCCCTAAAATTCTCCCTTCACTGAAAGACATGGTATACTTCTCAACTTGGTCAACTCCAACATTGAAGAAGACATGGTGAAAGTTCTCTTCCAGTTCTTTGACCCCCTACACCATTGCTTTACGTTTCCTGATTACCAACTAGTACCTACTTTGGAGGAATTTTCTCAACTTCTGAGGATTCCTATTCTCCATCAACTACCCAACAACGGTACGGAAAGAGAGCCAATGCCTGAAGATGTTGCTCAAGCCTTACACTTACAACCATCTGATATCAAAGGTCATTGGGAAACCAGAAGTGGTGTCAAGGGTTTCTTGGCAAAGTTTCTGTTTGAGAAGGTGCAAGACTACTGGAATTCTCTAGATCTACAAGCTTTTGAGGAGATTGTAGCACTTCTCATCTATGGGTTGGTCTTGTTCCCAAACCCTGATCAGCTTATAGATGTGAATGCTTTCAAGATTTTCATATCTCGGAATCCTGTGCCTACATTGCTTGGGGACATGCTACACTCATTTTACACACGAACAATGAGGAAAAGAGGTGTTCTCATGTGTTGTACTCCTCTTATAGCAAGGTGGTTTGTTTCTCACCTTCCCCAGTCAGTCTTGAAGAATGAACAAGGCTTGAGGTGGTCACAACGGTTGATGACTCTTACACATTCTGATGTTCATTGGTGTTCTCGGTCCAGAGAAAATGTAATCATCATTGATCATTGTGGGGAATTCCCTAATGTCCCACTACTTGGCATTAGGGGAGGCATTACCTATAACCCCTGTTTGGCTTTGAGACAATTTGGATATGCTCGAAGGGATGGCCCTCATGATATGCTGATTCCGGACCTGGTTTTTGACTTTGACAACAACGCTCAAGGACTTCGACAGAGGTTTATCCGAGCATAGAGGACGCCCAACAAAGTGGATAGTAAGACACTGAGACACAAGAATTTCATCCCCCTTAAGCCTTACCTCAAGTGGGTACGAACCCGCGCCCAGAGTCTTATGATGCCTTACCCCCACATTCTCCTCGTGATCAAAGAGCCTGTTATGGAAGGAGAGGTTCCATACACCCTCCTACATCCAGACATGCCAACATCATTGGAAGAATTGCAAAAGAGTTGGATACAGCTCAAGAAAGAGCGGAACACTTTTAAAGCCAGCTTCTATGCCAGTGAGAAGAAGGTTTTAGAACTTACCTGCCGACTTCACGAAGAGGAGACTCTTAACACTTACATCACGCCAAAAAGGATGCACAACGTCTTTTTACATTAAGAAGCTTTGTAATATTTTGCCCATGGGGCATTTATGTACTAACAAATTTCTTCTTATTAATATGACGTGTGTTCTTTTGTTTGCAACAACTTTTAATTTCTGAATCCTTGAATGCATTACATGAATACATATCATTCATCATATGCATAAACAGGTCTTTACACCAGGTTTCCTTATCTCTTTGTTGTTTATTTCAACAAGATGGATATAGAGCAGACGGTCAAAGATCTGCAAGCACAGAATTCGCAATTCCAACAACTCCTCATAACCTTGGCAAAGGGTCAAGAGGATCTTAAAGCACTGTTAGAGAAACAAAAGGAAAAAGGAAAAAAGAAAAAGAAAAGAATTGGTGTGGCCACTATGGGAAGAAGGTTTGAGAACCAGGCTAGAAGGGTCCTCGAGTTCCCCTCAACGTCTGATGAAGGGGCTGGTAAAGGAAAAGGAGTTGTGGTACCTTCCGAGTCTGAAGCTGAAGAGGAAGAAGAAGAAGAGGAGGAAGATTACTTCGAACAGAAGTACCCTCTGGCGGATGATAAGTATAAGAATCTTGAAGATCGGTTGGCAGCCATGGAGGTACAAAGGGTACCAGGGCTGGATTTCAAAGAACTAGGGTTGGTTGCTGGGATCGTCATTCCTCCCAAGTTCAAAGTGCCTACATTTTCTAAATATGACGGTTTGTCCTGTCTGAAGATGCATCTTCGGTCCTACGTCAGAAAGATCCAACCTCACTCTTCTGATAAGGATCTGTGGGTCCACTTCTTTCAAGATAGTTTGTCGGGTACACAATTGGACTAGTTCTATCAACTTGAGAGATCTGATGTACATAACTAGGAGGATTTAGCTGCTGCTTTCTACCGACAATATCAATATAACGCAGATTTAGCGCCTACTCGTACTCAACTACAGAGTATGAGTATGATCTCTAATGAAGGATTTAAGGAGTATTCCCAGAAGTGGCGGGATTTGGCTGGAAGGGTGCAGCCACCGTTGTCTGAAAGGGAACTTGTTGATATGTTTTGGGGGACCCTGTCAGGTCCATTCTTTAATCACTTGATCGGGAGCTCATCTACAGGGTTCACCGAATTAATTCTAATAGGTGAAAGGGTCGAAGCTGGCATTAAGAGTGGTAAAATTCATAAGGATGCCTCGACTTCCACTGCTATCAAGAAGACCTTCCCAGCCAAGAAAGAAGCTTCTACTGTTTACACCCAGAGAAATCAAGGAAGAATGGAGCGCCGACCAGCGGTAGGGGATGTGATGATCCAGAACTCCTTAGCCGATCAACCTCGAAGCGGTCAACCCAGAGCTAACCAAAGTAGGGTGGAAAGGCCACAACGGCAATTCACTCGTATTAATATGACACCGGCTCAGGTCCTCCCTCATCTGTTAAAATTGAACCTTACAACCTTGAAATATCTGCCACAAAATCCGAATACAACTTTCCCTCTTTATCGTGCCAATGCTAAGTGCGCCTATCATTCGGACAATGTGGGGCACGACACCAACAACTGTTGGGCCCTTAAAAACAAGATCCAAGATTTGATAGATGCCAAGGAGGTAGATTTTGATGTTCCCGAAAAACCTAATGTGATATCCGCTCCTATGCCAAAACATGGTCATAATGTCCATGCTATTGTAGAAGATCTTCATGTTACTGTCGTTGATGACTTAATGACTCCATTGCCAATGATCAAGGTGAATCTGTTGAAAGCCGGGATTTTCCCGGGCTGTGAAAAAGATTGTTACTTTTGTTCAGCCTTGCAATCCGACTGTCCGCTATTGAAATCAGGCATCCAATGCCTGATGGATACTCAAGAGATCCTCTTTCAGAAAACTTCTGTCGATACTATTACTCATGTTACTCCTGTTACTCCAATCAATGATATTGCTATAATCACCATTTTCGACAATCTTTCTAAGACCTGCAAAAGGCCTGTTAAGATTACACCTGATCCAAAGTTTGTACCGCTGAAGATTACAATGCCAGGGCCTATCCCATATAAGTCCAACAAGATGATACCATGGAATTATGTAGGAGAGATCTTCTACCATGGTGTTAAGCAGATCGAATCAGCCGAAGAGGATTCAGGTGATGAAACTCCTGATGTAGGAAATATTGCAGGGACAAGTAAGATAACTCGTAGTGGACGAATCTTCTCTCCAGAGATTTCTCCTCCAAGGGCAGTCTTCGGACCCTCAAGTTCTCCTGTGTCAGTAAAGATATATAAAGTGTCACTCCCGAAGTTGTACCCTCTGCTGTTACTGCTAATAAAGGTAAGGGGATCCAAGAAGCGTCCGTCAAGACGAGGGCTCAGGCTTTGGTTATCCCCGAGACCACCCAAAAGGAAATGGAGGAAATCTTAAAGATAATTAAGAAGAGTGACTATGATGTCGTAGAGCAGCTGGGGAAAACCCCTTCAAAAATCTCTATGATGTCTTATTTCAACTTGTTTATTCAACAATCAACACATTACCTAAACTAATAAAATTGAAAATGATAAAACGTGCTTGTTTTACGTTATAAGCTCGACACCTGTTATTTAAGAATGTTCCTCCAAGTTGCTTCCACCTGGTTATTCCTAACCAACACACAAGCAAACATGAAAGGAAACAAACAATGATATAATAAATTTATAAGTATAGTAAACATATACAAGTAAAAATACACACAAGTAAAAATAGAAAATATATACGATATCTACAAAACTCAAAAACAAAATAATTATCGCAATGCAAAAACAATAGAATCAATCCCCGACAACGGCGTCATTTTGTTGGAAGCGGTGTAGCAGCAAGCAACAAAAGTTTTGGAAATATTTATCTAGGAATTTATCGTATCCATAGAGATTGGTTATTGAATTATCGTTAGAAAAATCTCTCTTTAATGAGTTTGGTTTGAATTGGTTTGTAAAGAAAATTTTATAAACAGAAAATAAATGTAAACAAAAGTAAAAACCAAGGAAGAACTTATCAAGCCTGCATATAATCTACTCATCACAGACTTAAATCTATCGACCAGTTACATTCAACCTAACAATACTCATCAATGTCCCTACATATCACTCACAACCTAAGTTATTTCTAACCCAAATTGAGAAGCTTACTGTATCACCAAGGAAATGATCTCTTTACCTCCTCAACAACACATAAGATAACTATGTAATTGCATTGACGATCTCTCAGCACATCACAACCACACAGAGGAATTAAGCTCTGATACCCAAGTAGATGTCAACTCTAAATCTATCTCTAGAGTTCAGAAACTAACAGATAATCATCCTATATAAGAATCTAAGAAGTATATGTCTATAACAACTCAAATCCCTAGCACAGAGCAAAAATCTAAGACAACAGTCCATAGACATTTGTAAAGAAAGTTTAATAAAACTCCATGGCAGAAAAATATACATAAGTTCAAAGTAAAATACATACAAAACCTAACAAAATAGAAATACATAGAGAGGAAAAGAGATAAACCACAAATCTTTCGGTTTGTCAGAGATGGTCAATGAGAAATCCACCTCCAATTATCCATAAGCAAAGCCCTGGTATTGTTATCTATGCTAATCCACTATAAAAATGAGGTTGATGGAGTTGAGAGAACAAAAACCACCCCCCCAAAACCATAACCCTCCAAATGAAACAAAAAGGAAATATAAAAAAACGGACCTGCAACCATCATCCGAAGATATAAAAGCGTCGCCCCCGGCGATGGCTTCTATATACTTGGCCTAGACTGCTCCACGTCCTCAACTGAAACAAATATCTGCCATCGCCCGACGACCACAATTCATCGCCCGGCGACTCTCCTTATTTTCTCCTGGCGAAACAGCAGTGAAGCAAGGCAGAGAATTCATCAAAATTAGTCTTAAAAATTTTGTCTGGTGACGCATGCAAGGAAAGCAACCTTTGTTTATTTTTCTGCATAACTTATTCTGGCTCCAATCTTGGCCTTATTCCTTTATTGGTCCAAAAATGTATCTTGGAGCTTTATTTCTATTGCTCCAACAATACTCAAATACCTACAAAATAAATACAAAACTATCAAACGATACACTTTATACAAGAAAATGCATTATACACAAACTAAACGTATTTACACAAAAGTCGGGTTTATGTAACAATATTAACAACAAAGAGTCGATAAGTGCAACGAAAAGTATATAAAAAATAACTACACTTTTGCACTTATCACATCCATAGTAGGAAACTCCACCTCAAACTGAGTTTTCTCCGTTATAGTTTTTACCAGGTTTCTCCCTTGGTTTTCACTATTCTTCCTCTAAAGAAATTCTCTACCAACCAAGTAATTTGTTTTATCCTCAGCTCTTCCCCAAAAACTCAATAACAACCCAACGGTAACATGCATTTTTATCCCTTCATTTAAGTAAAATTCATTATACTCCTCTAAAACATTCTCAAGTCATTCATAACTCCTTAAACCCAAATCACATAGTTCTTCCTTGTCATGAAAGCCTTCACTAGTTAACGATGAACGAATAACAAAATTTGAACCTTTTAAAATATATAGACCACATATTTTAGACCCTTTTGCAATAATAAATTCATTACGCGAAAACTTGAGCACTCCATGTTCAACTCTAGTACAATAGCCTAGATCATTAAACATACTTATAGATGACAAATTTCGCTTGAGTTCTGGAACATACCTCACATTGTGAATAAGAAGTTCATGATTATAAAACATTTTAAGTCTGACCATACCAATACCATGAACTTTGCAAGCCTTATTATCACCAAGGCGAACAACTCCACCTTGAACCATCTTCAAAGTTTCAAATTATTCTATTCTTGGACACATGTGATAAGAGAAACCTGATTCAATAACCAAATTATCTTCAGTTTCCAAACTCGATACTACGAGTACATCGGCATCCTCATAACTTTCCTCACCAAAGGCAACTGCAGCTTGAACAGAGTCTTTATTAATCTTTTTCTTAGGACAATCCCTTTTAAAGTGACCGGTTTTCTGACAATTAAAATATTTCAACTTTGAAAATTCTTTGGATTTCACTGTCTACTGGACTTCATCCAAAGTAATAGTACCTTCCTTACCATAAATAAGGGCATCCTTAAAGTGCTCAAAGGATCTGGCTAATAAACTCAAGATGAGTAAATCCTTGTCCTCAACTTCAATCTTCACTTCAACATTCTCAAGATCATCAATAATTTTGTGAAATTCTGTAAGTTACTCAACTATGAATTTGTTCTCCATCATTCTGAATGAATAGAGTTACTGTTTTAGATATAACCTATGAGCCAAAGACTTTGACATATACAATGATTCAAGTTTTGCCTACATAGCAACCGCAATTTTCTCCCTGGAGACTTCTCTTAGAACTTTATCCCTGAGGCACAAGATGATGGCACTCCTGGCCTTATCCATCATCTCGGTCTCTCAACTAACCATGGTGCTTACTTATAAATTGTAACACCCCATTTCTACCCGGCGAATATTAATAAAATCGGAGTTATAAAATTTCCAACAAACAAATGAAATGCTACACTTTCAACTTATAACAACAACATTTAATTGCATATAAAATAGATACATAACACTTAAATCATCGGATGAACAGATAACAATATATTTAGTCTTTAAAACGAAACAACTTTATTACTTAAGCAGTGAAATCACAAATTCAACTGAAAACACCATAACATCTTTTTCCAACTGAAAACAGCTTTAGAAATAACAAAGTACTTAACAAAATCAACTTAAAATTCGGCAACAGAAGTAAAATCAACAATAAAGCAACATGTGTTCCTCCCCCCGAGTGTTACGTATCAGAACGACAACACCGACTCGAACTACTGAAGGGAAACAACCTTCTATATAGATTACCTGCACGTTACCAATATAGGGGTAACATTCAAATAAAAAGGGTGAGATATCAAATAATATAATCAGATGTATGATAAATAATGTATTAGATCAGATCATATAAAATCACCACTTCACAACTTTCAACCAACATCAATCATCACAAGTCAGCTACACAATAACATAATTATGCAAAAAGGAATGCGACTTATACGATGCACATGCATGTGGTACCAATGGAGCAAAACTCCCAACTTAGAAATATGCCAATTAATAGAGGCATCAACAAGGCACAAGCCTTCAAATTATTATTTTGCCAATCCAGGCCAACTTAACGAGCATCAACTCCAACTTGATATGCGATGTATGTGACACAACAAGAATGTAGCAACAACAAAAACAAACAACAAATTAACATAAATCAAAGTTGGCCATAAACCTACAACATCAACAACAATTCAACATCAACTCAACATAAATCATCGTTGTCCATAAGCCTATAACATCAACAATAATTCAACATCAACTCAACATAAATCAACATTGGCCATAAGGCTACAACTTAATATTTGTCAATAATTAGAGGCGTATCAACAAAATTCATCATCCCCTGCCAATTCTCAAATTATAACGAAGTATACAATATACTGTATTAACCAAAATATGCTACGACGTCTCGCGTAATTAATCAGACAATTCTACTGTAATCACTTCTACTAATAATCCTCCGATAAATTATTGCATCTGTAATTAAATTATACACATCGGTTACTAAAATTTTCTACTAAATTAATAGTTTTAATATATCAATACTAACTCTACTATTATCCTTCTACTATTTCATTTTACAAACACTGCTATTGGCAACTGCACTATATATATATATATATATATATATATATATATATATATATATATATATATATATATATATATATATATATATATATATATATATATATATATATATAACGCTCATAATTAACATATCATTAATTACTAAATGATTACTAGTACAATATTTTATAACTAAATAATAGTAGGTTATCACTAATTTTTTTACTAATGATTCATAAAATGTAAGTGGCTTTAATTCCTTGAAATTAATTATTATTTTGCAATTACTCATATCCTATTTTACCTAATATACTATTTTAATGAGATCTAATTAAAATTGTTATGTTAGAACCTTTCATACCCCTCAGCACAACTTTTGTGCCCCTAGGCACAATTTACCTTCACACGGCTCACACAAAATAAGTGTGCCCCTCAGCATACAGGTTGTGCCACTCGGTAAATCGTTAATCCAATTCATGCCGTTCGGCATGCCTTTCTGTCGCTCGCCACACACCAATTTGTGTTGTTTGGCACATCCATTCTGCCCCTCGGCACAACCTGTTTCACGCAGATTTCTAAAACCCCACGCAGACTTCGTTAATCTATCTAATTTTTTCCAGAGTTCTTTCGATTAGCAGTATTTACTCGACTATCAATTCTAGGCCAACACAATATATAATCACAACAACATAACAACTAATTTCACAACATGGTAATACTCAGATATGAAAGCAACACGGATTTAGTATATTCAACAACCAAAATTACACGCCGTAGAAATTTACACAACCCAATCACTACATAATATCAATCATATACCCAATTATAGAGTCAGAACCCCACTTTTACCTTGGATTGAAGGTCGCTCTACAATTTCTGATCGAACCTAGCTTTGCCTCTTTTCCTTTTCCTCTTCTCTGTAACTTCTCACATACTGCTCTAAGACTTCTTCCTCTTTCTAATTAACCTAATCTCTATTATTATAACTAAACCTAATAATAATATTATTATTCCTAATGGGCTCAACTTACACACACCCACCTTACTACATACCACCACATAAATAAGCCTAACAACTTAATCTTATATTATTCTAATATTATTAATATTCTACAATTCTAATATTATTACTAACATTATTAATCAACTAAAATAATCATCAAATAACAACTTAGCAACATATAACAACATTTCACACGATTCAACAAATAATTCGAAAATAATTTAATTAAATAATTAATTAAATTAACGGGAGTTACAACTCTTCCCACTTAGAATATTTTTATCCTCGAAAATCTACTCGGTACTACCACTCTTAACGCGAATTTTACATCTCATTCTTTGGTTCCCAAGTCGCGTCTGGCAACACTTTGACCACTACTTTCTCGACATAACAATAACTCAACACGTTCTAAATCAAATACACACATGCTAATCATTCAACATATTCGTGACATAATCGTTAATAACTTATCAACTACTTCAATAATATTTTGACATATCAACACTTAAAGTAGTAACAACCATAACACACTTATACTTGGATATACAACATCACATTATCATCTTAACAACATATTCAACACCAAAGTACATACACCATTTCATTCCCATATATATATATATATATATATATATATATATATATATATATATATATATATATATATATATATATATATATATATATATATGTGTGTGTGTGTGTGTGTGTGTGTGTGTGTGTGTGTGATACGGTGGGAAGAACTGATTTTTTTTGGAATGCTGGTTTGCGTTTTGCGTTTGTTTTTGCAAAATGTCGCGGTAAGCAAGAGTCGCCACCGACTTTTATTTTATCCAACAGGAAAGGAAAAAAGCACAGAAAAATTCCTTTTTTGAGATATTTCTCGGGTCCGGGGGGTAGATTATAGAAAGGGAAGGTGTTAGCACCCTTTCTATCCGTGGTTATCCACGGGCTCTTAGGTACTTGCTCAATTGTTTTCAAAATTTAGCTTTCTTTGTGATTGTGGGTTTGAAGAAAGTATTTTGTTTGAAAAGGAGCGTAAGTGTGAAAAAGATTTTGTTTTTTGAAAGAGCAAGTATCTAAGAACCATCTACCTACTTGAAAAAGGAATCTTTCTATGCTATCTTCCTTTAGAAAATGTTATCCCACTATTGATGAGTAGGTAGCACCGTCGTTGGAGTTTTAAGGGTCAATTCGAATTTAGGGACATGCGGTCACTAAAGCAATGTTAGGATGCCTTAAAAGTAACCCTAATGTCTTAGATCATTTATTTTGAGGCAACAATATCCGAGGCAACCATTTCGAGGCGACTATGATCTTTAGACAAGAGGACGACCTCCAAAGTGACCTATACTCAATGACCGCGTACGAAGGCTACCAAGTGGGGTGTACCCTAAGAGTGCGCATGTGCGAGTGTGTTGTTTTCAGTTTGTTTTTATCTTTGTACATGTTAATGATTATCTAAGTTGATTTTAGGTTTAAACATTCAATCTTGTCATGCATCCCTAATATCAAACATCTAACAGTTTATAATTTACGGAAAATAAATTGTGGAATTTAAATTACAAGGCGTCGGGTATTTACATCGCCAAAGACAAACCCTTTAAAAATAAATAAAGCGATAAAAAATAAATAAAGGTCATATTAACTATTACAAACCGGAGGCAAGTACAATAATATGACAAAAGAAAATAAGTCGCGTGCGGGAAATTAAATCGAGTACGAGTTTAGGGTTTTGACCCTTTTTTGTTAAAGAAAATATCTTTTTGTTGTTTTTGAATTAAGGGAGAAATTACCTAAATTAATCAATTACTAAATTAAGTTAATTAATTAATTAATAAAAATAAATTATTTTTGGGTTTTTTGTTATTTTAAGAAAGACAATAAAATAATTAATGTTAGTAAAAACTTAATTAGTCTAGTTTAATTTTAATTATTTACAAAAATAGGTTAAAATTATTCTAATTAACACCTAAATTAATTAATTAGTATTTATTAAAGAAAATATTTTGTGGTTATTTTATTTTATAAAGAAAATAATTTTTTGATTGGTTAGCATTAAAACAAAAATAATAAAACAATTAATAAACAAAATAAGTAAAATAAAAAGAGAGAGAGGTTTGGGCCTGAAAAGGGAGTTTGAGAAGCAAATCTGAGGCCCATTAAACACTGGCCCTGTTGACCTTTGGTGATACAGTGAGCATGCTTTGACCAAAGCCTTGGTGGACGTTCAGATCTTGGCCACCAGATTTGGCCTTTGGCCATCTGGCCGTTGGATAGATGATAGTGCACGATGTGCTGCATGCTTGGACGTACATGTGATTACCTGAAGAAGGAAAATAACAAAGAAAGTGGGGGACCTGGGATTCGAAACCAGGTCCTGAAAGTGATATGCTTGCATGCTTGCCACCGCACTTCTTTGATTCTATTGTTAGTAAAATACAAAGAAATTATAATATAAACAAAACAAATTATATGCCAAAAAATAAAAATGCGCGAAAATTAATTTAAAATTGGCCAATGGGAGAACGACAGCTCGTCGTCTTCTACCTCCAAATCCTGCAAATATTACCTGCGGATTTGGATCCGCAGCTAAATACGCAAGCTTGCTCTAAAATCTTCCCTAGGCCACATAAATCAATTCCAAAAACATGGCTGAGTTCGTCTTGGCTTCCTGATTAACATTATGTCCTTCTTGAGTCCTGATTTTTCCTGAAAAAGAAAGCCCTAAAAGCAAACACGCAACCCTAGCTATGGTGTTTTGGGGTTACAGCGCCTATAAACCAAATTGAATAATGCAAAAAGTTTACAAATGTCATGAGGGTTACGAATATGCAAGCAATTTGTTCAAATGATGCAAGAATAATGAATCACGAATTCAAGAACCAAGGTGATTTTCGTGATACTTAGAGTGCTTTGTGGTATGTGAGAACGCTTGCTCTTGATCCAGGAAGGTTGAGTGAACACCCAGGAAGTGATTGGGATAACTTTTGGCTTCTGAAAATGCCTCTTGTTATGATCTCGAATTCAAGCTTTTTACCACTTTTTCAAACTTTTGTTCTGCCTCTTCTTGCAGCCTCCAACCATTATTTTCGTGCCTTTGCCTTCCTTATGTAATTTATATTGCATTAGGGTAAGAAACTTGGTACAAATCTATCCACATCAATGCTCATGAATTGGATTTGATTCCACCATTACAACTTTCCAAATTTGTCCTAAATCATATCTTCTTGTAACCAATGAACTTCATGCGAATTTGACTCATATAATAGCTGTATTCAAAGCCTAAATCAACCAAAAAATCATGAGTTATAAATACTTTTGATTTTATATGATTTTATTTGATTTAAAGTGAATAAATTCAATTAAAAATCAAATTAAATAATAAAAATAAGATATGGGCTCATGAATGAAGCTAGGACACGTGGGCAATGATGCAAGCCCAAATCAAGTGGAAACGAATGGTCCCATTTGACAAAATTTGAAGTTTTGGGGATAGTTGACTTTGGGCAATTTTGCAAAAATGTCCAACTTCAACAATGCATAACTTCTTCAATTTTGAACTTTTGGAGGTGTTCTGGTACTTTTTAGAAATATTGAGATGTCCTTTAACCAACCCTTTTGGTATAATCTCATTTTGATATTCCATTCTCAAGTTATAAACTTTGTAAAAAAAGGTGTTTTTGTTGACTTTCAAAAATGACCTATAATGTCCAAATTTATAACTTCTTGTGAGTGCATTTTATGATCTTGGGGTATGAAGATGGATTGTAGGAAATTGAATCCTATTCAAAATGATATTTTAATGGGTCATTTATCATAAAGTATGATAAAGTTATGCTTGGTCAAAGTTGAGTTGACTTTTCCGACAAAACCCTAATTTAGCAACTTTTGAGTCTTGAGGAATTTTGAGCAATCCTTGATGAATCATGATCAACCCTTGATCAAATGATGAAATATCCTTAAAAATGATAATTTTGACAAAAAATCTTGAAGTTTGACTGTTTATAGGTCACAATTGACTTTTGCCCTAGCACAGTCGATTTTTGGACCCTTTGAGCAATTGACTGAGCAAACTTCTTCTGCAAGGCTTGAAATTTGACATGGATGACCTTGAGAACATATTAGGATATTGGGGAGCACTTGAGGTCATTTTGACTCAAGGATCTTGAGGCAACACAAAACCCTAATTTGGGGTTGACTGCCTTAGGAGATGACTTGTCTGACCAACTCTTGAGCAAACTTGAGCCAGTTGTAGATTTTTCTTGAAATGTTTTGAGAAATATGAGAGGGAAAATTTTGGGGTACAACAGCTGCCCCTGTTCATTCTTCTTAAACCTAAGGATATAGATTTACTTTCGTGCCTTTCGTGATCCGAAGCTGGAAGAGGATTGAACACTAGAGTGCCCAGAAATTTGCACTCGCATGAAATGGTATCAGCTTTGTGATGTCAGGAATGGGCTTACAGATGCCATTTGGAGATTGCTGAAGGGAGGATGCGCTTAAAGATTCCATCTTAAGGAGCGTCGATCGCATAAGAGATTCTTTAGCGAGAACTTGCATACCTGTTGTTGTAGAAGATTCCGCTGTGGAAGTCTAACTTTTATTGAGATTTAGGAACTTTCCTGTACCTCAGCTAGGAGAACATCTTTGTTGAGTTTTAAGAACTTGTCCATAACTCAACTGAGGGAAACAACTTCATCAAGATCTAGGAATTGTTTGGTCTTCAACGTAGTATACCGTTGAGATTGTAGAACTCGTCCACACTTCGAGGGAGGAAAACATCTTCATCAAGATCTAGGAACTGTATGGTCTTCAACATAGTATATCGTTGAGATTGTAGAACTCGTCCACACTATGACGGAGGAAAACATCTTCGTCAATGTTGTACCCCAAAATTTTCCCTCCCATATTCTTCAAAGTTTTGACAAGCATCATCTCAATTTGCTCAAGTCTACTCAAGGAGTCACACAGTCAACCACTCTCCTAAAGCCAGTCAAATTAGGGTTTTGGTTCTTGCAAGGAAGTTGAGGTTTTCATGGGCTCAATCAAGTCCCATATGCTCATATACATTGTCAAGCACCTACATGTCAAGTTTCAAGGCTCACAAGGTCAAGTTGCACAGTCAAAAACCCTAATTGCTCCACAGTCAACTGTAGGGGCAAAATGGTCATTTGGCAGTCAAAAGTCAAAATTTTTGGTCAACATCTTATTTTGAAGCCACAATCATTACTTGGTCAAATCTTGACCATGATTTCACAAGAATGGCTCAAAAATCATCAAGGTGTCAAAAGTTTCTATTTTTGGACAGCTGAAAAGTCAACTGTAACTTGACCAAGGCATAACTTTTTCATGGTTCATCAGAATAATCCCATCCAATGCTCATTTTGAAGGGGATGACATTTCCTACAATTCATCTTCACATTCCAAATCCAAGAAATGCTCTCACAAAAAGTTATCAATTTCAACATTATAGGTCATTTTCAAAAGTCAACAAAAAGGCCCTTTTATGTCAAAGACCATAACTTGAGATTGGTAAATCAAAATGACATGGGACCAAAGGCATTGGTTAGAGGACTTCAAGACCTTTCCAAAATGTCCAAGAACATGTTCATGTGATCAAAATTGAGCAAGATTTGCATTGGAGAAGTTGGGAAATTTTTGTGAAATGGCCAAAGTCAACTATCCTTGAAACTTCATTTTTTGACAAAAAGGGCCCACTTTTTCCACTTAATTCAGCTTTGCCATGCCACCCACGTGTCCCATGATTTATTTCAAGATTAAAAATTAATTTTTCTATTTTTATTTAATTTTATTTCATTTAATTCATTTTAAATCTTTAAAATTCAAATAAAAATAAAAAAAATTAATTCAAGGATATCTTGTGGTTTGAAAAGCCTTGATGCATCATGAAACACATACCAATTTCGTGTACATCCTATTTCAAGCATGAAATTCAAATTTTGGACAAAAAAGGCAAATGCTTTAATGGTGATAAAGAGGAAATCTCAAGACTTGATGGCAAAGGTTAAAGGCTCATATATTGTTTGATTCTCATTCACTAACATATATGCAAGCCTCCCACATAGGAATCAGGAGCTAGATACACCTAGAACGGCAACCCTAATTCTCTCAAATTTTCCATAAAATTGACAAATTCAGATTCATTTTTTTAGCAAGTTTCAAGGAGTTTTAAGGATTCAATCGTGTTCCTGGGCATAGCAGCAAGCATTCCCAACCCTTACACGAAGCCAAATTATCCCAGATCGTGCTCCCTAGTTCTCATTGGTTTGTTAAAATTCTTGAATTCGTTTTTCGTATTTCATGCATCATTATTTGTTTTTGATGGTTTGTGAGAACTCAGGACACTTATTAGAATGCATTTGATGCATAGCATGCAAGCTTTAACGCAGGAATAAGGACCTGCCATTGCTAGGGCCGTTTTTGTTATCTTCTTCGAAGCTCACTGTACAGTCGTTTTCAGGCCAAAACAATGGCACCATTGAATCCGCAGGGGTCGAATTAGGGTGACAAGGTTCTTCTTTTGCTTTGATTTTGCCTATTTTTCAGGATCGGCCATGGTGCTTTCCGGAGAAGACGACCGGAGCTAGGGCTCCGGCGTCGTTGACTGATGTGGACTCAGGCGTGGCTGGCGTGGCACGATAGCTCAATCTGATTCACTTCCATGTTACACCTGGGCCCCATGCGTGTTGACTGTGTTTGAAAATTCAAATAGGCCACGTTTTCACTTTTAACCAATTGATTGCAGAGTATCGACACCAAAGACAGTTAGCTCAGTTGGCAACGCGTTGGTGGATTTCTCCAGAGGGCATGAGTTCGATTCTTGGCCCTGGCATTTTCTCTTTACCATTTTTTTCATAATTAACATGCTTTCTATATTTTCTATTTTTTTAATATTTTCATCCTAATTTAGTTTATCTTTAAATAATTTTCTCATGCATTTAAAAAAATCACAAAATATTTTCCTTTTGCATTTTAATCAGAAAAATGTTTATTTAATTTTTGACATTGAAATTAATATTTTTGCATGCATGTTTTAATTAATTGTTAAATAATCATGAAATTGACTTTTAATTGATTTTAATTATCAAGATTGATCCAGAAAATTACCAAAAAAATTATTCTATCATTAAATTAACATAACTAACTTTTTTTCATAAAAAATCAAAAGAGAACTAATATTATTATTATTATTAATTTCATTTTATTTTTGTACATAAATACTAATAAATTGATTTAAGTTTAATTAGGCAACTTTAATTAATTTTTCTTAATAACTAAAATAATTTAGAATTAGGTTAACTTAGAATTTTAATTCTTTTATTTTATTTCATAAAAACATAAAAAACACAAAAAATATTTTCTTTTAATAAATTAATTAATTAGTTTAATTATTAGTTATTAATTTCATTTAATCACAAAAAAGACAAAAAAAAATTCATTTCTTTTCTTAAAAGGGTCAAAACCCTTAAGGCATTCCCAATTAACTTTTATTCGTGCGCATCTTATTTTGATTATTATGTAATTGCTTCCAAGAATGTAATAGTAATTAGGTTTACCGCTTTATTTAATTTCTCGTACTTATTTATCAAAACGGGTCTTTGTATTTTTGGCGATGTATAGACCCGCGCCTTGTAATAGCGTAGCTTTACATTCCCGCACTTTAATTTTCCGCACCCCTAACTGTTAACAATGCATGAAAGAATGTATGTAAATAAAACCAATCCGTAGCTCACAAATAACATGTACAAAAACATTAACTGAAAAACAACACACAAAGCACATACCACTCCTAGGGTACGCTTCACTCGTTGCCTCGAAACGTGGTCATCAAGTATAGGACGTCTTAGAGGTCACCCTTTGTCTAAAGATCTAGTTGCCTCGAAACGGTTGCCTCGGATAAAAGGATCTAGGACGTTAGGGTTACTTCTAAGTTGTCCTACCATTGCTTCGGTGACCACACAGTCCCGATAATCGAATTGACCCGAACACCTCCAACGATGGTGCTACCTACCTCTCAATAGTGGGATAGCACTATCTAAAGGACTCTTACACTGTTTAATTCCTTAGGGTAGGTAGATGACTCATGGGTACTTGCTCTCTAAAAAACAAACAAAAACAACTTTTCACACCTCACACTTTCTAAAAGTTTTCAAACAAATTTTTCATACACTCTTGAGGACCGATACAAGAGTTACTTAGAAATTTTTCAAACGAAACTTTTTCAAAACCCACACACACTTGAAAAGCAAACATTTTTGAAAACATAAGAGCAAGTACCTAAGAGCCCATGGATAACCATGGATAGAAAGGGTGCTAACACCTTCCCTTTCTATAAATCTACCTCCCGAACCGAGAGAAATCTCAAATAAGGAATTTTGCTGTGCTTTTGTCCTTTCCATGTTGGAGAATATAAAAGACGGTGGCGACTCTTGCTTACCGCGACATTTCGCAAAACCAGCTTAAAAAACAGTCAGTTCTATTTCCACCGATCACAGAACTGGCGACTCTACTGGGGACACTTAAAAGTGAGGTGTACCTTAGGACTAAGATCACTTGTGTTTTCAATTGCCTGATTTGTTTGCTTTAATGTTGTTGGTCCTGTCTTGGGAGTTTCATAGATCCTAACCCGGATCTGGGGGATATCTTATTAGAAAGTAGCAACAAACTGTGAGGGAACTGTGCGGGGTATACCGACACGGTTGAAGCAGTTTGCTACGTTGATGTGGCACTTTGGTGAGTACCGGTAACCCTTGAGTCAAGTCAAGGAGAGTACGGGGCCGCCGCGTGGTGTCGTGAAGCATCAACTGACCTTAGGAACCTTAATTGAACCATCCTGGCCTCTTTAGGGGTAGTGAGATAACTGACTTCGGTGCAGTCCGAAGTTAGTTGATACTCGATACTACACTCATTGAGGGTTGTTTTCTTGGAATATTTTGATCGCCAGTTTAGTGGCTAAATCAAAATAATGAACACAGAAAACAACCCAATGATATTGAGCTCCTTATAACCCGGTTACTTTTTGATAGGACAGGTTTTGAGCCCACCAACTTCAAGAGGGTAGTACCCCAAACTTCATGCTGGCCTAAACTCTAAGGGTTGTGGTGTGACTTGTGTGCCTTATCATGTTTGCTTTTGTGAATACTTGTGGTGTGCTCTTATCATAGCATCATAACATCATACAGCATCATATGCATTTACTAACCACTTCAAGGGTTCGAATCTTCATCTTTGTTCTTGTTTTGTAGGACATGGAAACTATTCGCAGAAAGACAATTCAGGTCAACCTTGTAAGGGTCCCTCCTCAGCTTAAGGAACTTACATCCAGGATTCCTGAGAACTCTTCATTCAGTGAAAGGCATGGTAGACTCATCAGCTTGGTCAATACCAACATTGAAGAGGATATGGTGAAAGTGTTGTTCCAGTTCTTTGACCCTCTGCACCACTGTTTTACTTTCCCGGATTATCAACTGGTGCCTACTTTGGAAGAGTTTTCCCAGCTTCTGAAGGTTCCCATTCTCAGTCAACTACCGTACAACGGTACAGAGAAAGAGCCAAAACTTGAAGAGGTTGCTAAAGCATTATGCCTACAACCATCTGACATTAAGGGACATTGGGAAGTTAGAAGTGGTATCAAAGGGTTCTTGGCCAAGTTTCTGTTTGAGAAAGCACAAGAATGTTGGAACTCCCTTGACCTACAAGCTTTTGAAGAAGTTGTGGCACTCCTCGTCTATGGGTTGGTGTTGTTCCCTAATCCAGATCAGCTTATAGATATCCATGCTGTCAAGATCTTCATGTCCAGGAATCCTATACCTAAGTTGCTTGGGGACATCCTTCACTCATGTTACACTCGAACCATGAGAAAAAGAGGTGTTCTCATGTGCTGCACTCCTCTCCTGGCAAGGTGGTTTATTTCGCACCTTCCACAATCAGTTTTAAAGAACGAGCGGGGGTTGAGATGGTCACAACGGTTGATGACGCTTACACATGCTGATATACATTGGTGTTCTCGGTCCAGAGAGAATGTCACCATCATTGATCGTTGCGGGGAGTTTCCTAATGTTCCTTTACTTGGAATCACAGGAGGTATTACTTATAACCCCTGTCTGGCTTTGAGGCAGTTTGGATATGCTCGGAGGGATGGCCCTCATGATATGTTGATTCCTGACATAGTTTTTGACTTCGACAACGATGCTCAAGGACTTCGCCAGAGATTTATCAGAGCTTGGAGGATGCCCAACAGGGTAGATAGCAAGACACTGGGGCACAAGAACTCCATCCCCCTGGAGCCTTATCTCAAGTGGGTACGAGCCCGCTCCCAGAAGCTGGTGATGCCATATCCTCATGTTCTCCCCGTGATCAAAGAGCCAGTGTTGGAAGGAGAGGTGCCCTACACCATTCAACATCCTGACATGCCTACATCCTGGGAAGAAATGCAGAAAAGCTGGATCCAACTCAAGGAAGAACGGAATTCTCTTGAAGCCAGTCTACATGCCAGTGAGAAGAAGGTCTTGGAGCTCACCCGCCTACTGCACGAGGAAAAGACCCTCAACACTTACATTGCTCCAAAGAGGATGCACAATGTCTTTTGGGATTAATTATTTTGTAATGTTTTGCCCAAGAGGCCCTGATGTACTGAACAAATTATTTCCTAATAAAAAGTGTGTTCTTTTTTGGCTACAACGAATTTGAACTTTCGAACCCTTGAATGCATTGCATAAATAGCATATCATGCATCATGTGCATAACAGGTACCCTTTTTCTACAGGTTGCTTAATCTTCTTTGCTGTTTATTTCAGCACTCAATCATCATGAATCCTGAACCAACTACCAAACAAGCTATCAAAGCCCTCCAGGCCCAGAACGCTCAGTTTCAGGAGATGGTCATGAACTTGGCCCAGGGACAACAGGAGTTGAAGGCTTTGCTCCTGAAGAAGAAGAAGAAGAAGAGGACCGTGATGTTCAACACTGGGCGCAGACTCGGGAATACACTGCAGAATGAAGCTGAGAGGACTACTCCATCTGTTGGGGAAGGCAGTCACCAAGGGAGAGAGGTTCCTAGTCATGTGGTCTCTGACACTGAGACAGACTTCAATGATGAACAGTACCCTCCTGCTGAGGACCGGTACAAACAGCTGGAGGACAGGTTAAATGCTATGGAGATTCAACGTGTGCCTGGGTTGGATTTTGGAGACTTGGGTTTATCTTCTGGGGTGGTGATCCCACACAAGTTCAAGGCACTTGCCTTTGTGAAGTATGACGGGGTTTCCTGCCCTAAACTGCACCTCCGCTCTTATGTAAGGAAGATCCAGCCTTACACAGCAGACAAGAACTTATGGATCCATTTCTTCCAGGAGAGTCTTTCAAGGACTCATCTCGAATGGTTCTATCAGCTGGATGGAACCAACATTCGTAACTAGGAGGATTTGGCTACTGCTTTTTACAAGCAGTATCAGTACAATTCTGACCTCGCTCCCACGCGTACCCAACTCCAGGGTATGTCACTGGGAAAGGGCGAAGGTTTTAAGGAGTACGCACAGAAATGGAGAGACCTGGCTGGCAGGGTGCAGCCACCGTTGACGGATCATGAACTAGTGGACATGTTCTTGGGGACCCTATCTGGTCCATTCTTCAGCCATCTTATTGGTAATTCTTCTGCTGGGTTTACTGACCTGATCCTGACTGGTGAAAGGATCGAAGCTGGTATAAAATCGGGAAAGATACAGAAGGGTGCCTCCTCAAATACTGAAAAGAAGCCCTTCAAGAAGGAGGCCAGTGCTGTGTATGGTCCCAGGAGACAGAACAAACCAGAACGCCGCCAAGCTGTTAACGCAGTAGTAATTTCAAAGCCTGCTGCTGCTCCTCAGCAATACAACCAGCCAAGAGCTGAGAGGCCCAAAAGGCAGTATACTCGGCTCAGCATGACTCTCTCTCAGATCCTGCCGCAACTGCTGTCAGCCAGCCTGGTAACTGTCAAGGAAGCTCCGAAGGTGGTGAACACATCATCTCCGAAGTACAACCCCAACGCCCGTTGCGCTTATCACTCTGATAGCCCGTGACATTCTACTGATGATTGTTGGGCCCTAACGAATAAGGTTCAGGACCTTATTGATGCTAAGGAAATACAGTTCGAGGCGCCCGAAAGGCCAAATGTTGTGACCGCTCCCATGCCCCAGCATGGAGTGAATGCTGTTGAGGAGGATCTGTATGTAGCTTCTGTGGATGATGTTGCTACTCCGCTGTTAACCGTCAAGAGGAACCTGTTGCTAGCCGATTTATTTCTGGGATGTAGTAAAGGTTGCCATTTATGTGCTAATTCACCTGCCGGTTGTCCTTTGCTGAAGTCGGGCGTCCAAAACCTGATGGATAGTAAAGAGATCTTGTTCAAGAAGATTGCCGTTCCTACTGCCCCTGTTGAAGAAGTTTCAATTGTCACCATTTTCAACAACCCTTCCAAGGCTCCTTCAAAGAAGCCTATCAAAATTATGCCTGTTCACAAGATTGCTCCTATAACCATTACTGTTCCGGGGCCCATCCCCTACAAGTCTGATAAAGCTGTCCCGTGGCACTATGAGGCAGATGTTTATGTTTTGGGAGTGAAACAAGAGTTCAATACTAGTACCGATGTCACCAACATCACCGGGCCTGCTAAGGTCACTCGTAGTGGAAGACTGTTCTCACCAGACATTGCACCTCCAGCCATTCAGAGGCCTCTTGTCATCACACCTGCCAGTGTGCCTGTTCCCCCCCCCCCCCTGGTCAAGTTTCTACCCCTGCTGCTGAGTCATCTGACGCTCGGGGCAAGGGGATTGCTACTGATGTGCCTGCCCGGACGGAGGCACCGAAGACCACTATTGAGGCTTCCAAGCAAGAGATGGAAGAGATCCTCAAAATTATCAAGAAGAGTGATTTCAACGTCGTTGAACAGCTGGGGCACACCCCCTCTAAAATCTCCATGCTATCACTGTTGCTGTGTTCAGAGGCCCATGCCAAGGCCCTGATTGCTTTCCTGAAGACGGCTCACGTGCCACAAGAAACGTCTGCTGATCAATTCACCGACTGTGTGGCCAACTTAACTACTGATAATGGTCTGGGTTTCTCTGACGCTGATCTGACGGCCAAGGGGAAGAACCATAATGATGCACTGCATGTCTCCATTGAATGCAGGGGCACTACTCTTGCTCATGTGCTGGTTGACACTGGTTCTTCATTAAACGTGCTACCCAAGAAAGCTCTAGACAGGTTGGACTGTGAGGGTTTAGAGCTCAAACCAAGTAACATTGTTGTCCGGGCCTTTGACGGGTCCAAAAGGATGGTACATGGTGAGGTTGACATCCCAATCAGGGTTGGTTCACAAGTCTTTGATTCAAAGTTCTATGTGATGGATATCCGACCGTCCTACTCTTGTTTGCTGGGTCGTCCTTGGATCCACAAGGCAGGGGTTGTGACTTCAACTTTACATCAGAAGCTCAAATACCCGGTCAGGGGGAAGATCGTAACAGTGCAAGGGGAGGAGGAATACATGGTCAGCCACCTCAACTCGTTCCGATATGTAGAAATGGATGGGGAGTTCATTGAAACCCCCTTTCAACACTTTGAAGAGGTGCCTCAGACGTTGGCAGCAGCGGAGACAGTGACTGAAGAAGACTCTCCTTTGAAGATGGCTTCCTTGAAGGATGCCCGGGCTGTGATTGAGAAGGGTGAGTGTGCAAACTGGGGCAGACTTCCTGATTTCACTCCAAAGACTGACAAATTTGGCTTGGGTTTCACTGCAGAAGCTCAGAAGGCTGTGCGTAAGGCAAGGATCGGAAGACCTCCCGTATTCATCACCAACCCGGGAGTGAATGCTATTGAGGACGAAGCGGACGAATCTGAATTCGACAGCTGGATCTACCCGACGACCAACGGTGGACCTAGCAATTGGACTGCAAAAGACTTTACACCTATTACTTTTGTCACTCAGTAATGAACTTCTTTGTTTTAGATTTGTAACAAACAATAATTTGAAACTTTATGGCCCGGTGTCTTACCCGGGGCACCGTGGCGTCATTTGTTAGGGCTTGTTATTTGTCACTTCCATATATCATGAATAAAAGCATTGGACGTTTTTCACATTTCAAATCTTGCGCTCCCTTTCTTTCTTTATATATTGCAAAACAGCTGTATTTACACACACTCACTCATACAGGTTTCAATCCACTCTGGATCTCACTGGTAACGACTCTGCTACTGCCAGTTATGACTTCGAAAATCCGATCAACTTAGCCGAAAACGAAGGTGAAGATGATTGCGAAGTGCCTGGTGAGCTTGCAAGACTGTTACTCCAGGAAGAGAGGGCCATTCAACCACATGAAGAGCCAGTGGAAACAGTAAATCTGGGTACTGAGACAGACAGAAAGGAAGTCAAGATTGGTGCTAATCTGGAG
Organism: Vicia faba; assembly: GCA_948472305.1. Classification (NCBI taxonomy): domain Eukaryota; kingdom Viridiplantae; phylum Streptophyta; class Magnoliopsida; order Fabales; family Fabaceae; genus Vicia; species Vicia faba. The sequence continues at coordinate 387,914,302 of OX451735.1, read as the reverse complement.
CTCAGTGTGAAACAACGGTTGATTCAGATGCTGCATGATTATGTAGAAATCTTTGCCTGGTTCTACGAAGACATGCCTGGGTTAGATACCGACACTGTGGTTCATCACCTGCCTACTAAGGAAGATTGCCCTCCGGTAAAACAGAAAGTCCGCCGTATGCGTCCAGAGATGTCCGAGAAAATCAAGGCTGAAGTTATGAAACAATTTGATGCCGGGTTTCTAGCAGTGACTTCTTACCCTCAGTGGGTTGCCAACGTGGTTCCAGTGCCAAAGAAAGATGGTAAGGTCAGAATGTGTGTTGATTACAGGGATTTGAACAGGGCGAGCCCCAAGGATGATTTCCCTCTGCCTCACATCGACGTTCTGGTTGACAACACTGCTCAGCATAAGGTATTCTCCTTCATGGTCGGGTTCTCCGGTTATAATCAAATCAAGATGGCTCCTGAAGACATGGAGAAGACCACTTTTGTTACTCAGTGGGGCACCTTTTGCTACAAGGTCATGCCTTTTGGGTTGAAAAATGCTGGGGCAACTTACCAATGTGCCATGGTTGCTTTATTTCATGACATGATCCATCATGAGATTGAAGTGTATGTCGACGATATGATTTCAAGGTCCCAAACTGAGGAGGAACACCTTGACCATCTACAAAAGCTGTTTGACCGTCTGAAGTTGTACAAGCTGAGGTTGAACCCGAACAAGTGCACCTTTGGAGTAAGATCTGGAAAACTGCTAGGTTTCTCGTGAGCGACAAAGGTATTCAAGTGGACCCTGCCAAGGTGAAAGCCATACAAGAGATACCAGCTCCCAAGACAGAGAAAGAAGTCAGAGGCTTTCTAGGATGGCTGAACTACATTGCCCGATTCATCTCACACCTAACTGCTACCTGTGAACCAATCTTCAAGCTACTGAAGAAAGATCAAGTAGTACGTTGGAACGATGAATGTCAATCCGCTTTCGACAGAATCAAGGAGTATCTCCAAGAACCACCCATTCTTATGCCACCAGTTGAAGGGAGACCCCTAATCTTATACTTGACAGTACTGGACAGCTCAATGGGGTGTGTGCTGGGGCAGCATGACGAGTCTGGCCGAAAAGAGCACGCTATTTATTACCTTAGCAAAAAGTTTACCGACTGTGAGACCCGATACTCACTGCTCGAGAAAAATTGTTGTGCTTTGGTATGGGCTGCTCGCCGGCTGAGACAGTATATGTTGACTCACACCACTCTGTTGATTTCAAAAATGGATCCAATCAAGTACATATTCGAAAAGCCTGCCTTGTCCGGAAGAATAGCAAGATGGAAGATGATCTTGACAGAATACGACATCCAATATACAACTCAGAAAGAAATCAAGGGAAGTGTATTGGCAGACCATTTGGCACACCAGGCAGTGGACGACTACCAGTCAATGAACTTTGAATTTCCCGACGAGAACATCATGGTAGTAACTGATTGTGAAGTACCTGGACCGGATGAAGGACCTGAGGAAGGATCCCGATGGTCTATGCACTTTGATGGAGCCTCCAACGCTTTGGGTAACAGTATCGGCGCTGTGATCATATCCCCCAAAGGCACTCATACTCCGCTCACTGCCCGGCTATGTTTCAACTGCACCAACAACATGGCGGAGTATGAGGCATGCATTATGGGTCTTCAAGCTGCAATTGACTTAAGGATCAAGTTTCTAAGTGTCTTCGGAGATTCCTCTCTCGTGATCAATCAGATCAAAGGCGAGTGGGATACGAAACACCCAAACCTTATTCATTACAAGGAGTTAGTGTTGACATTGATCCCCCATTTCACGGAGATAACTTTTGAACACTTCCCAAGAGAGGAGAATCAGTTGGCGGACGCGTTAGCTACGATGTCTTCCATGTTCAAAGTCAAATGGGACAACGAGGCTCCCCGAATCATAATCTAGAAGTTAGATGAACCTGCACATTGCTGTGATCTTGAGGCTGAAGAGGTAACTGAGAAACCTTGGTATCATGAAGTGAAGAGGTACTTGGAATCTCAAGAATACCCCGAGGGTGCATCTGCTAATGACAAGAAGTTTCTGAGAAGGTTCGCTGCAAAGTTCTTCCTCAGCAACGACATTCTGTACAAGCGAAACCATGATTCAACTTTACTGCGTTGTGTGGATAAGACTGAAGCAGAAAAGATCATGGCAGAGCTGCATGAAGGTACCTTTGGAACATATTCCAGTGGACATACCATGGCAAAGAAGATCCTTCGGGCAGGATATTTCTGGTCCACAATGGAAGCTGACTGTTACCAACATTCTCGGACATGTCATAAATGTCAGATCTATGCAGATAAGGTACACGTTCCTCCAGTTCCTTTAAACGTCTTGACAGCACCTTGGCCTTTTGCAATGTGGGGCATTGATATGATCGGCGAGATCAGACCTACAACATCCAACGGGCATCGCTTCATCCTGGTTGCAATTGATTACTTCACGAAGTGGGTTGAAGCAGTTTCCTATGCTACCGTAACTATGAACGTCGTGGCACGATTCATTCGGCATAACCTGATATGTCGATACGGTGTACCAGAGAGGATCATTACGGACAATGGTACCAATCTTAACAACAAGATGATCACTGAGCTCTGCGAGCAATTCAAGATACATCACCACAACTATTCTCCCTACCAGCCGAAGATGAATGGGGCTGTCGAAGCAGCTAATAAGAATATCAAGAAGATTGTGCAGAAGATGACAGTGACCTACAAAGATTGGCACGAGATGTTACCGTTTGCTCTTCATGGGTACCGTACCTCAGCACGGACGTCAACAGGGGCAACACCCTTTTCCTTGGTCTATGGCATGGAGGCGGTCTTGCCAATTGAAGTCCAGATACCCTCTCTCTGGATAATGAAGGATGCAGATCTGAGCGAAGATGACTAGATCCAGACTCGACTTGATCAATTAAACCTAATTGACGAAAAGAGACTCACTGCTATTTGTCATGGTCAAACGTACCAAAAACGGATGATCAGGGCATTTAACAAGAAAGTCAGACGACAAGAGTATCAAGTCAGAGACCTGGTAATCAAGCGCCTCATTCTTCCTCAAAGTGATCCCAGTGGCAAATGGACTCCTACGTACGAAGGGCCATTTGTGGTTAAACATATCTTCTCAGGAGGAGCTATGATTCTAACCACCATGGATGGTGACGACCTTCCTCACCCCGCCAATGCAGACATAGTAAAAAGATACTACGCATGAACAAAAGACCCGCTAGGTTGACACACCTAGGCAAAAATAAGGGCTTCCCAGCGAACCAAAAGGGTTCGGGCAAAAATAAGGGATGAAATGAAAAAATCTGTATGCCCGGCAAGTCGAAAACCTGAAAAGGCGGCTTGGGCAAAAATGGGTATCCCGGTGGACTGAAAACCCGAAAGGGCGATTCAGGCAAAAGTTAGGGATAAAGCGTAATATTATGTCTCATTGGATCACCCTGCATCCAGAATTAGGCATCAACTATCAGGTTCAGAAGGCATCGATCAGCCAGCTTCATCTTCAACTGAGTAGCAAAGTGATGAGACGCTTGAAGACATAAAGGCGATAGCAGAGTTGGAACCCTGTGGGATTATTTTTCACATAGCTGTTTTTGTTTTCCTTTTCATAAAATGTATAAACTCTGTTGTTCGGCGGTGTTCTCTTACTAGGACGTCAGCCTCTTGTACATAAACGCCTATTTACAGGAAAATTTAAAAATCAATACAAATTCACTTTTCAGACCAATTGCCAATTGTTTTTCCTCTTTCTGTTTTGTTTTGTAAAGAGCGGCCAATGTTCAATTTTTGATATATGCATTTGACATTAATTGCTAACTCATAAATATTCGAATACGAAACAAAGGATTAATTACAGGTGACATCAGAAACAGGGGCAATAATGAGTTGTCTAAGCGATCTAGTTGCTTTGTCCACCAAGGTACCAAGGTAGGTTCGGCTGAAGAATTTAACCAAGATACCTTCACTCCCCGAGAGTAAGACCAGATTTCAGCAATACTCTCCTCCGAGCAGAGTTGGTCTCCCCATCAGCCCTGAAAAGGCACAGTATCTCCAGCAAGTCAGCGACACTCTCCCCAAGCAGAGTTAGTCTACTGTCAGTCCCCAAGGAAGTTGGGTATCCCCAGAAAATCTCAATATTCCCCAGTGGAGTATGCAGATATTCCTAAGCAAGCATCCCCGGCAGTCTTATTCTAAGATTGTTCCCCGGCGGAATATAGACATCCCAGTGGAGCCACTTCCCCAGTACAGTCTAAAAAAGTCTCCCCAGGAGAGTTGAACCATCTCCCCAGTAGAAAGCTTATCCCCAGTAGATTCTGGAAGCTTACCCCTGAAGAGCACAAACACGTCTCCCGGACTTTATTCAAAGGTTATTCTCCACCAGAGCTTATAACTGGGTTATCCTCAGCTAAAAACCGCGGAAAGATTGTCCCCGGCGAAGTTCTTTCTATCCCCCAGCGGAGTTCATTAAATCCCCAACATAACTCATCAATGGTATCCCCAGCGGAGTTATCATCAACATCTCAGCAAAGTACCTCTCTTCCCACAGAGTAATTCCCCACAGAATAATCTCTTCAACAAAGTTTATTCCCCAACGGAGTCATCTTCTCCTACCGGTTTATTCTTGCAACCATCATCCCCAGCGGAAATGAAGAACTCTACTCTTCAAACATCATCCCAGGATTCAAGCTCCCGGCATTCGTCAAGGATTTATTTTCCTAAGACGAGAATACATTCATAAACATCACATCTTCATACATTATAGCATGCATACGCATCATACAACACAAATCTCATATATTTTTGAGAGTATCATGACGTCATGCATTTCATACATCATGACATTGCATACAACTGACGTTTTTCCTTTTCAGGAAAAAGGACAATCCAAAGATAATTACTATCAACTGTCACAATTCCAGATTCGATACCTGTATCTAGCCAGGGCATATCTGTGAGCGATCAATTCCAGATTCGATTCCTGTATCCAGCCAGGGCACGTCTGAAGAGTTTGAAGATTCGATTCCTGTATCCAGCCAGGGCATATCTGTTGACGACTAATTCCAGATTCGATTCCTGTATCCAGCCAGGGCACGTATGAAGAGTTTGAAGATTCGATTCCTGTATCCAGCCAGGGCATATCTGTTGACGACTATTTCCAAATTCGACTCCTGTATCCAGCCAGGGCACGTCTGAAGAGTTTGAAGATTCGATTCCTGTATCCAGCCAGGGCATATCTGTTGACGACTATTTCCAGATTCGATTCCTGTATCCAGCCAGGGCACGTCTGAAGAGTTTGAAGATTCGATTCCTGTATCCAGCCAGGGCATATCTGTCGACGACTAATTCCAGATTCGATTCCTGTATCCAGCCAGGGCACGTCTGAAGAGTTTGAAGATTCGATTCCTGTATCCAGTCAGGGCATATCTGTTGACGACTATTTCCATATTCGATTTCTGTATCCAGCCAGGGCACGTCTGAAGAGTTTGAAGATTCGATTCCTGTATCCAGCCAGGCATATCTGTTGACGACTAATTCCAGATTCGATTCCTGTATCTAGCCAGGGCATGTGTGTGAGCAAATGAGTGAAGATCAACCCCTGTAATAGGCCAGGTAATTATCTTTCTTTCTCAGGTACACAAGTTCTCGCTAAGGAATCTCTTACGCGATCGACACCTAGATGGCATCTATAAGCCCATCCACTTACCAACAGTTCCAAATGGCATCTATAAGCCCATTCCCGACAAGGTTCTGTCACATCTCCAGGTGGCATCTATAAGCCCATCCTCATATCCATCATCTCTCCAAATGGCATCTGTAAGCCCATTCCCGCTATCACACTGCTGATACTCTACTATGTGAGTGCAAATTTCTGGGCACTTTAGTGTTCAATCCTCTTCCACCTTCGGATCACGAAAGGCACGCGCGCCAATCTACATCCTCAGGTCTAAGAAGATTGAACAGGGGCAACTGTTGTACCCCAAAATTTGCCCTCCCATATTCTTCAAAGTTTTGACAAGCATCATCTCAATTTGCTCAAGTCTACTCAAGGAGTCACACAGTCAACCACTCTCCTAAAGCCAGTCAAATTAGGGTTTTGGTTCTTGCAAGGAAGTTGAGGTTTTCATGGGCTCAATCAAGTTCCATATGCTTATATACATTGTCAAGCACCTACATGTCAAGTTTCAAGGCTCACAAGGTCAAGTTGCACAGTCAAAAACCCTAATTGCTCCACAGTCAACTGTAGGGGCAAAATGGTCATTTGGCAGTCAAAAGTCAAAATTTTTGGTCAACATCTTATTTTGAAGCCACAATCATTACTTGGTCAAATCTTGACCATGATTTCACAAGAATGGCTCAAAAATCATCAAGGTGTCAAAAGTTTCTATTTTTGGACAGCTGAAAAGTCAACTGTAACTTGACCAAGGCATAACTTTTTCATGGTTCATCATAAAAATCCCATCCAATGCTCATTTTTAAGGGGATGACATTTCCTACAATTCATCTTCAAATTCCAAATCCAAGAAATGCTCTCACAAAAAGTTATCAATTTCAACATTATAGGTCATTTTCAAAAGTCAACAAAAAGGCACTTTAAGTCAAAGACCATAACTTGAGATTGGTAAATCAAAATGACATGGGACCAAAGGAATTGGTTAGAGGACTTCAAGACCTTTCCAAAATGTCCAAGAACATGTTCATGTGATCAAAATTGAGCAAGATTTGCATTGGAGAAGTTGGGAAATTTTTGTGTAATGGCCAAAGTCAACTATCCTTGAAACTTCATTTTTTGACAAAAAGGGCCCACTTTTTCCACTTAATTCAGCTTTGCCATGCCACCCACGTGTACCATGATTTATTTCAAGATTAAAAATTAATTTTTCTATTTTTATTTAATTTTATTTGATTTAATTCATTTTAAATCATTAAAATTCAAATAAAAATCAAAAAAATTAATTCAAGGATATCTTGTGGTTTGAATAGCCTTGATGCATCATGAAACACATACCAATTTCGTGTACATCCTATTTCAAGCCTGAAATTCAAATTTTGGACAAAAAAGGCAAATGCTTTAATGGTGATAAAGAGGAAATCTCAAGACTTGATGGCAAAGGTTAAAGGCTCATATATTGTTTGATTCTCATTCACTAACATATATGCAAGCCTCCCACACAGGAATCAAGAGCTAGAGACACCTAGAACGACAACCCTAATTCTCTCAAATTTTCCACAAAATTGACAAATTCGGATTCATTTTTTTAGCAAGTTTCAAGGAGTTTTAAGGATTCAATCGTGTTCCTGGGCATAGCAGCAAGCATTCCCAACCCTTACACGAAGCCAAATCATCCCAGATCGTGCTCCCTAGTTCTCATTGGTTTGTTAAAATTCTTGAATTCGTTTTTCGTATTTCATGCATCATTATTTGTTTTTGATGGTTTGTGTGAACTCAGGACACTTATTAGAATGCATTTGATGCATAGCATGCAAGCTTTAACGCAGGAATAAGGACCTGCCATTGCTAGGGTTGTTTTTGTTATCTTCTTCGAAGCTCACTGTACAGTCGTTTTCAGGCCAAAACAATGGCACCATTGAATCCGCAGGGGTCGAATTAGGGTGACAAGGTTCTTCTTTTGCTTTGATTTTGCCTATTTTTCAGGATCGGCCATGGTGCTTGCCGGAGAAGACGACCGGAGCTAGGGCTCCGGCGTCGTTGACTGATGTGGACTCAGGCGTGGCTGACGTGGCACGATAGCTCAATCTGATTCGCTTCCATGTTACACCTGGGCCCCACGCATGTTGACTGTGTTTGAAAATTCAAATAGGCCATGTTTTCACTTTTAACCAATTGATTGCAGAGTATTGACACCAAAGACAGTTAGCTCAGTTGGCAACGCGTTGGTGGATTTCTCCAGAGGGCATGAGTTCGATTCTTGGCCCTGGCATTTTCTCTTTACCATTTTTTTCATAATTAACATGCTTTCTATATTTTCTATTTTTTTAATATTTTCATCCTAATTTAGTTTATCTTTAAATAATTTTCTCATGCATTTAAAAAAATCACAAAATATTTTCCTTTTGCATTTTAATCAGAAAAATGTTTATTTAATTTTTCACATTGAAATTAATATTTTTGCATGCATGTTTTAATTAATTGTTAAATAATCATGAAATTGACTTTTAATTGCTTTTAATTATCAAGATTGATCCAGAAAATTACCAAAAAAATTATTCTATCATTAAATTAATATAACTAACTTTTTTTCATAAAAAATCAAAAGAGAACTAATATTATTATTATTATTATTATTAATTTCATTTTATTTTTGTACATAAATACTAATAAATTGATTTAAGTTTAATTAGGCAACTTTAATTAATTTTTCTTAATAACTAAAATAATTTAGAATTAGGTTAACTTAGAATTTTAATTCTTTTATTTTATTTCATAAAAACATAAAAAACACAAAAAATATTTTCTTTTAATAAATTAATTAATTAGTTTAATTATTAGTTATTAATTTCATTTAATCACAAAAAAGACAAAAAAAAATTCATTTCTTTTCTTAAAAGGGTCAAAACCCTTAAGGCATTCCGAATTAACTTTTATTCGCGCGCATTTTATTTTGATTATTATGTAATTGCTTCCAAGAATGTAATAGTAATTAGGTTTACCGCTTTATTTAATTTTTCGTACTTATTTATCAAAACGGGTCTTTGTATTTTTGGCGATGTATAGACCTGCGCCTTGTAATAGCGTAGCTTTACATTCCCGCACTTTAATTTTCCGCACCCCTAACTGTTAACAATGCATGAAAGAATGTATGTAAATAAAACCAACCCGTAGCTCACAAATAACATGTACAAAAACATTAACTGAAAAACAACACACAAAGCACATACCACTCCTAGGGTACGCATCACTCGTTGCCTCGAAACGTGGTCATCAAGTATAGGACGTCTTAGAGGTCACCCTTTGTCTAAAGATCCAGTTGCCTCGAAACGGTTGCCTCGGATAAAAGGATCTAGGACGTTAGGGTTACTTCTAAGTTGTCCTACCATTGCTTCGGTGACCATACAGTCCCGATAATCGAATTGACCCGAACACCTCCAATGATGGTGCTACCTACCTCTCAATGGTGGGATAGCACTATCTAAAGGACTCTTACACAGTTTAATTCCTTAGGGTAGGTAGATGACTCATGGGTACTTGCTCTCTAAAAAACAAACAAAAACAACTTTTCACACCTCACACTTTCTAAAAGTTTTCAAACAAATTTTTCATACACTCTTGAGGACCGATACAAGAGTTACTTAGAAATTTTTCAAACGAAACTTTTTCAAAACCCACACACACTTGAAAAGAAAACATTTTTGAAAACATAAGAGCAAGTACCTAAGAGCCCATGGATAACCATCGATAGAAAGGGTGCTAACACCTTCCCTTTCTATAAATCTACCTCCCGAACCGAGAGAAATCTCAAATAAGGAATTTTGCTGTACTTTTGTCCTTTCCATGTTGGAGAATATAAAAGACGGTGGCGACTCTTGCTTACCGTGACATTTCGCAAAACCAGCTTAAAAAACAGTCAGTTCTATTTCCACCGATCACAATCAAGATCTAGGAACTGTCTAGTCTTCAACGTAGTATACCATTGAGATTATAGAACTCGTCCACACTATGACAGAGGAAAACATCTTCATCAAGATCTAGGAACTGTCTGGTCTTTAACGTAGTATACCGTTGAGATTGTAGAACTCGTCCACACTATGATGGAGGAAAACATCTTCATCAAGATCTAGGAACTGTCTGGTCTTCAACGTAGTATATTGTTGATATTATAGAACTCGTCCACACTATGACGGAGGAAAACATCTTCATCAAGATCTAGGAACTGTCTGGTCTTCAACGTAGTATACCGTTGAGATTGTAGAACTCGTCCACACTATGACGGAGGAAAACATCTTCATTAAGATCTAGGAACTGTCTGGTCTTCAACGTAGTATACCGTTGAGATTATAGAACTCGTCCACACTATAACGGAGGAAAACATCAAGATCTAGGAATTGTCTGGTCTTCAACGTAGTATACCGTTGAGATTATAGAACTCGTCCACACTATGACGGAGGGAAACATCTTCATCAAGATCTAGGAACTGTTTGGTCTTCAACGTAGTATACCGTTGAGATTATAGAACTCATCCACACTATGACGGAGGAAAACATCAAGATCTAGGAACTGTTTGGTCTTCAACGTAGTATACCGTTGAGATTATAGAACTCGTCCAGACTATGACGGAGGAAAATTGTCGAGATTGAGAACCTTATCTAAAATTCAACCAAGGATAATTCAATTGATATTTAAGAATCGGTCAGGTCTTCGACGTAGCTGAGAATTTTAACTGTATCTTTCCTGAAAGGTAAAGGTCAGTCGTATGCAATGCATGATATAAATCAAGCAATGATGTTCTCAAAATAAATGAGATTGTGTGTGTGATGTGTATATGTGTTGGCTCTTAAATTCGACACCCTTGTTTCATTAATGTCAGCCATCAAAGCTGAAGGTTGTTTTCGACTAGCTAGGTCCGTCGAAGCGCCCATCGAACGATGGCAATGTACTTAGAAGATTTCTTCCAAAGGAGAAGTTGGTTGCCTTCGACGTCGAAGGTGTTTCTCGTCGAAGATGCTTCTCGACGAAGATGTTCGATGGTTCAGAGTGGAACGGTTTGAAATTCAAGCATTTGGAGGGAAAACGGTTTCCAGCGGTTACCAAGTGCAACGTGCAAAGATCTGGGGCGTCGAACGTTGAGAACGTGCCAAGTGGGATCATCTCAAAGCAGTGTGTTGTACCCCAAAATTTTCCCTCCCATATTCTTCAAAGATTTGCAAAATCAAGCTGTAAAATTCCCCAAGGGTTGCACAGTCAAAGGTCTCCTATACAGTCAAAACTAGGGTTTTGATTCTGATCAAGAAAAGGAAGTTTCCAAAGGTCCAATCATGTCTCACATGCCTACAAATATGGTCAAGTATCCTCATATCAAGTTTCAAGACATTCAGCTCAAAATTGCACAGTCAAAACCCTAAATTGCACTACAGTCAACTGTAGGGGCAAAATGGTCATTTGACAGTCAAAAGTTCAAATTTTTGGTCAACATATCATTTTGAAGCCACAAACATCATTTGATCAATGCTTGATCATGATTCTCAAAATTTGGCTCAGAAATCATCAAGATGCAAAAGTTTCCTTATTTGGACAGTTGAAAAAGTCAACTGAAATTGACCAGGGCATAACTTTCACATGGATTATCAGAAAAATTCCATCCAAAGCTCATTTTGAAGAGAAAGACATTTCCTACAACTCATATTCATACTTCAAGTCCAAGAAATGCTCTCACAAAAAGTTATCAATTTCAACATTACAGGCCATTTTCAAAAGTCAACAAAAAGGGACTTCAAGTCAAAGGCCATAACTTGAGATTGGTAAATCAAAATGCCATGGGACCAAAGGCATTGGTTAAAGGACTCAAAGACCTTTCCAAAATGTCTAAGAACATGAGAAAAGCTTAAAGATTGGGCAAGTTATGCCTTGTAGAAGTTGGGAAATTTTTGGATATTTTGAAAAGTCAACATTGATTCAAATGATCTAAAATTGCTAATGGGCCCATTTTTCTTCCATAATTCATCATCCATGGCATGTGCACGACCACTTGGCCCAAAGGGAAGTATTTTCTCATTTTTTATTTATTTATTTGAATTTTTATTTATAATAATTCACTTAAATCAATTAAATATGTGAAAAATATTTAACTTAACCTAACCAATCTTTTTATACATGTTTAAGCCTCAAGATTTCGTGTATATGCAGATAAGGAAAGATTTGGAGAGATTGGAGATGATTTGAACCAAAAACACATGGAAAAAGATATGAAAAAAATCTTCGAAAATCAAATTTCCAAAATCAATGAATGCAATGGATTTGATTGATTTTTCTTGACCTAATTCACTACTACATATGCCAGGATCACAACCCTAATCAGAATACACACTAAGCTGCGCAAGAAGGCCATAATCAAACTTGAAATTTTTCTCCAAAAACTCAAAACTGCAAACTCACTTCCAGAGCGATTCAAAGCATAATTCTTGTTCCATTAGCTTCCTTGGAGATCACTGAACATATTCCAATCAAAAACCTTCATCAAAGCTCAAGGAATCGGTATACAGAACTCCAAATATTCCATAAAAAACTCATAATCGTATTCTCAAATCTAGGCATTTTCATAACATTTTATTCATTGATTCATGTTCATTATGAAGTTTTGAAGCTAACCAATGCATTCAATTATGTTTTTATGCTGTATACACGATTTCACCATGTTTGAGTTTTAGGGTTTACAGGACCTCCAATTGGGGATTTTGAAACCAAGAAAAATTGGCCTTCAAGAGTACCATGGTTGTAATCAGCAAGTCTGGACGAAGAAGAAGCCACTATCGCGCCAAATTTATGGATCCTCTAGACCTATTCGCTATTTTCCCAAAACCGGCCTAAGAAAACACATGGAAACCGTTGCTTATGTTATTTGTATTTCAGGAAAAACAAAACACGAAGAAGAAGATGATGTCGTGGCATGAATCGGTTGGATCATTTAAAATTCGCGCGCTGACTACCACTAACTGTTACTTTCTTATTATATTGTTCTTGGATTATTTAATATACAGATAAGTAAATTGGCACGGTTGGCAAGCGTGCTAGCTGGTGAAGTGCATGACCTGGGTTCGAGCCCCAGGTCTTCAATAATTTCAATGTCATTTTTCTATTAACCATCACATGCAGCTTCACTCACTGGAGACCATGATACGTCTCCTCATCAGGCCAGCCACGCGTACGTTGATAGGGATCCAAGGGCACTGATTGAAAGAACACCATAGGCTTGAGTCAACGCTTCTGCACGTGTCCAGTAAAAGGTCAAACAGGCCAAAATAAATGGGCCAGATTTCTCAATTCATACCTCCACTTTGGGGACTACCACCCCCCTAGGTTTGCATATTTTTCACTTTTCTTTATTTTTTATTTTTATCCTATTTCTTTTAATAATTGTTTTGTTCAATTTAATTAATTATTTTACAAAATACAAAAACATCCTAAAAAATCAGAAAAAAGGTTAAAACAATAAATAATTTTTATTTTAGTATTTTCTTAAATAAATTTGCATGTAAATAAAATTAGTTTTAAATTAGGTTTGCAATTTTAATTCTTTTAATAAAAAAATCTAAAAAATATAGAACTAGGTTTAATAAATGTTTTATTCCTTTTAATTTTTCTTCTTCACAATAATATTATTTATTTTATTTATTTTCATAATTAAAATTGTATATAAAAATTAGGTTTAATTTAGGTTAAAGTTTAACGTCTTCTTAATAAATTAAAATAAAATAGAATTAGGGTTAGCGTTTAAATTGCAATTAATTTTTTCTATTAAATCCTAAAATATTAAAAATACCAAAAACATCTTTTTTTAATTAATTAACTTCGTCATTAATTTGATTTTTGCAAAAGGGTCCAACGCCCTCGTTTCGATTTAATTTCGCATATTTATTTTGTTTTGCTTAAATAATTATGTACCTCTCCCGAAGCCATGTAAATTACTTCTCGCACTTTTTAATTCTCTATTTGCTGTTAATTCTTTATTTTCTGTCAAATCGGGTCCTGGTTAATTTTGGCGATGTGGACCCGCGCCATTTGTAATAGCTTAGAATTTACTTTTCCGCAAATATTTTAACTGCTAATAAAATGCATGCAAGAATGAATGACAAAAAAATAAAAACAAACGCATAAATTACTAATAACATGACAAGATAAAATATTTGAATCTGACACACGAATCACACACCACCCCTAGGGTACGCCTCACTGTTGCCTTGCCTTCGAAAGGTGATCGTCGAGTAGAGGATGTCTTAGTAAGTCCTCATGATCCGGGAACCTGGCATGAGGGTAGCTTCTAAGGTGTCTTCCCATTGCTCTGGTGATCACCATGTCCCGAACCTCGAATTGACCCGAACACCTCCAACGGTGGTGCTACCTACCTCTCAATGGTGGGATGGCACTACTTTAAAGGACATTTACACATACGAATTCCTTAGGGTAGGTAGGTTCTCGTAGATACTTGCTCTAATTTCAAAACAAACTCAAAAGCTCTTTTCACACCGACACTTTTCAAAAAGCTTTCGAAAGCAATTTTTCAAACACTCTTGAGGACCGATACAAGAGTCGAACTGGAATTTTCAAAGAAACTTTTTAAAACCCACAGTTGAAAAGCAAACAAACCATTTTTGAAAACACAATGAGCAAGTATCTAAGAGCCCATGGATAACCATGGATAGAAAGGGTGCTAACACCTTCCCTTTCTATAACCTACCTCCTGAATCGAGAGCAATCTCTTTAAGGAATTTTTCTGTGCTTTTGTCCTTTCCATTTGGAGAAAATAAAAGACGGTGGCGACTCTTGCTTCCGCGACATTTCGCGAACCAGCTTTAAACAGTCAGTTCCAGATCCACCGATCACAGAACTGGCAACTCTGCTGGGGAAATCTTTAAAGTGAGGTGTACCTTAGGACTAAGATCACTGTGTTTTCAATTGCTTTGATTTGTTTGCTTTAAATTGTGGGACTGTCTTGGGAGTTCTATAGATCCTAACCCGGATCTGGGGATACCTTCTTAGAAAGTAGCAACAAGGCTGTGAGGGAACTGTGCGGGGTATACTGACATGGTTGAAGCAGTCTGCTACGTTGATGTGGCACTTTGGTGTGTACCGGTAACCCTTGAGTCAATCAAGGAGAGTACGGGGCCTCCGCGTGGTGTCGTGAAGCATCAACAGACCTTAGGAACCTTAATTGAACCATCTTGGCCTCTTTAGGGTAGTGAGATGACTACTTTGGTGACTCCGAAGTCGGTTGATACTCGATACTACACTCAATTGAGGGTTGTTTTCTTGGGATATTTTGATCGCCAGTCAGTAGCTAAATCGAAACGATGAACAATGAAAGCAATCCAATGATATTGAGATCCTTAGAACCCGGTTACTTCTAATAGGACAGGGTGAGCCCACCAACTTCAAGAGGGTAATACCCAGACCCCATGCTGGCCTGAACTCTAAGGGTTTCCCTTGTGTGACTTGTATGCCTTCCAACTTGACTACTTGCATGCTTGTTATCTGACATTTGAGTTTCTTACAGGTTTTGTTTATAGTCCTTAATTGGGACTCATAACAGGGTTTACTAAGTTTCTCGCAAGTTTTGTTTACATTCCTTAAATGGGACTCATAACAGGGTTTACCTACATTACCCCACGCATAGCATAACATCATGACATCATGCCATTGCATGCATCCTACATAAGGACTAATCCATTTCAAGGATCTCAAGGGTCTGTGGTGCAGGTCACGATGGACCAAACTGCCTAGCCAGGGGCAAAGGGGATTTATTTTCCTCTAAGCCAAGTTTGTCAGAGGCTATGACCCACTGGATATGGTGAGCCTTTGACCCTTGAAGAAGGACTCTCAACAACATGCAGTTCCTTCAACCAAGCTACGAAATTCAACTCTAACAATTTTTCTTGTCTACCCCGCGAGATCCTTGAAAACATCGCATGCATATCATACATATCATTTCATTACAGGTACACTTGTTGCAGGTCACTTACCTTCTTCGCTGTTTATTACAGCCGTCATCATGAATCCTGAATCATCTGATGGACAAGCTATCAAGGCCCTCCAGGCCCAGAATGCCCAGTTCCAGGAGTTGATTATGAGCCTAGCCCAGGGTCAAAAGGAATTGAAGACTCTGATTCAGAAGAAGAAGAGGACTGTTTTGTTCAACCCTAGACGCAGATTTGGGAACACACTGCAGAATGAAGCTGAGAGGACTACTCCATCTGTGGGGGAAGGCAGTCACCAAGGGAGAGAGGTTCCTAGCCCTATGGTCTCCGACACCGAGACAGACTTCAATGATGAACAGTACCCCCCTGCTGAGGACCGGTACAAGCAACTAGAGGATCGTCTGAATGCCATGGAAATTCAACAAGTTCCTGGGTTGGATTTCGGGGACCTGGGTCTATCTTCTGGTGTGGTGATCCCACACAAATTCAAGGTTCCTTCTTTTGCTAAGTATGATGGGGCATCCTGTCCCAGGCTGCATCTCAGATCTTATGTGCGGAAGATTCAACCATACACTGTGGACAAGAACTTGTGGATCCACTTCTTCCAGGAGAGTCTTTCAGGGACTCACCTCGAATGGTTCTATCAGCTGGATGGGACCAAGGTTCGTAACTGGGAGGAGTTGGCTACTGCTTTTTACAAGCAGTATCAGTATAATGCCGACCTCTCTCCTACACGTACCCAACTCCAGGGTATGTCGTTAGGATCGGGAGAAGGTTTCAAAGAATATGCGCAGAGATGGAGGGACCTTGCTGGGAGGGTACAACCACCTTTGACCGACCGGGAACTCGTTGATATGTTCTTAGGGACCCTATCCGGGCCGTTCTTCAATTATCTCATTGGTAATTCATCTGCAGGGTTTACCGACCTCATTCTGACTGGGGAAAGAATCGAAGCTGGTATCAAGAGTGGGAAGATTCAGGAGGCCACACCTTCGGATACTCACCAAAAGCCTTACATGGGCAAGAAAGAGTCTAATGCTGCATACAGTCAAAAGAGTCGTCGTGACCAACAGGCAGGGGCAGTCATGATCTCTAGTTCTGCACCACGCCGCCAACCACAAAAGGGAAATCAGCGAAGGCCGGACGAGCCTAAAAGACAATTCACCAACATCAACATGCCATGGTCACAAGCATTGCAGCACATGTTGAAAATGAACCTGATTGCGGTGATCAACCCTCCTGCAAATCCCAAGACCTCCTCTCCAAACTACAATCCAGAAGCGAGGTGTGCTTATCATTCTGATAGCCCGGGGCACGATACTGAGGACTGTTGGGCGCTGAAGTATAAGATCCAGAATATGATCGACGCTAAGGAGATCGAGTTCGAGCTTGCTGAGACTCCCGTTGTGACCACTGCTCCTTTGCCAAAACATGGCTAGGATTGAGAGATTTTTGTTCATTTGAATTCAAGTTGTATTTTTCTTTTCTTGTTCAAACAAACAATTATCATGTTAAACTCTTTTATTTCATGAATGCATTACACATGTCTGTCTTGAATTAATTATGTTTACTGTACTTAAAACTGCTTTCATATTTTTGTGATGATCAACTCTTGACTGAAAATTCTAAGCCTCTTGAGGGAGGATGACGAAAACGATACCATGATCTTTACAGTATGCTTTTGAACAGACCCCGCTGATGAGGTACATGCATTGTTTCAATCCCTAAACACTGGAGTAATAAGGAAGATAATCCCTCGTCGACCCCTTTGAGCCAAAGAAGTAGGAGTTTTTCTTTTCGAAAATTAAAACCCTTAATCATAACCTGGGGCAGGGTAGTTCTCTCAGCTGATCCAAGTGCACAACGAATGGCATCAAAAGAAGTCCTTCTGAAACAAAAGACAGTGATGGTTCTAAATAACCATAAAGATAGGAAGTTATTATATCTCAAAAATAAAAAACCAATAAGTCAAAACCTATGAAGGAGACTTACAAAACTGGGGCATCCCGCTGACTGTAATCACAAAAGAAACAGTTCAGGCAAAATTTAGGGATAGCAAAATCAAAAAGAAAGAGGTCGCACAAACCCTCAACAAAAACAAAAAAAAAGACTGCCTATTCAGAATGAATCATCAATATCTGAATCATCATTAGAACATCAAGGCAAAGACTCAAACAAAGTCTAGCGCACGATCGGCTGAGTTTAGGATTGAAGAACATCACGAAGAGCGGGTGGGTACAAATAATTTGAGCCTTTATCCTTTGTTTCTTGAACCATGAACCAAGCCACGTTATAACCCTTAAAAGTCCTAGCTGAAGCATGGGTTAGTTCGAAAGCATACTGTTACAAAAAGTATCCTGACTCCTTAAGGCTTGCGGTAAAATAACGAGTTGACATCACATTTTACAAAATTTGCTGTTTTTACTGAAAAAAATGCATTTTTCAAAAAAAACTTCAAGACAGACATAAGCCTTTGCATTCTTAAAATAACCTTGTTTGCATATGACTATTTGTTTGAACAGCAGAGAAATTCGCACGACGAACATCTAATGAACAAAAGTCCTCTCAACAAAGAGATCACCTCAAGTGGAAGAAACACTTTCAATCAAGGGGCATGGCATGATCAGTGTCTATCATCTGGGGCAGTCCAGTCAAGATTCGAGGAATCTCTCAAGGCCAACTAGCTTGGGGAAAACCTCCGCCCGAGTCACTGGTGGCATTCCAGCAACGAATCTTGCACGATCGGACATCTTCTGGTAGCAGGGCAACACAACACTATCAACAGGGGCACCCCCCTACACCCTGAGAGCGTGGACATAATCGAAAAAGAATACTACGCGTAATCAAAGACCCGCTAGGTTGACACACCTAGGCAAAAATAAGGGCTTCCCGGCGAACCAAAAGGGTTCGGGCAAAATAAGGGATGAAAAAGAAAAATTTGTACACCCGGCAAGTCGAAAACCTGAAAAGGCGGCTTGGGAAAAAATGGGTATCCCGGTGGACTGAAAACCCGAAAGGGCGGTCCAGGCAAAAGTTAGGGATCAAAGCGTATGACTATGTCCCGGCATCTCGTCACTTGCCTACCAAAAGGAAGGTTTGTCAATCGGCAGTCATCCAGCACCTCCACAAGATATCTTTTCCCCTCACCTCAGAAACAGGGGCAATAATGAGTCGTCCAGGCGATCCAGTTGCTCTGTCAACCAAAGTACCAAGGAAATGTTAATACAAAGATGATTACCATCTACCTTTACAAATTCCAGATCAAGGGTTAACATCCGAAACCAAATAGGACAATCATCCACTTGATCATCATCAGGCAACCCTACACCGGTTCCTTCTCAACTTTCAGACAAAGTCTTACACGGACTCATCCACAAGTAACCCTACACTGGTTCCTTTTCTTTCAGAAAAAGTCTTACACGGACTTATCATCAAAGTAACCCTACACCGGTTCCTTCTCAACTTTCAGACAAAGTCTTACACGGACTCATCCACAAGTAACCCTACACCGGTTCCTTTTCTTTCAAAAAAGTCTTACACGGACTTATCATCAAAGTAACCCTACACCGGTTCCTTCTCAATTTTCAGACGAAGTCTCACACGGACTCATCTTAAGATAACCTTACCCCGGTTCATCACGAAGTCTTACACGGACTCACCCTCCACAAGTAACCTTACCCCGGTTTCCTCCAGAAGTCTTACACGGACTTACCTCAAAGATAACCTTACCCTGGTTCATCCGGAAGTCTTACACGGACTTACCTCAAAGATAACCTTACCCCGGTTCATCAAGAAGTTTTATACGGACTTATCCTGAAATAACCCTACACAGGTTATCTCTTTCCAGACGTAGTTTTACACGGACTCGTCATCAGTAAACCCTACACAGGTTTCCTTCTCAAAACTCCAGATGTAGTTTTACATGGACTCGTCACCCAGAAACCCTACACAGGTTCTCTATTTTTAAGGATGCAGTTTTACACGGACTCGTCATCAGTAAACCCTACACAGGTTTCCTTCTCAGCTCTAGATACAGTCTTATACGGACTCATTGTCAGTAAACCCTACACAGGTTTCCTCCCTCCAAAGATGCAGTTTTACACGAACTCGCCATCAAGAAACCCTACACAGGTCCTCTCTTTCCAAAGATGAAGTTTTACACGAACTCGTCATCAAGAAACCCTACACAGGTTTCCTTCAACTCCAAATGCAGCTTCACACGAGCCCAACCTCAAAGTAACCCTACATAGGTTCCCTCTTTCAACTTACAAAAAATACATCTCAAAAATTTCCCCAGTAGATTCTGGAAGCTTCTTCCCCGCAGAGCACGAACGCGTCTCCCGGCTTTCTTCAAAGGTTATTTCCCTACCAGGATATAACTGGGTTATCCTCAGCCAAAAGCCACAGAAAGATTGTCCTCGGCGAAGTCTCCCCATCCCCAGCGGAGTTCATCACACTTCCAACATAACAATGGTATCCCCAGTGAAGTTACCATCAATATCCGAGCAAAGTACCTCTCTCCCCACAGAGTATTGTTCCCCAGCAAGATCGTCAGAGTGATTTTCTCCCCGCAGAGTAATCCATTCGCCAAGTTTATCCCCCAATGGAGTTATCTTCTCCTACCGGTATTCTTGCAACCATTATCCCCAGCGGAAACAAGAAGCTCTTTTCTTCCACATCAGCCCAGGATTCAACTTCCCGGCATCCGTCAAGGATTTATTTTCCTAAGACGAAAACATACATTCATAAACAACACATATTCATACATTATAGCATGCATATACGCATCATGAACATACAATCCCATTCATTCTGAGAACACCTCGCATGTCATACATCATGACATCACATACAACTAACGTTTTGTCTTTTCAGGACAAAAGTTAATACAAAGATAATTGCTATCAACTGTCGTGATTCCAGATCCGATTCCTGAATCTTGCCAGGGAGTATCTGTTGACGACTACAGTACCAGACTCGATTCCTGTATCTTGACAGGGCACGTCTGAAGAGTTCGAAGATCCGATTCCTGAATCTTGCCAGGGAGTATCTGTTGACGACTACAGTACCAGACTCGATTCCTGTATCTTGACAGGGCACGTCTGAAGAGTTCGAAGATCCGATTCCTGTATCTTGCCAGGGAGTATCTGTTGACGACTACAGTACCAGACTCGATTCCTGTATCTTGACAGGGCACGCCTGAAGAGTTCAAAGATTCGATTCCTGTATCTTGTCAGGGAGTATCTGTTGACGACTATATTACCAGGCTCGATTCCTGTATCTTGACAGGGCACGTCTGAAGAGTTTAAAGATTCGTTTCCTGTATCCATCCAGGGCACGTCTACATAAAGAGTTTGAAAGTCAACTCCGGTAACAGACCATGTAATTTTCTTTCCTTCTCAGGTACGCAAGTTCTCGCTAAGGAATCTCTTACGCGATCGACACCTTGAGATGGCATCTATAAGCCCATCCTCCTATCCACCACCTCTCCGAATGGCATCTGTAAGCCCATTCCCGCTATCACACTGCTGATACTCTGCTATGCGAGTGCAAATTTCTGGGCACTCTAGTGTTCAATCATCTTCCACCTTCGGATCACGAAAGGCACACACGCCAATCTACATCCTCAGGTCTAAGAAGATTGAACAGGGGCAACTGTTGTACCCCAAAATTTGCCCTCCCATAATCTTCAAAGTTTTGACTAGAATCATCCATAATTGGTTCAAGTTTACTCAAGGGCCACACAGTCAAACCATCCTCCTAAGACAGTCAAACTAGGGTTTTGGTTCTCACAAGGAAGCTGAAATTTTCAAGGGCTCAATCAAGTCTCCCATTCTCATACACATTGTTAAGTACCTACATGTCAAGTTTCAAGGCTCACAAGGTCAAGTTGCACAGTCAAAAACCCTAATTGCTCAACAGTCAACTGTAGGGGCAAAATGGTCATTTGGCAGTCAAAAGTCAAAATTTTTGGTCAACATCTTATTTTGAAGCCACAAACATCATTTGATCAATGCTTGATCTTGATTCTCAAAGTTTGGCTCAAAAAGTCTCAAGATGCAAAAGTTTCTATTTTTGGACAGCTGAAAAGTCAACTATAACTTGACCAAGGCATAACTTTTTCATGGTTCATCAGAAAAATTCCATCCAATGCTCATCTTGAAGGGGAATACATTTCCTACAACTCATCTTCACACTCCAAGTCCAAGAAATGCTCTCACAAAAAGTTATCAATTTCAACATTATAGGTCATTTTCAAAAGTCAACAAAAAGGGACTTTAAGTCAAAGACCATAACTTGATATTGGTAAATCAAAATGACATGGGACCAAATACATTGGTTAGAGGACTTCAAGACCTTTCCAAAATGTCCAAGAGCATGATCAAAGCTTAAACATTGAGCAAGATATGCATTGGAGAAGTTGGGAAATTTTTGTGAAATGGCCAAAATCATTTATCCTTGAAATTTCATTTTTTGACAAAAGGGCCCCACTTTTTCCACTTGAATTAACTTGGCCATGCTTCCCACGTGTCCCACCTTTTATTTCAAATTTTTAATTTAATTTTTTCATTTTTAATTGATTTTATTGGATTTAATTAACTTTAAATCTTTTAAAATCAAAGGAAAATCAAAAAGTTTAATTAAAAGGAATATTTGGTCTTAACTAACTTTGACTCATCATTATGCAACTTCCCAATTTCGTTTCAAGGCCAAATGGAGTAATATTTCAAAAATTGGTTCAAAAAGGAAAGTTTGTTAAGGGAGTTTATGTTAAAATCTCAAGCTTGAATGCATGGTATGATGAGCCTTAATGTTGATCAGAATCACCTACATAACCTAGAGAAAACTATCACAAGGCATAAGAAAAAAAGGTGAGAGAGAGGCAGCCAAGAGAAATTTCTTTTCAAAAATTCCAAAGAATTGCACTAAGATTGAACTCAAGGATTCAGCCATCCACAAGACCTCCCACCCATCCTATCGTGATCTACATGCAAAATAAGGTATAAACACACTCTTTTCATATAACCATGCATGCTGAAACTGTAGCTACATGAACATCCATTTTGCAGAATTTCCATGGATCGTATTTTTGATTATAGCTTGATTTAATCCCTACTAACCATACCTTTGAGTTCCAGTGGGTGTTTAGAGCAGGTCTGGGCTATCGCTTGGGATTTTTCGTGGCCAAAACGTGAACCTCCATGGCTAGGGTTCAGATTATATGGAGTTGCGTTTTGATGAAAACAGGCCCATTTCCTTTTTCCCTTGAATTTATTTTCTTTTCTGTTTTATTTTAATTTATTTAATTTGCTTTTTTTATTAACAAAATTAATTTTTCTTTTTATTTCAAAAATCACAAAAATATTCTTACCCAAATAAATTTTAGATTTTTCTTTTTTTTCTAAATTTAATTAATTAATTAGGTTTTTTTATTCTAGGAAACTCTAAATTATTTTGCAATATTAAAATTGATTAGACTTAATTAGATTCTAAATACTAATTTAATTAGTTTTATTTCTTAATATAAAAACCAAAAAAATCAGGAAATCATAAAAGAGGTATAAAAATATTTTATTTAATCAATTAATAGTTCCATTTTTGTAAATAAAATTCAATAATTAATTTAGTTTTGATTTTAGGTTATTAACTTTAATGTTTTTTTTAATAACTAAAAAATATAAAAAAAATAAGTCTTTAGCACATTTTCATCTTTTTAAATAAATATTTTATTTTCTTATTATAATTATTATTAACCATTAATTAATTTCGTAAATACTTGTAATTAATCAATTAGGTTTAAATTAGATTTAACTTAGGTAATTTTTCTTTAATAAATTAAAAAACAATTAGAACTAGAATTATTTGACTTTTAATTAATTTAATTTTCTTTAAATCCACAAATCCAAAAAACATAAAAAATAAGTCATTTCCTTTATTTAACTTAATTATTTCAATAATTTTATTTTAATTCCGTTAAAGGGTCCAACGCCCTCGCATACGATTACATCTTCGTTTCGCGCGTTTTATTTATTTCTTTTTGTGAATATAATGTACTTGCTCCAAAGCCCTGTAATAGTTAATTAGGCATTTATTTTCTGCATTTTATTTTAAATCGGGTCTGTATTAATTTGGCGTTGTAGACCCGCGCCTTTGTAATAGCGTAGGACCTTTATCTTTCCCGCACTTTAAATTCCCGCACCTTTTAACTGTTAAACAATAACATGAAAGAATGAATGCCCAAAAATAAAAATAAAGCGTAGATCACCAATGCATGAACAAGACAAAAATATCTGAAAACGACACACAAATCACACACCACCCCTAGGGTACGCCTCACTGTTGCCTTGCCCCTCGAAAGGTGGTCATCAAGTATAGGACGTCTTAGTGAGTCCTTATGTTCCATTGATCTAGTTGCCTCGAATAAGTTGCCTCGGAACGGTCGCCTCAGAATAAAACATCAATGGCATAAGGGTAGCTTCTAAGGTATCCTACTGTTGCTCTGGTGATCACCCTATTGCCTTGCCCCTCGAAATGTGGTCGTTGAGTACAGGACGTCTTAGTAAGTCCTTATGTTTCATTGATCTAGTTGCCTCGAATAAGTTGCCTCGGAACGGTCGCCTCGGAATAAAAAGATCAATGGCATAAGGGTAGCTTCTAAGGTATCCTACTGTTGCTTTGGTGACCACACTGTCCCTAAACTCGAATTGACCCGAACACCCCCAACGGTGGTGCTACCTACCTCTCAATGGTGGGATGGCACTATCTAAAGGACTCTTACACAGCCTAATTACTTAGGGTAGGTAGAGCTCATGGGTACTTGCTCTTTTCAAACAAAAAAACAACTTTTCGCACCCCACACTTTCAAAAAGTTTTCAAACAAAACACTTCATACACTCTTGAGGACTGATACAAGAGTTACTTAGAAGTTTTCCAAACGAACTTTTTCAAAACCCACATACACTTGAAAAGCAAACACATTTTGAAAACATAAGAGCAAGTACCTAAGAGCCCATGGATAACCATGGATAGAAAGGGTGCTAACACCTTCCCTTTCTATAAATCTACCTCCCGAACCGAGAGACATCTCAATAAGGAATTTTTCTGTGCTTTTGTCCTTTCCATGTTGGAGAAAATAAAAGATGGTGGCGACTCTTGCTTCCGCGACATTTCGCGAAACCAGCTTTAAACAGTCAGTTCCAGATCCACCGATCACACAGTGTAACTGCCCGACGGTTACTTGGGATGTTTTAGTATAAATAGTAGTAGTTCACGCATATTCTCAGGTGTGTTCACAATAATATACAAAGTCACTCATATAGATTCGAGTACCCGGCGTGTGAGAAAGAATTGTTGAGAAATGTATGTGTGAAACACCAACTTTATTAATCAAAGTCATTTACTTTTCCAGAAATTTACTTGCTTTCTTCTTTACTTTTCCTGTCGAAGCCCTTCATTTAAAGTCTTCCTTTATTTTATCAAAGTCCTTCTTCATGCAATTTACTTTAAGCCTTCATTTATTTTACCAAGCCTACTTCTTCATGCAATTTACTTAAAGCCTCTTTATTTTATTGCCATTTAACCAATATCCAATTTAATCAAAACCTCAAAATCAACCTATGTCCTAGGATCAATCTGATCGATCCTGCGAGTAACCAAATAAGTAACCATTTGGAGGATCAGCGGTTGTTTACCAATAACCACGGTAAACAAATTGGCACACCTGGTGGGACAGTGTGTTGATTGTTGAAAATAATCTCATCTTTTTGAGGAGTGTTGCATGTTATTGAGAAGTGGTAGAATATACACTAACGATAACAATACTGCCAGAAGAAGGGAAGAGATGGCGAATCCGCCAAACAATAACGAAATCCCACAAACGAATGTGGGAGCAACGGTTATCTCGACCGTAAGTGAAGCGACAACTGCTGGTTCGACACCAGCAGTAACGGTCACAGCAACGGGGCCATTACCTCCGTTCACAGGCGCCAGAGCGCCTTTGGGAACTCCCCCACCAAGGGGAAATTTAGGCACAAGGCCTTTTGTTCCCCCAGGATTTATGACAGGCGGTCATAATCGAGAACCACTCTATGGCATGCCAACTTCTGATTTGGCTAGCCTGACGAATGCTGCGTCCAATTTTTCAGACCCTTTAGTGAGTGCCTCTTCGCCACTCCAAGGCTCTGGAGTAGGTATGGCGAATAGAAATAGGACCCAACTCTTAGGAGGAACGTCCCAAGTAGCCCATGGCCTTACAAATGCCTCGACAGCAGTCTTGAGGCAACAAATGGACGAAAGCAACCATGATATGGTGCAAATGTTGGCACAAACCTTAAGTTCAGTGCTGAACCCTCTAATACAAAACAACACTCAATCGAATCAGCAGATGACAGCGCAAATGACGCGTTTGGCTGATTTTTTTGGAGTTCCCCAACCTATTCGGCAGCCCCAAAGGGCGCAAATAAGGGGAAATCAGGGTATATTCTTAGAGGAAGAAACCACCATCAACCAAGTCCAACAGCCTGTCGAAGAAAACCTTAGGGCACGATTGGAGCAACCTGTCGAGGAACCTAGGGTAATAACCCCAGAGGTAAGGTTAGTTAACAGAAACCAAAATGCTGACGAAGTAGTTCAGCATATCCAATACCAAAACATGGGTTTGGAAAATAATCTGGCAACCATGATCGAAAGGATCATGACTCAAAATGGGATGAACATGGGCTTTCGAAGGCCCAACTTTACGTCCCCATTGTCAGAATACGTGTTACAAACAGACTTACCTCCTAGATGTAAAGTCCCCAAATTCACTAAGTTCTCTGGGGACACGACAGAATCCACTGTCGAACATGTGGCGAGATACTTGATCGAAGCAGGAGATATTTCGAATAACGAAAACCTGAGGATTAAGTACTTCCCAAGTTCTTTAACAAAGAATGCTTTTACTTGGTTTACAACTCTTCCCCCCAATTCGATCCATCATTGGACCCAGTTGGAAAGATTGTTCCATGAACAGTTCTACATGGGGCAAACCAAGATAAGCCTGAAAGAATTGGCCAGTGTAAAGAGACGTTTCACTGAACCTATAGACGAATATCTAAATAGGTTTAGGTTGCTCAAGGCGAGATGTTTTACACAAGTGCCAGAACATGAGTTGGTCGAAATAGCCGCAGGCGGTTTAGATTATTCCATTAGGAAGAAGCTAGACACCCAATACCTGAGAGACATGGCCCAACTGGCCGATAGAGTTCGACAGGTAGAACGCCTAAAAGCTGAAAAAGCAAAGGCAACGAAAACTCATAAGAGAGAAAGGATAGCGTATGTTGAGATGGATGACGAAGATCCAGAATCCTTCGACGATACTATAACTGTCGAAGAAGGAGAAGTCGATTTAGCGGAACTAAAACAAGGGCCACCATACTCTTGCAAACTGTTAGTCCCCTCAAGTGGGAAAAATCCCATTGGTCCAGAAAGGACCAACGATAGGTTCCCCAAAAAGACTTATAGTTTTGACATCACAAAATGTGATGAGATCTTTGACTTGCTTGTAAAAGATGGCCAAATGATAGTACCCTCAGGGGTAAAAGTGCCTCCTCTTGATCAAAGAAAGAAGAGAGGTTTTTGCAAATATCATAATTTTTTGGGCCATAAAACTTCTCAGTGTTTTCTTTTCAGGAATCTTGTGCAAGACGCTATCGAAGAAGGGAGGTTGAAGTTTGCTGACAAAACCCCCATGGCTGTCGACTCAAATCCATTGCAGGCTGAAGCCCATTATGCTGAGCCTTCTGAGGTGAACGTGATCGAGGCAACCAGGAGTCAGCCGAAGAGGCCAGGGATCACATTGGTCGAAGTCTCAAAGGACCATATCAACATGCCAATCTTTGGCAGTTTTTCTGGGAATTTATCTAGAAAGACAATTGAAGCAGTTCAGAAAGCGGTCGAAGGCCCAAAGCTAGAGACCGTTGAAGCACAAAAAACTGGACCAAAACCCAGTTCTCACTTGGTCACAGTCCAAGGCCAGACGGAGAATTTGGAGACCCAAATGAAGCAGTTAAACCTTGCCAACAAAGATACAATGAATATCAACATGGTCGAACTCTCTGACCCAAAAGCATCAGAAGAGGCCATGAGGCAAGAACAAGCTAATAAGACAGCTTTCCCTCGGGAAAATGAAAATCTGGCAGATTTTCTCCAAAGATGCCAGAAAAAGAAGTCAGAGGTGATGCTGTGTCCAAGATGCAGTTCGATCTTTGATAAAAAAGCTGCTGAGCACATTCAAGGCGTAAGAGCAGCAAATAAGAGAAAGGAAAATGTTGATCTTCGACATGACCCCAGAAGAGCCTCCCAAAGAGGTTCAAACCAAGAAAAAAGGCCATTGACTTTCAGGCCTCCAACAAATGTGCCGGTAGATACCTGGTACAAAACCTCTGGTCGAAAAAGGCCAAGTGAGGAGAGATGGCACTCTTTCGACGTGCCAAGGGGTTCATCTTTAACACAAAAGAAAGAGCCTCAAGTTGCTGCACCTAAAGTTGCACAAGTGTCGAGCAACTACAAAGGGAAAAATCCCATGTCTCGATCTCAATGGAGGAGATACCAAAGGAGACGAAAAGCTGAGAGGGAGGCTGCCAACGAACCAAAGGCAGAAACCAGTTCAAATGTTCCTCTAAGGAAGCAAAGGAAACCACTAGAAAGAGAGCCAGTAACCAACAGGCTAGTTTGGCCTAACCAAGGTGAAGTCGAAGACGAAGACGGTTCTGAGTCTGATGATACTTTGGACATAATGGTGAATATAGTCTCAGTGCTGCCCAGAGAATTCAACCGACAGGTGGAGGTCGAAGCAAGTGACTGGGAAGTGGAGCAAGAAATGGCCAAACATAGGCCAGTGTGCTGTTTCGTCATGGACAATGGCACTACTGAGGAACAAAATGGGTTCTTCGAGCCACCTACAGAGGCGATGAAAAATCACCTCAAGCCTTTATTTATAAGGGTTAAACTCGAAGAAACTACAGTGAATAAAATTTTGGTGGATTGTGGGGCAACCATCAACATTATTCCTCACTCTATGCTAAGGAAAATTGGCAAGAGGGATGAGGACATTAAGCCTCACAATATGGTCTTGTCGAACTATGAGGGCGGCATAGGGACCACTATGGGAGTGATCCAGCTGGATATCAAAGTAGGATCTATCCTTCGACCAACAATGTTTATGGTCATATCGGCCAAACCTAACTACAACCTTTTGTTGGGCCGTGAATGGATTCATGGTGTTGGAGCTGTGCCATCATCAATGCACCAGAGGCTGCTGCTATGGCGTCCAGATGGGATGGTCGAAAACATAGAGGCAGATCAAAGTTATTACCTGGGCGAAGTGAATCACCTGGGGTTGGCAGATTTCGACAAGAACTTGGCTCACATAGGGCCATGTCCAACACCTGACTTCGACTTGGCGCCAGCGCCAAACACTTTTTGTTCCCTATACCTGCATCCTGAGCATGGTTTCCAATGGGACAGAGAAGACTTGTCCCACATAGACTTCAGTGGGTTAACTGATATCCAACCAACTGGTTGGGGAAGTGAATTCAGTGATAATGACTGAGTCACAATCATTGAAGCGAATTTCGGCTTATGTAGCCGAAACAAAGATGATAACGGCTCTCGAAGCCGAAGTGAAGTACATGGCCACACAGGCCAATGATCAACAGTTATCTGCTGCAGGTCCAGGAAAGGATTTCGAACCAGAACCCCCTGATATCATGCCAGAAGAAATGCAGGAACAGAGGCTCGACGCCATCTATGACGATGAGCCTTTGGGCTTCGAAAAGGACCCCTTGGCGAACAACATTAAAATGTTAGCGCAAGATCCTTTAGAAGAAATCAACTTAGGCGAAGGGTCAGAGAGAAGGCCAACTTACATCAGTGCCAAAATTGACCCAGAACTTAGGTTGGAAGTAATTCAATTGTTGAAAGAGATCAAGGACTGTTTTGCATGGGATTACGACGAAATGCCTGGTCTCGACAGAGGATTGGTAGAACTTCAGTTGCCAATCAAACCTGGGAAGAAGCCAATTAAGCAAAGTCCAAGACGCTTCGCCCCAGAAATACTGTCGAAGATCAAAACGGAAGTCGAAAGACTTCTGAAATGCAAATTCATACGCGTTACAAGGTATGTCGAATGGATTGCAAACATTGTGCCAGTGATTAAGAAAAATGGTACATTAAGGGTGTGCATAGATTTCAGAGATTTGAATGCTGCTACGCCCAAAGATGAATATCCTATGCCTGTGGCGGAAATGCTAGTCGATTCTGCCGCTGGCTATGAATACCTGAGTATGCTCGATGGTTATTCAGGATATAATCAAATATTCATTGCTGAAGAGGATGTGTCGAAAACAGCTTTTCGATGCCCTGGGGCCCTAGGCACTTACGAATGGGTAGTGATGCCTTTTGGCCTAAAGAACGCTGGGGCAACATACCAGCGAGCAATGAATTCTATCTTCCATGATTTTATTAACACTTTTATGCAAGTATATATTGATGACATTGTTATAAAATCTGTTTCCAGGAAGAATCATATTGACCACCTTCGACAATCATTCGAAAGAATGAGAGAACATGGTCTGAAGATGAACCCTTTGAAGTGTGCGTTATGTGTGAAAGCTGGAGATTTCTTGGGCTTCGTTGTCCACAAGAAAGGAATCGAAATCAACCAGAACAAGACGAAGGCAATTCTGGAAGCGAAAGCGCCATCGAATAAGAAGGAACTGCAATCCCTGTTAGGCAAGATAAATTTCTTAAGGAGATTCATATCTAACCTAAGTGGGAAAGCTCAGGCCTTTTCACCCTTACTTCGACTGAATAAAGAGGGGTTCGAATGGGGGCAAGAGCAATAAGAAGCCTTCGATAAAATCAAAGGGTACCTCACTAAGCCACCTATTTTGGTGCCTCCTTGTAGCAATAGGAGTATGAGATTGTACATAGCTGCATCCGACAAAACTTTGGGAAGCATGTTAGCCCAAGAAGATGAGAATGGAGTCGAAAGACCCATTTACTATCTTAGTAGAGTTTTGAACGATGCAGAAACTAGATATAGTGAAGTTGAAAAATTGTGTCTATGTCTGTATTTCTCTTGTACAAAACTCAAGCAATATATAAAACCAGTTGATGTGTATGTTTCGTCTCATTTTGATGTTTTCAAGTATATGTTGTCGAAACCTATCTTGCACAGTCGAATTGGTAAGTGGGCATTAGCATTAACTGAATACTCCTTAACCTTTATGCCTCTTAAGGCAGTGAAAGGACAAGTGGTTGCAGACTTTATAGTCGACCACTCAATTCAAGTTGAGGATATTAATTATGTGGAGATAGAACCTTGGAAATTCTACTTCGATGGTTCCAGCCATAAAGATGGAACAGGAGTAGGAGTCTTGATCATTTCTCCAGAAAAAATTCCAACAACATTCAAATACAAGATATCAGGTTCTTGTTCGAACAATGAGGCTGAGTACGAAGCTCTAATTACTGGCCTTGAAATATTGTTGGAATTGGGGGAAACTCGAGTCGAAATAATGGGAGACTCAGAGTTAGTCATTAAGCAAGTCACAAAGGAATATAAGTGTATAAGAGAAAATCTCATTATGTACTTTGTGATAGCAAATCGTTTATTGAAAAAATTTGAAATGGTCAATATTCGACACATACCCAGATTGGAAAATCAAATAGCCAACGACTTGGCACAAATTGCATCTGGGTACAAGATTTCAAAAACGAGATTACAAAGAGCAATCGAAGTTCGAGAAAAGATAAAAGCAACTTGTCTATCGCCAACAGACTTGGAATCGACAAGACTAGGATATGCTGATCAAAGTAACTTCGAAATTTCGTTCATAGATAATTTGTCAGAACAAGATTGGAGGAAGCCCATTGTGGATTATCTTCAAAATCCAGGAGCTTCGACAGAACGAAAAACAAAGTACAGGGCGATGAGTTATGTATTCATGGGTAATGAGTTATACAAGAAGACGCCTGAAGGGGTATTGCTAAAATGTTTAAGTGAAACTGAGGCATACATAGCCCTTTCGACTACGCACGCTGGGGCATGCGGGGCTCACCAAGTAGGCCATAAGATGAAATGGTTGTTGTTTCGACAAGGACTATACTGGCCCACTATGCTGAAAGATTGTGTTGAGTTCGCCAAAGGTTGCCAAGAATGTCAAGTCCATACAGGTATCCAACATGTACCAGCAAGCGAACTTCACTCGATAGTGAAGCCTTAACCCTTTAGAGGATGGGCGTTGGACCTCATTGGTGAGATTCGACCAGCATCATCAAAGAGTCAGAAGTATATACTGGTAGGCATTGATTATTTTACTAAGTGGATCGAAGTTATCCCTTTAGTCAATGTAGACCAAGAAAATGTCATTGAATTTATTCAAAAGAACATTATCTTTAGGTATGGAATCCCTGAGACCATAACTACTGATCAAGGGTCAGTTTTCACTGGTCGGAAGATGCAGGAATTCGCTCAGGAAACAGGTTTCAAACTCCTAACGTCAACGCCTTATTATGCACAGGCAAATGGTCAAGTCGAAGCAGCGAACAAAGTAGTGATTGGCTTGATAAAAAAGCATGTTGGGAAGAAACCAAAAAATTGGCATAAGACGTTAGACCAGATTTTGTGGGCTTGTCGAACGTCCCCAAAAGAAGCCATAGGTACAACACCATATAGGCTAACTTTTGGCCATGATGCAGTGTTGCCAGCAGAAATTTGTCTTCAATCTGCAAGGGTTCAGAGACATTATGACATTCCCTCTGAAATTTATTGGAATATGATGTTAGACGAACTAGTGGATTTAGACGAAGAGAGATTGCGCGCTCTTGACCTACTCAGGCTTCAGAAGAAAAGAGTAGAGGACTCTTATAATAAAAAGGTGAAACCTAAGGTATTTTCGCCTGGAGAACTAGTTTGGAAGGTGATTCTTCCCATGGATCGAAGGGATCGAAGCATGGGAAAATGGTCACCCAAATGGGAAGGACCATTCAGAGTTATCCAGACTTTTTCTGGTGGAGCCTATGAAGTCGAAGAGCTAGGTGAAGATAAAAGGCTCTTGAGAGTAAATGGTAAATATTTGAAAAAATACAAACCTACACTCCAAGAGATAAAAATAAAATAACAAAGTAATGACTAATTAACCATAAAAAAGCCAAAATGGAAAAATTTTATAATTTAGCCAAGATGGCAATGTTGTCGAATACATATTACAAAATATGGTTAAAAAGCTGAATCAATCAGAAGGGAATGGAGTCCTTGAGTCGAAGGTACTTGGTTTGCTGCAGCTCCAATCTTTTGTTGCACCAGGCATTCGCCTGCACAAGCTTGGCAATCTGATCGTCGAAGCCTTGAGCTTTCTCAGCAAATTCTAGGCCCTGTGTAATTTCAGTTTGGCTTTCGGTGTCTGGGACGGTCGAGAGAAGTTCCTCCTTGCGCTTAGTATTGGCATTTATCTTAGCCTCTATTTCTTCGATTTGCGCCCTGAAGGAAGCATTCTCTCGATCGATGGCATCAATCTCTTCTTGTTTAGATGCTTTTTGCTTCGACAACTCCGCAATTCGAGAAGTTGTCTCCGAAACAGCAGTCCATGCAGAAGAGCTTTTTCCATATAACACTTCAAGCTGGCTATTAAAGCCCCTTTGTCGCCGATAATCTGCTGAGACTTGATCAATAATGGAGTGTAGCTCCATGATAAAGCCTGAAACTTCTGGAGGTACAGCTAACAAGTCTACGGCATTCAAGACATCCCTCAAGTATGATGGGGCAGTAGGGTCCCCCTCCAAAGCTTTCATCAAGTCCTTCTTGAAAAACTGAGCCTTAACCTTCGTCAGAGCCTCATCGAGAGGAGAAGTTTCAGTGGACTTCCCCGACAGAGTCGGAACCTCCTGACTAGCGTCAGACGAACTTTTGCTCTCGATGATGGCGTTCAGATAGCTAACAGGATCTATTTGCTTCAAGAGTTCTAAGTCCTCTTTCGACCTGTGCTTTGTTGAGGTAACAACCTTTGCAACAACATTGTCTTGGGTTTGAGGCTGTTGAGTGACATTTGCCTCGACTTGATTCTCTTCGACTCGGACTGTGGCAGTACCAGCGTCTCCTTGGTTCCCTTCGCCAGAGTCATCTCGGTTCTCTTCGCCAGCGGCACCTTGATCTTCTTCGCCAGCATTGCTGTGGTTCCCTTCGTCACGATTCTCTTCTGACAGATCCACCACCTGAATCTCTTTTGGCTGTTGCTCTTCTGTTTGTGGATCTTCTGCTGGTTTTTCTGCTGTCTCAGCATTGGCCTCATTTGTTTCAGTGTGGGCCTCATCGTTCGCCAAGTCTTTTTCTTGTGGCCTGCTGAGTTCAGCAGACTCCAATGTTTCAGAAGTCCTTGGCGGTGAGCTTTCAGTGGTGTCCTGAAAAGAGAAGAAGAATCTTCTAAATTCGAAAGAGACATAGTCGAATGTTATTGACACCTGAGTTACGAAGAGATCTAAGAGATTACCTGTAAATTAGCTTCAGCCCCAGGGCTGGAATTGTCGCTTTCGACAGGCTTATTGAGAAGAACGTTTAATTCCTCCTCCGTTGGCTCCTCAATGATTACTGGAGGTGGCCTGGGCTTTCTCCCAGCAACCTTTATTCTAATTGTTCGACCCTCAGGAGCAGGAACGTCCTTCGTCAGCTTTCGCCTTTTTAGAGGAGCGGGGGGAGAATCATCTTCTTCGCCGCTCCCGGATTCGACCATCAGTGCTGGCCGTTTCTTGGGCGAAGGTGCCTAAAAAACCAATGGGAATTCGATTTAGCAGTTGCATCGAAAGTCGAAAGTCAAAGCCAGAAGAAAATAATGAAAGTCTGGTTACCGATACAGAAGGCTTTTTCGAAGGGCCTTCCCCCTGTTGGTTTGTTGTGGTCTTCGCCGGCGCTATAGTCTTCGTCGGCGGTGGAGGTTTTGTTAAGGGGCCTCCTCCCTATTGGCCTTCTGCAGCCTTCTTGGCTGCAGGCTTTCTAACAACTGAAAGCAGATAAAATAATTAACAGGCTAGCAGTCGAAAGAGAAAGACAAAGTAATTTGAAAGGATGAACTTACATTTCTTTATTTTGTCCAAGACAAGGACAAAAGATTTCTGAAGCTCATCCACGAAGTCCTTCTCGTCGAAAAACTCCTCAGTGTAGTAACTTTTCCACCACTCCTCAAAGGATGGTGAGCAAAGAAAGTTGAGCTGGTAGTCAAACAACGAAAGAACTGTTCGACCAGCATATCTTCCGATATGTTTAGTGGCAGCTTCTTCGGTGTAGTCGTTGCAGAAGTATAACATAGACTTCTCCCTTGGAAAAATTGGAGAAGGTAGTGTTTGAATAATACCAAACTGGCGAGACACCAGGTTTGGTTGATATGCAATCAGACTCAAGTGAGTCTTAGAGCTCCTGAATCGAAGATGCATGATTCTTGGTGTGAGGAACGCCTCCCACATTGTTGTATGTTCGTCAACCTGAAGACCACTCGACGTCCTAGGATGTGGCCTTGTGAACCACTCTGGGCCAACCTTCCGTCGAGCAAACGGAGCCATAGTCGAAGCAAACTCTTTCCTTCTAGCAAACATCAGAACGAAGTTTGTGAAAGTTTGTTGAAGCTCCAGTCCATCTTCCATTGGAGTCAACAGAGCCAGTCTGGTTCCCTCGACACGTCTGTTCGCTATCTCTGGAGCCTGCTCATTTATTTGAATCTTCTTAGGCAAGAAAGATTCGAAAGTGGCATTGAGCCACAGTTGGAGCAGCCAAAAAGGTCCAGCAAGCAGCAGACTGGCCCTGTTCTCGATAATCTTCAGAAGAGTCGCTCCATTACTAATCGACTCATACAGGCTAGCCAAAATCAATTCTGCCAAACAGATATTTTGGCCATGATGGAGTTGAGTGGCGAGAGTGACCATCTTCTTGGTCACCTGTAAGGACTTGGAACAAAACACGAAGCGTGTCAGCCATAAGGCTAGAAACGCGATGTGTTCGACATCCGACACAGCATCTGTCGACTTATCATGGTAGTGATTGATGAAGGTGGTGTAGGTTGGTTTTGTGGCAGAGAATCCAATCTGATCCTCCGACATTTCTTCCGGGTCGAAGTAGTCCCCGGTGGGTCGAAGGCCAGTGATGGCGGCCACATCGAAGAGTGTGGGAGTCAGCATCCCACAGGGAAGATGAAAGGTGAAATGGGTGTAGTCCCAAAAGAGGAGAGAAGCTATCAACATCTCTGGGGAATAGTTAAGACCTGTCTTCGACAGCATGACCAGGTCGAATATCCCCATGTCTTTCCAGATCGAAGCTTGGCGTTTCTCCATTTTTTCCAGCCAAGCACTGTAATCAGAAGTAAGGCTAGGGCCAGACCTGAAAGCCCTAACACCTTTGTTGAAGAAACGGAGGTCGATTTTCTCTTTAGCAGGGTCTTCATTATCCTCTGCATCTTTCTTGGCGCATGCAACCGGTTTGAGTCTCTCAACTACCGGAAAATAACTTTTAATCTTCATGGCCTCAGCAATGCTTGGGTACAATGGGCCAGACATAGCAAAGATCTGGTTGGAATATCCAACCGGAATCATAAGGTGGCGTGAGTAAGCATCACGTACAGCAATGTCCAAAGGTTCAGGGACCCTTCGTTGGCCCGTGGGAGTCACTACTGGAGCGGTGGCGAAAACCCTAGGTTTGACGTTTCCAGATGGTGCGTTGGCGCTAGGAGCGTTGGAAGAACCAGATGCCATTGTTGGTAGTGAGGTTGAAGACGAAGTGAAGAAAAAAGAGGTTTGCAAAGTTGACAAGTTTGAATGAAAATGAGGAATTCTGAAAGCAAGGTTGCGTAAAAAGTCCTATAATGGGTACTTACTGCTAATTATAGTAGTGGGGGAAAATCCCCAAAATCGAGGATATTAAATGCCATTTAATGTTGCAGAAGGTAGTGGGACACGTGGCGTCTCCCTGTTGTTTTAGCCGTTCTGCAGAAATGGAAGGGTGCAGCGTGCGCCCTCGTTTTTGGGAATTGTCATGATGACAATTTCTGAAATGACGTTTGGCACACTGCACGCCGTACTGAGGTGACGTCTTAGGTACGGATAAATGATAGTTTTTCTTGGGATTGTCAGTGGTTGGTAGAAGACAACAAAAAGTGCACAATTTAATTTGTGACTAAAAATGAAAAGACAGGTGTCGAATGGTATTTCAAAGAATGCCTTTTTATTTTAGAGTCGAAATAAGGCATTCTTGGGGGGCAATTTGTTGGCTCTTAAATTCGACACCCTTGTTTCATTAATGTCAGCCATTAAAGCTGAAGGTTGTTTTCGACTAGCTAGGTCCGTCGAAGCGCCCATCGAAAGATGGCAATGTACTTAGAAGATTTCTTCCAAAGGAGAAGTTGGTTGCCTTCGACGTCGAAGGTGTTTCTCGTCGAAGATGCTTCTCGACGAAGATGTTCGATGGTTCAGAGTGGAACGGTTTGAAATTCAAGCATTTGGAGGGAAAACGGTTTCCAGCGGTTACCAAGTGCAACGTGCAAAGATCTGGGGCGTCGAACGTTGAGAACGTGCCAAGTGGGATCATCTCGAAGCAGTGTAACTGCCCGACGGTTACTTGGGATGTTTTAGTATAAATAGTAGTAGTTCACGCATATTCTCAGGTGTGTTCACAATAATATACAAAGTCACTCATATAGATTCGAGTACCCGGCGTGTGAGAAAGAATTGTTGAGAAATGTATGTGTGAAACACCAACTTTATTAATCAAAGTCATTTAGTTTTCCAGAAATTTACTTGCTTTCTTCTTTACTTTTCCTGTCGAAGCCCTTCATTTAAAGTCTTCCTTTATTTTATCAAAGTCCTTCTTCATGAAATTTACTTTAAGCCTTCATTTATTTTACCAAGCCTACTTCTTCATGCAATTTACTTAAAGCCTCTTTATTTTATTGCCATTTAACCAATATCCAATTTAATCAAAACCTCAAAATCAACCTATGTCCTAGGATCAATCTGATCGATCCTGCGAGTAACCAAATAAGTAACCATTTGGAGGATCAGCGGTTGTTTACCAATAACCACGGTAAACAATATGCATGTATCATGATGTATGGAAATGTAATGTTTTAGCTTGGGAAAATAAATCCCGGATAGCTGCTGGAGAATAGAGTTGGATTCTTCGTTTCCGCTAGGGATGACGAACGAAGATGATGGCGAGAATAAACCTTCAGGAGAGTATAATTCCTTTGGGGTATAAAACTAATGAGGAGATTAATCTGTGGGGAAGAGATGTTCTGCTGAGGATTCCACTGATAAATTTTGTTGGGATGAATTATCGTTGCTGGTGATATTGAATATGTTGGGGATTGAATTCCTGTTTGTGAAAGGAAAGAACTCCGTTAGGGATGTCCTTTCAGTTGCGGCTTCACTGGGGATAACCCTTTTAGACTCTAATGGGGATAATCCTTTGAGCTTTGCTGGGGACAATCTTCCTTTGAACTCGGCTGGGGATATTTATTTTTATACTCCGTCGGGGATGAACTTCCAGAGTCTATTGGGGATGATTCTTCAACTCCATTGGGGAAGCTTTTCAGACTGCGTTGGGAAAATTTTAACTCCATTGGGAATATCTTGTATTCTTCCGGGGAATATCCTTACACTCTGTTGGGGAATATTAAGACTGTCGGGGATATTAAGCCTTTTCAGTGTTGATGGTAGATAAACTCTACTTGGGGGAGAATATTACCGATTCATTCATTGT
Organism: Vicia faba; assembly: GCA_948472305.1. Lineage (NCBI taxonomy): Eukaryota > Viridiplantae > Streptophyta > Magnoliopsida > Fabales > Fabaceae > Vicia > Vicia faba. The sequence goes on along the minus strand of OX451735.1, from coordinate 387,875,852 downwards.
TACAAGTCTCAGCTGGGGAGAGTTAACATTGTTGTCTTACTCTACGGGGAGTGAGTGCTACTGGGACGCATACTGAGGATATGATAATGACTTCGTATCAAGACTTTTTTGCCCCCTGTTTCTGCGGGAGAAGGTGCATGCAGAGGCCTTGTGGATCGAGTATTATCCCAACCTATGAGGTGCTTGGTATCTTTTGATCGAAATGACAAGTCTTCTTCTGGTAGGCAAGTGATGAGATGACGGGACACAGTCGTATGCTTTAATCCCTAATTTTTTCCTGGACTATCTTTTCAGATTTTCAGTCCACCGGGATACCCTTTTTTTGCCAAAGCCGTCTTTTTAGGTTTTCGACTTGCCGGGTGTATAGATTTTTTCATTTTCATCCCTTATTTTTTCCCGAACCCTTTTGGTTCGCCGGGAAGCCCTTATTTTTTCCTAGGCCAGTCGACCTAGCGGGTCCTTGATTATGCGTAGTACTTTTTTGACTATGTCCATGCTCTCAGAGTCTATGGAGTTGTCACTGTCAGTAGTGTCATGTTGCCATACTACCAGAAGATGTTTGATCATGCAAGATTCGTTGCTGGAATTCATGTCCAATGCCCCAATTGATTCGGATGGATATTTGCCCCTGGCTATTTGGCATTTTGAGAGATTCCTTGAATCTTGACTTAACTGCCCCTGATGATGGACAATGATCATGCTGTGCCCCTTAATTGGAAGTGTTTTTCCACTTGAGGTGATCCTTTTTATTGAGAAGGTTTTTGTTCACTAGATATTTGTTGTACCCCAAAATTTGCCCTCCCATTTCCCCAACATTTTCTCATCACAATACCTTTGAAGATCAAGATACAGTTAGGGTTTCCTCTGCTCAAGACTTCTCCTTGCACTGTGGACTCAAATTAGGGTTTGTGTTTGCCCAAGGATGTTTTGACCTAAAAATCCTAAGATGACTTTCATGCTTCATGTTGGACTCCCAAGTTTACCCATGCCAAGTTTCAAGTCTTGATTCCAAGTTTTACCCAGTCAATTGGACAGTTGACCTAGAAATCAGCTGTATTGGGGAAAAAGTCAACTGTGGCCAATTGACAGTCAAATCTCATGAAATTTGATCCACATCAACATTATGAACTCATATAGACCATTTGATCAAGTTTGGATCACAATTCCCCAAGAAATTTGATCAGATCATCAAAAGGGCAAAATGGTCATTTTTAGGGTTTTGACTGCACAAAGGCAATTTTTGACTGTTTGACCTAGCCAATGGTAAACCAAGCTCACATATGGCCTCAAGGACTCAATGGAATTATCTTGACATGTTCATCAAGCTCAAAAGATCCCAAGTACACAAGATTGACAGTTGAATTTCCCAGTCAATTGATCAATTTTGACTGTATACTGAAAAGTCAAACTTTGACTTTTTGGTCAAAGTCAAGAGTCAAGATTCATTTTTCATCAAAACATGCCAAATCATGAAACTTGTTCATCAAGAAATCATAAAATGCAAATTAGGGTTTAAAAATGGAATTTTTCATAACTTAGAATTTTTCTAAGTTATGAAAAACCCTAATTTTTTCCCAACTTTGCCCCATCTTTTCACCATGATCCATTTGGATTCAAACAAAAGTCAAAACATGAAAGTTGTAGCTTGTTGCATAATATACAACTTTGATTCACAAAGTTTTCTCATTTGAAGCTTGTATCTCAAGTTATAATTTTTTGAATAAGGGCACTAAACCATCTTTTAACTTAGTGAAATTTGACCTATTTTGACAAGATTTTCTACCCTACTTCAAGGCCACTTTTCATACCCTTCCACTTGGAATTTTGATTTTCATTTCAAATATGGATTGTAGTACACATTCCAAGCTTTCCAAAATGTCCAAGAACTCATCAAACAACCTCATAACTTGAGAGATTCGAATTTCACAAGTTGGCAAAAATCCACTTTTGTTCTTCATCCAAACATGTTCACAAACTTGCAAATTTGAATTCAGTTTGCTTTATGCTTAATTACCGGTCCTTGAACCATTCCATACTCAATAATTTAATGCATATTCAATGAGTTGAGGCCATGTTCTTTGTTTTCTAACATTGCATAGTGGATTAATCCTAAACTAGATAAAGTGCTTTATCCATTTTTGTAAAAAGCTAGCTTTATGTCAATTTGAAATCCAAGCAAGTACAAGCAAAATCCTCTTGGCACAAGATTATGGACAAGTTGCTCTGATCAAGAGAAGATTATGCAGCAGGATTAGAGGCCCCTACTGACCTAAAAACAAAAGTGACCATTGCTTGCTTCATTTTCAAGTAACATTGCATAACTTATCACACATCTCATCTCAGCTTAGAAACAGAAGAAAGAAGTGATCAAACACATTCCATAGACCACATTCAAGCTTTGGCACGAGTCCTGAACATCTAAAGCACCCTCCATCTCAAAATCACCTTGAAACTGCTCAAACAGGGGAACCCCTGCAGTTTGAGTGCAAACTCCCAATCCCTTCAAGCATTTTGATTCAAACCTTTTCCTCTACCTTCCCTACAATATATACAAGCTAACCATGTCCTAAAATCAGACCTGTAACACCTCCAAGCCACTTCACCATTTTTAATTTTATGTTTTGCAGTTGGAGTTCACTAGCTCGATTCAGGGAGTTTCAAGACAAAGTAGGAATTGGAAAAGCATCCTTACACTTCAAGGAAGCTGTACAAGTCATCATTTCACTCTGAAACATCCTCCATTGCCAAGCTCGATTCCAACTGAACAGGTGCATTCATGGAGTTCTATCTCTCTTGTTAGGCATTGTTAGCTTTAGGTTCTTGAAGAAAACATGTCACAATCATAGCCCTGAACATGCTCATATGTTTAGATTTCATTTATATTTCGTGTGCTTAGAGAATTTCATGTCTGAACATTGATGAAATGTTAGGTCAGAAATAGGGGGGAGAGAAATTCTCCCTCATCTTAGAGAGATAGGTCATGTTCTTTATATGGTTGAAACCGTCTCTTAATGCTCTACACTTTTCATGTTATGAGTTTTGCTTGAAAGTCCAGGAATCCAGAGATAAAAAACGTGCGTTTTTGCTTGAAGAAGGCTGTACAGAGGTTGAAGAAGAAGTGGTATGGGCTGGGCCTGGATTTATTTTCTTTTCACACCCCATTTCCATGTTTACACCCCCTGAGCCCATTTGCTTCATTTTTGACTCTTTTTGACTTTTTCTTTTTTGGTTGACTTTGTTTATTTTTTCTCATGACATTAAAAAATTAAAAATATTTTTTTCATCATTTTTTGCATTTATTGCATATTTATTTATTTATTTTCTTTGTTTGTACATAAGTATATATAGACTATTATTAGAATAAATATAAAAATAATGTAAATACCATTTTTATTTTTATTTACTTTCTGAAAATATTTCACACAAAAAAAATACTCTTTTGTTTATTTTATTAAAATAATAAATAAATACTTATTTTTTGTATAATACATATTTAGGGTTTAATATATATATATATGTGATTATTAATATATTTAAGATAAAAATATAAAAATACATGAATTTTTTTTATTTTATTAATATTTGATATAAAAATACCTTTTTTCCATAATACATTTCATTTTATTTTATTTTTGAAAATAATAAATAAATAGTTGTATTAAATTAGATAATAATGCATTTTCTTTAAAATTAGGGTTTTTACCCTAAATTCAAAATACTCAAAAAATAATACATTTTTATTTTCTTTTACATAAATAATATTTTCTCATACACATAAAAACTTTCTTTTTGCATTTCACATATTTATTTAATCTCCATTTAATTATGCAATTTATTTACCTTGCAAATATTCAAATGATGTAATAATTTAGATTTAAATTCTTGTCAATATCCCCATTTGAACCTTTGTACCCCCCTTCCCATATTTGGTTTTGTAATAGCTTAGTAATTTTAATTTCGCACTTTATTGCTTTCTAATGATAACATGTTAGAATTAGGGTTTGTATGCGAAAAACGATAAAAAATAGTTTGACCTAATACAAGATAAACAAGCATGAAAATGGACACACAAATCACACTTGCACCCCCTAGGGTTTTCCACTTGTTGCCTTCAAATAAATGGGCCATATTGTATGTTGAACTTCTTTGGGCAAAGCAAACAATTTGAATGATCATAGTCCCTCGACAAAACTTTTCAAAACAAACAAAAACAAATGATCAAGTCCCTTAAAGAAAATTGCCCAAAGACATTTAACGCCGTTGCAATTATGGTCTAAACGATGACCCGCGCCTGTCCCTTTCACATCCTAACACAAGGTTGCCCACCAAATACAATGGTGGAGCAAACTTGTTAAAAGGGTTAAAGTATAACAATGATCTTTTGAGAAATTTAGGAGTAGATAACCTCTTAGTTACTTGAATTAACTTGCAAAACAAAACACTTGCTTAATTTCAAAATCACACATCACTACACTTTCAAAACAACTTTCAAAAACAAATGAAAACTCTTTCAAAAGACATACACCTTTGTATACATCCCCACATGGATCATTACAAAGGTTGCCACCACATTGGCCTCTTTTCAAAAAAACATTTTCAAACCCACACACTCAAGCACCATTTAAAACAATTGAAAACAAAAGGCAAGTGATCTAAGCAAGTAACTAAGAGCCCATGGATAACCATGGATAGAAAGGGTGCTAATACCTTCCCTTTCTATAATCTACTCCCCGAACCCAAGAAAACATCTCAAAAGGTTTTTGCTGTGCTTTTTAACCTTTCCTTAGGATAAAATAAAAAGTCGGTGGCGACTCTTGCTAACCGCAACATTTGCGAATACGAACGCAAAACCTCAAGTCAGTTCTCCCACCGTATCACAGAACTGGCGACTCTGCTGGGGACAGCTCTTAAAAGTGGAGTAACCTTAGGGTTTAGATCACCTTTGTTTTCAATTGTTTGCTTTGTTTGCTTTTATATTTGTGGGCTTTGCATCGGAGTTTCATAGATCCTAACCCGGATCTGGGATGTACCCTTTTTAGGTAGCATAATCTGTGAGGGACCTGTCCGGCGTAGACCGACATGGGTGAAGCAGTGGCTACGTTGGTGTGGCAACTTAGTCTGTACCTATATCCCTTGTGTTGCAACGGGGAGAATATAGGTCTTCTAAGGGGTCATTGAACACCAACCAACCTTAGAACCCTAAATTGACCAACTTGGCTATTAGGACAGTAGCATTATGCTACACTCATTGAGGCTAAACTCTCGAGATGGTTCTGGCCGCGAGAAAAGATTGCGATGCTGGAGTTATGACCGATTGAGGGTAGCCAATGATTTGAGATCCTCTAGAACCCGGTTACTTCTTATAGGACAGGTTTTAACCAACAAAACCAAAAGAGGGTAATACCTGAAACTCATGCTGGCCTGAAACCTAAGGGTGTCTTGTGTGGCTTGTGTGCCTTATTTGCCTATGTGAATACTTGTGGTGTGCTTCATCATAGCATCATGCCATCATACCATTGCATGCATCCTGTATAAAAGGCTAACCCATTTCAAAGACAAAAAGGTTTCATCTTTGCTCTGTTTTGCAGGACATTATGATGCCCGTGCGTAGAAATACTGTCCGGCTCAACTTTGTTCAACCACCAGTTTTACTCAAGGATCTGGTTGGAAGGATTCCAAACACTACCTCCTTCATCAACAGACATGGTTCTCTCCTTGGCTTGATCACTGCAAAATGGGACCAACAACTGATAAGTGTTCTGACCCAGTTTTATGACCCTCTGCATCACTGTTTCACCTTCCAAGACTTCCAGCTGGTTCCTACCCTGGAAGAATTTTCTTATTTGCTTGGGATTCCTGTCTTGGAACAAACTCCATTCACTGGTTTGGAAAAGACTCCTAGGCCTGAGGAGATTGCTGCAATTCTCCCCTTGACCAAGGAAGAGGTTTTGTCCAACTGGGAAACTAGAAATGGGATCAAGGGTTTTTTGGTCAAATTTCTGGTTGGCAAGGCTAATGATTTCTGGAATGACTTGGACTTCAAGGCATATGAGGATATTCTAGCTCTTTTGATCTATGGTCTGGTGCTATTTCCCAACCCTGACACCTTTATCAGTATCCATGTCATAAGGATCTTCATGTCTCGGAATCCGGTACCCACTCTTTTGGGTGATATTCTACAACAACTCTATGCTCGTACTGCTCGAAAACGGGGGACTCCGTGGTGTTGTGCTCCTTTACTAGTAAGGTGGTTTATTTCGCACCTTCCTAAGTTCGTGCTGAAGAATGAAGAAGGAAAAGGCTGGGCTCGGAGGTTAATGTCTCTCACTGATAATGACATCACCTGGACTCTCAGAGGTTTGGATGAGGTAGCTGTTATCGACCGTTGCGGAGAATACCCTAATGTCCCGTTGATTGGTATCCAAGGAGGAATCTCTTACAATCCGTGTTTAGCTCTCCGTCAGTTTGGAAGAGCCAGAGGAGATGGGCCTCATGAGATGCTGGTTCCTCACTTCCATTTTGAGTTTCAGGCAGACAGTGACAAACTACGCCAGGGATTCATTAGAGCTTGGGACAGAATTCACAAAGCTGACCCACATGAGTTAGGACCAAAGACTTCTCTGCCATTGAAGCCCTATTGCAAATGGGTCCGCATCCGTGCTCAGAAGTTAGGTATGCCCTACGAAGCTGTTAGACCTCTCATTCTTGAGTCTCCTGTTGAAGATGGGATTCCTCCAACTGTCCTCCCTCCTCAGATACCCACTGATTTTGATACAATGAAGAGATCTTGGGCACAGCTAAAGGAAGAACGGGATTTCTATCGGGAGAAGTTCAACGAGCAGGAAAGGAAGATCCAGAGGCTGACTAAGCAATTGGAGGAAGAACGGGTCCTGAACAACTACATCAGCACTGAAAAGAGGAGGCCATGGGAGCATTGATAAGCTTTGATGTTTCCTTTTGTAGTTTTATTTCCTTTTCATTCCTGTAATGCCTAAGGGCAAGTTGTTGAACAATTGAAATTTTTAATCTAATGAAGTGTGTTTCCCTTTTTGTCTACAAAGTTGAATCTTGTTTGTCTTTGAAAACATAAAACATACGCATTCCATTACACCATATGCATAGCAGGTACCCTATTTCACAGGTTGCTTAATCTCCTTCGCTGTTTATTTTGAACAGTCATCATGAATCTAGACTCATCCAGTGAGCAGGCAATCAAGGCCCTTCAGGCCCAAAGTGCACAGTTTCAAGAGATGGTCCTAAGCCTAGCCCAAGGTCAGCAAGAGTTGAAGACTCTACTCATGAAGAAGAAGAAGAAAAAGAGGACTGCATTGTTCAACACCGGACGCTGATTTGGGAACACACTCCACAACGAAGCTGATCCAACCACTTCTTCTGCTGAGAAAAACAGTCCCCAAGGGGGAGGAGCTCCTAGTCCCGCAGTCTCCGACAACGAGATGGACTATAACGACGAACAATACCCACCCGCTGCTGACAGATACAAGCAATTGGAGGACCGCTTGAGCGCCATGGAAATTCAGAATGTGTCGGGACTGGATTTCGGAGATTTGGGGTTATCTTCTGGGGTAGTCATTCCACACAAGTTTAAGGCGCCTGCCTTCGCCAAGTATGATGGGGTCTCCTGCCCAAAGCTGCATCTAAGGTCGTACGTAAGGAAAATCCAACCTTACACGGCAGATAAGAACCTCTGGATTCACTTCTTCCAAGATAGTCTCTCGGGGTCACAGCTTGAATGGTTCTACCAATTGGATGGAGCTAGCATCCGACACTGGGAGGATTTGGCAACCGCATTCTACAGACAATACCAATACAATTCTGATCTCGCTCCTACGCGTACCCAACTTCAGGGTATGTCTCTAGGAACGGGTGAAGGGTTCAAAGAGTACGCTCAAAAATGGAGAGATTTGGCTGGCAGGGTGCAGCCTCCATTAACTGATCGAGAGCTGGTTGATATGTTCCTTGGGACGTTGTCTGGTCCGTTTTTCAATCATTTGGTTGGTAACTCCTCCGCTGGATTTACAGATTTGATATTAACGGGAGAAAGAATTGAAGTTGGCATCAGGTCAGGCAAGATACAGAAGGCTGCCTCTACAAGTGCTGAGAAGAGGCCGTTTAAGAAAGAAGCAAGTGCCGTCTATGGTCCTAGAAGACAAGTCAAGCCCGAAAGTCGCCAAACCGTCAATGCTTTGGTCATCTCCAAACCTGTTGCTGCTCCTCAGCAGTACAACCAACAAAGAAGTGAAAGGCCCAAGAGGCAGTATACCCGACTGAGTATGACATTATCTCAAATTTTACCCCAACTGTTATCCACCAACCTGGTGACCCTCAAAGAAGCTCCTAAGGTCGTCAACACTGCGTCTCCTAAGTATAACCCAAATGCCTGGTGTGCTTATCATTCTGATAGTCCCGGGCACACTACTGATGATTGCTGGGCCTTGAGAAACAAAGTGCAAGATCTGATCGACGCAAAGGAAATTCAGTTTGAAGCGCCAGAAAGACCAAATGTTGTAACGGCTCCTATGCCCCAGCATAGGGTAAATGCCATTGAGGAAGAAACGTATGCTGTTTCGATAGATGAAGTTGTTACCCCTCTGAAGACTGTTAAGAAGAACCTACTGCGGGCCGGTTTATTTCCGGGTTGCGGTGAAGGTTGCCTATTCTGTGCTATTTCCCTATCTGATTGTCCCTTGCTGAGGTTGGGCATCCAAGGCCTAATGGATAGCAAGGAAATTCTATTCAAAAAGACTGCTGTTCAATTGGTTCCGATGAAAGAAGTTTCTGTGATTACCATCTTCAAAAATCCAATCAAGGCTCCCCCGAAGAAGCCTATTCAAATCATGACAGTTGCGCCTGTGATCATTACTGTTCCGGGGCCCCTCTCCTACGTGTCTGATAAAGCTGTCCCCTGGCATTATGGGGCAGACGTGTATGTAAATGGAATCAAACAAGAATTCGACGCTAGTGCCAGTATCTGCGATATCACTGGTCCAGCCAAAGTTACCCGCAGTGGCAGGCTCTTCTCGCCTGACATTGCACCACCCGCTATTCGAAAACCCCTCCTCATAAAACCTACAAGTTTACCTAGTCCTGTTGCTGATCAAGTTGTTTCCCCTGCTACCGAGTCATCAAATTCTCAGGGCAAAGGGATTGAAGAAGAGCCTGCCCGGATGGAGGCACCAATACCCATAAATGCTGAGGCCTCCCGACAAGAAATGGAGGAGATTCTGAAAATAATAAAGAAGAGTGATTTTAATGTTGTCGAGCAGTTGGGGCATACGCCCTCCAAGATCTCCCTGCTCTCCTTATTGCTATGCTCCGAGGCCCATGCTAAGGCCTTGATCTCATTTCTCAAGACGGCCCATGTGCCGCAGGAGACGTCTGCAGTCCAGTTCACTGATTGCATAGCGAATCTAACGGCGGACAACGGCTTGGGTTTTTCAGATGCTGACCTGACCGCAAAAGGGAGAGACCACAATGATGCCCTGCATGTCTCTATTGAATGCAGGGGCACTACTCTGGCACATGTATTGGTAGATACTGGTTCTTCCTTGAATGTTCTACCGAAAAAGGCTTTAGATCGTCTGGATTATGAAGGCCTGGAGTTGAAACCCAGCAATATCATCGTCAGAGCCTTTGACGGTTCCAAAAGGATGGTTCATGGAGAGGTTAACATCCCTATTCGTGTGGGCTCTCAAGTGTTTGACTCTACCTTTTACGTGATGGATATACGTCCATCATACTCTTGTCTGTTGGGTCGACCTTGGATCCATAAAGCTGGGGCAGTGACCTCCACCTTGCACCAAAAGCTGAAGTATCCCGTCAGGGGGAAGATCGTCACTGTACAAGGAGAAGAGGAGTATATGGTGAGCCATTTGAATTCCTTCAGGTACATCGAGATGGACGGAGAGTTTATTGAAACCCCCTTCCAGCATTTCGAGGAGGTGCATCCAATTTCAGCAGCTGCAGAGACATTGGCCGAAGAGAATGATTCCTTGAAGATGGCTTCCCTAAGGGATGCCCGGGCTGTGGTTCAGAAAGGCAATTGTGCACACTGGGGTCAGTTTCCTGACTTCACTCAGAAGAACGACAAGTTTGGGCTAGGCTTTACTGCAGAGGCTCAGAAGGCGGTGCGCAAAGAGAAGATCGGAAAGGCTCCGGTGTTTATTTCCAGCTCAAGGGTGAACGCTATTGAGGAAGATGTGGAGGAAGCAGAGTTTGATAGTTGGATCTACCCGACTGCCAGCGACGGACCGAGCAACTGGACGGCAAAGGATTTTACCCCTATCACATTTGTCACGCAGTAATTAATTTCTTTTGATTTCCAAATTTGTAACAAACAATATGTTAAAACTTTGTTGGCTCGGTGTCCTACCCGGGGCATCGTAGCTCCATTTGTGAGGGCTTTTGTATGACATTTTCATATATCATCAATCAAAACATTGGACGTTTGTTGCATTTCAAATCTTTTGCTCTTTTCCTTTCTGTGTTATATATATTGCAAAACAGCTGTATTTACACACACTCACTTATACAGGTTTCAATCCACACTGGATCTCACTGGTAACAGCTCTGCTACCGCCAGTTATGACTTCGAAAATCCGATCAACTTGGCCGAAGACGAAGGTGAGGATGATTGCGAAGTGCCTGGTGAACTCGCAAGACTGCTACTCCAGGAAGAGAGGGCTATTCAACCACATGAAGAGCCTGTGGAGACAATTAACTTGGGTACTGAGACAGATAGGAAAGAGGTCAAGATTGGTGCCAATCTAGAGCTCAGCGTGAAGCAACGATTGATCCAGATGCTACAAGACTACATGGAGATTTTTGCTTGGTCCTATGAAGATATGCCTGGTTTGGATGCCGACATTGTAGTTCACCATCTGCCAACCAAGGAAGATTGCCCTCCGGTAAAGCAAAAAGTTCGACGGATGCGTCCAGAGATGTCTGAAAAGATCAAGGCCGAGGTTATGAAGCAGTTTGATGCCGGGTTCCTTGCAGTAACTTCTTACCCCCAGTGGGTTTCCAATGTGGTGCCAGTACCAAAGAAGGACGGTAAAGTCAGAATGTGTGTCGACTATAGGGATTTGAACAGGGCCAGCCCCAAGGATGACTTCCCCCTACCTCACATCGATGTCCTTGTTGACAATACAGCTCAACACAAGGTGTTCTCCTTCATGGATGGTTTTTCAGGGTATAATCAGATTAAGATGGCTCCGGAAGATATGGAGAAGACTACCTTTGTGACTCAGTGGGGCACCTTCTGTTATAAGGTCATGCCATTCGGATTGAAAAATGCTGGGGCAACCTATCAACGTGCCATGGTTGCTTTGTTTCATGATATGATCCATCATGAAATTGAGGTATACGTTGATGACATGATTGCAAGGTCTCAAACTGAGGAGGAGCACCTTGACCATCTGAGGAAGTTGTTTGACCGACTCAAGTTATACAAGCTGAGGTTGAATCCCAACAAATGCACCTTTGGGGTAAGATCCGGAAAGTTGCTAGGTTTCATTGTAAGTGATAAAGGTATTCAGGTGGATCCTGCCAAGGTAAAAGCCATACAAGAGATGCCAACTCCAAAAACAGAGAAAGAAGTCAGAGGTTTCCTAGGACGACTGAATTACATTGCCCGATTCATCTCACATCTAACTGCTACTTGTGAGCCAATCTTCAAATTACTAAAGAAAGATCAAGTGGTACGCTGGAATGATGAATGTCAGGCCGCCTTTGAAAGGATAAAGGAATATCTCCAAGAGCCACCCATTCTTATGCCTCCGGTGGAAGGAAGACCTCTGATACTATACTTGACAGTTCTTGATAATTCAATGGGGTGTGTGCTGGGGCAGCATGACGAGTCTGGCCGAAAAGAGCATGCTATTTATTACTTGAGCAAAAAGTTTACCGACTGTGAGTCTCGTTACTCACTGCTTGAGAAAACTTGTTGCGCTCTTGTATGGGCTGCTCGCCGGCTGAGACAGTATATGCTGACTCACACTACTTTATTGATTTCAAAGATGGATCCCATCAAGTACATATTTGAAAAGCCCGCTCTGTCTGGAAGAATAGCGAGATGGCAAATGATCTTAACAGAATATGATATCCAGTATACAACTCAGAAAGCAATTAAGGGAAGTGTACTGGCAGATCATTTGGCACACCAACCTGTGGACGATTACCAATCATTGAACTTTGATTTTCCGGACGAAGACATCATGGTGGTAACTGACTGTGAAGTACCTGGACCGGATGAAGGACCTGAGGAAGGATCCCGATGGTCTATGCATTTTGATGGAGCCTCCAATGCTTTGGGTAACGACGTCGGCGCTGTAATCATATCTCCCAAAGGAACTCATACTCCCCTCACCGCCCGATTATGTTTCAGCTGCACCAACAATATGGCAGAATATGAGGCATGTATCATGGGTTTACAAGCTGCAATCGACTTAAGGATAAAATTCCTAAGTGTCTTCGGAGATTCCGCTCTCGTGATCAATCAAATCAAGGGCGAGTGGGATACGAAACACCCGAATCTTATTCCTTACAAGGAGTATGTGTCGACCTTGCTCCCTCACTTTGAAGAGATAACTTTTGAGCATTTCCCCAGAGAGGAGAATCAGCTAGCGGACGCACTAGCCACGATGTCTTCAATGTTCAAAGTTAAATGGGACAATGAGGCTCCCCGAATCATAATCTGGAAGTTGGATGAACCGGCATACTGCTGCGAGCTCGAGGCTGAGAAGTTGACTGAGAAACCCTGGTATCACGAGGTAAAGAGGTACTTGGAAGCTCAGGAATACCCTGAAGGTGCATCCGTCAATGATAAGAAGTTCATGAGAAGGTTTGCTGCAAAATTCTTCCTCAGCAACGGCATTCTCTACAAACGGAATCATGATTCGACTCTGCTGCGTTGTGTGGATAAGGCTGAAGCGGAGAAAATCATGATGGAACTGCATGAAGGTACATTTGGAACACATTCTAGTGGACACACCATGGCTAAGAAAATCCTTCGGGCAGGATATTTCTGGTCCACAATGGAAGCCGATTGTTACCAGCACTCCCGAACTTGTCATAAATGCCAGATCTATGCTGACAAGGTGCATATCCCTCCGGTTCCTTTGAATGTCCTGACGGCACCTTGGCCTTTCGCAATGTGGGGCATCGATATGATCGGTGAGATCCGACCGACGGCATCCAATGGGCATCGCTTCATCTTGGTGGCGATCGATTACTTCACGAAATGGGTTGAGGCAGCTTCCTATGCCACAGTAACCAAGAGCGTCGTGGCACGTTTCATCCGGCATAATCTGATTTGTCGGTACGGCGTCCCAGAAAGAATCATTACGGACAATGGTACCAATCTCAATAACAAAATGATCACTGAACTCTGTGAACAATTCAAGATACAGCACCACAATTCTTCTCCCTACCGGCCGAAGATGAATGGGGCTGTAGAGGCCGCCAATAAAAATATCAAGAAAATTGTGCAGAAGATGACAGTGACCTATAAAGATTGGCACGAGATGTTACCATTCGCTCTTCATGGGTACCGCACCTCAGCAAGGACATCAACTGGGGCAACTCCTTTCTCTTTGGTCTATGGCATGGAGGCAGTCTTGCCAATTGAAATCCAGATACCCTCTCTCCGGATAATGAAGGATGCAGACTTGAGTGAAGATGATTGGATCCAGACTCGACTTGATCAATTAAATCTGATTGACGAAAAGAGGCTCACTGCTATCTGCCATGGTCAAACGTATCAGAAACGGATGATCAGGGCATTTAACAAGAAAGTCAGACCGCAAGAGTATCAAGTTGGGGACCTGGTAATCAAACGCATCATCCTTCCTCAAAGTGATTCCAGGGGCAAATGGACCCCTACGTATGAAGGGCCATTTGTGGTTAAGCGTGTGTTCTCAGGAGGAGCCATGATCCTAACCACCATGGATGGTGACGACCTTCCTCACCCCGCCAATGCAGACATAGTGAAAAAATACTACGCATAAATAAAAGACCCGCTAGGTTGACATACTTAGGCAAAAATAAGGGCTTCCCGGCGAACCAAAAGGGTTCGGGCAAAAATAAGGGATGAAATGAATAAAAAAAATCTGTACACCCGACAAGTCGAAAACCTGAAAAGGCGGCTTGGGCAAAAATGGGTATCCCGGTGGACTGAAAACCCGAAAGGGCGGTCCAGGCAAAAGTTAGGGATAAAAGCGTAACACTATGTCTCATTGGATCACTTCGCATCCGGAATTCGGCATCAACTATCTGGCTCCAGATTTCGGCATTGACCAATCAGCTTCATCTTCAAATTAGGCAGCAAAGCGATGAGACGTTCGAAGACATAAAGGCGATAGCAGAGTTGGAACCCAGTGGGATTGTTCACATAGCTGTTTTGTTTCCTTTTTCAAATTGTAAACTCTATACTATTTGGCGATGTCCTCTTACTAGGATGTCAGCCTCTTGTACAAAAAACGCCTATTCACAGGCAAAGTTTAAATCAATACAAATTCACTTGTCCATACAAATTACCATTGTTTTCCTTTTTTGTTTTGTCTCGCGAAGAACGTCCAATGTTCATTTTTGATATATGCATTTGACATTAAATTGCTGATTCATAAATGTTTGCATATAAAACAAGAGATTAATTACAGGTGACATCAAAGACAGGGGCAATGTGGAGTTGTTTAATGCAATCTGGTTGTTTTGGTCCGCCAAGGCACCAAGGTAGGTTCAACTGAAGAATGTGGCCAAATCATCTCAACGCCCTGCAGAGTAAAACAAGGTTCAGTAGTACTTTCCCCAACCTTCCGTCGAGCAAACGGAGCCCACTCATCGTCAACCTGAAGACCACTCGACGTCCTAGGATGTGGCCTTGTGAACCACTCTGGGCCAACCTTCCGTCGAGCAAACGGAGCCATAGTCGAAGCAAACTCTTTCCTTCTAGCAAACATCAGAACGAAGTTTGTGAAAGTTTGTTGAAGCTCCAGTCCATCTTCCATTGGAGTCAACAGAGCCAGTCTGGTTCCCTCGACACGTCTGTTCGCTATCTCTGGAGCCTGCTCATTTATTTGAATCTTCTTAGGCAAGAAAGATTCGAAAGTGGCATTGAGCCACAGTTGGAGCAGCCAAAAAGGTCCAGCAAGCAGCAGACTGGCCCTGTTCTCGATAATCTTCAGAAGAGTCGCTCCATTACTAATCGACTCATACAGGCTAGCCAAAATCAATTCTGCCAAACAGATATTTTGGCCATGATGGAGTTGAGTGGCGAGAGTGACCATCTTCTTGGTCACCTGTAAGGACTTGGAACAAAACACGAAGCGTGTCAGCCATAAGGCTAGAAACGCGATGTGTTCGACATCCGACACAGCATCTGTCGACTTATCGTGGTAGTGATTGATGAATGTGGTGTAGGTTGGTTTTGTGGCAGAGAATCCAATCTGATCCTCCGACATTTCTTCCGGGTCGAAGTAGTCCCCGGTGGGTCGAAGGCCAGTGATGGCGGCCACATCGAAGAGTGTGGGAGTCAGCATCCCACAGGGAAGATGAAAGGTGAAATGGGTGTAGTCCCAAAAGAGGAGAGAAGCTATCAACATCTCTGGGGAATAGTTAAGACCTGTCTTCGACAGCATGACCAGGTCGAATATCCCCATGTCTTTCCAGATTGAAGCTTGGCGTTTCTCCATTTTTTCCAGCCAAGCACTGTAATCAGAAGTAAGGCTAGGGCCAGACCTGAAAGCCCTAACACCTTTGTTGAAGAAACGGAGGTCGATTTTCTCTTTAGCAGGGTCTTCATTATCCTCTGCATCTTTCTTGGCGCATGCAACCGGTTTGAGTCTCTCAACTACCGGAAAATAACTTTTAATCTTCATGGCCTCAGCAATGCTTGGGTACAATGGGCCAGACATAGCAAAGATCTGGTTGGAATATCCAACCGGAATCATAAGGTGGCGTGAGTAAGCATCACGTACAGCAATGTCCAAAGGTTCAGGGACCCTTCGTTGGCCCGTGGGAGTCACTACTGGAGCGGTGGCGAAAACCCTAGGTTTGACGTTTCCAGATGGTGCGTTGGCGCTAGGAGCGTTGGAAGAACCAGATGCCATTGTTGGTAGTGAGGTTGAAGACGAAGTGAAGAAAAAAGAGGTTTGCAAAGTTGACAAGTTTGAATGAAAATGAGGAATTCTGAAAGCAAGGTTGCGTAAAAAGTCCTATAATGGGTACTTACTGCTAATTATAGTAGTGGGGGAAAATCCCCAAAATCGAGGACATTAAATGCCATTTAATGTTGCAGAAGGTAGTGGGACACGTGGCGTCTCCCTGTTGTTTTAGCCGTTCTGCAGAAATGGAAGGGTGCAGCGTGCGCCCTCGTTTTTGGGAATTGTCATGATGACAATTTCTGAAATGACGTTTGGCACACTGCACGCCGTACTGAGGTGACGTCTTAGGTACGGATAAATGATAGTTTTTCTTGGGATTGTCAGTGGTTGGTAGAAGACAACAAAAAGTGCACAATTTAATTTGTGACTAAAAATGAAAAGACAGGTGTCGAATGGTATTTCAAAGAATGCCTTTTTCTTTTAGAGTCGAAATAAGGCATTCTTGGGGGGCAATTTGTTGGCTCTTAAATTCGACACCCTTGTTTCATTAATGTCAGCCATTAAAGCTGAAGGTTGTTTTCGACTAGCTAGGTCCGTCGAAGCGCCCATCGAAAGATGGCAATGTACTTAGAAGATTTCTTCCAAAGGAGAAGTTGGTTGCCTTCGACGTCGAAGGTGTTTCTCGTCGAAGATGCTTCTCGACGAAGATGTTCGATGGTTCAGAGTGGAACGGTTTGAAATTCAAGCATTTGGAGGGAAAACGGTTTCCAGCGGTTACCAAGTGCAACGTGCAAAGATCTGGGGCGTCGAACGTTGAGAACGTGCCAAGTGGGATCATCTCGAAGCAGTGTAACTGCCCGACGGTTACTTGGGATGTTTTAGTATAAATAGTAGTAGTTCACGCATATTCTCAGGTGTGTTCACAATAATATACAAAGTCACTCATATAGATTCGAGTACCCGGCGTGTGAGAAAGAATTGTTGAGAAATGTATGTGTGAAACACCAACTTTATTAATCAAAGTCATTTAGTTTTCCAGAAATTTACTTGCTTTCTTCTTTACTTTTCCTGTCGAAGCCCTTCATTTAAAGTCTTCCTTTATTTTATCAAAGTCCTTCTTCATGAAATTTACTTTAAGCCTTCATTTATTTTACCAAGCCTACTTCTTCATGCAATTTACTTAAAGCCTCTTTATTTTATTGCCATTTAACCAATATCCAATTTAATCAAAACCTCAAAATCAACCTATGTCCTAGGATCAATCTGATCGATCCTGCGAGTAACCAAATAAGTAACCATTTGGAGGATCAGCGGTTGTTTACCAATAACCACGGTAAACAATATGCATGTATCATGATGTATGGAAATGTAATGTTTTAGCTTGGGAAAATAAATTTCGGATAGCTGCTGGAGAATAGAGTTGGATTCTTCGTTTCCGCTAGGGATGACGAACGAAGATGATGGCGAGAATAAACCTTCAGGAGAGTATAATTCCTTTGGGGTATAAAACTAATGAGGAGATTAATCTGTGGGGAAGAGATGTTCTGCTGAGGATTCCACTGATAAATTTTGTTGGGATGAATTATCGTTGCTGGTGATATTGAATATGTTGGGGATTGAATTCCTGTTTGTGAAAGGAAAGAACTCCGTTAGGGATGTCCTTTCAGTTGCGGCTTCACTGGGGATAACCCTTTTAGACTCTAATGGGGATAATCCTTTGAGCTTTGCTGGGGACAATCTTCCTTTGAACTCGGCTGGGGATATTTATTTTTATACTCCGTCGGGGATGAACTTCCAGAGTCTATTGGGGATGATTCTTCAACTCCATTGGGGAAGCTTTTCAGACTGCGTTGGGAAAATTTTAACTCCGTTGGGAATATCTTGTATTCTTCCGGGGAATATCCTTACACTCTGTTGGGGAATATTAAGACTGTCGGGGATATTAAGCCTTTTCAGTGTTTATGGTAGATAAACTCTACTTGGGGGAGAATATTACCGATTCATTCATTGTTACAAGTCTCAGCTGGGGAGAGTTAACATTGTTGTCTTACTCTACGGGGAGTGAGTGCTACTGGGACGCATACTGAGGATATGATAATGACTTCGTATCAAGACTTTTTTGCCCCCTGTTTCTGCGGGAGAAGGTGCATGCGGAGGCCTTGTGGATCGAGTATTATCCCAACCTATGAGGTGCTTGGTATCTTTTGATCGAAATGACAAGTCTTCTTCTGGTAGGCAAGTGATGAGATGACGGGACACAGTCGTATGCTTTAATCCCTAATTTTTGCCTGGACTATCTTTTCAGATTTTCAGTCCACCGGGATACCCTTTTTTTGCCAAAGCCGTCTTTTTAGGTTTTCGACTTGCCGGGTGTATAGATTTTTTCATTTTCATCCCTTATTTTTTCCCGAACCCTTTTGGTTCGCCGGGAAGCCCTTATTTTTTCCTAGGCCAGTCGACCTAGCGGGTCTTTGATTATGCGTAGTACTTTTTTGACTATGTCCATGCTCTCAGAGTCTATGGAGTTGTCACTGTCAGTAGTGTCATGTTGCCATACTACCAGAAGATGTTTGATCATGCAAGATTCGTTGCTGGAATTCATGTCCAATGCCCCAATTGATTCGGATGGAGATTTGCCCCTGGCTATTTGGCATTTTGAGAGATTCCTTGAATCTTGACTTAACTGCCCCTGATGATGGACAATGATCATGCTGTGCCCCTTAATTGGAAGTGTTTTTCCACTTGAGGTGATCCTTTTTATTGAGAAGGTTTTTGTTCACTAGATATTTGTTGTACCCCAAAATTTGCCCTCCCATTTCCCCAACATTTTCTCATCACAATACCTTTGAAGATCAAGATACAGTTAGGGTTTCCTCTGCTCAAGACTTCTCCTTGCACTGTGGACTCAAATTAGGGTTTGTGTTTGCCCAAGGATGTTTTGACCTAAAAAGCCTAAGATGACTTTCATGCTTCATGTTGGACTCCCAAGTTTACCCATGCCAAGTTTCAAGTCTTGATTCCAAGTTTTACCCAGTCAATTGGACAGTTGACCTAGAAATCAGCTGTATTGGGGAAAAAGTCAACTGTGGCCAATTGACAGTCAAATCTCATGAAATTTGATCCACATCAACATTATGAACTCATATAGACCATTTGATCAAGTTTGGATCACAATTCCCCAAGAAATTTGATCAGATCATCAAAAGGGCAAAATGGTCATTTTTAGGGTTTTGACTGCACAAAGGCAATTTTTGACTGTTTGACCTAGCCAATGGTAAACCAAGCTCACATATGGCCTCAAGGACTCAATGGAATTATCTTGACATGTTCATCAAGCTCAAAAGATCCCAAGTACACAAGATTGACAGTTGAATTTCCCAGTCAATTGATCAATTTTGACTGTATACTGAAAAGTCAAACTTTGACTTTTTGGTCAAAGTCAAGAGTCAAGATTCATTTTTCATCAAAACATGCCAAATCATGAAACTTGTTCATCAAGAAATCACAAAATGCAAATTAGGGTTTGAAAATGGAATTTTTCATAACTTAGAATTTTTCTAAGTTATGAAAAACCCTAATTTTTTCCCAACTTTGCCCCATCTTTTCACCATGATCCATTTGGATTCAAACAAAAGTCAAAACATGAAAGTTGTAGCTTGTTGCATAATATACAACTTTGATTCACAAAGTTTTCTCATTTGAATCTTGTATCTCAAGTTATAATTTTTTGAATAAGGGCACTTAACCATCTTTTAACTTAGTGAAATTTGACCTATTTTGACAAGATTTTCTACCCTACTTCAAGGCCACTTTTCATACCCTTCCACTTGGAATTTTGATTTTCATTTCAAAGATGGATTGTAGTACACATTCCAAGATTTCCAAAATGTCCAAGAACTCATCAAACAACCTCATAACTTGAGAGATTCGAATTTCACAAGTTGGCAAAAATCCACTTTTGTTCTTCATCCAAACATGTTCACAAACTTGCAAATTTGAATTCAGTTTGCTTTATGCTTAATTACCGGTCCTTGAACCATTCCATACTCAATAATTTAATGCATATTCAATGAGTTGAGGCCATGTTCTTTGTGTTCTAACATTGCATAGTGGATTAATCCTAAACTAGATAAAGTGCTTTATCCATTTTTGTAAAAAGCTAGCTTTATGTCAATTTGAAATCCAAGCAAGTACAAGCAAAATCCTCTTGGCACAAGATTATGGACAAGTTGCTCTGATCAAGAGAAGATTATGCAGCAGGATTAGAGGCCCCTACTGACCTAAAAACAAAAGTGACCATTGCTTGCTTCATTTTCAAGTAACATTGCATAACTTATCACACATCTCATCTCAGCTTAGAAACAGAAGAAAGAAGTGATCAAACACATTCCATAGACCACATTCAAGCTTTGGCACGAGTCCTGAACATCTAAAGCACCCTCCATCTCAAAATCACCTTGAAACTGCTCAAACAGGGGAACCCCTGCAGTTTGAGTGCAAACTCCCAATCCCTTCAAGCATTTTGATTCAAACCTTTTCCTCTACCTTCCCTATAATATATACAAGCTAACCATGTCCTAAAATCAGACCTGTAACACCTCCAAGCCACTTCACCATTTTTAATTTTCTGTTTTGCAGTTGGAGTTCACTAGCTCGATTCAGGGAGTTTCAAGACAAAGTAGGAATTGGAAAAGCATCCTTACACTTCAAGGAAGCTGTACAAGTCATCATTTCACTCTGAAACATCCTCCATTGCCAAGCTCGATTCCAACTGAACAGGTGCATTCATGGAGTTCTATCTCTCTTGTTAGGCATTGTTAGCTTTAGGTTCTTGAAGAAAACATGTCACAATCATAGCCCTGAACATGCTCATATGTTTAGATTTCATTTATATTTCGTGTGCTTAGAGAATTTCATGTCTGAACATTGATGAAAAGTTAGGTCAGAAATGGGGGGGAGAGAAATTCTCCCTCATCTTAGAGAGATAGGTCATGTTCTTTATATGGTTGAAACCGTCTCTTAATGCTCTACACTTTTCATGTTATGAGTTTTGCTTGAAAGTCCAGGAATCCAGAGATAAAAAACGCGCGTTTTTGCTTGAAGAAGGTTGTACAGAGGTTGAAGAAGAAGTGGTCTGGGCTGGGCCTGGATTTATTTTCTTTTCACACCCCATTTCCATGTTTACACCCCCTGAGCCCATTTGCTTCATTTTTGACTCTTTTTGACTTTTTCTTTTTTGGTTGACTTTGTTTATTTTTTCTCATGACATTAAAAAATTAAAAATATTTTTTTCATCATTTTTTGCATTTATTGCATATTTATTTATTTATTTTCTTTGTTTGTACATAAGTATATATAGACTATTATTAGAATAAATATAAAAATAATGTAAATACCATTTTTATTTTTATTTACTTTCTGAAAATATTTCACACAAAAAAAATACTCTTTTGTTTATTTTATTAAAATAATAAATAAATACTTATTTTTTGTATAATACATATTTAGGGTTTAATATATATATATATATATATAATTATTAATATATTTAAGATAAAAATATAAAAATGCTTGAATTTTTTTTATTTTATTAATATTTGATATAAAAATACCTTTTTTCCATAATACATTTCATTTTATTTTATTTTTGAAAATAATAAATAAATAGTTGTATTAAATTAGATAATAATGCATTTTCTTTAAAATTAGGGTTTTTACCCTAAATTCAAAATACTCAAAAAATAATACATTTTTATTTTCTTTTACATAAATAATATTTTCTCATACACATAAAAACTTTCTTTTTGCATTTCACATATTTATTTAATCTCCATTTAATTATGCAATTTATTTACCTTGCAAATATTCAAATGATGTAATAATTTAGATTTAAATTCTTGTCAATATCCCCATTTGAACCTTTGTACCCCCCTTCCCATATTTGGTTTTGTAATAGCTTAGTAATTTTAATTTCGCACTTTATTGCTTTCTAATGATAACATGTTAGAATTAGGGTTTGTATGCGAAAAACGATAAAAAATAGTTTGACCTAATACAAGATAAACAAGCATGAAAATGGACACACAAATCACACTTGCACCCCCTAGGGTTTTCCACTTGTTGCCTTCAAATAAATGGGCCATATTGTATGTTGAACTTCTTTGGGCAAAGCAAACAATTTGAATGATCATAGTCCCTCGACAAAACTTTTCAAAACAAACAAAAACAAATGATCAAGTCCCTTAAAGAAAATTGCCCAAAGACATTTAACGCCGTTGCAATTATGGTCTAAACGATGACCCGCGCCTGTCCCTTTCACATCCTAACACAAGGTTGCCCACCAAATACAATGGTGGAGCAAACTTGTTAAAAGGGTTAAAGTATAACAATGATCTTTTGAGAAATTTAGGAGTAGATAACCTCTTAGTTACTTGAATTAACTTGCAAAACAAAACACTTGCTTAATTTCAAAATCACACATCACTACACTTTCAAAACAACTTTCAAAAACAAATGAAAACTCTTTCAAAAGACATACACCTTTGTATACATCCCCACATGGATCATTACAAAGGTTGCCACCACATTGGCCTCTTTTCAAAAAAACATTTTCAAACCCACACACTCAAGCACCATTTAAAACAATTGAAAACAAAAGGCAAGTGATCTAAGCAAGTAACTAAGAGCCCATGGATAACCATGGATAGAAAGGGTGCTAATACCTTCCCTTTCTATAATCTACTCCCCGAACCCAAGAAAACATCTCAAAAGGTTTTTGCTGTGCTTTTTAACCTTTCCTTAGGATAAAATAAAAAGTCGGTGGCGACTCTTGCTAACCGCAACATTTGCGAATACGAACGCAAAACCTCAAGTCAGTTCTCCCACCGTATCACAATATTCTTCGTGCGAACTTCTCTGCTATTTGAACAAATAGTCATATGCAAACAATGTTATTTCAAGAATGCAAAGCTTATGTCTGTCTTGAGGTTTTGAAAATGCAGTTATTTTTAGTAAAACAAGCGAATTTTTGTAAAATGTGATGTCAACTCAGGATTTACAGCAAGCCCTACAGGAGTCAGGATACCTTTTGTAACAGTATGCTTTTGAACTAGCCCATGCTTCAGCTAGGAATTTTAAGGGTTATAACGTGGTCTGGTTCATGGTTCGAGAAACAAAGGATAAAGGCTCGAATTTTATTTGTACCCACCCATTCTTCGTGATGTTCTTCGATCCTAAACTCAGCTAATCGTGCATTAGATCTTGTTTGAGTCTTTGCTCTGATATACCAGTGATGGTTTGGATACTAACAATTTATTTTGGACAGGCATTCATTTTTGTTGAGAGTTTGTAGGATCTCTTCCCTTTTGTTTTTTATTATCCTTGTTTTTTTTTGCATGAACTGTTTCTTTTTGTGATTACAGTCAGTGGGATGCCCCAGTTTTTCTTAAGTCTCCTTCACAGGTTTTGACTTATTGGGCTTTTATTTTGAGAGATAATGACTGCATGTCCTTACGATTATACGGAACCAACACCGTCTTTTGTTTCAGAAGGACTTCTTTGATGCCATTCATTGTGCACCTGGATCAACTGAGAAAACTACCCTGCCCCAGATTATAATTAAGGGTTTTAATTTGTGAGAAGAAAAACTCCAACTTCTTTGGCTCAAAGGGGTTGACTAGGGATTATCTTCCTTATAACTCCATTGTTTAGGATTTGAAACAATGCTTGTACCTCGTCAGCAGGGTCTGTTCAAAAGCATACTATAGAGATTTTGATATCATTTTCGTCATCCTCCCTCTAAAGGCTTAGAATTTTTTAATCGAGATTTGATCATCACAAAAAATGAAAGCAATTTGAATATAGTGAAATACGAATGAATTGATTCAAAACAGACATATGCAATGCATTGATAAAGTAATAAAGTTTGACATGAATAAATGTTCGAACAATCAAAAGAAAATTACAACTTGAAAATTCTAATGAACAAAAAGTCTTCTCGTCTCAGTACTTGTCACTTCAAATGGTGAACCTTGGGGGGATGGCAAAAGAATTCAATCTGACCATCTTGTGTTAGTTCCAATGCTCCTTCATCAATAAGGTCTTGAATTTTGTTGCTCAACGCCCAACAGATGTTAGTATCATGCCCCGGGCCGTTGGAGTGATATGCACACCTTGCATCAGGATTGTACCTTGGGGAGGCTATATTGGGATTCTTAGGAGGGTCCCTTAACGTCACCAGATTCAATCTCAACAGGTGTTGTAAAGGCTGAGACAACAACATGTTGAGCTTGGTAAATTGCCTCTTGGGCATATTTGGCTTACTCTGATTAACCCGTTGTTTATGGCAAGGTTGTTGTTTGACCCGTGAGGTAGTAGCAACTTGGAGAGGTCTATTCTTCATCAAACCAAACCTTTGACTTCTCGGAAGTTGATTAATGACTTGGTCCCCGACCTTGAATGTTTGCTTCATGTTGTTTTATCTGTCTTGATGAAGCTGGTTGATAATGGTTCTCAGCTCTTCTTGTTCATGAGCTAAGCCTTGGATAAGAGCCATCTGCCCCAGCATCTGGGTTTTCATGGCACTGAACTCAGCTTGCAGTTGTTCCAGCCGTTCGTCCTTATTGTCTTTAGGACTCTTCTTGACCAAGTTCCCAACAAGGAGTGTTTTCAACTCTTCCTGCCCCTTGGATAGGTTTAGGAATATGTCCCTGAACTGAGCTTCTCGAGTTTAAAGATCTTGGTTGTCTGGTTGGAAAGCCATTGCTGAAAAAAACAGTGAGAACATGAGAGACCTGTACTGGGAGACCTGTTATGCAATGATATGTATGTATGCAATGTTTTCAAGGATCCCGCGGGGTAAACAAGAAACTGTTAGAAATTGATTGCAACTTGATTGAAGAACTTCGTATCATCGAGAATCTTCCTTCAAGAGTCAAGCTCACCATATCGGGTGGGTCATAGCCCCTGACTCACATCATCGTGTTTTGATTTCTAGACAACCTCGGCTAGAGGAAAATAAATCCCCTTTGTCTCTTGCTAGATGTTTGATTTACCATAACCTGCATCACAAACCCTTGAGATCCTTGAAATGGTTAAGGAAATGTTAATGCATGATGTTATGATGTGTATGCTATGCGTTTAAGCAAAACTGCGAGGTGATGTAAGTGAACCCTGCAATAAATTCAGATTATTGGATAAGGACTGTAAACAAAACCTGCAAGGAACTCATGTTGTTAGATAACAAGAATGTGCAAGTAGTTCAAGTTTGAAGGCACACAAGTCACACAATAGCCCTTAAATTTCAGGCTGGCATGGAGTTTAGGTATTACCTTCTTTCAGTTTAGTTGGTTCAACCTGTCCTAGTAATAGTAACCGGGTTCTAGAGGATCTCAATATCACTGACTACCCTTGATCGGTCATAATTCTAGTTTAGCAACCTTTTCTTGCAGCCGGAATCATCGCGAGAGTTTAGTCTCAATGAGTGTAGCATACTGCTACTGTTCTATGGCCAAGTTGGTCAATTTAAAGGTTCTAAGGTCAGTTGGTGCTTAATGACCCCTTAGCAGACCCATATTCTCCTCGTTGCGCCACAAGGGATATCGGTACATACTAAAGTGCCACACCAACGTAGCTACTGCTTCAACCGTATCGGTCTACGCCGTACAGTTCCCTCACAGTTTATTTCTACTTACCTAAAGGGTATCCCCAGATCCGAGTTAGGATCTATATTAACTCGGATTCAAGCCCACAAAGATAAAGCATACAAATCAAGCAATTGAAAACATTATGAATTATTCCTAAGGTACACCCCACTTATAAAAATTCCCCAGCAGAGTCGCCAGTTCTGTGATACGGTGGGAAGAACTGACTGTTTTTGGAATGCTGGTTTGCGTTTTGCGTTTGTTTTCGCAAAATGTCGTGGTAAGCAAGAGTCGCCACCGACTTTCATTTTATCCAACAGGAAAGGAAAAAAGCACAGAAAAATTCCTTTTTCGAGATATTTCTCGGGTCCGGGGGGTAGATTATAGAAAGGGAAGGTGTTAGCATCCTTTCTATCCGTGGTTATCCACGGGCTCTTAGGTACTTGCTCAATTCTTTTCAAAATTTTGCTTTCTTTGTGATTGTGGGTTTGAAAAAAGTCTTTTGTTTGAAAAGGAGTGTAAGTGTGAAAAAAATTTTGTTTTTTGAAAGAGCAAGTATCTAAGAACCATCTACCTACTCGAAAAAGGAATCGTTCTATGCTATCTTCCTTTAGACAGTGTTATCCCACTATTGATGAGTAGGTAGCATCGTCGTTGGAGTTTTAAGGGTCAATTCGAATTTAGGGACATGCGGTCACTAAAGCAATGTTAGGACGCCTTAAAAGTAACCCTAATGTCTTAGATCATTTATTTTGAGGCAACAATATCCGAGGCAACCATTTCGAGGCGACTATGATCTTTAGACAAGAGGACGACCTCTAAAGTGACATATACTCAATGACCGCGTACGAAGGCAACCAAGTGGGGTGTACCCTAAGAGTGCGCATGTGCGAGTGTGTCGTTTTCAGTTTATTTTTATCTTTATATATGTTAATGATTATCTAAGTTGATTTTAGGTTTAAACATTCAATCTTGTCATGCATCCATATTATCAAACATCTAACAGTTTATAATTTGCGGAAAATAAATTGCGGAATTTAAATTACAAGGCGTCGGGTATTTACATCGCCAAAGACAAACCCTTTAAAAATAAATAAAGCGATAAAAAATAAATAAAGGTCCTATTAACTATTACAAACCGGAGGCAAGTACAATAATATGATAAAAGAAAATAAGTCGCGTGCGGGAAATTAAATCGAGTACGAGTTTAGGGTTTTGACCCTTTTTTGTTAAAGAAAATATCTTTTTGTTGTTTTTGAATTAAGGAAGAAATTACCTAAATTAATCAATTACTAAATTAAATTAATTAATTAATTAATAAAAATAAATTATTTTTGGGTTTTTTGTTATTTTAAGAAAGACAATAAAATAATTAATGTTAGTAAAAACCTAATTAAGTCTAGTTTAATTTTAATTATTTACAAAAATAGGTTAAAATTATTCTAATTAACACCTAAATTAATTGATTAGTATTTATTAAAGAAAATATTTTGTGGTTTTTTTATTTTATAAAGAAAATAATTTTTTGATTGGTTAGAATTAAAACAAAAATAATAAAACAACTAATAAACAAAATAAGTAAAATAAAAAGAGAGAGAGGTTTGGGCCTGAAAAGGGAGTTTGAGAAGCAAATATGAGGCCCATTAAACACTGGCCCTGTTGACCTTTGGTGATCCAGTGAGCATGCTTTGACCAAAGCATTGGTGGACGTTCAGATCCTGGCCACCAGATTTGGCCTTTGGCCATCTGGCCGTTGGATAGATGATAGTGCACGATGCGTTGCATGCTTGGACGTACATGTGATTACCTGAAGAAGGAAAATAACAAAGAAAATGGGGGACCTGGGATTAGAAACCAGGTCCTGAAAGTAATATGCTTGCACGCTTTCCACTGCACTACTTTGATTCTATTGTTAGTAAAATACAAAGAAATTATAATATAAACAAAACAAATTATATGCCAAAAAATAAAAATGCGCGAAAATTAATTTGAATTGGCCAATGGGAGAACGACAGCTTGTCGTCTTCTACCTCCAAATCCTGCAAATATTACATGCGTATTTGGATCCGCAGCTAAATACACAAGCTTGCTCTAAAATCTTCCCTAGGCCACATAAATCAATTCCAAAAACATGGCTAAGTTCGTCTTGGCTTCCAGATTAACATTATGTCCTTCTTGAGTCCTGATTTTTCCTGAAAAAGAAAGCCCTAAAAAAAACACGCAACCCTAGCTATGGTGTTTTGGGGTTACAGCGCCTATAAACCAAATTGAATAATGCAAAAAGTTTACAAATGTCATGAGGGTTACGAATATGCAAGCAATTTGTTCAAATGATGCAAGAATAATGAATCACGAATTCAAGAACCAAGGTGATTTTCGTGATACTTACAGTGCTTTGTGGTATGTGAGAACGCTTTCTCTTGATCCAGGAAGGTTGAGTGAACACCCAGGAAGCGATTGAGATAGCTTTTGGCTTCTGAAAACGCCTCTTGTTATGATCTCGAATTCAAGCTTTTTACCACTTTTTCAAACTTTTGTTCTGCCTCTTCTTGCAGCCTCCAACCATTATTTTCGTGCCTTTGCCTTCCTTATGTAATGTATATTGGATTAGGGTAAGAAACTTGGTACAAATCTCTCCACATCAATGCTCATGAATTGGATTTGATTCCACCATTACAACCTTCCAAATTTGGCCTAAATCATATCTTCTTGTAACCAATGAACTTGGTGAGAATTTGACTCACATAATAGCTGTATTCAAAGCCTAAATCAACCAAAAAAATCATGAGTTATAAATACTTTTGATTTTATATGATTTTATTTGATTTAAAGTGAATAAATTCAATTAAAAATAAAATTAAATAATAAAAATAAGATATGGGTTCATGGATGAAGCTAGGACACGTGGGAAATGATGCAAGCCCAAATCAAGTGGAAAAGAATGGTCCCATTTGACAAAATTTGAAGTTTTGGGGATAGTTTACTTTTGGTAATTTTGCAAAAATGTCCAACTTCAACAACGCATAACTTCTTCAATTTTGAACTTTTGGAGGTGTTCTTTGACTTTTTAGAAATCTTGAGATGTCCTATAACCAACCCTTTTGGTCTAATATCATTTTGATATTCCATTCTCAAGTTATAAGCTTTGGAAAAAAAGGTGTTTTTGTTGACTTTCAAAAATGACCTATAATGTCCAAATTTATAACTTCTTGTGAGTGCATTTTCTGATCTTGGGGTATGAATATGGATTGTAGGAAATTTCATCCTATTCAAAATGAGCTTTAAATGGGTCATTTATAATAAAGTATGAGAAAGTTATGCTTGGTCAAAGTTGAGTTGACATTTCCTACAAAACCCTAATTTAGCAACTTTTGAGTCTTGATGAATTTTGAGCAATCCTTGATGAATCATGATCAACCCTTTATCAAATGATGAAATATACTTAAAAATGATAATTTTGACAAGAAATCTTGAAGTTTGACTGTTTATAGGTCACAGTTGACTTTTTCCCTAGCACAGTCGATTTTTGGACCATTTGAGCAATTGATTGAGGAAACTTCATCTGCAAGGCTTGAAATTTGACATGGATGACCTTGAGAAAATATTAGTATATTGGGGAGAACTTGAGGTCATTTGGACTCAAGGATATTGAGGCATCACAAAACCCTAATTTGGGGTTGACTGCTTTAGGAGATGACTTGTCTGGCCAACTATTGAGCAAACTTGAGCCACTTGGAGATTTTTCTTGAAATGTTTTGAGAAATATGAGAGAGAAAATTTTAGGGTACAACAATATATATATATATATATATATATATATATATATATATATATATATATATATATATATATATATATATATATATATATATATATATATATATATATATATATATATATATATATATATATATATATATATATATATATATATATATATATATATATATATATATATATATATATATATATATATATATATATATATATATATATATATATATATATATACTTATGTCAATTATCAACAAAATATCAACAACTCTATTCTTATCGTCGTATCACCCTTATAGTGATATCAGCATAGCCAACATAATCAACTCCGTCGTATTATGGAGTATTATCCATCATTTATGGTAACCAAAAACAACATTATGACAACGGGAACAAAATCATAATAACGTCAACTTAACAGTATAACTCAACAAATGTACACACAACTCACCATCGACCAACAACCATAATAATATCCTTATAAATCAGCAAATATTTACGAGAAAACACGGTACCATGGTACATCATCCATATATCAACAATCCACCAAATTAACATGTAGATCAAGATATATAATTTCCATAGGCTTCTGATATTTAGTCATTCACTTCTAACAAGTCGTACAAGCATAGAAACTGCGCCACATCACACTTCAGCTATGCAACTCTGATCATCCATCTTAAGTCACCGTCCTTATTAATATTTCTGTCAACTATATGATTTACCAGTTTTAATCTAGTTTTGAACTTCTTTAACATCCACCGTAAAATCATTGTTCACTTGATATTCTCAATCTTTCACTTTGCGACGTTAGCTCGCATAAAAACCCGATACTCCGAATTGTTCAATACGTCTCAACTCTTTCCTAGCCACTCCTCTATTAATTCACACAAACTGGTGAGCGACTATCCTCACGATCTAACATCAATCACTTTACACACCATTAAAATAGCAAGACAAGTCTACACAATCCAACACGATCTCGTCTACTATCAACAAGGGATTAAGGGTGATCAGTTCCTCAATTTGTCAATAGATAGCCGACAACCATAATGGAGTATAAACCATCGTTAGCAAACTATAATAGTGTTCCTTTATAACTTGTACTCAAGTCACCTAAAGAACCATAATCTAATAATTTCCAATGAGGTTTACAAATAATCCCACAATTTCCCTCTCATTCCATTTTGTCGATGAGACACCAATGATGTTAAGACATCATGTGGGACATCGGCTTCAGAATATAGAACCCAATATGTAAGGTTCTTAAAATATAATCGAAAGGACTCATTATGCAATAAATCCTTCAAGAAGCTCCCAAAATAACACAACTAATGTACCTTATCCAGGTTTTTCCAAACACCTGAATACTATGGAGAGAAATAAACTCTCACATACCCTCTGAACCACAAGGTTCATAATGCAGAATTAAATCACTTTTTCAGACAAATGCTCAGTCTCCCAACAAAGTACTTACCATCAGTCTTATGCATAACCTCTACAGAGGATAGATAAATAATACGCTCCAATCAAATTATTCACTATTTGTCAAATAAGGATTACCTTCTCACATGTGGTAGAGCAATTGGTTTGGAAATCTTCTTCTACACAAGTCTGGTACCAGCTGATTCACAAAACAATCTAGAATGGGTCAGTGGCTTGATCTTATGCTTATTTATGGAGAAACTTTTGTGGTTGAGGAAGTTTCACACCTTGAGATGATGTTCCAACATTAGATCCTACATCAATATTAAACACATGGATCCTTAACTACGGTTTGGAGACACCATTGTAATCCATAACTCCTGCAAGGGGCACAAGAGGATCAACCTTCAACGAAGATCATCCATACATGTTGAGCATGCACACCTCAAGAATCTTCTACTTTTGAGCACAGAATTCAGACCTCTTGTCTGACTTTGAGGTGATAGATGCCATCTATATGCACCTATAGAGGAGATTCTCTCTAACAGGTATCTGAAGCAGACTTCAATAAACATGGACTTGAATAATCTTTAAACAACACAAGAAGACTGTTCAGACTGAGTCTGCTTCTTCCAATACACAAGGATCCCCTTTAATCCTTGCAAACACCAATGTTCTATTATGTGAGGACACCACATAATTGAACCCAAGCAGAGAGAGGAACTTCTCAAGTAGACATAAGGGAACCATAACCCTTTGACTCCAGAAATAATAACTCCTTCTTGCTTCAGACAACTGAGATGCTCATCCTAGATGATTCGGATGACTCTCCATAGTGCAGACAACCATCAACCACATAATTCTGGTTGATATATCTTTAATGTTCATCATCCTTTGGATGACTTTTCTAATAAAACAAGAGTTTCATGCTCCTATATACTTGATAAGAGTATCAAGTTATAGTAAACAATCTCCATCCTATCTATGAAAGGTACCATCAGTCATATTGAGAAAAATAAATCCTCAATATAAAGAGGTCAAGACATCATGTCAGACACTCCTTCAAGTTCTTCTAGATTGAGATTAAGGACTCCCCCTTATTAACTTCTAAGAATTCCTTGAGAATCATACAGTAGCTGCACAACCCATGGTTAGTATGCACACGTTATTCTCTTCCAAATAGAATCAGTTCCATGGCCATCAACAAGATTCATAAATCTAGCTCCTTTGATCAAAAGGATCTTACATATGTCAGAGAGAATGTCCTCAACATTTGAGTTGACCTCCACATGTAAAGAATCTGGATAATATACCTTTATCAAGCTTCCACAGGCAGAACAAAGCACAACCACTGCACTCTAACTTATGTAGACTATAAATAAACTTATCCAATGAGTGTCCAGTATGTTGACCGTGTCCTGATCAACATACATGTCTAAGATAGAAGCTTCTTAGACACAACACACAAATGCCCCCTCTTCCAGATCAGGAATAGGTTACAATCACACGTGATCAAACTATATTTGTTTAGCCCCTAAGCATCTGCTATGCCCTAGCTTTATCCAACAAGATTCTGCATAATCTACTGGTATGATGTTCCAACATCTATTAGGACATCAGTTCCCTTCATAAGAAACACAACAAGAGATCTTTTATCAATGCCTGAAGATTGGAATTTTAGGGTTGGAAGCAAAAATAAATTACTTCTACCAGATATCTTTTCAACAAACTTATACATAAGTGCCTTTATGAGTGGACTTGGAATAAACCTCAAGTATCTTTGGCAACTCTAACTAGTTAGTCGAACCTTACCTCAAGTATCACCACATTATGAGATACACCTTCAGAGGTGAATAGAGTGTTGCAGAGTCAACACACAAAACCACCAGAAGTCTTCCATCAGATATATATGCAGCAGAACACAAACCCAAGACTCCTTACTAACATTCATGTAACACATAAACCTTTACACAAACACACTAGGTGCAACAAATTAACCTAGGTTTGAAAATAAATCAAACCCGTAATACAACAACTCTCCTCCAAAGCTACTAGCCTAAAAAACACATACAAGTCTGTGATACGGTGGCAGAACCAACTGTTATATACTGGTTTTGCGTTTCATATTCACAAATGTTGCGGTAAGCAAGAGTAACCACCGACTTTTCTTTTATCCAAATTAAGGAAAGGGTGAAAAGAATAGAAAAAGAACTTTTCGAGATTATTCTGAGTAAGAGGGGTAGATTATGAAAAAGGGAAGGTGTTAGCACCCTTTCCATCCGTAGTTATCTACGGGATCTTAGAGTTTTGCTCATTTTGAAATTCCTTTATGCTTTGTGTGTTTTGAAAATGTTTGGAAAATGCCTTAGTGTGGCGATTTTCTTTGCGTTTAACTCTTGTATCAGTCCTCAAGAGTGTTAGCAAAGCAAATGTTTTGAAAATTGCTTTTGAAAAGTAGTATTTGTGTAAGTGCAAAATGTTTTTTGAGAAAACTTCTAGCAGCTATCTACTTTTATACTCGAAAAGGGTCATTCTTTTCCTCCTATCCTTTAGACAGTGTTATCCCACTATTAGTGAGTAGGTAGCCCTATCGTTAGATGTATGAGGGACATCAAAGGGATGATACAATCACGAAAGCAACTTGTGGAGACGCTTTAGCAATCTTGTTTAGGGACTAGATCATTTACCGAGAAAGCAACTGTAGGGTCATCGAGGGACTATGACCTTTTTGATTTACAGGTCTTTGCTAAAGAGTTTCTGCCTCATGACTGTTTTACTTCTGAAGGCAACCAAAGTGGGGTACCCTAGAGGTGTATATGTGCGAGTGTATTATGTTCAATTATTTTTTGTCTTTTTCGTTAAGTTTGCTAGCGTTTGATTATTAGTCTTTTCATACACGCCTATTTACTAGCAGTTAATATTTTGAGGAAATTTAAAGTGCGGGAATTCATATCTACGCTATTACAATGCTTTGGGAAGGGGATATTTACATGTCTAAAAATGAGGGGTGTAAAGCAATAAATATCCTAGTTTTAATCTATTACATCCAGTGAGCAGGTACAATAATAATAAAAATGCGAAATTAAATAAACGCGCGTGAAATTAAAAATAACATCTAAAAATATCCTAAGAAATAAAAATCTTTTTGTTTTGTTTTTTATGTATAAAAGAAAATAAAGCCTAAATCTTTTTAATTTTAATTTTAAGAAAGATAATAAAATAATTAATTAATTCATTTACAAAATTAATTTAATTAGAAAAGACACTAGCCTAATGTTTTTTTGTGATTTTGATTTAAAGTTAATTTAAATAAAAAGGATCAATAAAGAAATAACAAAAAGAACAAAAATAAAATATAAAAGGGGAATCCTTCGATCCAAGGAGAAAAGGGAAGCTTCGATCTAGAGAGAGTCATGGCCTTTCGATTCATGAAGGATGTTGCCTTTCGATTTTGTGAAGAAGATGGGATTTTTGATCCAGGAGGGATGTGGCCTTTTTCAATCCAAGGAAGGAGTTGTTCTTCGAATTGAATCTGCAAGGCAAATCTTGGAAAAAAATAAAGATGCAGGACCTGGGTATCGAACCCAGGTCCTTCTCCGTAGTTCAAATCTTTTGTCCTCAGGCCTAAGCTTATTTTGACTTGAAACGGGCTATGCCATGAGTTTTGAAAGGCAGATCAGGTCATTCCTTTCGATGGCGTGATTTTATTCCTGCATGTTATCTTGCGTATGATATGCCCATACAAACACAAATAGTATTAGCAGCACATATATACCAACAATGTATATTTAAAAGGCTTAGGAATGCAGTTTCGACTTGGGTAAATCCTTACCAACGGGAGATGATTCGATTTATGAATATGGGCATGGCTTGGCTTGTAGCATATTCTTGGGAATCTCAGGAACACAAATATAGCCTTCGTCTGGATTGAGGGTGCCTGTAAAAAAACTAGTCAGAATTTTGATATCACTTTTTATGGTGGTGTGAGTGTTCTCTTCTTTTATAGGCAATTTGTCCGTGTGTGATGTAACACTTGTGGTCTCTTTATATAGAGGGGTAGAGGGGACAAGAAGGAAAAGGTTTAAACAACCTTGATTATGTGTTTGAAATCCATGAATCAGAATTTGTAACGTTGGCCAAAAACATGGGATCTTATCCTTTTTTGAAATTTGAATGTATGTGGACATTTTGGCTCCCTCGAATGCCCTCTAGTTTTTCTCTTCGACTAGCCTCAAGTTGCCTCTTTCGACTAGATATCTTGTGTAGCCTTCGACTGGGCCTTTTGCATGCTTCTTCAAATGTACCTCTTGTACACCCTTTGACTGGCTCTAGTATTACTTCCTTCGAATGGGTCTTTAGATGGTCCTTTTGGTGTTCCCTTCGAATGGGCCTTTGGTGTGTCCTTCACATGGGCTATCATGTGTGTTGAAGTGTATACAATTGTTTCAAAGGGGGGTCAGTGCCCAGTCGAAACAGGCACAAAGGCAGCCTATGCCTTGTGGGTGCCAGCATGAAGCAAGTCAAGGCAGGTGTAAAGGAGGCCATTGCCTA
Organism: Vicia faba; assembly: GCA_948472305.1. Lineage (NCBI taxonomy): Eukaryota > Viridiplantae > Streptophyta > Magnoliopsida > Fabales > Fabaceae > Vicia > Vicia faba. The sequence continues at coordinate 387,840,343 of OX451735.1, read as the reverse complement.
GGTGAAGCTGGCACAAAGGTGGTCAGTGCCTTGTGGTCGAAGTCAACTTTTTTGCCTGGCGCATCAAAAGAAGCTTTTTGCCTGGTGAGTCGAAGGCAACCTGAAGGAGTCTTGGGCTTGTATGCTGAAAGCAAGCTAAAGAGGCATACGTGCGCTGGTGACACGCTGAGGGGTATTTTGCCTAGTGGGAGCTTTGTGAATCGAAGGCCAGTTTGGAGAAATTCTTGCTTTGTGCGCTGAAAGCACACCTAGAGGGATAATTTTACTAGTAGAAGCAAGAAACAACTTGCTCCAGGGAAAATAAATGCCCAATCGAAGCAGGGATCCATCTTGCATGCAAGTAGCCATTGCATTTGTGAGTCAAGCCAGCATGCAAAGACAATGATGCAATCGAAGGAGCACTGACAAGAAGCCCTTCCCCTTTGGATCGAAGGAGGCTGTTTTAAAGGGAAAACATGTCCAGTCGAAGCTGGTGTGCAGCAAACAAGCAAAAGACCAAGGCTTCAATCGAAGCTTGGAAATTTGAGACAAACTTGGAGAAGGTTAGGCGCTCAATCGTAACCTGTCCAAATAACAATCGAAAGGCCTTTTAACATGCCAATCGAAGGATTTTGTCAAAATGCCAATCAAAGACTCCTTGTTTATCTTCAAAAAAATTATCTTTCCTTTAATAAAATGCTTGTGATCACCATGTAAGAGAAAGATCTTGGGAAAATATGAGAGGGAAAACTTTGGGGTACAACCAAGTCCAATACACCTCCTGTCATGAACAATCTATCCTCTACTTCTAGATACCGTTCAAATAACAATATGAACTCTCCAAGTTCAAACAACATTTCAGTAATACCTTCCTTGCCCATGACCAAAAAGTATTATCCTAGGATCTCACCAAGAATAAAACAGGATGCCTGCTCTGATACCAATTGAAATTCTGGTATGATAGAACTCAGATGTCCTAAGAGGATGTCGAGACATCTGATCTGACACAAATAACACATGCAAGGTATAAACATTAAAAACAGTATTGAAAAGTAATAACAACACACCAGAATTGTTAATCTAGACCAGAGAAACTCTTCTACTCTGGGGACATACCAAGTCAGGGGCAAATCCACTAATAGTAGTATCAATTCAAAGTTAAACTCATAGGCAATCAACACATGATCTTGGATTTTCTGACCAAGCACAAAAGATGCTTGGTTCCTGTTTATAATACTCCCCAAAACTCTACTAATTCTATTAACCATTATTTTTAGATGACTTTATAAACAATCGTGCAACATGATATAGGTCTGAAATTCCTAATATTGTAGGCCTCACCATGTTTGGGAATCAAAGTGTCCAGGGTTTTGTTCAGTCTTCTATCAAAACTGCCATATTAAAAGAAACATCTCACAATTTTCAGCATATCATGTTTCACAACCTATCAAGAGTTCTTGAAAGTTTTTGATCCAGAGCCATCGATTCCAGAGGCTTTTAACTCACCTATGCTCTTCAAGGTATTCTCAACCTCTTTATCACTTGCAATTCAGCTGCTTCCCTCTTCTAAAAAGTATTTAAAATTTTAGTTGTAAGAATACTCCTACAAATAATAGAAAAATCTCAAAAAATAAGTATTTATATATATATATTTTTTTTTAACATATTTTTTCTCTAATAACTTAAATATGCCTACAATAATTTAAAAAAGTTTCTCTCTGCTATATTTCAAGTTTAAATAATAAGTATATAAAATTTCAAAAATAATATAAATTATTTTAGAATATATCAAAAGAATAACACTAATTAAATATCCCTACAAAGAATATTAAAAGAATTGAAACAATAAATTTAATTCAATTTTCTTTTAACAATAAATTTAATTCAATTAATATTAAAACCTTTTAATTGTATTAAAATCGTTAAAATTGAGAAATTTTAGTATATAAGTTTATTAAAATGAATTTATTGAAATAATCATTAATTATCATAATTGTCAAACATAAACTATCATTTTTGACGTATATTTCTAAACTTCATTCTCAACCTTTCAATTCAATTATAAATAAAAAAAATGACTGTGAATTAGTTATATATATACACCTTATCAACAATCTTTTCAATACAAATGAAATTTTACAGAAGAATGTTTCAGTCTGTTTTATGACATTTTAATATAATTTATAATGTGCATTATATGTATAGATTATACACATTTTGAAGGAATGCGGATGTAATAATGGTTAAAGTCATATCAAATATATGTAAAAGAGTATATAATATTTTGACAAAAATAAAATATTAGAAATGAAGATAAGATTAAGAAGAACATTTAAACAGGAGATAACAACTACTATGAATTTGAAAATAGAGTAAGAGTTTTACATATTGTACGCTAAGAATTATTTTTCAAACTGTTGTAATTTTATCGTAAGTTATGTTTTTTTTAATTAAAATTGTGAGCCTATTTTAATTATATATATATATATATATATATATATATATATATATATATATATATATATATATATATATATATATATATATATATATATATATATATATATATATATATATATATATATATATATATATATATATATATATATATATATATATATATATATATATATATATATATATATATATATATATATATATATATATATATATATATATATATATATATATATATATATATATATATATTTTGAATGAATAAATGCAGATGGGACAGTGATTCAATTTATATCATATATGAAAAAGTATAATATTTTAATATAAATAAAATATTAAAAATATAATTATAAATACAAACCTCTTTTAAGAGTTGTGTTCGATAGAATAGTGATAATTATTTATGATAATATTTATTTACTTATAAAGTGTTATTACTTTTATCACAATGTGTTAATAATACAAATATATTTGTATTGTTTATTTAAGTTAATATAGTAAAATATAATATATAATATTCATTTGTGTCTATTTTAAAAGAATTAGTATATGATTAAAATATTTTTTAAATATGTAAAAAACATATGTATATTTGATATAATACTTATTTATAATTTTTGAACAATTTAACATAAATGATAAATGATAAATTTTTCTTTTTCTTTTTATTTGGATTTATTATTAATATTTGAAAAATCAATATGAAATACAGTTAAAATTTATTGTAGTTAGTAAAAAAATTTATAAAAATATATTTAAAATTGAATTTTTACAAGTATAAATCATTTTATATCATTTCGTATATTTTAAAAATATATTTATGTCACATTTATGTTACGTGCTTATTTTCTAATTTTAGAAAATTTAATAAATACAAGACAAAATAAAAATGTAAATTTAATTATTCTATACAATTTAAAACTAAATAGACATTTTAATGGTAATAATGGATATTTTTAAACACTAAACGGAAAATAAAAAAAAATTAATGCTTTAATTGTGTATAAATATAATTATGTTTTATTACATTGGCTTTTGAATTTTTTTCCTATTATAAATTTAATTGTGAAAATCTTTTCATATTACTTTACTACTCTTTTATTCTCATATATTATTAATTCATAATAAATTTAAATTATTGAAATTGTTTGTTATTCATGTGGCAGACTGAGAATATTCTCATTTTATAATTTTATATTTATAAAACAAAAATTCACCTTTAATTGTGTCTATTTAATTCTGTCTATTTTGAAAGAATTAATATATAATTAGAATTTTTTTTTTGGAGCAAAAGCAATACTTTATTAACCAAAACAATTAAGTACAACTGATCCGAAGATTCAATAATCTAAATGGCCCTCAATTAAGTAAACCCCATTATATGTCTACTTAAAATTCTTTGCTTACTACATCTAGTTCTGATGACATGCTTAATTCTATCACCAATGTTCCCCTCCAAGTGTTTACCATTAAAAATAAACCTATTTCTATCCTACCATAACTCATATATGGTCTCCGTAAAAGCCATTTTCAACATCAATCCACATGGCTTGCTTCTTCTAATTCTTCTTAAAATCCACTTAGTTTCTTGATCCCACTCAAGAGGGCAATGGCTAATGTGCTGCCAATTTAAGATTTCCAACCAAACATTCTTTGTGTGCATACATTCGAAGAAAATGTGCTGAATTGTTTCTTCCTTCATACAGTAGGCACAACTGCTGTCATCAACAAAACCAAGCTTCTTCAATCTACTCTTAATGGGAATCCTTTTCCATAAGGCCATCCAAAGGAATAAGTTGGCTTTGGGCCTAGCATAATTATCAAACAGTAGATTCTTCCAATTTACATGGGGGATATTTCCACGCAACACCTTGTACATCCGGCCTGTGTTGTATTTCCCGCTCGCAATCGCATCCTGCCAATACTCATTCCTACTAATGATGTCTCTATGCTTGAGAATACGCTTCACAATCCAAGAACTTGTATTTGAACCTTGCCACTCTAGAATATTACACCCCTTGAAATAAAACGTATCCATCCATCTAATCCATAACCGGTCCGCCTTCATGTGGATATTCCAAAGAAGCTTTCCTAACGAGGCCTGGCTCCAAGTAGGCAGATTGTAGATGTTCAAACCCCCAGCCACTTTATGTTGGCACACTGAGTCCCATGCTATTGGGGCCTTCCTATTGATAACGTCAGTTCCGCTCCATAAGAAACTACGACAGATTGAATCAATACGCTGGAACACCTGTTTGGGAAGCGGCAACACTTGCAGCCAATAAGCAGAAATAGCAAATATAACACTTTTTATTAATTGACATCTACCAGCATAGCTCAAGAGGTGCGAGGTCCAGTGTTTAATTCTCCCAGTAATTTTCTCAATAAGCGGTTGACAGTGCTGGCTGGACAGTTTTCTGCTAGCTAAGGGTACACCAAGATACTTGAAAGGCAAGCATCCTTCACCAAAACCAGTTAGCTGTAGGATTTCCTGTTTAGCCCTTTGCTGAACACCACCAAAGTAAACATGGCATTTAGTAGGCTACACATAAAGGCCCGTTGCTTGCGAGAAAAGATTAAAAACCCGCATCAGATTACAAACAGATGTGGTATCGCCTCTAGCAAATAGAATGATATTGTCATCAAAGCTAATGTTCGTTATACCGGGTCTTTTGCATCGAGGGTGGAACTTGGACTTCTGCACATAGGCAAGGTTAGCCAGGCCCCTGTGGAGGTACTCCATGACAATTACAAACAATAGTGACGAAATTGGATCCCCCTGTCGTAACCCTCGTCTAGCTTGCAGAAGATCAATCAGCTGCCCATTGATCGAGTATCTATAAGAGGCAGTGCTTACACATTCCATTGTCCAATCAACAAATTTACCAGGGAAATTCATCTCCTTCAAGATCGTGGCCAATGTCGTCCATTCAACTGTATCATATGCTTTACGAATGTCCATTTGGATAGCGCATCTGGGAGAGATATGTTTACAACTATACCCCATCTAGAGCTCAAATGCCATAAGAATATTATCATGTATCACTCTACCAGGTAAGAAGGCAGTTTGGCTGATATCAATAAATTCAGTTATTACCTTGCTGAGCCGGTTTGTAAGAATTTTGGAGATGATCTTATACACAGTAGTGCAGCAAGCAATAGGTCGAAGATCCTTCATACAATCAGCACCAGGAGTTTTGGGAACAAGTGTCACCACATCACAATTGATCGCAGCATACATCTGGTTGTGCTGGTAGAAATCCTATATTGCAGCACTCACATCATGCTTGACAATAGGCCAAGCAACCTTGAAGCTTTTTGCATTAAAACCATCAAGCCCTGGAGTTTTATCATCCCCAATGCTATTCAGCGCATCCTAGATTTCCTTCTCAGTAAACGGTTTAATTAGGCTAGTTTTGCTACTAACAGATAACTGGGCACCTCTTCTAATTACATCAATATTTACATGCATCAAATTATCAGTAGATTTACCCACCAGCTCAGAGTAAAAGCGCAACACTTCAGCTTCCATATCCTTGTGGTGCCTCTGAATTTTACCAGTATGGTCCATTAGGTGAGGAATGGCATTTTGCTTTTGTCTACCTCTCACTAATGCATGAAAGTATGCATTATTTGAGTCCCCTAATTGGATCCAATGGGATTTGGATCTCTGCCTCAGGAGCTTTTCTTCCTCTTCAGTGGCATAGTCAATCTTGTCTATCAAATTCTTGATCTTCTATACTAAATCAGAGTTAAATGGATCAGTCACTAGTTTCTACTGACACAGGGCCAGATTATCTCTATAAGTTTGTATCTCCTTGATATCTTTAAGGACCCTTCTGTTTAGACCCCTCATAATAGGTTGGAGCCTCTTCAGTTTGCGCCACAATACAAACATTGGTTGACCTCTAACATCTTTGCTCCAACTCTTAGCAACCACCTCTAGGAAATCAGGGAAGTCCACCACATTATTCAAGAATCTGAATCTTTTCTGATTTTTAACACCCTTACACTCATGCCCATGGATCAGAATTTTGAGAGGGCAATGATCAAAAATATGGGCATTCAAGACCTCAATGACGCACGCAGGGAACTTGGGAAACCACATTTGGTTACAAAGGGCTCTGTCAATACGGGAGTAAATCAAGCCATTTTTATGGTTATTTGTCCAGGTGAAGTAGTTACCACGAGTATCAAGCTCAAACAAGTTGGAGCCTATCATCAGAGCACTAAGGTCTTCAAATTCTGTTTCATGCACATGATTTCCTCCAATGCGGTCTGAGCTGGTAAGAACATTGTTGAAGTCTCCAACAATCATCCAAGCATTATTGATGCTGCCAGTAATGTTTTGGATCTCAGACCATAATCTTCTTCTATCAGCAGCCTGGTTATGAGCATAGATGAAAGTGACCCAAAACTTATTTTTATTATTATCAGTCAGTTCACAATGTAAAAACTGATCCCCATTGCTATGCCTTCTGATATTAAGCTCCTGGTTCCTCCACATTACCAAAATCCTCCCATTAGGATGCTTGTCATAGTTATCAAGCCAGCTCCAATTGTTGCCAAATGTTTTCCTAATTTTGACTGCATTAACACTCTTGACCTTAGTTTCCAAAAGAGCAATACAAGGCAGCTGAAGAGCATTGAGATGGGCCTTAATCTCAATATGCCTTGCTCTTTTATTGAGGCCCCTCACATTCCAAGTGAGAATCATGTTACATCTACAGTTTTGTCCTCCTCCATACCAAGGATTCCAAAACCATTACTGCAACCAATACCACCAATACCAGTCTGATTTATATCTCTGCCATAGGAGTAACTATTCCTTTCATTAGCGCTTGTTCTGGCTCTTCCATCAGCTTTAGTAGAGGCCACTTTTCTCCAGTCCTTCTAAGCACCAAATTCACTGAACACCAAGGACTCTGAAGTATCAGCAGTCTGTTTACCTTTCTCATCCTCCCTGTTACTTTCCACTTCTGCAGCTGGGCCTTTCACAACCCATTTTTGAATAGGTTTAGCATCAATTCTCTGTTTGTCACAATTGTGCCCCATCTTGTTGCACTTCTTGCAAAACAATGGTTTCCATTCGTATTCCACCCTCTGCATATGCTTACTTCCTTGCAGATCTCTGATGTTTATTGAATCCCTTAGTTCAGTTGTTATGTCCACCTCAATGAGAACTCTAGCGTAGGTAATCCTCAGCTTCTTTGCTGTACATTCATCCTTCATGATCGGTTTCCCAATAGCACTAGCCACTTTACCAATGCTCTTCTCACCCCCCAATAGATTAGTGGGAGATGTGGGAACGTGACCCAAATTAGTACAACACGTACTACATCTCTGTCCAGTGAAAACAGTGGTCGCCATTCTAATAGAAACATAGGCTGTCTGAAAATTGTATATGGGCCCTTCCTCAGCACAAGCTCCTTATCCTCTTTAGACTTCAACTTGATTATAAAGTACCCTTCTTCGTTGTAGAATAGGTCAGGTAAAGCTGCGAAATCCCGAGTTTGCATCATGTACTTCTTTACTGCTGTCATGGTTAAATCGCGCCCTAGCACATACATAATCAAAGAATTTTCCCAAAACTTTACCTCTGAAGCAATATCTTCTTCCTCAATAACAACTTCTATTTCCCCCTCAACAATGGAAGGGGGTGAATACGCAATGTTCAGACCATTAGAAGAAGAACGATTACCTCTGATTACGTCCACCCAGGGTTGCGGTGGGTCTAAATGGTCCTCCTCTTGTTCCTCTATCTCTGCCTCAGGAATTGAATCTAATACTGTTTCAGCTAAACCCGTATCATTGGCCTTCAGGGGGGTGAAAGTGGCGGTGGTACCCTTCCCATGAGATTGCGTTGCTGGCGAGAAAACTCTAACGCTCGCCGGAGGCATTTGAGCCACCTGTTTCCGCGGTGGCCGTCCACGCTTACCCATTCCCAAATCGCCGTCACCTACGCCGGAGTAATATTCTCTTAATTAGAATATTTTTTAAATATGTAAAAAGCACATGTATATTTAATATAATACTTATATATAATTTTTGAACAATTTAACTTAAATGATAAATGATAAAATTTTCTTTTTCTTTTTATTGAATTTATTAGTAAAATTTGAAAAATCAAAATGAAATAGAGTTAATATTTGTTGTAGTTAGTTAAAAATTTTATAAAAATATATTTAAAATTGAATTTTTACAAGTCTAAATTATTTTATATCATTTCATATATTTTACAAATATATTTATGTTACATTTATATTATATGATTATTTTTTAATTTTACAAAATTTAGTAAATACATGACAAAATAAAAACGTAAATTTAATTCTTCTATGCAATTTACAATTAAATAGACATTTTAATGGTAATAATTGATATTTATAAACACTAAATGGAAAATAAATAAAAAAACCATTAATGTTTAATTGTGTATAAATATACTTATGCTTTATTAGATTGGATTTTGAACTTTTTTCCTATTATAAATTTAATTGTGAAAATCTTTTCATATTACTTTATTACTCTTTCATTCTCATATTTTATTAATTCATAATAAATTTAAATTATTGAAATTGTTTGTTATTCATATGACAGACTGAGAATATTCTTACTTTATAATTTTATATTTATAAAAACAAAAATTCACCTTTTAATAAAAACATAAATTTAAGTTATAAAGGAAATCTAATTGTGTCTATTTTGAAATAATTAATATATGATTAAAATATTTTTTAAATATGTAAAAACATATGTATATTTGATTTAATACTTATTATAATTTTTGAACTATTTAAATTAAATGATAAATGAGAAAATTTCCTTTTTCTTTTTATTTGAATTTATTAGTAAAATTTGAAATATCAAGATGAAATAGAGTTAAAATTTGTTGTAGTTAGTTAAAAAATTTATAAAAATATATTTAAAATTGAATTTGTACAAGTCTAAATTATTTTATATCATTTCATATATTTTACAATATATTTATATCACATTTATGTTATGTGCTTATTTTCTAATTTTAGAAAATTTAATAAATATATAACAAAATAAAAATGTAAATTTAATTCTTCTATGTAATTTACAACTAAATAGACATTTTAATGGTAATAATTGATATTTATAAATACTAAATGAAAAATTAAAAAAAAAACATTAACGATTTAATCGTGTATAAATATAATTATATTTTATTAGATTGACTTTTGAATTTTTTTTTCATTATAAATTTAATTGTGAAAATCTTTTAATATTAATTTACTACTTTCTCATTTTGACATGTTATTAATTCGTATTAAATTTAAATTATTGAAATTGTTTATTATTCATGTGGAAGATCGAAAATATTCCCACCTTATAATTTTATATTTATAAAAACAAAAAATAACCTTTTAATAAATACATAAATTTAAGTTTTAAAGAAAATCTAATTGTGTCTATTTTGAAATAATTAGTAAATGATAAAAACATTTTTTAAATAAGTAAAAAACATATGTATGTTTGATATAATACTTATTTATAATTTTTGAACAATTTCACTTAAATGATGAATGATAAACTTTTATTTTTATTTTAATTAGAATTTATTAGTAAAATTTGAAAAATCTAGATGAAATAGAGTTAAAATTTGTTGTAGTTAGTAAAAAATTTATAAAATTATATTTAAAAATGAATTTGTATAAGTCATAATTATTTTATATCATTTCATATATTTTACAAATATATTTATGTCACATTTATATTATATGTTTATTTTTTAATTTTACAAAATTTAATAAATACATGACAAAATAAAAATGTATATTTAATTCTTCTATGCAACTTACAAATTTTAATGATAATAATTGATATTTATAAATACTAAATGGAAAATTCAAAAAAAAAAAAAACCGTTAATGATTTAATTGCGTATAAATATAAATATGTTTTATTACATTGGCTTTTGAATTTTTTTCTTATTAAAAATTTAATTGTGAAAATATTTTCATATTACTTTACTACTCTCTCATTCTCAAATATTATTAATTCATAATAAATTTAGATTATTGAAATCGTTTGTTATTCATGTACAAGACTGAGAATATTCTCATTTTATAAGTTTATATTTATAAAAAAAAAAATTAATCTTTTAATAAAAAAATAAATTTAAGTTTTAGAGCAAATCTAATTATGTTTTATTACATTGACTTTTGATTTTTTTTCTATTAATAAATTAATTGTAAAAATCTTTTTATATTATTTTACTACTATCTCATTCTCACATCTTATTAATTCGTAATAAATTTAAATTACTAAAATTGTTTGTTATTGATGTGGCATACTAAAAATATTTCCATTTTAAAATTATATATTTATAAAAACAAAATTTTACCTTAAAAAAAGTAAATTTAAGTTTTAAAGAAAATATAATAATACAAATTTAAGTTCTAGATAAAAAAAAAGTAAATTTAACTCTTTGATTCAACTTATAATTAAATATTATAGTTTAATGATAATAATTGATATTTATAAATATTATACAAAAATTTAAATAATAATTATTAATGATTTAATTGTCTTAATATATAATTATATTTTATTACACTCTCTTTTGAATATATTTTTTTAGAAAATAATAATAGAAGTTACCTTTAAGAAAACGTAAATTTTAGTTAAAAAACAAAAATAGAACGCAACATTTTAGTATTTTTTATCAAAAAAATTCTTAAAGTAAGTATTACAATTTGATGTTATTATATTAATAACATTATGAATAATTTAATATTTATGATAATAAAAAATATCATAAATATTATCATAAAAAATGTTATTATATAAGATAATGTACTAAAAAATATTGTAATATATTAACGTAATTGTCATAAATTAATATCAATAAAATAATTTAATATGTTAATAAAAAATAAATATCACTATTATAATTTTTTATTTTGAAAGACCCCTGCATCGCATAGATTAACAATTTAGTAACTACTGTTTGAATGATTTGTTTCATTTTTAAAAGCGTCAAAATTAATTCTAAATACATAGAATTGATTTAAACATGATTAATTTTTGTCTTCATAATTGTTTCACTTGTATTCAACTTATTTTCAATTTAAATCAAGCATACAAAATGAATTGTCTTCGCCACGCAATCAAATACACTATATATTATCATCGACAAACTTTAAGCTAAGTACTGTAATTTGCAACACTGGATATCACTATATTCCATCTGTTTTTATTTATAAGACCTATAACAATTACGCATATTAAAAAAATAGCAGTGTAATTATTGCATATGTTTTGTCTATAATTATTAAATTATCTTTTAACCATTAGAGATAAATTTATAATATTAACAAAAATATATATATTTAAAAATTTATAATAAATCTTAAATTTAAGAACAACCAAACAAAATCTTATATAGTTAGAAAGCAAACGAAGATGAGTGACCAAAGAAAGATAGGATGGGCATTTGGCAGGCAATAAAGTGTCTGCAAAAACAATAAAAAAAATTGGTTAGTGTCCCTACGACAATAACGATAAGTCAATTTTCCTTTCAAATCTATATAGAAACAGTTAATGACAAGGAAATAAAATAAACAAAGGACAAAAAGAAAATGGGACAGCAAGATCTTTGAATAGGATTTTGCAAGGATTATACTAAAGAATTTAGTGGGAAAAAATAGGGATATGATCTAAGGCCACCCCTAATGATTTGGATGATAATGTTGACAGGACAGGAAGGGCTCTACAAAAGTCACTGCCAAAAATAAAGGGATAAGCTCAAATAAGCTTGAGAATATTGACTATGGCTTAATGTTAACTACCAACATGTAGATGAATTGATTTCCAATATACTCATTTTGGATTTTCCTAGATTTTTAAATTGTCATTTTCTTTTTATGATTAGATTTTCTATTTTTATAAGTATGGAAAATGCTAAAGATGAATAATTTTGTGGTGTACACTCAAATAAGATCTCAATATATATACAATTGTAAATGATCTAGATAGGCACATTCAAACAAGACCTCAAAGTTCTATGTTGGTACTATATGAAGAATGAGTGGAGTTGAGTTCAATTTGACTCTTAGTTCGATTTTGATCCGATTTAATAGTTCTCATCAATTGGATAAAAAAATAATCATTAAAAAAACTTAAATTGTAACTAAAGTATAATTTATATTTTGTCTGGTGATTAATTGTTTTCAATAAATATATTTTCTCAAAACTCTGATGCATTTTTTAATGTGAGACTAATAATAAAATTGAGGAGAGTTTTTTTTTTTTAGGTATTGAGTTTAATTAAATAATTAGGTTTGTATTTGATATCTATAAAAAATCTATGATGAAGTTTTATCAATTTTGATGAACAAGATTGATATCACCACATAATGACAATGAATTATGAGAAAAGAAAAGAAAGAAGACAATTATTTTCTACAGAGTTTCTCTCTGTCCACAAACTGTAGAAAATTTTATTAATCACTTGCAACTGTAAATTCTGTGATTACAATGAATTGACTTGATTGTCTTAATTTTTTACAAAACTAGGGGGTTACTCCCTTTATTTATAGATTTAGGTTAACTTGCTACTAAGCCAAAGTCCAAAACTATAAAAGTCCAAAATATCTATTTTAGATCTAAATCAAATCTATCTAAACAAATTAAATCTGTGTGTATAGCTTGCTTCGATCCACAAGCTCTTCGACTGCGTAATGGCTTCCTTCGAGCAACCTGCTTCGATCCACCTCTAAACCCTTCGACACACATAGTTTTGACACAATTGAATTACAATTTAACACACCACCTAATTCATTGTGTCTAAACTATCTACATTCATCATAGTTCTTAGTCTTCGAAATACTTCGATCTGTACACCCTTCGTCATGATGTCTGCAATTTGATTCTCAGTTCTGCAGTGTTTCAAATTCATCTTCTCATTTGCTACCTGCTCTTGAAGATAGTGGAACCTCATTTCGATATGCTTGCTTCGACCATGTGCTATCAGGTTCTTTGCCAGATGGATAGCTGACATGTTGTCGATCTTCATGATAATTGCTCCATGATCTTTCCCTGTTATCTCTTCCACCAAGTTCACCATCCAAGTTGCTTGACATGCACAAAGAGAAGCAGCTACGTATTCTGCTTCGCATGATGATAATGCCACTACTGGTTCCTTTCTTGAACTCCAAGCAACTGGTGCACCACCTAACATAAATACATATCCTGCTGTTGATTTTTGATCTTCAGCATCACTACACCAACTCGAATCAGTGTATTCCACAAGCTTGCATTCTTTTCCTTTATCAACTGCAGGAAACAAAATGCCACAGTTGAGAGTTCCTTTGAGATACCTTAGTATCCTCTTCACCACTACTAGATGTGATACCTTTGGATTTTGCATGAATCTACTTACCATACCTACACTATATGCTAAGTCAGGCCTTGTATGACAAAGGTATCTCAATGACCCAATAAGTCTTCTATATTGGGTTGGATCGACATCATCTTCATCTGCATTTTTTGAAAGTTGCAGTCTTGGTTCTGCAGGTGTCGAAGTTGAGTTGCATTCTTCCATCTCAAATCACTTGAGAATTTCTCCTGCATATCTTCTTTGATGCATCATCAAACCTCTACCGCTCTTGTAGAATTTGATGCCAAGGAAATATGAAATCTCACCCAGATTAGACATTTCGAGTTCCTTGTTGAGATCACCTTTGAAGTCTTTGATCTCACTTTTGCAGCTACATGTTATCAATCAATCATCGACATAGATACATAGTATAAGAAATTCACTATTGCTTCTTCTTACATATAATCCATATTCAGTTGTGCCCTTCACAAATTCCTTCTTCCTTAGGAAACTATCAATTTTCTTATTCCAAGCTCTTGGAGCTTGCTTCAATCCATACATGACTTTATGCAGCTTGTACACCTTTCGATCTTCATCATGTTTCAGAAACCCAACTGGTTGTTTAACATAAACTTCTTCGTTTAAGAGTCCATTCAGGAATGCATACTTCACGTCCATCTGACATATATGCCAATTGCTTATTTCTGCAAGACCAACAACCAACCTGATTGTTTCGATCCTAGCCACAGGTGCAAAAACTTCATCGAAGTCTATTCCTTCTTTCTGTAGAAATCCTTCCGCCACAAGCCTTGCTTTATGTCGAGTTACTTCACCTTTGGGATTCTTCTTCACTTTGTATACCCACTTGACATCATTTGCCTTCTTTCCTTGAGGCAATTTTACAAGTGACTAAGTGTTGTTATCTTCGATAGACTTCACTTCTTCATTCATTGCTTCCACCCACTTAGAATCCTTCAATGCTTCAACTTCATTGACAGGTTCGACATCTACATAGAAAGCATAATGTACCAACTCACCTTTATTATCTATCACATCATCTGATGTAATCACACAATCTTGCAGGCACGCGTCTTGTTCTTTGAGGTCTGCTTGTACTTCGTTGATCTATAACTGCTGGTTCCTCTTGTAGAACTTCTCTTTCAACTTGAGTTTCTGTTTCTTCAAGTAGGATTCCCAGTGAATCTTTCTTGACATTTTCAGTCCAATCCCATTCTTTAAGCTCATCTATGACCATGTCCCTGCTGATCACAATCAGCTTGTTCACTGGGTCTAACAACTTGTAACCTTCTGTCGAATGATATCCAACTAGAATCATTTAACTCGACTTGTCATCAAGTTTTCTTCTCAACTGATCTGGCACATTTCTATGTGAAATAGATCCAAATACCTTCAAATGACTCAAGCTAGGCCTCACACCAGACCAACATTCTTCTGGAGTAATTCCTTCTAGCTTCTTCGTAGGACATCTGTTCAAAATGTATGTTACAGTTGACATAGCTTCACCTCAAAACCCTTTAGGTAGATTCATGCCTTTCAACTTACTTCTCACCATATTCATGATGGTTCGATTCTTCCTTTCTACAGTTCCATTATGATGTGGAGTATAAGGTGACACCACCTCATGCATAATCCCTTCCTTTTCATATAACCTATCGAAGTATTTCGACACATACTCTCCACCACCATCGGTTCTTAAAACTTTGAGTTTTCGACCACTTTGTCTTTCGACCATAGACTTAAACATGGGAAATACCTCGATCACTTCACTTTTCTTCTTGATCAGGTAAGTCCATAACTTTCTACTGAAATCATCTATGAATGTAACAAAGCATTTGTTACCTCCCATCTAATCCACCTGGATTGGTCCACATACATCAAACTATATGACTTCAAGAATATCCTTCGACCTGCTTCCTGCATCCTTGCTGAAGCTATTCTTGTGCTGCTTCGCCTGCACACATTCCTCACATACCTCGTTTGGAATGTCGATTTCTGGCAATCCTGAAACTGTATTTATTCTCTTCAAATCTCTGATGTCTTTAAAGTTGAGATGACCTAGTCGATAATACCATATCCATTCATCTCTGCTAGATGCAGTCGAAAGGCACATGTGCTCCATCACATTTAGTTCGATCTTGAAGGTTCGATTCTGAGACATATGAGCCTTCAAGATTAATCTTCCATTTGCATCGACAACTCTCATCATCTTATCTTCGATCGACACTTTATAATCCTTTTTGACCAACTGCCCTATACTGAGAAAATTTCTTTTCATGCCTGGTATATATAACACATTGGAAATTATTGACCTCTTGCCATCTTTCCTCATAATCATCACATCATCAATACCTTCAGTTGCTAGGGTATTGTCATTTGCGAATTTTACCATATTTTTCATTGAGGACTTTATATTGACAAACCAGTCTTTCCTTCCAGACATTGATGAATTATAAAAAGTGCTTTATAACTCAGCTTCTCCGATTCTATGTGTTTCTTCTTTTTTTCTTCTGAAGCGTTTTCTCCAAGCGCTTCCAATCAATCCTTACCAAGATCCCAAAGACCTTGACACCTGAATAAAACTTTCATATGTTTGCACCAATTCTCATAGTTGTCTACTTTCAGAATTGGTTAGGTTGCTGGATAATTTGCATTCCCATAACTCGCCATCGTGAATTCTTCAATCGTTCTTGATTGATACTTCCCTTGAATCGATTAACCGAGCCCTTGATACAAGATGTTGGAAATCCACCAAATATATATGATGAATTTCTACCAATCTTGATGAACAAGATTGATATCACCACACAATGACAATGAATTATGAGAAAAGAAAAGAAAAGAAAGAAGATAATCATTTTCTGCAAAGTTTCTCTCTGCCTACAAACTGTGGAAAACTTTATTAATCACTTGCAATTACAAATTCTGTATTATAATAAATTGACTTGATTGTCTTGATTTTTTACAAAACTAGGGGTTACTCCCTCTATTTGTAGATTTAAATTATTTTGCTATTAAGCCAGAGCCCAAAACTATAAAAGCCCTAAATATCTATTTTAGATCTAAATAAATTAAATTTGTATGTATAGCTTGCTTCGATCCACAAGCTCTTCGACTGGGTAATGACTTCCTTGAAGGTGAGAAAACACTTAGAAAGGGGGGGGGGGGGGGGTTGAATAAGTTTCTCTTTTTATTTTTCTTTAATGCTCAACAATAATGGAAAGACACAATTATTTTTATCCTAGTTCATTTGAACTCAAACTACTCCAGTCCACCCTCCAAGGTGATTTCGCCTTTCTCAACATGGACTTAATTCACTATAATCAAATTGATTACAATCACACAACAACTGTTGTGACTAACAATACAATGCACAAGTAAACTTACAAGTGACTAACACCACTAAGACTCAAACTAGTCCTAGCCTTCTTGAGAAATCTGACCAAACTTGGTCTCTCAAGGAACAATTACAAGAATTAAATCTTTACAGATAGTGAAACAAATTGCTTCTTAGAAAGCTATATCACAAACTGTGATTTTTCACTAAGATTAGTTTTGCACAAAGTGTATGTAAAATAATTTTTGATCAGCAGAATATTTTCACGTAGTTGGGCAGTTGGCTTGCAATAAATGATCTTCTATTTATAGCATGAAGAAAATGACCGTTGCTGCCTTCAAAAGTGGAGAGCAATTAAAGTTTGCGTGTTTGCTTGCAGTATTTCATTTTCCAATGAACTAGCGTAGACACTTGAGTGCTTGTAGCCGTCTTTGTATTTAATGAACAAACGGCACTTGTCAGAGCATGTTTCCTGAAACTTGACAAGGCTTATTAGCTTCTTTATTCTATCAGAACTAGCTTCACGTCTTGCTTCAGAATATGCTTGCAAATTTTCTTATCAGCGCTTGCTTTCAAAGTACTTCTGATCAGCGCTTGCTTTGTAGAAAACTTCTGAACATGATTTACATGGAAACTTGCTAAGCTTCAGAAGATGCATAAAATAGTTTCTTATCAGAGCCAGCATCAGAACTTGCACTAAAACAAATAGTTCTTTCATCAAAGAAATTCTTCATTTATTTTAAGCTCAGCACGTCAAAATGATTTTCATCTAGGAAAATACTTCTGTCAGAACATTATCTGAAACAAATAAATATGCTCATCAGAGTATCAATTATATAAAATATATTTTATTGTTATCATCAAAACTCTGAGATATGATCAGAACCAATCTTGTTCTAACATTCCTTCGAGCAACCTGCTTCGATCCACCTCTAAACCCTTTGACACACATAGTTTCAACACAATCGAATTACAATTTAACATTTTGAAAATAATATTGTGACTAGAAAATTTTTATTTAGCTTCTTTGTATTCATAAGAATTTATAAACAATATTTATAATATTTATATGACACAAGTTTAATATCAAAAGAATATAAATAACTCAAAATATTGTCATAAAAAAAACTAATTCTAGTAACAAATGGAATATCATGTATTAAATTTATAGCATGTATTTTATTACAACATATTTAATTAGAATTCTTGTAAATAATAGAATTATAAATATTTTTATTATCATATATGTAGCGTTTATAATAATTTTAGTTATGAGTGATAATTATTAAATAATGATATTTATAACTTAAAATATAATTGATATTTATATTTTTTTTTGAGATTATATATATATATATAAGTTGGAGTATCCGTGTGTTGTACAGAAAAAAATAAAAAATAAAAAATATATTTATTAATATATTGATTGTTGAAATATATACAACAATTATAAAATGCAATATATAATGTTATTAAATATAAATTTATCATTATAAAATATGAGACAATTATCTAATATAACACAATATTAAATTAGTTTGAAAATAAATTAATTTTATTTTAAAAAAATATTATTTTGCAGCCACTAATATAGTAATTAAAAAAAATTATATTTTTATGTAAATCAATAGTTATGTGTAATATAACCTTATAAAAATTATACCAAATTTTTATGTAAGTAAAAAGATAAATTGAAATGTATGGAATGAATAGTGGGCCTTGATAGGAAACGAAGGAAGGATCTAGCCCAATATCAATGAGTTTCAAAAGTATAAAAGCATGTAGGATTTTATATGGAAGATAAAAATGGCCTCAAGATGAATAGTCAAAGAGTAACCGACGTTTCTCAGACAAAAGTTTCATGTCACATGTTAGTGTATTTCATGTTAATATGTTTGAAACATGAACATGAATAAAGATGCATGTCTTTATAATTATAATATATAGTATAATATATTTTGTATTAACTATGAAATATAAATGACATTGAAAATCAGTGTATAGCAATACTATGAGTAATATGGATGGAAAATCCAATTCAATAAAAAAAAAAACAAATTGTTTTGTTAAATTATAAATTCGACAACATTAGTATAGTATGGGGGAATAAGTATAGTTTGGGAAAATGAAAATATTAATTATTAATTATAATTATATAATGATGAATTAATTTGTACATGATATCTAAGAAGAAGAAAAAGGTTGAAAATGAACTATTATTGAGTTAGGATTTATTTTAAATTATATATTTAATTCTTAAATTCACTTATAAATCAACGAGTAAATGATATAAAAATATATGATGTCTGTAATAATATATTTCTATTTATAAATTATTCATTTGTACTAAATTTTTAATTTTGTAGAAGTTTCTAATTATAATTTAATTTAAAATAGTAATAGTAATTTACAATATTTTGTCAAGGTAGTACAAAATACTCTCTGTTCCATATTGTAAGATAAATTTATTTTTTAGATTCATTGAATAATTAATGCATCTAGTCTGTATATATACCAGATGCATTAATTATTTAATGAATCTAAAAAGTGAAATTCTCTGAACCGAAGAAGTATGTAATAATAATAAATATAACGTTATAAGTATTAATAACAAAAATAATTTAAAAAATATTTAATAACTCATATAATATAAACAATGTCAGTAGTACAAATAATATAACTAAGTAATAAAAACAAATATAATGTTAACAATAAGTTATAAAGTGTATATTTGAAAGTGTATAAATATAAATTTGAGTATTCTTCATAAAAATTACACATCTTAAATTAGTTCCTCACAAGAAAAAGATTCAATTTAATTCTTTTTAAAATTTAACTGAATCATATTAGTTCTTTTATCAATATTTTTTTTAACTTTTAAACTGTGATTGGACTAACAAGTTGATTTTTTTATATTTTAAATACTAAATTAATTTTTATTTTTAAACAATTTTGAATTAGTAATATCAAAAAAAGCCAAAATTATTTCTTATTTTTAAACAATTTTGAATTAATAATATCAAAAAAGCTAAAATTGTTTCTTATAAAGAATTGAATCCAAGATTTTTAAATCACATCTTATGCATTTACCACTATGTCAATGTACTTTTGTGAAATATCTCTCTCATGATTTATAATAATATAAATAATTTTGAATTTAAAACAAAAAATACAAAATTTGCATGCATGGGTTCAGAAACCCAACTCCCTTCAAGTTAACGATAAATACTTCATTACGAGACCAATTCTTGTTAATATTTTTAATGACAAAATACTTAACTTAATAATTGAGAATAAACATTTACTTATTTTAAATAACACACAAATAAATATTTACTTAATTCAAATAATACACAAATTTAAAAATAAAATTAATAAAATGTAAATCTTCAATATAATTAATCAAATACAATTAAATTAAATAATATTTAATTTAAATTAAATAACATAAAACTAATAATTACTTATTTCAAATTAACTCAAATTAAATAATAATTAATTAATTTACTAGTAATTCAATTAATTGTTAAAATATTTATTTAGTTTAAATTAAATAATCAGTTAATTTTTATAATTATTTAATTAATTCAAACTAAATAGTAATTAATTAATTTAATAGTAATTTAATTAAATATTAATTTATTTATTTCTATTTGATTAATTATATTTAGAATTTATATTTTATTAATTTTATTTATAAGTTGTGTATTATTTGAAATTAATAAATATTTATTTGTGTGTTATTTAAAATAAGTAAATGCTTGTTCCAAATTATTAAGTTAAGCATTTATCATTAGAAATATTAACAATATAAATTGATTTGTAGAGTTGAAAAATGAATATCATTTAACTTGAACGAACTTAAATTTTGTATTTTTTATTTTAAATTTAGAATTATTTAATATTTTTAGAAATCATGGAAATTATTTGCATGAATGTATTGGCCTTTCAATAAAGACATAAGATGTGGTTTAAAGTTCTTGGATTCAGTTCTTTATAAGCAACAATTTTGACTTTTTTCGATATTATCAATTCAGAATTGTTTAAAAATGAAAGTCAATTTAGTATTTAAAAAATGAAAAATAAAAAATAAAATTCAACTTGGCAGTCTAGTTACGGTTTAAAGGTAAAAAAAAAACTAGTTTAAAAATTTTTTGACAAAAGGATTAATATGGTCCAGTTAAATTTTGTAAGAGATTAAATCGAATCCTTTTTTATAAGGGACTAATTTGTGTTATGTAACTTTTGTGAGAGACTAAAATGAGTCTTCACTCTATAAATTTTATAAAATTATATTGAGTTATGGTCATTTCTACAAAACTAACTATCACATTAAACATTCTATAAAGCTTTCGTCCAATACACAATGATCTAAATTAATATTGCATTAGTGGCACACAATTCAAATACACTTTGTACCATGACCCATTAGTTTCAGAATACCAAGAGACTCTTGTAGCTTCCTAAAAGAAGGGTTTCTAAGTTTTCTTCAAGGTTTTTTATTCCAAACCCAAAATTCAGACCCGGTCGTGCAAACAGGTCGAGGAAAATCACAAATTAGAGAGTGGAGCAATGTCTGGTGTTGCACCTGTTGGCTCCTAAATTCGACACCCTTGTTTTATTAATGTCAGCCATTAAAGCTGAAGGATGTTTTCGACTAGCTAGGTCTGTCGAAATGCCCGTCGAAAGATGGCAAGGTACTTAGAAGATTTCTTCCAAGGGAGAAGTTGGTTGCCTTCGACGTCGAAGGTGTTTCTCGTCGAAGATGCTTCTCGACGAAAGTGTTCGATGGTTCAGAGTGGAACAATTTGAAATTCAAGCGTTTGGAGGGAAAACGGTTTCCAGCGGTTACCAAGTGCAACGTGCAAAGATCTGGAGCGTCGAACGTTGAGAACGTGCCAAGTGGACTCATCTCGAAGCAGTGTAACTGCCCGACGGTTGCTTGGGATGTTTTAGTATAAATAGTAGTAGTCATGTAAGTTCTCGCGGGTGTTCACAATTCTATACAAAGTCACTCATATAGATTCGAGTACCCAGCGTGTGAGAAAGAATTGTTGAGAAATGTATGTGTGAAACACCAACTTTATTAATCAAAGTCATTTACTTTTCCAGAAATTTACTTGCTTTCCTCTTTACTTTCCTGTCGAAGCCTTTCATTTAAAGCCTTATTTATTTTACCAAGTCCTTTCTTTATGCTATTTACTTAAAGCCTCTTATTTTATTGTCATTTAAAGCCTTATCCAATTTAATCAAAACTTCAAAATCAACCTATGTCCTAGGATCAATCTGATCGATCCTGCGAGTAACCAAATAAGTAACCATTTGGAGGATCAGCGGTTGTTTACCAAATACCAAGGTAAACAAATTGGCACACCTGGTGGGTGACAATACTTGATCGAAGCAGGTGACATTTCGAATAACGAAAACCTGAGGATCAAGTACTTCCCAAGTTCTTTAACAAAGAACGCTTTCACTTGGTTTACAACTCTCCCCCCAATTCGATCCATCATTGGACCCAGTTGGAAAGATTGTTCCATGAACAATTCTACATGGGGCAAACCAAGATAAGCCTGAAAGAATTGGACAGTGTAAAGAGACGTTTCACTGAACCTATAGACGAATATCTAAATAGGTTTAGGTTGCTCAAGGCGAGATGTTTTACACAAGTGCCAGAACATGAGTTAGTCGAAATAGCCGCAGGCGGTTTAGATTATTCCATTAGGAAGAAGCTAGACACCCAATACCTGAGAGACATGGCCCAACTGGCCGATAGAGTTCGACAGGTAGAACGCCTTAAAGCTGAAAAAGCAAAGGCAACGAAAACTCACAAGAGAGAGAGAGGATAGCGTATGTTGAGATGGATGACGAAGATCCAGAATCCTTCGACGATACTTTAGCTGTCGAAGAAGGAGAAGTCGATTTAGCAGAACTGAAACAAGGGCCACCATACTCTTGTAAACTGTTAGTCCCCTCAAGTGGGAAAAATCCCATTGGTCCAGAAAGGACCAACGATAGGTTCCCCAAAAAGACTTATAGTTTTGACATCACAAAATGCGATGAAATATTCGACTTGCTGGTTAAAGATGGCCAAATGATAGTACCCCCAGGGGTGAAAGTGCCTCCTCTTGATCAAAGAAAGAAGAGGGGTTTTTGCAAATATCATAATTTTTTGGGCCATAAAACTTCTCAATGTTTTCTTTTCAGGAACCTTGTGCAAGACGCTATCGAAGAAGGGAGGTTGAAGTTTGCTGACAAAACCCCCATGGCCGTCGACTCAAATCCATTGCAGGCTGAAGCCCACTATGCTGAGCCCTCTGAGGTGAACGTGATAGAGGCAACCAGGAACCAGTCGAAGAAGCCAGGAATTACAATGGTCGAAGTCTCAAAGGACCATATCAACATGCCAATCTTTGGCAGTTTTTCTGGAAATTTATCCAGGAAGACAATTGAAGCAGTTCAGAAAGCGGTCGAAAGCCCGAAGTTGGAGGCCGCTGAAGCACAAAAAACTGGACCAAAACCCAGTTCCCACTTGGCCACAGTTCAAGGCCAGACGGAGAATCTGGAGATACAAATGAAGCAGTTAGCTCTTGCTAACAAAGATACAATGAATATCAACATGGTCGAACTTTCTGACCCAAAAGCATCAGAAGAGGCCATGAGGCAAGAACAAGCTAATAAGACTGCTTTCCCTCGGGAAAATGAAAATTTGGCAGATTTTCTACAAAGATGCCAGAAAAAGAAATCAGAGGTGATGCTGTGTCCAAGATGCAGTTCGATCTTTGACAAAAAAGCTGCTGAGCACATTCAAGGCGTAAGAGCAGCGAATAAGAGAAGGGAAAATGTTGATCTTCGACATGACCCCAGAAGAGCCTCCCAAAGAGGTTCAAACCAAGAAAAGAGGCCATTGACTTTTAGGCCTCCCACAAATGTGCCAGTAGATACTTGGTACAAAACCTCTGGTCGGAAGAGGCCAAATGAGGAGAAATGGCACTCTTTCGACGTGCCAAGGGGTTCCTCTTTGACTCAAAAGAAAGAGTCTCAGGTTGCTGCACCTAAGGTTGCACAAGTGTCCAGCAACTACAAAGGTAAAAATCCCATGTCTCGATCTCAATGGAGGAGATACCAAAGGAGACGAAAAGCTGAAAGGGAGGCTGCCAACGAACCAAAGGCAGAAACCAGTTCGAATGTTCCTCAAAGGAAGCAAAGGAAACCTCTAGAAAGAGAGCCAGTAACCAACAGGCTAGTTTGGCCTAACCAAAGTGAAGTCGAAGACGAAGACGATTCTAAGTCTGATGATACTTTGGACATAATGGTGAATATAGTCTCAGTGCTGCCCAGAGAATTCAACCGACAAATGGAGGTCGAAGTAAGCGACTGGGAAGTGGAACAAGAAATGGCCAAACACAGGCCAGTGTGCTATTTCGTTATGGACAATGGCACCACTGAGGAAAAAAATGGGTTCTTCGAGCCACCTACAGAGGCGATGAAAAATCACCTCAAGCCTTTATTCATAAGGGCTAAACTCGAAGAAACTACTGTGAATAAAATATTGGTGGATTGTGGGGCAACCATCAACATTATTCCTCACTCTATGCTAAGGAAAATTGGCAAAAGGGATGAGGACATTAAGCCTCACAACATGGTCCTGTCGAACTATGAGGGCGGCATAGGGACCACTATGGGAGTGATCCAGCTAGATATTAAAGTAGGGTCTATCCTTCGACCAACGATGTTTATGGTCATATCGGCCAAACCTAACTACAATCTTTTGTTGGGCCGTGAATGGATTCATGGTGTTGGAGCTGTGCCATCATCAATGCACCAGAGGCTGC
Organism: Vicia faba; assembly: GCA_948472305.1. Lineage (NCBI taxonomy): Eukaryota > Viridiplantae > Streptophyta > Magnoliopsida > Fabales > Fabaceae > Vicia > Vicia faba. The sequence continues at coordinate 387,815,370 of OX451735.1, read as the reverse complement.
TCCTATGGCGTCCAGATGGGATGGTCGAAAACATAGAGGCAGATCAAAGTTATTACCTAGGCGAAGTGAATCACCTAGGGTTGGCAGATTTCGACAAGAACTTGGCTCACATAGGGCCATGTCCAACACCTGACTTCGACATGGCGCCAGCGCCAAACACTTTTTGTTCCCTATACCTGCATCCTGAGCATGGTTTCCAATGGGACAGAGAAGACTTGTCCCACATAGACTTCAGTGGGTTAACTGATATCCAACCAACTGGTTGGGGAAGTGAATTCAGTGATAATGACTGAGTCACAATCTTTGAAGCGAATTTCGGCTTATGTAGCCCAAACTAAGATGATAACGGCTCTCGAAGCCGAAGTAAAGTACATGGCCACACAGGCCAATGATCAACAGTTATCTGCTGCAGGTCCAGGAAAGGATTTCGATCCAAAACCCCCTGATATCGTGCAAGAAGAAATGCAGGAACAGAGGCTCGACGCCATTTATGACGATGAGCCTTTGGGCTTCGAAAAGGACCCCTTGGCGAACAACATCAAAATGTTAGCGCAAGATCCTTTAGAAGAAATCAACTTAGGCGAAGGGTCAGAGAAAAGGCCAACTTACATCAGCGCCAAAATTGATCCAGAACTTAGGTTGGAAGTAATCCAATTGCTGAAAGAGTTCAAGGATTGTTTCGCATGGGATTATGACGAAATGCCTGGTCTCGACAGAGGATTGGTAGAACTTCAGTTGCCGATCAAACCTGGGAAGAAGCCAATCAAGCAAAATCCAAGGCGCTTCGCTCCAGAAATACTATCGAAGATCAAAACGGAAGTCGAAAGACTTCTGAAATGCAAATTCATACGTGTTACAAGGTATGTCGAATGGATTGCAAACATTGTGCCAGTAATTAAGAAAAATGGTACATTAAGGGTGTGCATAGATTTCAGAGATTTGAATGCTGCTACACCCAAAGATGAATATCCTATGCCTGTGGCGGAGATGCTAGTCGATTCTGCCGCTGGCTTTGAATACCTGAGTATGCTCGATGGTTATTCAGGATATAATCAAATATTCATTGCTGAAGAGGATGTATCGAAAACGGCTTTTCGATGCCCTGGGGCCTTAGGCACTTACGAATGGGTAGTGATGCCTTTTGGCCTAAAGAACGCTGGGGCAACATACCAGCGAGCAATGAATACTATCTTCCATGATTTTATTAACACTTTTACGCAAGTATACATTGATGACATTGTTATAAAATCTGTTTCCAGGAAGAATCATATTGACCACCTTCGACAATCATTCGAAAGAATGAGAGAACATGGTCTGAAGATGAACCCTTTGAAGTGTGCATTCTGTGTGAAAGCTGGAGATTTCTTGGGCTTCGTTGTCCACAAGAAAGGAATCGAAATCAACCAGAACAAGACGAAGGCAATTCTGGAAGCGAAAGCGCCATCGAATAAGAAGGAACTGCAATCTCTCTTAGGCAAGATAAATTTCTTAAGGAGGTTTATATCTAATCTGAGTGGGAAAGCTCAGGCCTTTTCACCCTTACTTCGACTGAATAAAGAGGGGTTCGAATGGGGGCAAGAGCAACAAGAAGCCTTCGACAAAATCAAAGGGTACCTCACTAAGCCACCTATTTTGGTGCCTCCTTGTAGCAATAGGAGTATGAGATTGTACATAGCTGCATCCGACAAAACTTTGGGAAGCATGTTAGCCCAAGAAGACGAGAATGGAGTCGAAAGACCCATTTACTATCTCAGTAGAGTTTTGAACGATGCAGAAACTAGATATAGCGAAGTTGAAAAATTGTGTCTATGTCTGTATTTCTCTTGTACAAAACTCAAGCAATATATAAAACCATTTGACGTGTATGTTTTGTCTCATTTTGATGTTTTCAAGTATATGTTGTCGAAACCTATCTTGCATAGTCGAATTGGCAAGTGGGCATTAGCATTAACTGAATACTCCTTGACCTTTATGCCTCTTAAGGCAGTAAAAGGACAAGTGGTTGCAGACTTTATAGTCGACCACTCAATTCAAGTTGAGGATATTAATTATGTGGAGATAGAGCCTTGGAAATTCTACTTCGATGGTTCCAGCCATAAAGATGGAACAGGGGTGGGAGTCTTGATTATTTCTCCAGAAAAAATTCCAACAACATTCAAGTACAAAATATCAGGTTCTTGTTCGAACAATGAGGCTGAGTATGAAGCTCTAATTACTGGCCTTGAGATATTGTTGGAATTGGGGGCAACTCGAGTCGAAATAATGGGAGATTCAGAGTTAGTCATTAAGCAAGTCACAAAGGAATATAAATGCATAAGAGAAAATCTCATTATGTACTTTGTGATAGCAAATCGTTTATTGAAAAAATTTGAAACGGTCAATATTCGACACATACCCAGAGTCGAAAATCAAATAGCCAACGACTTGGCACAGATTGCATCTGGGTATAAGATTTCAAAAACGAGATTACAAAGAGCAATCGAAGTTCGAGAAAAGATAAAAGCAACTTGTCTATCACCAACAGACTTGGAATCGACGAGACTAGGATATGCTGATCAAAGTAACTTCGAAATTTCGTTCATAGATAATTTGTCAGAGCAAGATTGGAGGAAACCCATTGTGGACTATCTTCAAAATCCAGGAGCTTCGACAGAACGAAAAACAAAATACAGGGCGTTGAGTTATGTACTCATGGGTAGTGAGTTATTCAAGAAGACGCCTGAAGGAGTATTGCTGAAATGTTTAAGTGAAACTGAAGCATACATAGCCCTTTCGACTACGCATGCTGGGGCATGTGGGGCTCACCAAGCAGGCCATAAGATGAAATGGTTGTTGTTTCGACAAGGACTATATTGGCCCACTATGCTGAAAGATTGTGTTGAGTTCGCCAAAGGTTGTCAAGAGTGTCAAGTCCATACAGGCATCCAACATGTACCAGCAAGCGAACTTCACTCGATAGTGAAGCCTTGGCCCTTTCGAGGATGGGCGTTGGACCTCATTGGAGAGATTCGACCAGCATCATCAAAGAGTCAGAAATACATACTGGTAGGCATTGATTACTTTACTAAGTGGATCGAAGCCATCCCTTTAGTCAATGTAGACCAAGAAAATGTCATTGAATTTATTCAAAAGAACATTATCTTTAGGTATGGAATCCCTGAGACTATAACTACTGATCAAGGATCAGTTTTCACTGGTCGAAAGATGCAGGAATTTGCTCAGGAAACAGGTTTCAAACTCCTGACATCAACGCCTTATTATGCACAGGCGAATGGTCAAGTCGAAGCAGCCAACAAAGTGGTGATTGGCTTGATAAAGAAACATGTTGGGAAGAAACCAAAGAATTGGCACAAGACGTTAGACCAGATTTTATGGGCTTGTCGAACGTCCCCAAAAGAAGCCACTGGTACAACACCATATAGGCTAACTTTCGGCCATGATGCAGTGTTGCCAGCAGAAATTTGTCTTCAATCTGCAAGGGTTCAGAGGCATTATGATATTCCCTCTGAGATTTATTGGAACATGATGTTAGACGAACTGGTGGATTTAGACGAAGAGAGATTGCGCGCTCTCGACCTACTCAGGCTTCAGAAGAAAAGAGTAGAAGACTCTTATAATAAAAAGGTAAAACCTAAGGTATTTTTGCCTGAAGAACTAGTTTGGAAGGTAATTCTTCCCATGGATCGAAGGGATCGAAGCATGGGGAAATGGTCACCCAAATGGGAAGGACCATTCAGAGTTATCCAAACTTTTTCTGGTGGAGCCTATGAAGTCGAAGAGTTAGGTGAAGATAAAAGGCTCTTGAGAGTAAATGGTAAATATTTGAAAAAATACAAACCTACACTCCAAGAGATAAAAATAAAATAATAAAATAACAAGACTAAATTAACCATAAAAAGCCAAAATGGAAATTTCATAAATTTTAGCCAAGATGGCAATGTTGTCAAATATAGATTACAAAATATGGTTACAAAAGCTGAATCAATCAGAAGGAAACAGAGTCCTTGAGTCGAAGGTATTTGACTTGCTGCAGCTCTAATCTTTTCTTGCACCAGGCATTCTCCTGCACAAGCTTGGCGATCTGAGCGTCGAAGCCTTGGGCCTTCTCAGCAAATTCCAGGCCTTGTTTGATTTCAGTTTGACTCTCGGTGTCTGAGACGGTCGAAAGAAGTTCCTCCTTGCGTTTAGTGTTGGCATTTATCTTAGCCTCTATCTCTTCGATTTGTGCCCTGAAGGAAGCATTCTCTCGATCGATGGCATCGACTTCTTCCTGCGTAGATGCTTTTTGCTTCGACAACTCCGCAATTCGAGAAGTCGTCTCCGGAACAGCAGTCCATGCAGAGGAGCTTTTGCCATACAACACCTCAAGCTGACTATTAAAGCCCCTTTGGCGCCTATAATCTGCTGAGACTTGATCAATCATGGAGTGTAACTCCATGATCAAGCCTGAAACTTCGGGAGCTACAGCTAACAAGTCGACAGCGTTCAGAACATCCCTCAAGTATGATGGAGCAGTGGGGTCCCCCTCTAAAGCCTTCATCAAGTCCTTCTTGAAAAACTGGGCCTTAACCTTCGCCAAAGCTTCATCGAGAGGAGAGGTTTTAGTGGACTTCCCCGACAGGGTAGGAACCTCCTGACTAGCATCGGACGAACTCTTACTCTCGATTATTGCATTGAGATAGCTAACAGGGTCAGTTTGTTTCAAGAGTTCTAAGTCCTCTTTCGACCTGTGCTTCGTTGAGGTAGCAGCCCTTGCAACAACATTGTCTTGGGTTTGAGGCTGTTGAGTGATGGGTGCCTCGACTTGATTCCCTTCGACTCGGACTGGGGCAGTACCAGCGTCATCTTGGTGCTCTTCGCTAGCGTCACCTTGGTGCCCTTCGCCAGTGTCACCTTGGTTCTCTTCGCCAGCGGCACCTTGGTTTTCTTCGCCAGCATCGCCTTGGTCCCCTTCTTCACGATTCTCTTCCGACAGATCCACCACCTGAACCGCTTCTGGCTGTTGTTCTTCCGTTTGAGGTTCTTCTGCTGGTTTTTCTACCGTCTCAGCATTGGTCTCATCATTTTCCAAGCCTTTTTCTTGTGGCCTGCTGAGTTCAGCAGACTCCAGTGTTTCAGAGGTCCTTGGCGGAGAACTTTCAGTGGTGTCCTGAAAAAGAAAAGAAGAAGAATCTTCAGAAATCGAAAGGGACATAATCGAATATAGGTATCTACACCTAAGTCATAAAAAGGTTTAAAAGATTACCTGTAAGTTAGCTTCAGCCCCAGGGCTGGAATTGTCGCTTTCGACAGGCTTGTTGAGAAGAACGTTTAGTTCCTCCTCCGTTGGCTCCTCAATGATCACTGGAGGTGGCCTGGGCTTTCTCCCAGCAACCTTTATTCTAAATGTTCGACCCTCAGGAGCAGGAGCAGGAACAGGAGCGTCCTTCGTCAACTTTCGCCTTTTTAGAGGAGCAGGAGGAGAATCACTTTCTTCATCGCTTCCAGATTCGACCACCAGTGCTGGTCGTTTCTTGGGCGAAGGTGCCTAAAAAACCAATGGGAATTCGATTTAGCAATTGCATCGAAAGTCAAAAATCGAAAACCAGAAGAAAATAATGAAAGTCTGGTTACCGATACAGAAGGCTTCTTCGAAGGGCCTTCCCCCTGTTGGTTGGTTGTAGTCTTCGCCGGCGCTATGGTCTTCGCCTGCGGTGGAGGTTTTGTTGAGGGGCCCCCTCCCTGTTGGCTTTCTGTAGCCTTCTTGGCTACCGGCTTTCGAACAACTGAAAGCAAATAAAATAGTTAACAGGCTAGCGGTCGAAAGAGAAAGACAAAGTAATGTGAAAGGATGAACTTACATGTCTTTATTTTGTCCAACACAAGGACAAAGGATTTCTGAAGCTCATCCACGAAGTCCTTCTCGTCGAAAAACTCCTCAGCATAATAACTTTTCCACCACTCCTCGAAGGATGGTGAGCAAAGAAAGTTGAGCTGGTAGTCAAACAACGAGAGAACTGTTCGACCAGCATATCTTCCGATATGCTTAATGGCAGCTTCTTCGGTGTAATCATTGCAGAAGTACAGCATAGACTTCTCTCTTGGAAAAATTGGAGAAGGTAGGGTTTGAATAATACCAAACTGGAGAGATACCAGGTTTGGTTGGTATGCAATCAGACTCAAATGAGTCTTAGAGCTCCTGAATCGAAGAGGCATGATCCTTGGTGTGAGGAACGCCTCCCACAGTATTGTATGTTCGTCAACATTAGGACCACTCGACGTCCTTGGATGTGGCCTTGTGAACCATGCTGGGCCTACCTTCCGTCGAGCAAACGGAGCCATAGTCGAAGCAAACTCTTTCCTTCGAGCAAACATCAGAACGAAGTTGGTGAAAGTTTGCTGAAACTCCAGTCCATCTTCCATAGGCGTCAATAGAGCCAGTCTGGTTCCTTCGACGCGTCTGTTCGCTATCTCTGGAGCCTGCTCGTTTATTTGAACCTTCTTAGGCAAGAAGGATTCGAAGGTGGCATTGAGCCACAGTTGGAGCAGCCAAAAAGGCCCAGCAAGTAGCAAACTGGCCCTATTCTCGATAATTTTTAGAAGAGTCGCCCCATTGCTGATCGAATCATAGAGGCTAGCCAAAATCAATTCTGCCAAACAGATATTTTGGCGATGATGGAGTTGAGTGGCGAGAGTGACCATCTTTTTGGTCACCTGTAAGGACTTCGAGCAAAATACAAAACGAGTCAGCCATAAGGCTAGAAATGCTATGTGTTCGACATCCGACACAGCATCTGTCGACCTGTCGTGATAGTGGTTGATGAAAGTGGTGTATGTTGGTTTGGTGTCAGAGAATCCAATTTGATCCTCCGACATCTCCTCCGGATCGAAGTAGTCCCCGGTGGGTCTAAGGCCAGTGATAGCGGCCACATCGAAGAGTGTAGGAGTCAGCATCCCACAGGGAAGATGGAAGGTAAAGTGGGAGTAGTCCCAGAAAAGTAGAGAAGCTATCAACATCTCCGGAGAATAGTTCAACCCTGTCTTCGACAGCATCACCAGGTCGAAGATCCCCATATCCTTCCAGATCGAAGCTTGGCGCTTCTCCATCTTTTCCAGCCAAGCAACGTAATCAGGAGTAAGGCTAGGGCCAGACCTGAAGGCCCTAACACCTCTGTTGAAGAAGCGGAGGTCGATTTTTTCATGCGCAGGGTCTTCGTTGTCTTCTGCGTCTTTCTTGGCGCATGCAACCGGTTTGAGTCTCTCAACTACCGGAAAATAACTCTTGATTTTCATGGCCTCAGCGATACTGGGATACAAAGGGCCAAACATAGCAAAGATCTGGTTGGAATATCCAACCAGGATCATAAGGTGACGTGAGTAAGCATCACGAACGGCGATGTCCAAGGGTTCAGGGACCCTTCGTTGGCCCGTGGAGGTTACTACTGGAGCAGTGACGAAAACCTTAGGTTTGGCGTTCTCAGTTGGTACGGTAGCGCTAGGAGCATTGGAACCAGATGCCATTGTTAGTGTTGAGGTTGAAGACGAAGTGAAGGAGGAAAAGTTTCTGCAAAGATAACAAGTTTGTATGAAGATAGAGAAGTCTGAAAGCTAGATGGCGTAAAAAGTCCCACAATGGGGTACTTACTGCTATTTATAGTAGTGGGGGAAAATCCCCAAAACCGAGGACATTAAATGCCATTTAATTATTGCAGGAGATAGTGGGACGCGTGGCATCCCCCTGTTGTTTTAGCCGTTCTGCAGAAATAGAGAGACGCAGCGTGCGTCCTCGTTTTTGGGAATTGTCATAATGACAAATTCTGAAATGACGTTTGGCACTGCACGCCATACTGACATGACGTCTTAGGTACGGATAAATGATGATTTTCTTGGGATTACCAGTGATTGGTAGAAGACAACAAAAAGTGCACAAATTAATTTGTGACTAAGCATGAAAAGACAGGTGTCGAATGGCGTTTCAAAGAATGCCTTTTTCTTTCAGAGTCGAAATAAGGCATTCTTGGGGGGCAATTTGTTGGCTCCTAAATTCGACACCCTTGTTTTATTAATGTCAGCCATTAAAGCTGAAGGATGTTTTCGACTAGCTAGGTCTGTCGAAATGCCCGTCGAAAGATGGCAAGGTACTTAGAAGATTTCTTCCAAGGGAGAAGTTGGTTGCCTTCGACGTCGAAGGTGTTTCTCGTCGAAGATGCTTCTCGACAAAAGTGTTCGATGGTTCAGAGTGGAACAGTTTGAAATTCAAGCGTTTGGAGGGAAAACGGTTTCCAGCGGTTACCAAGTGCAACGTGCAAAGATCTGGAGCGTCGAACGTTGAGAACGTGCCAAGTGGACTCATCTCGAAGCAGTGTAACTGCCCGACGGTTGCTTGGGATGTTTTAGTATAAATAGTAGTAGTCATGTAAGTTCTCGCGGGTGTTCACAATTCTATACAAAGTCACTCATATAGATTCGAGTACCCAGCGTGTGAGAAAGAATTGTTGAGAAATGTATGTGTGAAACACCAACTTTATTAATCAAAGTCATTTACTTTTCCAGAAATTTACTTGCTTTCCTCTTTACTTTCCTGTCGAAGCCTTTCATTTAAAGCCTTATTTATTTTACCAAGTCCTTTCTTCATGCTATTTACTTAAAGCCTCTTATTTTATTGTCATTTAAAGCCTTATCCAATTTAATCAAAACTTCAAAATCAACCTATGTCCTAGGATCAATCTGATCGATCCTGCGAGTAACCAAATAAGTAACCATTTGGAGGATCAGCGGTTGTTTACCAAATACCAAGGTAAACAGCACCCCAAAATTTACCCTCTTGATTTCAGAATTTTTAGGCTTATGTTTCACCATAAACATCATATTGCATTGCGTTCATGCATTGTGTAGGGATTAAAGTATTTTGGTTATTAACTATCTCTCAAGCTTTGGAAGATTGATTGTATTGACAAATTGCTCAAGGAGGGCCTTATCATCTAAACCTATGGATCTTTCAAGCCAAAAGGTATCGCATATCTCAAGATTTCTTGTCCACCTCATTGGATCATCAGAAGATTGAGTATTGTGTTGTTTATAAGGAGAATCATATCTTTTGGATTCATCAGTCAAAATTAGGGTTTTGCCCAAATTGAAGTAATTGGGGTCTAGAGGAGCCAAGTATTGAAGCATCATTCTTTTATCATCATTGGAATCAATTTTGTTCAAGAAGCCTCTCTTGATGCCCAGTGGAATTAGAGGTTTGGAGCTTGGTCAACTATTTCCTAACGCATGGTGCGAAACTAGGGTTTTGGATTTAATCAAGATTTCTCTGACTTTTTCACCCAAGTTGGTTTCCATGATTCACCATATGTTATTAAGCATCCTTTATTAAAGTATTGAGGTCCAATTTTGAAGAAAAGTGGTCCAATTGAATCAAAGGGGCAAAATAGTCATTTTACTCAAAAGTCAACAAAGTCAAAGTTGACCAAGTGAACTTTTGGTCAACATGAAGCATTTGACATGTATTTTCATGAGGGATAATCATTGATGATTGATTTTGACTAGAATTGCAAGTTTGAGAGGTTGCTTGGATTTGAAGTTATCTTGGTGATTGAAAATTTTACTAAGTGTTCTTGATTTTGGCCTGACTTTGCAAGGGTATAACTTTCTCATTTTTCAGGGGATTTTGGTGGTTCTTTTTGCCAGTTAAAGAGGGGGAAAGAATCTACAAGGGCCCACAACATAAAAAAAATACACTTCTTACTCAAAATCAAAAGTTATTGGCCTTAGAAGTTTTGGGCAAGTTGGTCAAGCGTTGGGCATCATGGGCAAGCCACACGGTCATCCTGAGGCATCTTGCCCAGGCATTTCATCAAACAGATGGCACACCAAATGTGCAATACATTTTCTTATAATTCAAGCCAGGTTTCGATTTTATTTTTGGGTTTAATTAGAAGTATTACATGTTAGCTTTCCATTGTGAGAAGAATTATTGGAGATGGTTAGGGTTTGATCAAGTTATGAATGCTAAAAATGGGCATCCTCAACTGATCGGGCATGGCACACAAGACCCAAGGCAAGGCCGATCCAGCTACACATCATCTCCCTATTCGACATAAAATGCATTTTTGTGATTTGGTTTCAAATGATTTCATCACACACGAGTGTCTCATGTGTGCACTCAACTCCCACCTCACTTCTTACCTCATTTGGCTAAACATTCTCACACACCATGCCTCACCTCACTTCCCCCGTGCCTTGTCATTTTTGGCAACTTTCTCTCCAAAATATCACATATTCCACGCGCATCAGTTGGACACCTCAACATTCATACTTATTTCCTCTCATTTCCACTCAATCTTTGTTGATCAAAACACAGGTCATTAAGGAGTTGCAAGGGATAAAACGCAATTTCCACTTCTTGAATTTTGGATGAAATCAGAGAAAACTAAATAAATATCAAATGAACTTCAGCATTATTTTGATCTTCACCATCCATTTTCCATCTGGATTTTATGATTCAAAGGCCAGGATTGCTTCAACTGTAACAAACTTTGGCTGCTATATAACAAACTTTTTCTTTCAATCTGATTCATTATGGAGTCATTGAAGGAATCACCAAAAAAAGCTCTCTCTTTCTCCATGCTTTCTCCTTCAATCTTCATCAAATCTGCAACCTTCTCAAATCTTCATCAATTCTCCGACTAAATCTTCAACCTCCAAAACCTTCATATTCTCCCTGCAAATCTACAACAACATCAACATCATCATTCTCCCTGCAAATCTACAACAACATCAACATCATCATTCTCCCTGCAAATCTACAACAACATCAACATCATCATTCTCCCTTCAAATCTACAACAAAATCAACATCATCTTTATCTCCCTTCAAATCGCCAATAACATCACAAATCTTCATCGTCATCAAGAACTTGAAGCAACTCTTCTCCTCAATCCTGCATCCTCAATCGAAAGGGAGCAGTATTGGTCAAGAATTTCATATCTGAAGTTCAATTTTCTCTCAGGAAATTCAGTTCTCGAATTCTCCCATTTCTATGGATTATTCTTCCATTTTCTTGTTGATTCATCTTCAGTGAAGTGAGTAGATCATAATGGAAGCATTGGTTTGCATCTGGAGCAGCGGATCCGAGTTTCCAGATTTTGCATCAAGGTGAGTTTTCTTGGCCTTCGATTTGTGTGATTTAGCTTGAATTAGTGATGTAGCTCTTGTGAATTGTGTTTTAGCTGACCGAACTATAGGTCTGATGTATGTATTTGTCTTTGTTTGATGCTTAAATCGAGTGGTGGAGTTTCTGAAATTCTGTGTACATATGATTTTCTTTGAGTTTTCATGAGTTTTGTTCTTGATCTGTGGTTAATGATTTGAGATGATTTGAGTTGCATGATGTAGATTGTTTTGCTAGCTTTCGATTCCATTTGATTTTACTAAATGTAATGGAGAATTGAGTTTGTTTGAATGATCTGAGAATGAGCCCTTGCATTGATTTTTTGCGCAAGTTTCATTTGTGTTGGAGGTTAGAGTCTGTGAAGCTTCAAAGTTCAGAATCTATGAATCTCCGAAGGATGATAGCTTTGAAATCCAGAGCCTGAGGATATCCGTTCGAATGAGGTTAAGTCGAAGCTTTGAAATCCAAAGTCAGTAAAGCTTCGTTTGAATGAGGTTGAGTCGAAACTTCGAAATCCATAACCTGAGGAGCTTCATTTGAAGAAGGTTGGAGCTTCGTTTGAAGAAGGTTGGAGCTTCGTTCGAAGAAGGTTAGAGCTTTGTTCGAAGAAGGTTACTGCTGCAGGTCGAAGCCAATCGAAGAAGGTTGCTACTGCAGGTTGAGGCCAATCGAAGAAGGTTGTTGCTGCAGGTTGAGGCTAAACAAAGAAGGATGCTACTGCTGCAGGTTGAAGCCAAACAAAGAAGAATGCTACTGCAGCAAGGTTGAGGCCAATCAAAGAAGGTTATTGCTGCTAGGTTGAGGCTAATCGAAGAAGGTTGCTACAGCAAGGTTGAGGCCAACCGAAGAAGGTTTCTACTGCAGGTTGAAGCCAAACGAAGAAGGTTACTGCTGCAAGTTGAAGCCAATTAAAGAAGGTTTTTACTGCAGGTTAAGTCCAATCGAAGAAGGTTGCTGCTGCAGGTTGAGGCCAAACGAAGAAGAATGCTACTGCTGCAGGTTGAAGCCAAATGAAGAAGGATGCTACTGCTGCAGGTTGAAGCCAAACGAAGAAGGTTGCTACTGCAGGTTGAAGCCAATCGAAGAAGGTTGCTGCAGCTAGGTTGAGGCCAATTGAATAAGGTTGATGCAGCAAGGTTATGGCCAATCGAAGAAGGTTGCTACTGCAAGTTTGAGACAAATCAAAGAAGGTGAAAGGATTTGCATCACGACGCTGGAAGAGTTTCATGGTAGAAGCTGAACCACCATTCCAACTGTGAACTCTTATCCCTTTTTTTTATTATTCAAAACATTTTATCAATTTTGTTTTATGGTTTTTATTTTTGTTAAATAAAACCTAATTGGATAATTGCTGAAATAAGATGTGAATTCAAACTAAGGTGGTGGATGGGCCCTGAGCCCGTTAGTTCTTTTTGAAATCAATAAATACCAACAAAAGGGCTTCATGGATCACTTTTCATATGGGCCTAGCACCTAATTTCTGGTTCATACAAATCTGGATATAATATACACCCCTGGTTGCTTAGAGCTTTGTCATTTATTTTCTCATGGAATTTTCTTTTTCTTAGTTTGATGATAAAAATGATACAAAAATGATAGAATATTTTTAGAGTTAATTTTTTTGGACTTTAGAATTTAATTGAAGTTTCCAAATTATTATTTCCATGTTAATACTCACTTTGTTATTACTTTATTTCCACGAGTTCGATGTAAGAGTTTGGTTTGTGATATTGAGCGTTTGAGGATTAGTCCAGTTGATTATTGGTGAAGCTTTCGCGAAGATCGTCAGGTTACTTTGTTTTAATACGCTCTGCTACGAATTAATATACGTTTGGTATTTTCTCTTGTTTATCTCATTTTGTACTTTACTGCTTTCTAGAGATCATGTATAGTAGGAGAGTTTATTGCTTTCTAGAAATCATGTGAAGTAGGTTGCAGGAAATAAAGAGCGTGCGCTCGAAGTCGTTGTTTAAAGTCCTGTAGCAGACACCGCTTTCTGTATTCTATATGTGTTTGTTTAAAATCCTACCTTTTAAGTAGGTGTTCTGCACATGTGTTTACATTTGTGCTCGTATTGTATTACAGGTGAAAAGTCCTCAAATGAAGGCGAGCAGAAAGGGTTCGTAATCGACCCCCACACATTCCAGTCCATGTCGTTCCTATGCTCACTTTCTACCAGTAGATGCTCTGAACATGTGTCTAAGATCCGAATGAATTTAAGTCCTTTAAAGGCAAGTGAAAAGGGTTCTCGCAATCGAATCCCCACGTTGTCTTTAGCTCGTGTTGACCAACATTGATGCTTAGTGTACACATGCACTATGTCTTTTCCCCCCAGATCTTTCTTGCACTGATAATTGATATCACGGTTAAGGACCCTTTTTTGCATTCCTATAGTTCTATGGCTTTTTGACTCGGGTGATACGCTCCCCTTGGTTATGGCTTGACCCCTGGTATGATGTTTGGTTGTTTGTCTATGGCGCGACCTCCCTTTCTACTACTAGGCATGCGCCTTGTAGGTGTTTGATATTCGAGTGATGCTCGAGCTGTTGTTTGTCCAGATGTTTCTCCATCTGCTTGCTTGATTTTTGTCAATGTGACATTTTTTCCATGCTCCCTTAGGATTGCTCGTGTATGGTTAGTCCTCGAGCTAAACCTTAGGATAGGAATCCATGTATGCTAACATAGGGTAGAAATTTCCCTCTTTCACCATCAACCTTAGGATCAATCATTGTATGATAATAATAGGGGTAGTGTTAGGCTATTTTCCCTTAGTTGTTTCTCCTTTCTTTGCATATTACATCTTAAAACTAAAACTTCTTGGCAAATCATAAAACATCTCTAATTAACTTAAATCCTTCTTCAAGGTAAAAAATACAAACCAATTTTATTTGTTTGTGCGCCTCTTGGTTTTGTTTTAAATCTTGTCAAATTGATGTTTCGCCATCCTTTCCATGACATTTTGTTATCTTTTAGCCGATGTTTCGCCATCGCATATTCTTTTGTTGATGTTTCGCCATCGCACATTATTTTAGTCGATGTTTCGCTATCGCACATGTTTGTTATCCTACTTTGATTCTCAATATCATTTTTAGGTGTTATGTTTTGTCCTCTGTTTTATTGATGTTTCACCATCTCTTCCATGTTGTCTTTCTATCTCTTAGCTGATGTTTCACCATCGCACATATTTGTAGCCGATGTTTCTCCATCGCACATGTTTGTTATCCTACTTTGATTTTCAATATCATTGTTAGATGTAATGTTTTATCGTCTTGTCATATATTTTTCTATCATGCTGACGTTTTACCACCTTATCTGAGTTTGTGTTGCCATGCGATGTCTTGTCATCTCTTTTTGCTATTTTATCATCATTGTTGACATTTTTGTTGTTCTATTTGATGTTTTGCCATCTTGTTTGTTTCTTTGATTTCCTTAACTAAAAAACACAAACCAACCAAAATATATGATCCGAACTACGACTGCTCTGATTCCTTAAAAGGGATACGTAGGCATTGAGGTAGGGCTCAAGCGAGCATAACTTTTATTTTCCCTACATTCTTTTCTCCTTTCTTTTGCATGTATTCTTGGTACAATTTAGATATATATTTTTACACACCCATTAGATTAGACAACAAGAGTGGATACCGTAGAGTACTACGGGCGTGTGGGGTGCTAATACCTTCCCCTCGTGTAACAGAATCCCTTACCCGATCTCTCAGTCGCAAGACCGTGATTTCATCCTCTTTAGGTTTTCTCTATGTTTACCTTTCCATTTCGGCGGGATAAAAGATGTTTGGTGGCAACTTCGTTGATATTTCATTATATCGGATGAAGGTTTGGCCGGTTGTTTCATCTGGCCCGAGAAAGCCATGCTACAAATACATATAAGATGATTGCTTGTCAGATATAAGGTAAGAATTTATTAGCTTATTCAACGTATAATACGCTCATGCATCAATTTATTACCATAGTATTTTGTTTTTGATTTCCTGCTCTTGTACCCTAAAATTTTTCCTCTCTTTTCTCAAGACATTTCTCACAAAGATCTTCAAAAGCTCAAGCTTGCACAAGTATTGACTAGGTCGAGCCATCTCCTCAACACTGATAGTTCAAAATTAGGGTTTCAGCTTGCACAAGGACAATTTGACTTCTAATACTTCAAATGACTTTCATGGATCATTATGGACCTTCAAGAATGCTCATGTCAAGTTTCAAGTCTTGCATCACAAATTCTGCTCAGTCAACTGACCAGATGATCAAAAATCAACTGTACTGATGAAAAGTCAACTGATACACCAAAAGTCATACTTTGACTTTTTGGTCAACATTAAGTCTCAAAGATCAAAATTCATCAAGACATTCAAGAATATCAAGCTTAATCATCAAAAAGTCAAGAAAGTCAAAAGTCAATTTGAAAAGTTAAATTTTTCAAGACTTAGAAATTTTTCTAAGTGTTTTGCACATGTTTATTTCATAACTTCATACCAAATTTTCACCATGATGCAAAATGATTCAAAGGAAACTTTCAACATGAAATTTGTAGACCTTGATGAATTCTATAACTTTGTATTATATGGTTGATACCTAAAAAGTGCTTATATTAGCCCATGAAGACATGATATTTTCATCTAGCACTTAGAGAAATTTTCAACAGATTTTGGTCAGGATTTTATCTCAACTTCTTGGCATTTTTTCACATAGTTCCAAGATGATTTTGTCAAAATGGCCAACATGAAAGTTATATAGAATGTTTCAAGCTTTCTAAAACATCCAAGAGCATGAATTTATCATACTTGAGCTAGGAGATTCAAGGGCGTGAAGTTGGGCATCCATCCTTGAATTACAAGTCCTTTTGTTGAAGAACACATAACAAAATCCTTATGCTATGCTACATAATCTTGTGTTGCAGGCTTTCTAACTTGCCAATCTCACTATAATTTAATGCTTACACCTACTCTTGAGCTATTACCCAAGTGTTTGAGCCATTGTCCAAAAGATCTTTCCATTTATGGCATAAAGGCACCATTGTTATTCTTGAAAAGCAAGCTTGTTGGCACAAAACTTGTCTTTAGCCCATACCTTGTTTATTTCTGATTTTACTCCACCATAAATTATGAAAAGTAGTCCCTCTATACCAGCTACTTTAGTACTTCATCTTGGGACTATCGAGAATTAAACATTAATATGCATGCATTTATAATAATTACAATACCTAATCCTAACTAATATTTTTACTATTCTTACTTCTTTTTATTTTATGAACAAAAAAGCCTTCTCAAAACTAAACCATTTACAACTTAAAATAACAATTAGTGTAAATACGTTATATCTTTTATGTTAAATTGTAATTCATAGGTGTCAAAATAAGATTTGTTTTGTGTAGATTTAAATAGATTTGAATTTAAATCTAGATTAGATTTGATTTAGTAAAGAGATATTTTGGGCTTGGGTTTAGCTTAGGGAGCAAGCTAACCTAAATCTATAAATAAGAGGGAGTAACCCTTATTTTGTATTAAAGTCATTAAACTCATTCACAGTATTTTGCAGTTGCAAAGTGAGTTAATAAAGATTCCACAGTTTGTGGGCAGAATAGAAATTCTGCAGAAATATCTCCATTGTTCTTTTATTTGTTTGTCATAACTAATCATCAGTGGTGGTCGAAATTCATCATAAAGAATTGGTGGATTTCCAACATCTGGTATCAAGAGCTTGTGTTACGACTCAAGGGAAGTATCAATCAAGAACGATTGAAAAATTCACGATGACAAGTTATGGGAATGCAAACTATCCAGCAACGCTGCCAATTCTGAAAGTAGACAACTATGAGAATTGGTGCAAGCAGATGAAAGTCCTATTAAGGTGTCAAGGCCTTTGGGACCTTGTAAAAGATGGAGTCGAAGCGCTTGGCGAAAACGCTTCAGAAGAAGAAAAGAAGAAATACACAGAATCTGAGAAACAAAGTTATAAAGCATTGTTTATAATTCATCAATGTGTCAGCCCAGACAACTTCGAAAAGATTAGTGATTCAGAATCTGCAAAAGAAGCTTGGGAGATCCTGGAGAAATCTTTTGGAGGCGCTGAGAAGGTGAAAGAAGTGAGGTTACAAACTCACAAAAGGACCTATGAACTGCTTCAGATGGAAGACAGTGAAAACATATCTGATTTCTTCACTAGAGTTACAAAACTAGTGAATCAAATCAAGACATGTGGAGAGACATTAACAACAAGAGCTGTTGTTTCGAAGATCCTGAGATCCTTAGCTCCTAAGTTCGACCACATAGTGGTGGCGATAGAAGAAGGGAAAGACTTGTCGAAATTGACAAAGGAAGAGCTTCAAGGGACACTAGAATCTCATGAACAAAGAATGAACGAAAGAGCTGCAGGAAAATCGAAGAGTGATGTAGCCTTGCAGGCACATTCAGCAAAAGAGACCAAAGGCAAAGGAAAGTATTTCGACAGAAGTAGAGGTGGCTACAACAAATCGAATGGCAGAGGAAACCAAATCGAAGGAGACGTGTCGAATCAAAGAAGACCACACCAAGGCAACCAAAGAGGTGGTACTGCAAACAGAGGAAGAGGTGGTGGTCGAAAACCTGATAAGAGTCACATTCAATGTTATAACTGTCAGAAGTATGGTCACTATTCGAGTGATTGTCCAGAAAAACGAAAGAATCAAGAAAGTGATGCAAAGCTGGCAAAACATGAAGAAGAAGAAGAGATGATGCTGATGGTCACAACAAGAGATGAAGATAGATTCAAGGACCAATGGTACTTGGATTCAGGATGTTCATCACATATGTCTGGAAGGAAAGACTGGTTCGTCAACATAAAACCCTCAACGAAAAATTTGGTAAAATTTGCGAATGACAACACCCTAGCAGCTGAAGGTATTGGTGATGTTATGATCATGAGGAAAGATGGCAAGAAGTCAGTAATTTCGAATGTATTATACATACCAGGCATGAAGAGCAATTTGCTCAGTATAAGGCAGTTGGTCGAAAAGAATTATAAAGTATCAATCGAAGATAAGTTGATGAGAGTTGTTGATGCAAATGGGAGAGTAATCTTGAAGGCTCCTATGTCTCAGAATCGAACCTTCAAGATTGAACTAAATGTGATGGAGCACAAGTGCCTTTCGACTGCAGCTAGCAGAGATGAATGGATATGGCATTATAGACTTGGTCATCTCAACTTCAGAGACATCAGAGATTTGAAGAGAAGAAATATGGTTTCAGGATTGCCTGAAATTGACATTCCAAACGAAGTATGTGAAGAATGTGTGCAGGCGAAGCAACACAAGAACAGCTTCAGCAAGGATGCAGGAAGCAGATCGAAGGCTAATCTCGAAGTCATATACTCTGATGTATGTGGACCAATTCAGGTGGATTCGATGGGAGGTAACAAATACTTTGTTACATTCATAGATGATTTCAGTCGAAAGCTATGGACTTACCTGATCAAGCAGAAAAGTGAAGTGTTCGAAGTATTCACCAAGTTTAAGTCTATGGTCGAAAGACAAAGTGGACGAAAACTCAAAGTTTTGAGAACTGATGGTGGAGGAGAATATGTGTCGAAAGACTTCGACAGATTATGTGAAAAAGAAGGGATTGTGCATGAGGTGGTGCCACCCTATACTCCACGGCAAAATGGAATTGCAGAAAGGAAAAATTGAACCATCATGAATATGGTGAGAAGTATGTTGAAAGGCAAGAATTTACCCAAAGAGTTCTGGGGTGAAGCTGTTTCGACTGCAACATACATTTTGAACAGAAGTCCTACAAAGAAGCTAGAAGGAATTACTCCAGAAGAATGTTGGTCTGGTGTGAAGCCTAGCTTAAGTCATCTGAAAGTATTTGGATCTATTGCACATAGACATGTGCCAGATCAGTTGAGAAAGAAACTTGATGACAAGTCAAGTCAAATGATCCTAGTTGGATATCACTCGACAGGAGGCTACAAGTTGTTCGATCCAGAGAACAAGAAGATTGTGATCAGCAGGGACGTGATCATAGATGAGTTCAAAGAATGGGATTGGACTGCAAATGTCAAGAAAGATTCAGTGGGAATCTTATTCGAAGATCCAGAAACTCAAGTCGAAAGAGAAGTTCGACAAGAGGAGCCAGCAGATATACCCAGTACAAGCAGACCTCAAAGAACAAGACGCATGCCTGCAAGATTGCAAGATTGTGTGATTACATCAGATGATGTAATAGATGATGAAGGTGAGCTGGTACATTATGCTTTCTATGCAGATGTCGAGCCTGTTAATGCAGCTGAAGCATTAAAGGATTCGAAGTGGGTGAAAGCAATGAACAAAGAAGTAAAGTCTATCGAAGACAACAACACTTGGTCACTTGTCAAATTGCCTCAAGGCAAGAAGGAAATTGATGTCAAGTGGGTATACAAAGTGAAGACGAATTCGAAAGGTGGAGTAACTCGACACAAAGCAAGACTTGTGGAGAAAGGATTTCTACAGAAAGAAGGAATAGACTTCGACGAAGTTTTTGCACCTGTTGCTAGGATCGAAACAATCAGGTTGGTTGTTGGTCTAGCAGAAATCAACAGTTGGCACATATGTCAGATGGACGTGAAGTGTGCATTCCTAAATGGACCCTTAGATGAAGAAGTCTATGTTAAACAACCAGTTGGGTTTGTGAAACATGACGAAGAAAAAAAGGTGTACAGGCTACATAAAACCCTGTATGGTTTGAAACAAGCTCCAAGGGCTTGGAATAAGAAAATTGATAGTTTTCTAAGGGAGAAGGAATTTGAGAAGTGCATAACTGAACATGGAGTATATGTAAGAAGAAGCAAGAGTAAATTGCTTATACTATGTCTCTATGTAGATGATTTGTTGATAACAGGTAGCTGCAAGAGTGAGATCGAAGACTTCAAAGTTGACCTTAGCAAGGAATTCGAAATGTCTGATTTGGGTGAGATTTCATATTTCCTTGGTATCGAATTCCACAAGAGCAGTAGAAGTTTGATGATGCATCAAAGAAGATATGCAGGGGAAATTCTCAAGAGGTTTGAGATGGAAGAATGCAACTCAACTTCGACACCTGCAGAACCAAGACTGCAACTGTCGAAAGATGCAGATGAAGATGATGTTGATCCAACCCAATACAGAAGACTTATTGGATCATTGAGATACCTTTGTCATACAAGGCCTGACTTAGCATACAGTGTAGGTATGGTAAGTAGATTCATGCAGAAGCCAAAGGTATCACATCTAGCAGCTGTGAAGAGGATACTAAGGTATCTCAAAGGAACTTTCGATTATGGCATTCTGTTTCCTGCAGTTGATAAAGGAAAAGAATGCAAGTTAGTGGGATACACTGATTCGAGTTGGTGTAGTGATGCTGAAGATCGAAAGTCAACAGCAGGATATGTGTTTATGCTAGGTGGTGCAACAATTGCTTGGAGTTCGAGAAAAGAACCAGTAGTGGCATTATCATCATGCGAAGCAGAATACATAGCTGCTTCTCTTTGTGCATGTCAAGCAACCTGGATGGTGAACTTGGTCGAAGAGATAACAGGGAAAAATCATGGAGCAATTACCATGAAGATAGACAATATGTCAGCTATCAATCTGGCGAAGAACCCAATAGCACATGGTCGAAGTAAGCACATCGAAATGAGATTCCATTATCTTCGAGAGCAGGTAGCAGATGGGAAGATGAATTTGGAACACTGCAGAACTGAGAATCAGATTGCAGACATCATGACGAAGGGAGTGCAGGTCGAAGTATTCAGAAAACTAAGGGCCATGATGAACATAGACAGTTTAGACACAATGAATTAGGTGGTGTGTTAAATTGTAATTCATAGGTGTCAAAATAAGATTTGTTTTGTTTAGATTTAAATAGATTTGAATTTAAATCTAGATTAGATTTGATTTAGTAAAGAGATATTTTGGGCTTGGGTTTAGTTTAGGGAGCAAGCTAACCTAAATCTATAAATAAGAGGGAGTAACCCTTATTTTGTATTAAAGTCATTAAACTCATTCACAGTATTTTGCAGTTGCAAAGTGAGTTAATAAAGATTCCACAGTTTGTGGGCAGAATAGAAATTCTGCAGAAATATCTCCATTGTTCTTTTATTTGTTTGTCATAACTAATCATCAGTGGTGGTCGAAATTCATCATAAAGAATTGGTGGATTTCCAACATTTTATTCCTCATAGATTCAATAATTTTACTCATTGAATTATGATTTTTCTAATTTAATACCACAACAGAAGAGCCAACATCACTTAGCAATTCAAGACAGTCTAAATTGAGTCACTTAACCATTAAAAATAGCAAAGTTTTAATTAAGGATTGATACCCTGCCCTGATATTTGAGCATATAATATAGTAAGGAATGCAGTTAAAAATTGAATATTTGACGCGGTTCCTTTGAAAAAGTCATAAAATCATCTGTGCATATAGAATGTGTAAAAGGAATGAGAGTTGTCCTAAAGCCTTTAATAAAACCAAATGCCTTTAACACTTTCAGAAAACAAAACTCCAATCAAGAGTATCAAAAGCTCTCGCAATGACAATCTTTTTAGCTATAGTCATAAATATCACAATTATCGATTGTGATATTTACAAAATTTAAATATTTATTTAAGAGAGTTTGTTCAAAATATGATAAATGTACAAGTAGAATTTCAGACAGAGAAAAGAAGAAAGAACAAAAAAAGCATGCACAAACAACAAGGTGCAATGCAAGTAGTATATGATTAGATTGAGGGCAATGCAAAGATGGACAAAAAACATGCATGATTATGGTCCATCATTGTGCTTGCCAAAGCTTTGAATCTAGTACTTTAAAGTTAGAAATGGCATGCAAAACAGCTTTTCTTTTTTATATCTTTTTGTTCTTTTTTTGTTTGACTTTAACCATAGATGATTGGTGTATGGATAATTATTTGCATGTAACACAAAGCATCATCTTTAACATGCATGTAACAAAGTCAATTAGGAAATGCTGTTAGTTTCAAATATATGGGTAAACACATAGCATAATCGTGATTTAAAACAATAAGTTATACTCCTACTCATTTAATATTGGTTCTTTGATCAATTGGTTCTTAGGTACACCTAATAGTTAATGGGCTTTTGTTAATTTTTGAGATAAGTAATGAGCAAAAAATTTTTTGATCCAACTATTGTTTTGGCCTTTGGGCCAGTCTTAACTTAAGTAAATCAAGCAGAAATTAACAAGGTCCATTAATAGAATATCTTTGATATGTATATTATATATATACTAGTGTGTATATCCCTTCGAGGTACGGAATAAAATTTTTAAAATTAAAAAACCGTATATAAATAATCATATGTTTGATATTTCAAAAACAAAGAAAATTTGAAGCATATAGATAATACTCAATAAGCTATTAAAATCAATTTAATTCAACA
Organism: Vicia faba; assembly: GCA_948472305.1. Taxonomy (NCBI): domain Eukaryota; kingdom Viridiplantae; phylum Streptophyta; class Magnoliopsida; order Fabales; family Fabaceae; genus Vicia; species Vicia faba. The sequence continues at coordinate 387,792,813 of OX451735.1, read as the reverse complement.
ATTTGCAGGCATGTATGTATATTATAATGGATTTATTACAATCTTATTCATTCATATCTTAAATAATATTATATAACTGTAATCCACACCTCTAAAGAACATTATTCATCGCAGATGAATAAAAAAATAATTGTAGAACAGAAATTTAAAACTTATAATATATTCACATTCAAGCTCAACCATGAACCAAGTTATAATTAATCGTCACACCAAGGGCAAATTGATGTTAATATGCTACTCTGCATACTTTTAAGGGGATGTGAGTAATTATTTGTCAACAGTTCCGCTTATAAGATATTCATCAGCCTTTTTTTGTGAAGCAAACTATCTGGAGATACATTATATTTGCTTTTGTTATACACAACACTAATATTATCAAGTCTGCAATAAGTGCTCAGACTAAATGTCCTACATGTGAAAAAAAAGATTACTTTGAAAACTCTTTCAAAGAATATATTATTTGCTTACTTGCATGATAATCTTGAATCCATAATTATGCTAAGCAATCACTTATAAGCTATATTTGGACATAAGTAGCAGATCTGGAGGCATGATTTCGTATGGAAGCTCAACTACTCCTTTCGTATAGCAAAGCAAAAACTTAATATTTAAGGTTGTATTATCACTTTTGTCGGACCTCTCCTCATACCATATTTGGACACTACAATGAGAATACTTATATGATGGTTCTCCTAAATCTAGCTTTGTTGTTCAAAGAAACAAACAAAAGTGGTTTTTGATGCAAAAATTTAGGATATAAATATTATATGTGAAAAAAAATCATAATGGATTTTCCATGTGTGATCACCTTCAGATCCAGCCTGCTCATATTTGTCGTAACGAAGATGATCTCCCGACTCATTTACAATTGTACTTGATGGGAAAAAATTAACATAATTTAATAATCTACAAACAATAATTCATACAAATTAAGGTACATGTTCAAGAAACAACATACATTCAAGATTAACAAGTGTTCAGTGTTTGAATCTTCATATCCATGAAAACTGATGATGAAGAAAGGTATCAATTCAAGAACATGGGCAGATTGACGTACACGTTTTAAAAGTTGTATGAAAATTGGATTTATTATTTTTGAAATAGGTGTGTGTCGTACCTCAAATTTTCCCTACCTCTAAGATCATATTTTTAATGATTAAAAATAAAAGAGAATGTTTTAATTAAGGATGGTTCAACAATATCTGATGGTCCATTCTTAAATCCAAGACAGTCAGGGGGTGTATTTTAATTGAGGGAAATGGGGCTTTCTAAATCAGAAAGACTCATATATCCATAAACCCATTCGCGAAGCATGTTGGCCAATGACCCATGAGGTTCGAATGTGGAAAACTATTTTAATAATAATTAAGTTCTTAATTAAACCCATTTAAGAATTGTTGTTGTTAATAAAAAAGAGGGGATGAAATTGCAAGTTAAAGCCTATTAGAATTTGGTCCATTTCATTTTGGGTAATTTCATATCAAGGAGGGGGTGTGGATACGAATAATGGGTCCATTAGAGGTTTTTGTGTTATTATTTACAAAAAGAAAAGAAACTCTATTATTAACTTTTGCTATTAAATCCTTTTATAATTATTTTGTTGTTTTTTATTAAAAGATACTATAAATTATTAAGGGTTTTTTCTTACAAAAAAAAGGTCTTGATAATGACAGACCGGTTAGGCTCAGTCCGTGTAAGAAATGTTGTTGTTTGCAGTATCGTTGTTAGGTAAACACATGTTGGGCTGATTGCCAAGGCCCAAATTTATTAAGTGCAAGTTGGACAGGAAAAGACCAATTTAGCGCAAGGCCCAAATGTTGAATAACAACTATTGTACCAATCATCACCAATATTTGCGCACAATTTTCAATTAACAGATACAGTTCAAATTAACGTTTAATCAACTCTTCAAAATAGGATTCAAATCCCAGAAGTACATTACAGTAGAACAAAATCTTAATACTAGAGCAAATCTTTATTACAGCTTAATACAAAATATACAGAATCGGTGTTTTCTTTTACAAAAACAAATCCAAACGAAACTAAATCGAATCTACAATTCAAATCTCTAATTACAAGTCAATTATACAGAATCTCAAATCAACTACAATTACAAATCGCGAATCAATTACAAAGATTGAATCCCTAATTCTTCCTATATTCCTAAATCTAAGCTAACAATTGGTAACCCTAATTTGTAACAGCAGTCCAAGACTAAAACCTATAAATACTGTACAAAGAACAAAACCGAGGGGGGGGGACGAAAACTGAAGAACCGATTCGAAGAACAGAAGAACGCGAAGAAGAGATACCAACGCGATTTGTTGAAGACGAAGGAAAGGAGCGGTTAGGGTTTCAACATCTAAAACCCTAACCTCCGCCGATAGCCCATCGCTCTGTTTTCGTTCCAGCCTTGTGCCATCACCTTCAAAGCGCTCATCATTACCTGCAAACAAGAAGAGATCAACAGATTAACATGAATCGGACAGAAACTCTGAAGTTGGAATCGCAAAGGGGTAAAACCAAACTTAGATTTTTTTTCTTTGTTTTGATTCCGATTAAAGGGTATGGATTGAATCAAGGTTGGGTTAGAACGATACGGTTGTGCCGCCGGAGAGAAGGGGGGTTAGGGTTTCGTGAAAAGGGTGGTTCACGAGGGAGAGAGAGGGAAGATAATTTACTGTAAAACTGAATAGTGTGTAGAAAATGAATGTTATACAAATTGTTAATGTTCCATTATAATCCTATACACGCACGCATATCATAGATAGCGTACTCCCCCAATCCCATCCGCGAGATCTGCATCAGACGACCGTAAGGCCAAGTTCCATGGTAAAATCGTAGGCCCTCACACACACAACCAACCGGACCCCTCTCAATTTGTATAATGGGCCGGTCCACTTATGTTTTACACCCCCCCTATTCCTTGTTTTACTAATCCAAAACTAGCGATACACTCCCCCCTTTTAGAAATATATTTGGGCCTAGCCCAGACTCCTAAAGACACCCCCTTGTTTTTACTTATTAACTAAAACTGCACCCCTGCCTAATTAATTAATTTTCTATTTTTTATAATTCATATATTTTTTCTATTTTTTTATATATTATTTATTTCTTTTATAATAATTATTATTTTGCTTAATTTTTATATTATTATTATTATTATTATTTATTAGCATGTAAATAAATGTTTTTTCTAAAAAACTCATGTACATATTTTCTATATTATTGCATTAAATATTTCTTTATCACGCATTAATCAAGATATTTTGCAATTAATATTATTAAAAATTGTTCAAGAAATACTAAAACTATTTTTCGCAATCAACTAATCTAAATAATCAATTTTCGCTAAAGGATTCCAAACGAATTTTGACTAATCGGGCATTTAGTCCAAAATTCTGTAATCTATACTCCCGTTCAAAATGCGAGGCGATTTAAAATACTTTTGCAACCCCTAAAAAACACAAACCCATACTAACTACGAATTGGGACTCTGATTCCTCATAAGAGGATACGTAGGCATACGATCAAAAATCGTGGCGAGTTCCCCTATTAAAAATTAAAACCCTTTTCCCCTATTAAAATTTAAAACCCTGTTTAACCCGAAACTTAAACCTAAACCTAATATCCTTAAGAATAAGGTAGATGAAAGGTTCCTAACACCTTCCTTTCGTCTAATGAGGTCTGAAACTTAGAATCTTTGTCTTTGCGAATTAGGGTTTCCTATTAGATGTCCTTCCTTAGGATAAAAACTAGTAGTGGCAACTCTCATTTAAAACCAGTCGCAACAGCTGGAAACTCTACTGGAGATCTCAACCTTAGGTTTTAGGTTTTATTTTGGATTTTTATTTGTATTTACTTATTTTCTTTATTTATTTATTTATTGCATTTATTTATTCTTGTATATTGTTTATCGTTATATATTTACTGCGTTGCGGGAATTTTGTTTCAAAAATATATATATTCTCAAATAACCCTTAGCAAGAAGGTTCGTCTATTAGCTTAGGGGATGTATCATCCCTGGGAGTTTATGTGACGACTTTGCTTAGAGTCGGTGGAATTCTGAAAAAGGAATACTTATCGAGAGATATCCTCTTGACGAGTAGGACTTTGGAACGCCACCCATGACTCTTTGTAACTACCTTAACCAAAATCTCATGACGAGACCTTTCATGACTTTGAGACGAAAGTTTTGGTCTGTAATGAGGCTCCACCTAAGGGAGGCCCTTGTGCCTTCTCCCTCTGGTGTTATTCATGACACCCTTAAGGAAATCACGTTATGGGAGGGGTAGAATATTCGTATGCCAAAACTAGGAGCCCACCTTCTAAGGATATCATTCATATAATCTCATTTCCACTATCTCTAAACCCGCAAGGGTTACTCCCGGTATACTATAATCCCTAGCCTATAGGGTCTATCTTTCATAAGTCACAACCGATAGCATGTAAGGATTCTTCAACCATCCATTAGGCTATTACAATCCCTAGCTTGTAGGAATTCTCGTCCCTCAATTACCATCTCTAGCTTGTAGGGATTCCCCTTCGTCTTCTATGGTCTTTAATCCCTAAGGAGTTCCTATCTGACTCAATATCTAAGTCAGTGCAGGGTATCCGCATTTCCTTGTCTATCATTACCTTCGCCCTTAAGAAGTTTCAACCTGTCTCAATATTTGAGGCAGTGTAGGGTATCCCCATTTCCATGTCTATCATTATCTTCTCCCTTAAAAAGGTCCTACCTGTCTCAATGTCTGAGTCAGTGTAGGTGTGATACGGTGACAAAAGTGACTGTTATATATTATTTTGCGTTTGTGTTCGTAAATGTCACAGTAAGCAAGAGTCATCACCGTCTTTTCTTTTATCCAACAAAGGAAATGGTGAAAAGAACAGAAAAAATACCTTTTCGAGAGTTTTCTGAGTAAGGGGGTAGATTATGGAAAGAGAAGGTGTTAGCATCTTTTCCATCCGTAGTTATCTACGGGCTCTTAGAGGTTTGCTCATTTTTAAAATACCTTTGTGCTTTGTGTTTGAAAATATTTTGAAAACGCCTTAGTACGGAGAACTTTGTAATGTTTCTTGGGATAGTGGAGAAAATATACAAAGTGTTTTGAAATGTCTTTTGAAAAGTAGTTTTTGTGTAAGTGCAAAAATGTTTGAGCTTACTTCTAACAGCTATCTACTTTGTTACTCAAAAAGGGTCGTTCTTTTCCTCTTTTCCTTTAGACAGTGCTATCCTACTATTAGTGAGTAGGTAGCCTTGTCGTTGGGTGTTTTGAAGGACAATTGGTGGGACGTTACAGTCACGAAGGAAACTATTGGAGATGCTTTAGAAATTCTGTTTTAGGGACTAGATCATTTACCGAGAAGGCAACTGTAGGGTCATCGAAGGACTATGATCTTTTGATTTATGGGTCTTTGCTAAAGCATTCCTGCCCCATGACTGTTTTATTGAAGGCAACCAAAGTGGATGTACCTTAGAGGTGTATATGTGCAAGTGTGTTATGTTCAATTATTTTTCTGTCTTTTTGTTAAGTTTGCTAACGTTTGATTATCAGTCTTTTTATACACGCCTAGTTACTAGCAGTTAATATTTTGCAAAAATTAAAGTGAAGGAATTTGAATCTACGTTATTACAATACTTTGGGGAGTGGAATTACATTATACAAGGATGAGGGGAATAAAGCAGTAAATGTCCTAATTTTAATCTATTACATCCAATAGACAGATACAATAAGAGTAAAAATACGGAATTAAATAAACGCGCGTGAAATAGAAAAGACGTCTAAAAAATCCTAAGGAAAAGAAATCTTTTTTTGTTGTTTTTAGTATAAAAGAAAATAAATCCTAAGTCTATTTAATTTTAATTTTAAGAAAAAAAAAGTTAAAATAATTAATTTATTTATTTATAAATTAATTTAATTAGAAAAAAAAATTAGCCTAATGTTTTTTAGTGATTTTTTATTTTAATATTAAAATAAAAATAAGTCAATAAAGAAATGAACAAAAAAAAAGTAAAAATACAAATGGAGGCATCCTTCGATGCAGGGAGAGGTGGGGGCTTCGATTCAGAGAAGTGCATCTTGTATGTTTATTGGCAGACACTGAAGATGTCAGCTTCAAAGAAGCAATAAGAAACAAAAATTGGAAGAATGCTATGAATGAAGAAATTAAGACCATCGAACGCAATGATAATTGGGAACTAAGAGAATTACCAAATGGAAGTCAAACAATTGGTGTAAGGTGGGTGTTTAAGAAAAAGATGAATGCACAAGGTGAAATCAAAAGATACAAGGCGCGACTTGTGGCGAAAAGATACAGGCAGAAAGCAGGAATCGATTATGATGAAGTCTTTGCACCTGTTACAAGAATGGAGACAATTCGACCGCTCATATCTCTAGTTGCTCAATACAAATGGAAAATACATTAGATGGATGTCAAGTCAGCTTTTTGAACAACCCTTTGGATTCATGAAAATCGAAAATGAAGGAAAGGTGCTAAAGCTGAAGAAGGCACTTTATGGGATGAAGCAAGCACCACGAGCATGAAATACTCGAATTGACACATACTTCAAGAAAAATGGATTTCAGCAATGTCCATTCGAACATGCCTTGTATGTGAAAAAGAAAAAAGAGAAAATACTGCTTGTTGCTCTCTATATTGATGATTTGATTTTCTTGGGCAACAACAATCAGATGATCGAAGAGTTCAAAAGCACAATGACAAAAGAATTTGAGATGACTGACCTAGGCCTGATGAAATACTTTCTTGGTCTGGAGGTTCAACAGGAAGAAACAGGAATCTTCATCTCACAAGAAAAAGTATGCAAAAGATATCCTGAAAAAATTTAAGATGGATAGCTGCAATCCTATTTCGACACCAATGGAGTCAGGAGCAAAGCTTTCAAAATTTGATGGGGGAGAGCGTGTCGATGCAAACAAATTTCGAAGCTTGGTGGGAAGTCTTCGATACCTCACATGCACAAGGTCAGATCTTTCGTTGAGTGTTGGAATTATGAGTCGCTTCATGGAAGAACCAGTTGTTGCACACTTGACAGCTTTGAAGAGAATCCTTCGATATGTCTAAGGAATTGTGTCATTTGGAATGTTCTATTCGAAAGCAGAAGAATACAAGCTGACTGGCTACTCTGACAGCGATTGGTGTGGTGACATTGATGATCGAAAGATCACTTCAGGATATGTATTCTTCATAGAAAACATTGCTTTCACCTGGCTATCAAGGAAGCAACCCGTTGTAACTCTTTCAACTTGTGAAGCAGAGTATGTAGCAGCATCCTGGTGCGTATGTCATGCAATATGGCTAAGAAGACTGCTGAGCAAGATGGAATCGAAGCAGGAAGCTGCAACAATGATTCGAGTTGACAACAAATCTGCAATCGAACTGACGAAGAATCCAGTCAACCACGAACGAAGCAAACACATTGATGTTCGATTTTATTTCATTCGAGAACATGTGAAGGATGGAAGCATCAAACTGAAGTAAGTTGCAAGCAAAGATCAAGCAGCAGACATTCTCACAAAACCACTGTCGAAGGATCTTTTCGACAGAGGCAAGAAAATGCTAGGCATGATGAATCAAAGGAATATTTGAATTTATGGGGGAGTTTTGTTGGTTAAATTCAAATCAGTCTTGGATAAATCAAAAGCTAGATTCTCCTGGGCAGTGGAAAATTTATTCCTTAGGGACTTAGACATAATTATTGTTGTAAACTCTTCATATTCTATATTGTGATCATATATAAATCGCATTGTATCTCATATTAAAAATTAGTTTGACAAAATATATAAAGAAAATAAAATTTATAGTCCACTCTCGGTCTCTTTATATTTCTTCAAATGCAAGAAACTTTTCCATGTAGAGCGAACAATATTTTGCGGGAGGAAAAAAATGATGTAAAAACCTATACCTTCATAGAGCATACTTATTCCCCTCATCACGAGATATACAGTTTTGAATATCATGTTGACAACTTATATTTTCAGAGAGTAAATATAAAGTTGTAAAATTAGATTGGAGTTTTAATGTTATAGTATGTAATTATGATGTTATAAGCTGATATGTTTATGATGTTGTCTCAATAGATATCAAGGAATGGGAATATAAACATATGCCAAGTGATTACCTCCATCAGGATCAATAATACTATCTGCAAACATATCCGAAAAATAATAGGTCAGGTCTCAGAATAGTTAAAAGAAAATGAAATAATATATATATCTCAATGAAGCTTATATCTGCAGCAGGACCAATGTTACTCAATATTCTTTGGAGATCTTCTAATTTAACTGGACCAGAAGACGTTACATCGCTAGTTGCGTCCATACCCAGGTTATGCATGTCATATTGAAGTTGAATGGACACACCAAAGAATATAATATAAAAGCCCAATAAAAATTGAATACCAATATAATTTTACGCATAGCCCAATAAGAATTGAATAGAAAACAATCTATCCATAATTTTTTTTTAATTCTTTAGCATTAATAAGTAAATTAAAAAAAAAATAAAAAAATCAAATAATATATTAAGTAGTGATAGTTTTAGTAATTTTTCTAAAAATAGCATATACTGAAATAGCATGGGATCTGAAAATAACATATCTCTCACACTCACACATTATGCTATCTCACTTCTACACTTTTCTTCTTTTAACCTAAAATTTCTTCAATCCGAATTCATCGTTCTCTCCTCATCAATTATGGCTACTTAACAACAAGAAAATCCTTCTTAACAAATGGCCATAAAGTGTCCTGTTCCAGGATCCTCATCTGATCAACAACCTCTATGAATCTCTTGTAGGCTTTGTAAATTTAAAGGTAAGTGGATCGGATATTACTGAAGAACTAAACAATCAAGGTTGGGGGAGTTTACTTCAAAATATGTTTTGGTTCAATCTTAACAAAACTTGTAAAGGAATTCTGGAGGCATGCTGAAGCTAATGACATGTATATTGCATCCCATGTTATGGGTTCAAAGGTTGTTATTACAGAAGATCCATAGCAACCTTACTTGAAGTGGAAAAAGAAAGAGAAAAAAGGATTTTTCGAACGGACTCAAAATCCCCTTTTGTGCTCGATGTAGTAACCCCTGCAGTTTATACAGATGGCAAGCAAGGAACTTCTGAAGGAAAGTCATCCTTCAAATACACAGATCTTCACAAAAATATCTAAGTATGGTTTAAGATTATTCTGGGAAGTATACATCATAGATCAAACACCAGTTCTTACGATCATGTTAACACTTATGAGAAATGCATTTTGTACTTTCTAATGAAAGAAATAAAAGTGCATCTTCGGTTTCTTCTCTTCAATTATCTAAGATATGCTATCATATCAATGAGAAAAATCATATATGGGAAGTCCAAGAAAAGTTACATCCCTATGGGAAGATTGATCTTAGACATTCTGGTTGAAAGTGGTCTCATAGATCATCTCATTAAGCAAAATCGCATGGAAGGAATTGAAGCATTTACAGGAAAACCTTTTAATGGTAACAATCTTAAGACCCTACACTTTATTGAAAAATCGTGTCTGGATTAAACCAAATATTCCTGTAGATCTACAGATTGTTAAGACTCTTAGGATATTTGATATCCTTCCTTCACAGAGCTTGTTTCACCAAAGTCTCTAATGGAATATAACAATATCGTTGAAGCTGAATATAATGATAACTCGGAAATATCGATTAAGGTTAGTAAGAAATCATCTGATATTAAAAGGAAATCAGATTCTACCCAGAAGAATAAAAGAAAGCGCTTAATAAGAAGTATAAAACTTTGGAAAAAGAAAATTTTGTTAACATCATTGTATCTGCTTCTCAAGCTAGTATGTGTTTCGAAATTGTTGTATCTGGTCCTAAACTTGCTTAGGTCACTTCATCTATTTCTATACTACTTCCACAAACTTCTACCGCAACTACTACCTCCCTTCTAGACTCTTCATTTACACCTCCATTAAATTTTGATGCTCCTATATCAGAACCTAAATCCACTGCTCATCCAGCCTCAATTGAACCCTTTATCACCTCAGGCACTCCACCATCTCCAACACCTTATGATCCAAATAATGACAACATCATTGATGAAACCCATGGCTCAAATAACTCTGATGACACAATTTATGATGAAACTGGCTTTGAAAGGGAAAACAATTCCCAATCCTCTGAACTTCCTCCTCCAAATTTGAATTTAGAAGAAGTAATTGCTATCTAAAAGGAAGATGCAATAAGGAAAGTAAATGAGCTCGGAGAGGAATCTAGTTCCTGCATTGATTCTCCTTACTTGAACTCCATCTAGGATCAATTTAAGGAATGGATGGATAATGAGTTTCTCACAATCAGAAACCTTGATGGAAAGTTACAAGAAAAAATTGTCAAAGAAGCAAAAAAAGAGATATCTGGCTTTAGAAGCTAAGAGAAAGGAAGAAGAGGAAGCTTCTGAGAAAAGAGATGAAGATGCTAAGAAAAGGAAGAAGAAGAGGCTGCTGAGAAAAGGTGGAAGAAGAAGCTGCTAAGAAACAGGCTGAAGAAGAAGTTGCCAGAAAAGAAGCTACTGAGAAATCTATTGCATATAGTTATAAGGCTCCAGAAACTTCCATTATTCTACAAAATCTAGAAGAATTAACAAAGGAATAAGTACGAGTCAATGAAAAAAATTTATAAATAGAAAGCTTTCAAAATGAGCGTTTCATATTTTCTCAAGCAGATTCTTCAGAAACTTCCATCTTTTTCTAATACTTAGGCACTTCTAGGAAACCTTTTTGTGTTTCTATCTTATCCTATTTTTTCTCCTGTGCTCTCTATTTTCTCAATCAATGAAATATATTTTTTTGATTATGCCAGAAAAGGGAAGAAGTATACTGATGATTTTGATGCATACCTAATTCTCTAGATCTCATTGCTTACATTTATAATGATTAGAAGGGTATGTTGATTAAACTATGATAAAAGAAATTCTAGGACATCGAGTGTTAATAACGAACTTCAAATGATTAGAAGGGTCTGATAGATCAAGCTATGATAATGAACCTGTCTGATGATTAGAAGGTTCTGATGAAGAAAAAAGTTTTCATAAAGAAAACTCTGATAAATCGCTTCTTCATTCGCTTCAATCATAATTCTGGAAAATGTTAACCAAGCTCAGAAAAACCCTACTTTCTGATAAGGTCTTAAGTTTTAGAGTCAGGGGGGATTGTTTAACTCAGGGGGAGTTTTCTAAATAATGCTTAGATATACCTTCCTTCTAAAAACTGTAATTCTTAGACTCAGGGGGAGCTTACGCTAATCAAGGGAAGTTTTCTTCTTAAATCTAAATACAATTATGATATTACCATGTAAAATTGTTACATCAAAATACATAGTTTTGTCATCATCAAAAAGGGGGAGATTGGTAGAACAAGATTTGGATTCTATAATTAATCTCTGGGTTTTGATGATGTTAATTCTCTTAATTATATGATTGGCATTATGTTTGGTAAAACTAATATAACAACAATATGTTAAATTGGATTTTCTAACTTATAGATAAAACAGGTTGAAATTCTATTTTATAGAGAAACATGTTGAGATGATATGTCTCATCATCTGGAACAACATGTCGAATAAGATGTCATATGCAGGGTCATACGACATTGCACCTGTGCTGAGCTGGTTTGTTGGATTCTGTTATGATTTAAGAGATGTCGTATATTCTAGGAATATTATGAAATCCTATGTGGTGCTATTTTATAGGTCTGGAAGATTCAAGTCAAAATCAATAAGAATATGCACTTTCAAATTATGGAGATATATTAGGAAGAATATGATTGAAGACTAATTTTGTAGCAGAAGGTTCTGCTGATTTGTAACAGCCGGTGAGCTGTGATTTAAAGCCAAAATCAAGTTAGGAAATAGGTTATAAATAGAACCATTGTGTGATCGGTGGATCTGGAACTGACTGTTTAACGCTGGTTCGCGAAATGTCGCGGAAGCAAGAGTCGCCACCGTCTTTTATTTTCTCCAAATGGAAAGGACAAAAGCACAGAAAAATTCCTTAAAGAGATTGCTCTCGGTTCGGGAGGTAGATTATAGAAAGGGAAGGTGTTAGCACCCTTTCTATCCATGGTTATCCATGGGCTCTTAGATACTTGCTCATTTGTGTTTTCAAAAATGTTTGTTTGCTTTTCAATTGTGGGTTTTAAAAAAGTTTCTTTGAAAATTTCAGTTCGACTCTTGTATCGGTCCTCAAGAGTGTTTGAAAAATTGCTTTCGAAAGCTTTTTGAAAATGTGTTGGTGTGAAAAGTATTTTTGATTTGTTTTGAAATTAGAGCAAGTATCTAGAGTCGTCTACCTACCCTAAGGAATTCGTCTGTGTAAATGTCCTTTAAAGTAGTGCTATCCCACCATTGAGAGGTAGGTAGCACCACCGTTGGAGGTGTTCGGGTCAATTCGAGGTTCGGGACATGGTGATCACCAGAGCAATGGGAAGACACCTTAGAAGCTACCCTCATGCCAGGTTCCCGGATCATGAGGACTTACTAAAACATCCTCTACTCGACGATCACCTTTCGAGGCAAGGCAACAGTGAGGCGTACCCTAGGGGTGGTGTGTGCGATTTGTGTGTCGTTTTCAGATATTTGTCTTGTCATGTTAAAGTGATCTACGCTTGATTTTATTATGGTCAGTCATTCTTGCATGCTTTTTTGTTAACAGTTAAAAGTATTAGCGGGAAAGTAAATGCTAAGCTATTACAAATGGCGCGGGTCCACATCGCCAAAATTAAACCGGACCCGATTCGACAGAAAAATAAATAAAGCAAATAAAGTAAAGTAATTGAAAAGTGCGAGAAGTTTAAGTTACACAGCTTTGGGAGAGGTACATAATTATTTAAGCGATATAAAATAAATGTGCGAAATTAAACAATTAAGTCGAAAGGAGGGCGTTGGACCCTTTTGCAAAAATTAATGTTAATGAGGAATTAAAACTTAAAAATTAAAAGAGAATGTTTTTGGTGTTTTTTATGTTTTTAAAACTTAATGAAAAAGAGAATTAAGTAGAATTAAAATAAAAGGCAAACCCTAATTTTAGTTATTTTTTAATTTATTAAGAAATATTGAAATTTGACCTAATTTAAACCTAAGTTAATTTACATGCAAATTTAATTATAAAAATAAATAAAATAAATATTATTATAAAAAAGAATAATTAAAAAGGAATGAAAATTATTAATTAAACCTAATTCTATATTTTTTATATTTTTAATGTGAAAAGAATTAATATTAAAACCCTAATTCATGCTAAGTTTATTCATATACAATTATTTACAAAAAAAAATATTAAAATAAATATTTATTATGTTTTTCATCTTTTCTGATTTTTATGAGTTTTTTTTGTATTTTGCTAAAAATAATTAATTAAAGTAAACAATCAAGAAAATAAAATAATAATTAAAAATAAAATATAAGAAAAATAAAAAGACTTGCAAACCAGGGGGGGTGGAGGTCCCCAATATGGAGGTGTAACCCTGGAATGCTGGCCCAATAAGCTTTGGTCCGTTTGACCTTTCTGAATAGCATGCACATGCGTTGACCATGGTATATGATGTTCACCAATCCCAACCTTTGATTAGATCTCCAGATGAACGTGGCAAGGTTTGATCTGGGGCATATGGTGCGTCTACGTTACTGAAGTTGCATGGGAAACGTCATGGAAAAATATTATTGAAGTGATTCAGACCTGGGAATCGAACCCAGGTCACGTGTATTGCCAATGCTTCTGCTTACCAACTATACCAACCTACGCGCTTTGATATATAAGTAATAATCAAATAATATAAAAGAAAAACCAGGTTAGTGGGAGTCAGCGCGCGAATTTTCAAACGCACGTATCATGTGTTGCCACCACATCATCGTCTTCACCATCCCTGTAAAACAAAACACAAAGGCAACGGTTTTTCACGCGTAGTTTTAGGTGGCCTTTGGAAAAATAGCGAATAGGTCTCAGGGCTCTATAAATTGAGCGCGACTATGGATTACTCTTCGTCTGGACATGCTGAATCTAATGGCAATAGTCTTGAGTCTTAATTTTTCCTCTTTGCAAAAGCCCTAATTCCAAGCTCTGAAAACCCTAAAATTCACTCATGGCATATTCATATATACAGCGTAATGATCAAATTAAATGCATTGGTTAGATTTAGAATCAAATGAGGAACAAGAATCTATGAACAAAATGCTGTAAAAATGCTTAAAACGTGAAACACGATAATGGAATTTTCTTGATGCAGTCTGAGTCCCAGGTACCGATTCTTGGCGTTTGAGTGGATGTTTGTGGTTGGAACGTGATCAGCAATCCTTGAGGAAGCTATTGAAATAGTTTTTGTGCCTTGAATCACCTCCAAACAATGATTTCAGTTTTGAGTTTTATGGAGAAAATTTCAAGTTGGTAACGGCTTTTCTTGCGCAGCTTTCAGTCTATGGACATTAGGGTTGTGTTCATGTATTTGTATGGAGGCTATTAGGTCACAAAAACTCAATCAAAACTCTTGTAATCATTGATTGAATATTTGATTTTCTTCCATTATGTTTTCAATCTTTTTCACATGGTTTTTGTATCAATTAGCATCCAATCAAGCCAAATCTTTCCACATTTGAATGTGCACGAAATCCTGATGGCAAAACATGCATGAAAAGATTTATTAGGTCAAGTTAGATATTTTTCATGTATTTAAATAATTTAAATGAATTAATATGAATAATAATTCAAATAAATAAATAAAAAATGAGAAAATACTTCCCTTTGGGCCAAGTGGTCGTGCACATGCTTAGAATGATGAATCATGGAAGAAAAATGGGCCCATTAGCAATTTTAGGTCATTTGAAGTAGTGTTGACTTTTCAAAATATCCAAAAATTTCCCAACTTCCACAAGGCATAACTTGCTCAATTTTTAAGCTTTTCTCATGTTCTTGGACATTTTGGAAAGGTCTTTGAGTCCTCTAACCAATGCCTTTGGTCCCATGTCATTTTGATTTACCAATCTCAAGTTATGGCCTTTGACTTAAAGTCCCTTTTTGTTGACTTTTGAAAATGACCTATAATGTTGAAATTGATAACTTTTTGTGAGAGCATTTCTTGGACTTGAAGTATGAAGATGAGTTGTAGGAAATGTCTTTCTCTTCAAAATGAGCTTTGGATGGGATTTTTCTGATAATCCATGTGAAAGTTATGCCCTGGTCAATTTCAGTTGACTTTTTCAACTGTCCAAATATAGTAACTTTTGCATCTTGATGATTTTCTGAGCCAAACTTTGAGAATCATGATCAAGCATTGATCAAATGATGTTGGTGGCTTCAAAATGATATGTTGACCAAAAATTTGAACTTTTGACTGTCAAATGACCATTTTGCCCCTACAGTTGACTGTAGTGCAATTTAGGGTTTTGACTGTGCAATTTTGAGCTGAATGCCTTGGAACTTGATATGAGGATGTTTGACCCTATTTTTAGGCATATGAGACTTGATTGGGCCTTTGAAAACTTCCTCTTCTTGATCAAAACACAAACCCTAGTTTTGACTGTATAGGAACCCTTTGCACTGTGCAACCCTTGGGGAATTTTGTGACTTGGCTTGGCAATTTCTTGAAGAATATGGGAGGGCAAATTTTGGGGTACAACAGTTGCCCCTGTTCAATCTTCTTAAACCTTAGGATGCAGATTGGCCGACGTGCCTTTCGTAATCCGAAGGTGGAAGATGATTGAACACTAGAGTGCCCAGAAATTTGCGCTCACATAGTAGTGTGATGGTGGAATGGGCTTATAGATGCCATTTAGAGATTGTTGGGTAGGATGATGGGCTTATAGATGCCATCTGGATGTTGATTGCGTAGGAGATTCCTTAGCGAGAACCTGCATACCTGCAAAAGAACAAATGAGTACCTGACACGTTGCAGGAGCTGGTTTTCAGATGCTTGGCATAGATGTGTCCTGACTGGTTACAGGAGCTGGGTCTGGAGCTTCAAAAGATGATGAATGAACCCGGTATGGTTACTGCCTTAGCATGAATGGTAAGAGAACCTTGGGTGATTTTAACTTCAACAACGCTCGTTGAGAAAATCTTGGTGGGAAATACCATCTTCGCAGGATCAGAACGAGAACCATAGACCATTATAATCTGAAAGGGAATCACCTCACTCGCCGTCGGAGAGGGGAATTATAGGAAAAGGAATTGTCACCTCACTCACCGTCGGAGAGGGAACCATAAGAGACTATCACCTCACACTCACCGTCGGAGAGGGAAACATCTGAAAAAGGAATTACCACCTCACTCACCGTCGGAGAGGGGACCATAGGAGACTATCACCTCACACTCACCGTCGGAGAGGGAAACATCTGAAGAAGGAATTACCACCTCACTCGCCGTTGGAGAGGGGACCATAGGTTCTGCTGAATCTTTATCAGAAAAATCTATTGGGAATCGATTTAGCTGGACTAGAGAAGGCCTTGGACTGGATAAGAAATCTTTTGAGTTGATTAACTGAACCGGTCTAGGTCTTGAAATGTGATTGAGAATTTAAACTGCATCTTTCCTGAAAGGTAACAGTCAGTCATATGCAATGCATGATATAGGTCAAGCAATGATGTTCTCAACATAAATGAGATTTGTAAGATATGATGCGTCTATGCATGCTATAATGATGTATGTGATGTTTTATGAATGTTTTCGTCTAGGAAAGTAGATCCTTGACGGGTGCCGGGAAGTCATATCATGGGCTGATGTTGAAGAATAAGCTTTTACTTCCGCTGGGGATGATAGCTGCAAGAATACCGGTGGGAGAAGATGACTCCGTTGTGGAATAAACTTGGCAAATGGAAGATTCTGCGGGGAGAAAAGATACTCTAGCGACCATGCTGGGAAGCAATACTCTGTGGGAAGAGGGATGCCTTGCTGAGTGTTGATAATAATTTGCTGGGGATAAGGAGGCTTCGTTGACGACGCTCTTTCCGGGGCTTTTGGCTGAGGATAACCCAGTTATATCCTGTTAAAGAAATAACTCTTTAAATCAAGCCGGACGACGCGTTCGTGCTCTGCGAGGGGGGAAGCTTCCAGAATCTACTGGGGATAAGCTTACTGTTTGGGGATATGAGTTCCAATTTTCTTGGGGAAAACTGGGTTTGACTTTCTGGGGAAGTTTTGAACTGTAATATTGTAAGTTGAAAGAGGGAACCTATGTAGGGTTGCTTGATGTCGAGTTCGTGTAAAACTTCGTTTTTTGAAATGGAGAAGGAACCTGTGTAGGGTTACTTTGATGGGTTCGTGTAAAACTTCGTTTTTGGAAAAAGAGAACCTGTGTAGGGTTTCTGGGTGACGAGTCCATGTAAAACTGCATCTTGAAGAGGGGGAACCGGTGTAGGGTTGCTTGATAACGAGTCCATGTAAAACTACGTCTGGAGGAGGAGAACCTGTGTAGGGTTGCCTGGTGACGAGTCCATGTAAAACTGCATCTTGAAGAGGGGGAACCGGTGTAGGGTTGCTTGGTGAGGTAAGTTCATGTAAAACTTCTTGATGAACCGGGGTGAGGTTATCTTGAACTAAATCCATGTAAGACTTCTTGAGGAACCGGGGTTAGGTTACCTTGGGGTAAATCCATGTGAGATTTCTTGACGAACCGGGGTAAGGTTACTGGGGACGAGTCCATGTGAGACTTCTGGGGGAACCGGGGTTAGGTTACCTTGAGATAGATCCGTGTGAGATTTCTTGACGAACCGGGGTAAGGTTGCTTCGGGATAAGTTCGTGTAAAACTTCTGGATGAACCGGGGTAAGGTTGCTTGAGATAAACCCATGTAAGATTTCTAGAGGAACCGGGGTAAGGTTACTTGATGAGTTTGTGTAAAAACTTTTTGATGAACCGGGGTTAGGTCATCTTGAGCTAAATCCATGTAAGACTTCTGGAGGAACCGGGGTTAGGTTACCTGGATAAGTTTGTGTAAAAACCTTTTGATGAACCGGGGTTAGGTCATCTTGAGATAGGTCCATGTGAGACTTCTGGAGAAACCGGGGTTAGGCTACTTGGATAAGTTTGTGTAAAAACTTCTTGATGAACCGGGGTTAGGTCATCTTGAGATAGGTCCATGTGAGACTCTTGGAGGAACCGGGGTTAGGTTACTTGGATAAATCCATGTAAGATTTCTGGAGGAACCGGGGTTAGGTTACTGGAGATGAGTCCATGTGAGACTTCTGGGGGAACCGGGGTTAGGTTACCTGGATAAGTTTGTGTAAAAACTTCTGGATGAACCGGGGTAAGGTTACTTGTGGAATAAGTTCGTGTAAAACTTCTTCTGAAAATTGAGAAGGAACCGGTGTAGGGTTGCATGATTTTGATTAAGTGGATGATTGTCCTGTTTGGTCTCGGACGTTAGCCCACGATCTGGAATTCGTAGAGGTAGATGGTAATCATCCTTATGTTGATCTGTCCTTTGTACTTTGGTTGACAGAGCAGTTGGATCGCCTGGATAACTCATTCCTGCCCCTGTTTCGGAGGTGAGGGAAGAGGATACCTGTGTTGATGGTTGAAAGATATTCGGGTAGACAAGTGACGAGATGCCGGAACATAGTCATACGCTTTTGATCCCTAACTTTTGCCTGGACCGCCCTTTCGGGTTTTCAGTCCATCGGGATACCTATTTTTGCCCAAGCCGCCTTTTCAGGTTTTCGACTTGCCGGGTGTACATATTTTTCGTTTCATCCCTTATTTTTGCCCGAACCCTTTTGGTTCGCCGGGAAGCCCTTATTTTTGCCTAGATATGTCGACCTAGCGGGTCTTTGATTACGCGTAGTACTTTTCCGACTATGTTCACGCTCTCAGAATGCAGGGAGTTGCCCCTGTTGGAAGTATTCTGCCATGCCCCAGATAATGGGCAATGCTCCTACTGTGCCCCTTGATTGGAGGTACTTCTGTTCACAAGGTGTTCATCGTGCGAATTTCCCTGCTGTTCAAACAAATAGTCATATGCAAACAAGGTTATTTTAAGAATGCAAAAGCCTATGTCTGTCTTGAATTTTGAAAATGCATTTTTTGTAATACAGCGCGGTGTCAACTCAAGATTTTACAGCAAACCTTCAGGAGTCAGGATACCTTCGTAACAGTATGCTTTCGAACTAACCCATGCTTCAGCTAGGACTTTTAAGGGTTATATCGTGGCCTGGTTCACGGTTTAAGAAACAAAGGATAAAGGCTCAAATTATTTGTACCCACCCACTCTTCGTGATGTTCTCCAAACCTAAACTCAGTTGATCGTGCGTTAGACCTTGCTTGAGTCTTTGCTTTGATGTTCCAATAATGGGTCAGATGTTGATGATTTCTTTTGAATAGGCAGTCGTTTTTTGCTTTGGTTGTGAGACCTCTTGCTGGATTTTTGTTATCCCTTTCTTTTTTTTTGCCTGAACTGTTTCCTTTTTGGAATTACAGTCAGCGGGATGCCCCAGTTTGGTAAATCTTCTTTATTGGTTTTGACTTTTTGGGCTTTTCATTTATGATTTTTTTGATGATGACTGCCTGTCCTTATGATTATTCGGAACCATCACTGTCTTTTGTTTTTGAAAAAACTCATTTGGTGCCATTCATTGTGCACTTGGATCAACTGAGAGAACTACCCTGCCCCAGGTTATGATTAAGGGTTTTGATTTTCGAAAATAAAAACTCCTACTTCTTTGGCTCTGATGGGTTGACGAGGGATTATCATCCTTATAACTCCAGTGTTTAGGGATTGAAACAATGCCTGTACCTCATCAGCGGGGTCTGTTCGAAAGCATACTGTAAATTATGGTATCGTTTTCGTCATCCTCCCTCAAGAGGTTTAGAATTTTCAATTAAGAGTTGACCATTGCAAAAATATGAAAGCAGTTTTAAGCATAGTAAACATAATTAAATCAAGACAGACATGTGTAATGCATTCATGAAATAAAAGAGTTTAACATGATAATTGTTTATCTGAACAAGAAAAGAAAAATACAACTTGAATTCAAATGAACAAAAATCTCTCGATCCTAGCCATGTTTTGGCAATGGAGCAGTGATCACGTTGGGAATCTCGGCAGGCTCGAACTCGATCTCTTTGGCATCAATCATGTTCTGAATCTTGTACTTTAGTGCCCAACAGTCCTCAGTATCGTGCCCCGGGCTATCGGAATGATAAGCACATCTGGCTTCTGGATTGTAGCTAGGAGAGGAGGTCTTAGGATTGGCAGGAGGGTTGATCACTGCAATCAGGTTCATCTTCAACATGTGTTGCAGTGCTTGTGACCATGGCATGTTAATGTTGGTGAACTGCCTTTTAGGCCCGTCCGGCCTTTGCTGGTTTCCCCTTTGTGGTTGGCGGCGTGGTGCAGAACCAGAGATCATGACTGCCCCTGCATGTTGATCACGGCGACTCCTTTGACTGTATGCAGCATTAGATTCCTTCTTTCCCGTGTAAGGCTTTTTATGAATATCAGAAGGTGTGGCCTCTTGAATTTTCCCACTCTTGATACCAGCTTCAATTCTTTCGCCGGTCAGGATGAGGTCAGTGAATCCAGCAGATGAATTACCAATCAGGTGGTTGAAGAATGGCCCGGATAGGGTCCCCAAGAACATATCAACGAGTTCCCGGTCAGTTAATGGAGGTTGTACCCTTCCAGCAAGGTCTCTCCATTTCTGTGCATACTCTTTGAAACCTTCGCCTGCACCTATAGACATTCCCTGAAGCTGAGTGCGTGTGGGAGCAAGGTCGGCATTGTACTGGTAATGTTTGTAGAAAGCAGTGGCTAAGTCTTCCCAGGTACGGATGTTGGCTCCATTCAATTGATAAAACCACTCGAGCTGAGTCCCTGAAAGACTCTCTTGGAAGAAATGGATCCATAAGTTTTTGTCAGCTGTATAGGGTTGGATCCTCCTTGTGTAAGCCCTGAGATGCAACTTAGGACAGGATGCCCCGTCGTATTTAGCAAAGGCAGGTGCCTTAAACTTGTGCGGGATTACTACCCCAGAAGACAGACCTAGATCCTCGAAGTCCAGGCCGGGCACTTTTTGTATCTCCATAGCACTGAGCCGGTCTTCTAACTGTTTGTATTTATCCTCAGCCGGAGGGTATTGTTCGTTGTTGAAATCTGTCTCGTTGTCGGAGACCACTGGACTAGGCACCTCCCTCTCATGGTGACTGCTTTCCCTCACAGATGGAGTAGTCCTCTCAGTTTCAGTCTGCGGTGTATTCCCAGATCTGCGTCTAGGGCTGAACAAAACAGTCCTCTTCTTCTTCTTTTCCTTATTCAAGAGGAGAGCTTTCAGATCTTGTTGCCCCTGGGTCAAATTCATGATCAGCCCTTGGAACTGGGCGTTCTGAGCCTGGAGGGCCTTGATAGACTGCTCAGCTGATGATTCAGGATTCATGACGATCGGCTGAAATAAACAACGAAGAAGGGTAAGCAATCTGTCAAAGGGATACCTGCAATGCAATGAGATGTATGATATGCATGCAATGATTTCAAGGATCTCGCGGGGTAAACAGAGAAACTTGTTAGAGTTGAAAACCGGTAACTTGATTGGAGAAACTTCCTGTTGCAGAAAATCCCTCTTCAAGGGTCAAAGGCTCACCATATCCAGTGGGTCATAGCCCCTGACAGCCTTGGCTAGAGGAAAAGAAATCCCTTTTGCCCCTTGCTGGGACAGTTGATTCACCATGACCTGCATCACAAGCCCTTGAGGTCCTTGAAATAGGTTAGAATGTATGCAATGGTATGATGTTATGGTATGCATGGGGTAATGTAGGTAACCCTGTTACGAGTCCTAATTAAGGACTACAAACCAAAACCTGCAAGAAACTTAGGGTACTCTGTTATGAGTCCTGCAAGAAACAAGTGTCAGGTAACAAGCATGCAGATAGTCAAGTACGAAGGCACACAAGTCACACAAGAGAAGCCCTTAGAGTTTAGGCCAGCATGGGGTCTGGGTATTACCCTCTTGGAGTTGGTGGGTTCAACCTGTCCTATCAAAGTAACCGGGTTCTAAGGGTCCCAATATCACTGGATTGCTTTCATTGTTCATCGTTTCGATTTAGCCACTCAACTGGCGACCGAAATATTCCAGGAAAGCAACCCTCAATTGAATGTAGTATCGAGTATCAACCAACCTCGGACTGCACCAAAGTCAGTTATCTCACTACCCTAAAGAGGCCAAGATAGTTCAATTAAGGTTCCTGAGGTCTGTTGATGCTTCACGACACCACGCGGAGGCCCCGTACTCTCCTTGACTGAACTCAAGGGTTACCGGTACACACCAAAGTGCCACATCAACGTAGCAGACTGTTTCAACCATGTCGGTATACCCCGCACAGTTCCCTCACAGCCTTGTTGCTACTTTCTAAGAAGGTATCCCCCAGATCCGGGTTTAGGATCTATAGAACTCCCAAGCAAGTCCCACAATAATAAAGCAAGCAAAGAAAACAATTGAAAACACAGTTATGAACTATCCCTAAGGTACACCTCACTTTATAAAGAATCCCCAGCAGAGTCGCCATTTCTGTGATCGGTGGATCTGGAACTGACTATTTAACGCTGGTTCGCGAAATGTCGCGGAAGCAAGAGTCGCCACCGTCTTTTATTTTCTCCAAATGGAAAGGACAAAAGCACAGAAAAATTCCTTAAAGAGATTGCTCTCGGTTCGGGAGGTAGATTATAGAAAGGGAAGGTGTTAGCACCCTTTCTATCCATGGTTATCCATGGGCTCTTAGATACTTGCTCATTTGTGTTTTCAAAAATGTTTGTTTGCTTTTCAATTGTGGGTTATAAAAAAGTTTCTTTGAAAATTTCAGTTCGACTCGTGTATCGGTCCTCAAGAGTGTTTGAAAAATTGCTTTCGAAAGCTTTTTGAAAATGTGTTGGTGTGAAAAGTATTTTTGATTTGTTTTGAAATTAGAGCAAGTATCTAGAGTCGTCTACCTACCCTAAGGAATTCGTCTGTGTAAATGTCCTTTAAAGTAGTGCTATCCCACCATTGAGAGGTAGGTAGCACCACCGTTGGAGGTGTTCGGGTCAATTCGAGGTTCGGGACATGGTGATCACCAGAGCAATGGGAAGACACCTTAGAAGCTACCCTCATGCCAGGTTCCCGGATCATGAGGACTTACTAAAACATCCTCTACTCGACGATCACCTTTCGAGGCAAGGCAACAGTGAGGCGTACCCTAGGGGTGGTGTGTGCGATTTGTGTGTCGTTTTCAGATATTTGTCTTGTCATGTTAAAGTGATCTACGCTTGATTTTATTATGGTCAGTCATTCTTGCATGCTTTTTTGTTAACAGTTAAAAGTATTAGCGGGAAAGTAAATGCTAAGCTATTACAAATGGCGCGGGTCCACATCGCCAAAATTAAACCGGACCCGATTCGACAGAAAAATAAATAAAGCAAATAAAGTAAAGTAATTGAAAAGTGCGAGAAGTTTAAGTTACACGGCTTTGGGAGAGGTACATAATTATTTAAGCGATATAAAATAAATGTGCGAAATTAAACAATTAAGTCGAAAGGAGGGCGTTGGACCCTTTTGCAAAAATTAATGTTAATGAGGAATTAAAACTTAAAAATTAAAAGAGAATGTTTTTGGTGTTTTTTATGTTTTTAAAACTTAATGAAAAAGAGAATTAAGTAGAATTAAAATAAAAGGCAAACCCTAATTTTAGTTATTTTTTAATTTATTAAGAAATATTGAAATTTGACCTAATTTAAACCTAAGTTAATTTACATGCAAATTTAATTATAAAAATAAATAAAATAAATATTATTATAAAAAAGAATAATTAAAAAGGAATGAAAATTATTAATTAAACCTAATTCTATATTTTTTTATATTTTTATTGTGAAAAGAATTAATATTAAAACCCTAATTCATGCTAAGTTTATTCATATACAATTATTTACAAAAAAAAAAATTAAAATAAATATTTATTATGTTTTTCATCTTTTCTGATTTTTATGAGTTTTTTTTGTATTTTGCTAAAAATAATTAATTAAAGTAAACAATCAAGAAAATAAAATAATAATTAAAAATAAAATATAAGAAAAATAAAAAGACTTGCAAACCAGGGGGGGTGGAGGTCCCCAATATGGAGGTGTAACCCTGGAATGCTGGCCCAATAAGCTTTGGTCCGTTTGACCTTTCTGAATAGCATGCACATGCGTTGACCATGGTATATGATGTTCACCAATCCCAACCTTTGATTAGATCTCCAGATGAACGTGGCAAGGTTTGATCTGGGGCATATGGTGCGTCTACGTTACTGAAGCTGCATGGGAAACGTTATGGAAAAATATTATTGAAGTGATTCAGACCTGGGAATCGAACCCAGGTCACGTGTATTGCCAATGCTTCTGCTTACCAACTATACCAACCTACGCGCTTTGATATATAAGTAATAATCAAATAATATAAAAGAAAAACCAGGTTAGTGGGAGTCAGCGCGCGAATTTTCAAACGCACGTATCATGTGTTGCCACCACATCATCGTCTTCACCATCCCTGTAAAACAAAACACAAAGGCAACGGTTTTTCACGCGTAGTTTTAGGTGGCCTTTGGAAAAATAGCGAATAGGTCTCAGGGCTCTATAAATTGAGCGCGACTATGGATTACTCTTCGTCTGGACATGCTGAATCTAATGGCAATAGTCTTGAGTCTTAATTTTTCCTCTTTGCAAAAGCCCTAATTCCAAGCTCTGAAAACCCTAAAATTCACTCATGGCATATTCATATATACAGCGTAATGATCAAATTAAATGCATTGGTTAGATTTAGAATCAAATGAGGAACAAGAATCTATGAACAAAATGCTGTAAAAATGCTTAAAACGTGAAACACGATAATGGAATTTTCTTGATGCAGTCTGAGTCCTAGGTACCGATTCTTGGCGTTTGAGTGGATGTTTGTGGTTGGAACGTGATCAGCAATCCTTGAGGAAGCTATTGAAATAGTTTTTGTGCCTTGAATCACCTCCACACAATGATTTCAGTTTTGAGTTTTATGGAGAAAATTTCAAGTTGGTAACGGCTTTTCTTGCGCAGCTTTCAGTCTATGGACATTAGGGTTGTGTTCATGTATTTGTATGGAGGCTATTAGGTCACAAAAACTCAATCAAATCTCTTGTAATCATTGATTGAATATTTGATTTTCTTCCATTATGTTTTCAATCTTTTTCACATGGTTTTTGTATCAATTAGCATCCAATCAAGCTAAATCTTTCCACATTTGAATGTGCACGAAATCCTGATGGCAAAACATGCATGAAAAGATTTATTAGGTCAAGTTAGATATTTTTCATGTATTTAAATAATTTAAATGAATTAATATGAATAATAATTCAAATAAATAAATAAAAAATGAGAAAATACTTCCCTTTGGGCCAAGTGGTCGTGCACATGCTTAGAATGATGAATCATGGAAGAAAAATGGGCCCATTAGCAATTTTAGGTCATTTGAAGTAGTGTTGACTTTTCAAAATATCCAAAAATTTCCCAACTTCCACAAGGCATAACTTGCTCAATTTTTAAGCTTTTCTCATGTTCTTGGACATTTTGGAAAGGTCTTTGAGTCCTCTAACCAATGCCTTTGGTCCCAT
The DNA here is from genome assembly GCA_948472305.1 of Vicia faba. NCBI lineage: Eukaryota > Viridiplantae > Streptophyta > Magnoliopsida > Fabales > Fabaceae > Vicia > Vicia faba. The sequence goes on along the minus strand of OX451735.1, from coordinate 387,767,190 downwards.
GTCATTTTGATTTACCAATCTCAAGTTATGGCCTTTGACTTAAAGTCCCTTTTTGTTGACTTTTGAAAATGACCTATAATGTTGAAATTGATAACTTTTTGTGAGAGCATTTCTTGGACTTGAAGTATGAATATGAGTTGTAGGAAATGTCTTTCTCTTCAAAATGAGATTTGGATGGGATTTTTCTGATAATCCATGTGAAAGTTATGCCCTGGTCAATTTCAGTTGACTTTTTCAGCTGTCCAAATATAGTAACTTTTGCATCTTGATGATTTTCTGAGCCAAACTTTGAGAATCATGACCAAGCATTGATCAAATGATGTTGGTGGCTTCAAAATGATATGTTGACCAAAAATTTGAACTTTTGACTGTCAAATGACCATTTTGCCCCTACAGTTGACTGTAGTGCAATTTAGGGTTTTGACTGTGCAATTTTGAGCTGAATGCCTTGGAACTTGATATGAGGATGTTTGACCCTATTTGTAGGCATATGAGACTTGATTGGGCCTTTGAAAACTTCCTCTTCTTGATCAAAACACAAACCCTAGTTTTGACTGTATAGGAACCCTTTGCACTGTGCAACCCTTGGGGAATTTTGTGACTTGGCTTGGCAATTTCTTGAAGAATATGGGAGGGCAAATTTTGGGGTACAACACATTGTAACTTAGAAAAGGTATCATTCGTGTTTTGAAAATATGTAATCATTATAGCTGAGTCTGTGTGACACTCTCTAGGAGAGTTGGTAATCCACTCGACTTGTGAGTTAGACTGTGTTACATAGTTGTTATATGTGTTATTATTCTCACTCAGAAGCCTTTAGGTAATGAGTTGAGTATTGTTCTTTAAGGAAGCTTTTAAGAAACTCCAAGTTGTGTTCTTAGCTAAGAGTCTTAGCCAGGTATTGTCATGGAAGTGTTTCTTCTGTTTTGTTGTTATGGAAGTGTTTCTTCCTGTTTTGATCTAATCGTTGTCTGTGATTAAAGGGGATTTGAGGAGGGCCTCATACCTAGGTGAGTCTTAGGTAGAAGTATAGCATGGGTAGTGGTTAAGTGAGAAGTTGTAAACGGGGGAGTTTAGCTTTGAATTCATATTATCATAGTGGACTTGATCATGGCCTGGTATGCCCCCATAGTAGGAGAGTTGCTCCAAACTGAGTTAACAATTCTTGTGTGTTGTTTATGCTTTTAAGTACTGTTTTATATTGTTTATACCTTGCTTGTGTTGTTTAAGTCAGATCAGATGTCCCAACATGTCATAGGACATCTGAAGTTTGATATACCAAAATTTCAATTGGTATCAGAGCAGGCATCTTGTTCTATTTCTGGGTGAGATCCTGGGAAGATATTTTCTGGTCATGGGCACGAAAGGAAGTATTTACTGAAAAGTTGTTTGAACTTGGATAATTTATATTGTTGTTTGAATGGTCCCTTGAAGTGGAGGATGGACTATTCATGACAGGGTGTGTATTGGACCTGTCTGTTGTTGTTGGGTATGTAACTTTGGTGAGAGAGCTGTTGTGTTAGGTTTGACTTATTTTCAAACCCATGTTATCCTGTTGTATGGTGCGAGTGCAAGGATATAATGTTTCTTCGTAAAGGTTGTCGAGGAGGATTTTATTTGTGTTTCGTTACATTTGTTCTTCTATTAAAGTCTATCATGTGATAGTGTGGATGATAGCTTTAACAAACCTATTAAAGTGGCCAAAGATACTTGAGGATTATCTCAAGTCCACTCATAAAGGAACTTTTTATATGAGTTTGTTGAAAAGAGAAGCAATTTATTTTTGCTTCCAACCATAAAAGGCTTATCTCTAGCCTTTAATAAAGGATCTTTTTGGTGTATTCCTTGGAAAGATTTTATACCAAATGTTGGAACATCTCGTCAATAGGGTGTGCAGATCCCCGTTTCTTAGAAGATGCTCTAGGCGTTAAACAAATGGGTGTTAATCACATATGCTTAGAGCCTACTCCTGATTTGAAAGAGGAGGCATCTGGGTTATGTATCTAAGATGTTTTGTCCAGGAAACATGTCTTAGATAATTGTGCAGATCTTGGTGGATGATCAACATATTATTTTCTCCTTGGATCGGTTTATTTTTGATCATAGTATATAGGAGTACAAAGGTTGAGTTATTTTTGGAGATTTGTTATGCCAACCAGACTCTATATGAAGGTCAAGCTCAAATGTCAAGGACCTTCTCTCAGTCATCTAGCAAATCCTTCTGATCAAAGGATCCAAATACTATGGAATATTGTTTGTGGCCATGGAACAGATTCTGTTTAAAGGGGATTCCTTGCTGCTATAGAGTTGGAAGACCTTGAAGATATGTCATATGTAATGTCTTAACATCTTAGTGTTAAGAATTTATTTTTCTCAACATGTCTGGAAGGTTTTCTTCATAAATAGGATAGCGGTTGTTTACTCAAACTTGACATCACTATCAAGTCTATGAAAGCATTGAGCTCTTGTTCTATAGTGGAAGATACATCCAAGGGATTGTATGCATTGGAGTTTTGTCAACCTGATTTAAGTGGTTAATTGGTGTCTGCAGAGTGGAAGTGTCATCTGAATCACTTAGGGTGAGCATTTTAGTGTTTTTTGGAGTAAGGATAAGTGTTGTTTGTGGCATAAAAGGGTAATGGCCCTTATTAAAATAAAGCATGATTATTTTCTCTTTAATGTTTGTTTGTGATGTTTCTCCTTAAGTTGTGGTTTAGTTGTGTGATGTCCTTACATAATGGAACATTTGTTTCTGCGTGGATTAAAGGGCATCCTTGTATCTTGAAGAATTGGGAGAAGCATATTTATTCTGAAAAATCTATGTATCTGTGTGGTATGATGCCATGTTTATTGAAGTTTTCTCCATATACCTATTAAAGGGAATCTCCTCTATAGGTGCAGAAGGTTGGCGTCCAACATCTCAAAGTCAGACAGGAGGTTTGAACATTAGAAGAAGATCATTGAGATGTATAATATACAGGTTCCTGCATGTGGTTATGATCCGAGTTTGAAGGTTGATCACCTACTGATGGTTGATCCTCTTGTATCCCTTGCAAGAGTGGTGTATGGATTACTATGGGTATTATCTCAAAATCCATAGTAAATGATCAATTCCATGTGTTTTAGACTGATGTTAGGACTGATGTTGGAACATCCTTTTTGTTCTTTTCTTCTTCAACCAAAGAAGTTTTTGGGTTTGTTCATGGTGGGGTGTAAGGTCAAGCCATTGGCCTAATTTGGAAACAATCAATGGTGTGAATGGGTGTCATAACTATTTGTCATGAAGATAAATCAGCTGGTTCTAGAGGTGTGCAAAAGATTGATGTTAGACCAATTGTCCTAACTAGTGTGAGAAGGTAGTATCATTTGACTAGTGCAAATACTCATACAAGAGTTGAGTATTTGTCCGTCCTTTGTTGAGGTTATGCATGTGACTGTTGATGAATACTTTGACAGGACTTGAGTATTTGTCTGATGTGTTAGTGCAAGTCTGCAGTCAGAACCTTATGATTCAGAAGGAGTATAGAGAATTTATTTTTCTCTATGTGGCTGTGTTGAGTAGCTTGGGATAGGAAGCTGCTAACTACTGAGAGTTTATTTCTCTTTGTGGTGCTCTGGTGTGTGACAACTTGAATTGGCTGCTGAAGGTGTGTCATTGGATATCCTATAGTGTCAAAGACTTCTATGCAAATAATAAGACCTATGGATGATGCTTTTAAGAACCAGAGCGTTTGGGGTCTATGATGGGAAGCTGGAGTCCCAAATGATGTTGTAACATCATGTTTGTTGGTGGATGTCTTTGGAAGAAGCTTGGGATTGTGCATGTGGAGTTGGATGCTCAAGCATGATCGTCAGAAGAGGCATTTCTAACTATGTGGATTAGAATATGGATATTTTGATCTTTTTTTTAGTAGTATGTTCTGGAAATGCATAACTATGTGGATCAGTAACTAGTAGTGGATGTAAGGGAAGAGGATTTGTGTTAGATGATGTGATCTGATTAGAGGGGTTTTGAAGAAACCCAGTATGCATGATATCTTGCCTAATCTGAAGGTCATGATATTGTGTGGATTTGAGGGGACATTTTTTTTCTTTCATGTCCTTGTTAAGATGGAGAAGTCAGAGGGCTTTGATGTGCTCTCAAGAAGCTAGAGGATCTGGTGTGTTTTCACATGGGTGTGAATATGTTCAGCTAATATGTGATGATGTGGTCCTTTGTTATGAGCATGTGATAATCTTCATGTATTTTCATCTGGTGATGAAGTGGTTATGTTCATCAGGAGCCATGGTTATCCATGACATGAGGAGTAAAGCACCTGTCTGTGGTTTGTTGTTGTAGTGGTGTAGTTACTGTGAAGCTTGCATGTGTCTCAAGCATGTGGATATTATGTACCTCATTATGTTTTGATTCCAGACAACATATCATAACATGTGGCTACTGAATATGGTTATCTATGCCCTTAACAGGGTCTGTGTGACTGTAGCTGATTGGTATTGTCCTACATCTAAGAGACATTGTTTGTGTCTGGGAGAATTTATTTCTCTGTAGAATTTGAAGGAGCCCGGTGGATGGTATGTTAAATGAAGAGAGATATCACACATGTGATGTTTTTATATCTTGGTTTGTGTCACTCTTGTTGGATGAAATAAGTGCTCTTAGAGTCTAGAGGAAGGCGTGGTAATTATGCTTCCGTGCATATGGGTAAGTTTGGGTATTATCTTAGACTGGGTTGATGAAGAAACTTGTTTGTGTGGTGTGACAATGTCTCACAAGATGTCAGGACAAGACTTTTTTCCTTGGGATCAACAAGGAAATATTTTGGACAGTGGAATCTATACACGTCAGGAGGGTGTGTAAAATCTGATTGTTGACTGTGTATGGGAAACTGTCATTTACAAAAGAACCGGTCCAGAAACTGTCAATTTTTTTTGGATTGTGCACATTTATGCTTGATGTAGTTTTTCTTCCTAGAATAAGTTTCTTGACCAAGACCATCGTTACAATCTAGGTTCGTTATTTTTTAAGTATATGATCGGGCATTTATAGAAGTCATTTTCTTCTCTTCCTTCACCTTATGTTTGTTTGTTGTTTAACATAGTGCTCATATCCTTTGTCCGGGTATGGGTGAGTTTTGTTTGGGTCTAGCTTTGTAAAGGGTTTGTTTGTCACTTTTTGGGAAAAAATGGGGAAGAAAGGTTTTGTTCAGATGTTGAGTCTGATGTATGTTTTTGGGGAAGTTTTGCAAAGATATCAAATCAGAAGTTCTGTGGTTCTGTGAATATGTGAGAGTTTATTTCTCTCCATTGCTTTCAGGTGTTTAGAAAAACCTGAGTAAGCTGCACCGACAGTGTGTTCTAATGGGAGCTTCTTAAAAGGATTTTTATGCACAGGGAGTCCTTTAAATAATAGATCAAGAACCAGTTTGATTGGATTCTGTATTATGGAGCTGATATCCCACATGGCGTCTTAACTTCATGATTGTTGATGGTTGTTTTGTTTAACTGCTTGGGATTGTGCATGTGATGTTGGATGCTCAAGCATTATTGTCAGAAGTAACATTTCTGACTAGGTAGATTATAATGTGGAGAAGCTAATCCTATCTATTGTAGTATGCTTGGGGAATGCATGACTACTTTGTTGAAGACTCCTCTAGTATCAACAATTACTAGTGGATATAAAGGCAGAAGACTGCTGACAGATACTAAGGTCTGAGCAGAGTATTTTGAGGAGGTGTTTTTTTTTCTTTTGCTGCAATTCACTCCATAAAAGGTTTGGATATTAGTAAAGCTTTTAAGCAAACTAAGATTTTTGGAGTTTGTGAGTGACTTCACACCTAATATGCATGACACTCTTCCTTTTCAAAAGGTCATGATACAAAGTGTGATTATGAAAGGACAATATCTAGATGTGTCCTTGAAGAAGTCAGAGTTCCTGGAAGTATTCTCAAGGAGTGAGAATATCTGACTCTGGTTTGACTCTACTGAGGGAGTCGAGGTTCAGCATATGCGGGAAATTCTGAAGTATTTCATCTAGTACTCAAGCTTTCATCTTCAACTAGAGTATTGGTTATTCATGACAGAGGGAGTCATGTATTTTTCTGTGGATTGTTGTTGCAACAATATAGATTTTCTTAGAGTGTTGTTCTAGCTTGTGGAGATCTTATGCCTCTTATGAGGATGTTGTTGCAAATGGTTTTAAACACAGAATCGTCACTCTTAATTTTTATCCTAAGGAAGATAATATAAAGGAATAACCCTAAAAAGTTTAGAGATTCTAGATTGTTGACTCGGTTCTAGACGAAGGGAATATGTTATGCACCCCTCTTCTACCTTGTTCTGAATGATACTAGGTTTAGAAGCATAATTTTTAGGAAATAGGGTTTTAATTATTTATTAGGGGAAAAGGGTTTTAATTTTAATTAGGGGGACTCGCCATAATTTTAATCGTATGCCTATGTATCCTCTTAGGAGGAATCAGAGTCTCATTTCGTAGTTCAAGGTGTTTGGTTGGTGTTTTTTTTATAGGATTGTGTAGAATTGCTTTCGAATTTGTCCTTGAACCTTGTCTGGGTTTGAAGGTTGAGTGATTGTAGACGCAATTCGCAGTTAATTTCGATAACAATTCTCCTTAATTCTTTTCTGAAAATAATTTTGGATTTTGATTATGTTAGTTGAAAAATATTTTGATGTTGGTTAGTTGTATTAAGACGTAGAACGGAGAGTCTGATATAGTCTCATCATCACGTGGCCAGATATTGGCTACGTGTCATTCGCGGATGGACTATTTGATGAATTACGTAGATTTAAATTGTTTGATTTGAATAATAAATTGGTAGATGATCTGTCGAACAATTTAATTAATCAAAGATGGATATCCTATTATTTATAGAATGTTTGAATTAATTTAATTTGAGAAAATATTTGAATATATATAAGTATAGTAATTATTTTTGTTATTTTTATATATTTTTAGTCATAAACAAAATTAGACAACTTAATTGATCTAACTAACTAAATTAACTAAAAATAAAATAATTAATTAATTACATTAGATAAATAAAAGGAAAGAATTTAAATAAATGGGCTTCAGGTGTAAAAAGAGAATTAGAGAGTTAGAACTAGTGAAGGTAAGGCCCAAAGTCTACTTAATTTGATCTAATTAAACCCTAGTTAAATATACCAAACAATAAATGAAAAATAACCAAAAAAATTTAAAGCACAAACAGTAAAGCAACATGTGAGGGTTGTGCCTCCTCCAGTTGCTTCTCCATCTTTCTTTCTATCAATTTTAGCCAATAACTTAGTGACACATGGCATATTATTATAGGAAAAAAAGAGTGACAAAATACTTGAAGATTAAAGGAGGAAAAACAAACAGATTTACTCTGCTCTTTCTTCTCCAACCGTGCTCCTTCCTCAACCTTTCTTTTGCCCATTTTTTTATTGCTCAACTTTAACACCTCCAAACATCTTCAAATCTAAACACATGAACAACAAATAACATGTTCAAAATCTGAAAAAAAAGAAAAGAAAAAACTCTACCAACTGAAACGAGGACAGAGGGAGAAACTGATGGAGACTGACGACGGTGGAATTGGCATGATGGCCGGATATGGGAATGATGGGGACGCGATCGGCTGTAGCTGGTAAGGCGATGTCGCGTCTATAGTTTTGTGCGTGGTGGTGGATAGTGGCTGAGTCGGTGTTGATCTGAAGTTACAGCGGAAGGAGGAATGGTTGGTGATGACGCGGCGGTGCTGGTCCGTGCGTGGAAGTACTTGGCCGGCGGCTTCGTTGTCGTGTGGTGCGAGTTCGGTGCCGGAAGGAGAGTGTTTCGGGGTTGTTTGCAACGTTGTTGGCAAACCTTGATTTCTTTTTGAATTCACTGATCTTGCTTGTTGCCTACAGATTATTAGAATAACAAAAAGAGAAAAAAATTGTAGCATGTTTGATTGTTATTGTTGGAAAAAAAACAAAGGTTTGTGTATCACTACAATTTGTTATTGTTTTGCAAAGAATATGATTTTTATAATAGAGATGATGATGTTCCATTTTTTTTTAAATCATTTATTTGAAAAGCTAAACAAAGCGATGATGAGTGTTATGCAGGTGGGTGGTCTGTATCTCGAAAAATCAGTGAGTTTGTGACTTGTGGGTCTGTGAGAAAAAAAGAAGGTTTGTACGTGTGAGAAAGGGTGAGTAGGATAGAAAATTGACCTCTATATAAAATATAATTTAAAAAAAATAACATCAAAGAGTATTTATTATATGGTTGGAAAAAAAGATAAATTAAAATTAAGAAGAAGATAAAATTGAAAATTAAAGGAGGGGCTCCTCGAACTTGATAATAAAACATCATTAATAGTATTGAAAAGGAAAAATTACAAATAATAGTATATGTGAGTGAAGTTCTGAGAAATTGTAGATCTTGGGGATGAATTGTGAATATTGTGAATTCTAGGTGAATTGCGTATGAAAAATTAGGACAACAATGAGTCCTATTTATAGAGTTAAATCAAGTTAAAATTTTTTGGAGAGAAAGATAGCGCAAAATGAATAAAAGACCCAAAGCCTGATCTCCAAAAAGGAAAGAAAATTAGTAACAAAAAGAAATAAAAAAAAAGTCAAAAAGTGTATCATAAGAGATTCGAACCTGCGACCTCATATTTGCAAGCTTTATTCCTTACCAACTGTGCTATGTTACTTATTCAAAATAAAAAGGCCAATTAAAAGTACATGAAGACGAACAAATATTTATTTATTTAAAAATACAAATGATCTGAAATAAATCATTATATTTTAAATAGGTTTGAAATCGAATATTTATAAAGATAAAAAAATATTGTAAAACCAGTGTTGAAAATATTTTTTACCGTAGAAATAAAGGACATGCAAATTTGGGGTATTATAGATGTGATGTCAGAGAAAATGTTGCGACATTATGAAATTATTGATGATCTTGACAAGGCATGGTTGGTCTTAGCCATGTAAAGTTGGTGGATTAGAAGTTCACATTTCTCTCTGGTGATTAATGGTTATGTCTGGGAGAATTCATTTTTCTCTGCAAATGCTAAAAGAACTCTTCAGGTCTTTATTATTGAGAGATGTCACAAATGTGATGTTCTGATATCTTGGTGTGTTTCACTAAGTCTAACTGAAAGGAGAACACTTAGTATCCAGTAGAAGACAACGAGGTTGAAGACGTGTTGATCAATGAGCAAAGCAGAAGAAGACAATGTTTGACTGGATGTCAAGACATTATTCAGGACATGTTTCATGTATGATCAACAATTGTGTTTTTATGGACATGTTGATAAAACATGGGTTAGTAAGCGTGTTTGACTGAGAATGTGCATTTATTGGGACTTGTTTTACTCATAAGAAACAATCAAGAGCTGTTAAGACGTTGAACGCTGTTTTTGGACGGTGCACATTGATTTTGGTGGAAGTTTCTCCTTAAATAACGTTTCCTTTGGACCAATATTTTTGCTACATTCAAGGATCGTTATTTCGCAAGTAAATTTACAGCTACTTATAGAGGTTTGTGCTTTCCTCTTTCACCCCGCAAGGATTTGTTGTGTCCATAAATCTTATGGCTTTTGTTTGGGTTTGGGTGAGCTGTGCTTGGGTTGGGTTTTGTGAAGGCCTCCTTTGTTAATTTTTGGCGAAAAAGGGGGAGCAAGGGTGTACTCAGATGGTTAGTCTGGAATCTATAGCTCCAAATGTTGCTTTCAAATGTCGGACAAGATGTTCCATCCTGTGGTCATGGCCTGTTATGGCCAGTTATAGTTTTGTGACATGTGATCCGAGTTATGAACATAGTTGTGACATGTGTTCTGAGTTACCCAGGGTGGTGGTTGGATACTTCTTAAGTTTTCTCTTATGTCACAGATTGACTGGTGGTTGCTTCACGGTCCTCTTTTTCCACCAGTTGAATGGAATATCTATTCATCTGTGACAAGAATAGGTTCCTGGGTTGAGGGGGAGTGTACACCTATCATCTTCCTTGTCTGGATTGGTTGCATCAAATATCTTCAGGACTTTCCTTCCTTTTATCCTATGGTTGTTGTTCTTTGATGTTGGAGTTGGTATTGCAATGAAGCTCATTCAAAATGCTAAAAAGAAGATATATTCATACAAAGATGTCCCAACATCTTTACTGAAGACCGACTCCATGTTGCTGTGCTGCTGTGATTAGTAGTTTCTGAGGACTACTGTTGGTGGATGTTTTTGTTTTTTTCTGTAATTTGGTTGTAATTTTTATTTATTTGTTTTAGCCAAAATTTGCCAAAGGAGAAAATTGTAAGTTCTCTAGTTTTAAGGATTGACATTAATTTTTGTAAAACAAATAATACACCAATATGTTAGATATGATGTATTAAGTTGCTAACATGAACAGGTTGAGCAAGAAGTCCTATATTATGTTAGGACATGTTGAGTTGAAATGTTTCAACTTCTGGAACAACATGTCGGATGAGATGTCATATGAAGGAGCATATAACATCACGCCTGAGCTGAAGTGGACATATAGATTCTGTTATGATTTAACTGATGCAGAATATTTTGGGAAATATTATGAAATATTATAGGACACTGATTTAAAGGTCAATAAGAATCAATTAGAATGTTGAAGAATATACATTTTCAAAATTTGGAGATAATTTAGGAAGATTTGATTGAAGACCTTGTTTGTAGCAGAAGTTACTGCTGTTTGTAAAAACCAAAAAGCTGTTATTTGAAGGCCCAAATCCAGTTGGGCAGAAGTTATAAATAGAAGCTTTGTAACCTAGGATTTGTACCAACCGATAATTTAAAATATGTAATCATTAGGGCCGAGTCTGTTAGACACTCTCTAGAAGAGTTAGCATTTGTGAACCACTCGGGTTGTGAGATAGTGACTGTGTTCTCCTCGAAGTTGTGAAGCAAGAGTGAGTATTGTTTTTGGAGGAAGATTTTAAGCAATTCCAAGTTGTTGTCTTAGTCAAGAGTCTTGGCTAATGATTGTCATATAAGCGTGTCTTCCCGTTTGTTCATAATTGTTGTTGATCCAATTGCTGTTTGTGATTGAAGAGAGATTGAGGAGGGGCCCATATCTAGGTGAGTCTTAGATATAAATCTAGGAAGGATAGTGATTAAGTAATTAGGCCGTAAACTGGAGGTTTGTAGTAGAGTCTATGAATTGATACTATCATAGTGGTTTGTCCCTGGCTTGGTATGCCCTCAGAGTAGGAGAGTTGCTCCGAACTGGGTTAACAATCATGTGTGTTGTTTATGCTTTTCAGCCTTGTTTTTATTGTTAATGCATTACCTGTTTGTTTATGTCGAATCATATGTCCCAACATGTCATAGGACATCTGAGTTCTGTCATACCAGAATTTCACAAAGTCAAGATTTTGAAGACTCGGGAACTTCGTGGAAAATACGCACATAACTTTACATCGAAATTATTCCATTAGAAAACCGATAAAGGAAAGATAGATCTTCTAGAATTATCACTTCTCTACATCAGATAGTCCATCAGAAGACAAGATCAACATGATATCTTCTCAAGCCAATCTACTTCATCATAAGTCATATCCATCAGAAGACAAGATCAAAAGATGATATCTTCTCAAGCCAATCTACTTTATTAGAAGTCATATTCATCAGAAGACAATATCATCAGAAACACGCATAAGAATGGTTAGTACAAAGGTATAGTTACATATTCCACTCAAATGGATATACTGTGTACTATTTGTCTCCCATGATCAATTCCTACCGTTATGGCATCTGGCAAGATGAAATTGACGGGTGTACTACTACAATGGTCTACTTCCTCAACTCCTATATAAAGGATCAACTGTTTCATTTGAAAATAAGATACTTGCATACAAGAATAGTAACACTACTAAAAATAAAAGCAAAGAAAAAGCAAAGAAAAAGAAAAAGAAAAGTAAAGAAAAGAAAAGATCAAAGACACAAGAGTTGTTTCTTATTACTGTGCTAACATTATTATTTTCTAGAATGCAAGAGTTGTTGCTCATACTGTGTTGATATTACTATTAATTAGAACACAAGAGTTGTTGCTCATTATTGTGTTGCTTTTTTAAATTGTTTGAACATAAGATTTGTTTCTCATATTTGTGTTAAATAATTTGTACTTAAAATTATGTGTAATTGATTTGTAAGAAGCAAACTTGTATACACATTATTCAACGGGTAGTTGAGAAAGTCCTTTTCTAAGGCATAGAGAAATCTCCTTTAAGGGACCAGGTAGGTCAAAAGCCTTAAGGAGTCAGTGATCGTTATATCTCTCAGGGGAACGGGCAGGTCAAAATTCTTAAGGAATCACTAGCAAGTTATCACTATTGTTGTTAGTCACCAGTGGGTAGCCCATGCAGTTGTAATCAGTTTAGTTATAGTAGATTAAGTCCTTTTCTAAGGCGAAATCACCTTGACGGGTGGGCAAGATTAGCCTTTTCTAAGTTGAACCTGGATAAACTAGAAGTGTCTTTTATTTCTATTTCTGATTGTATTTTTTTACTTCTAGCATTGATTCTGAATCTGATCATTTGTGAAAAGAACTTCTAAATGAAAAAGTTTTTAAAACCCAATTCAAACCCCCTCTTTCTTGTGTTTTTCCTAACATTCACTCACCACCAAATTTGAGAATCTAAGGATGAAGAATGATGAGTGCATTCATGAATTTTAGATGAGTATTATTGATATTTCCAATCCAGCTAATGCTTTGGGAGAAAAGATGTCAGAAGAGAAGCTGGTTAGAAAAATTCTCTTGTTCTTTCCTAAGAAGTTTGACATGAAGGTCACAACTATTGAAGAAGCCCGAGATATTTGCCACATGAAAGTGGAATAACTGATTGGGTCACTCAAAACTTTTGAACTCGCCGTGAATGATAGATAAGAAAAGAAGAACAAAAGTGTAGATTTAATCTCCAACAATGATGATAAAGAATATCAATATGATATGGAGACTAGTGAGGGTATTTCTAATGCTAGTATGCTCCTTGGAAGGCAATTCAATAGGGTACTGAAGGTAATGTATATAAAGTCAAGACCAAATTTCAAGAACATGTCATTCGATATCAATAAGATCATTGGGTTTCAGAAGAAGACAAGAGCATAGGAAAATCCTAATCAAGGTAAAGGGATTCAATGTCATGAATGTGAAGGTTTTGGTCACATCGGGTCAAAATGTCCCACTTACTTCAAGAAACAACAAAAGGGGTTTTCTGTGTCTTAGTCTAATGATGGTGAATCTGAAGATGAACCTGATGTTGAGACTGGTAAGCATGTTATTGCTCTCACTGGCAGATGGGAATCTGATGAAGAATCTTGTGATGAGAATATCCTTTATGAAGAATTGGATGTTTCTTACAAGGAGCCATGTGTTAGATGTGAAGAAAGTTGTAAGATAGAAAAAAAAATAGAAGAGAATCATAGCTCAAATGGAGAATGAAAATAAGAAACTAGTATCTACTACTGTCGTACCCCAAATTTTCCCGCCTTGGTGCTACAATCAAAATTATTTTTAAGCTTAGAGTTTTATAAAATTCTTTCGGGTTACCCCGAGTTTTTGGGTTTTATAAATATTTATTTTCAAGTCTATTTAAAAATATAATAATTTATTTCAGATTATTTGTATTTTTAATTGCTCGTCTTCATATACTTTCAATTGGCTTTTTATTTCAAATAAATAACATAATACAATTGGTAAAGAAGCATAGCTTGGAAGCATAGGGTCAAGGGTTCAAATATCAATTGATGCACTTTGGATATTTTTGTTTATTTTTTACTAACTATTTCTATTTTTAATAATTTCCAAAATCACAAAAAAAATCATTTTTTAATATTTAAATATTAATTTTCGTATTTTTTATTATGACATTTAAAAAAATAATTATTTATTTGATTTTATACACTTTTTTACCAAAATTGAGTGTAAAAATTATAATAAATACCAAAAATATTTAATTTTTTGATTAGTTGTTTCTTATTGGTCAAGTGGTGTCAATTTGTATCATAATCACTTTCTGATTGGTCAGCTTAATGATCAAGGAAGATCTGATTTTCCAATCAATTTTACTTTCCTAATTTGTTGACCTAATTATCACTATAAATAGGTCATTCTTTCACACTATTTTTCATCCAGAATTTCGCACAATCAACAATCACCCCCGAACTTCATAAACCTTGTTGTTGTTGTCTTTATTAGACAATAGCGAACAATTATCAATAATTCTTCGAGATTCCAACTCATACTTTTTTTCAAACCTTTCAAACTTTCTATGAATTTTGGCCGATGATTTCATATGAAGCCAATCCTTGTATTTTCAATTCAATTTTTAATTTTAATTTGCTTGCTGTTAAAACCACATGATTAGTATTTGATGGTTTGTGTTTTTATTAATATTTTTCTTATTAACAATTTTTATTTCTATACACATATTAACAATTTCCCCCCGCTTTTACAGTAACAATTACCAACTAGTATTCATGGTTTTACACAGTAACAATGACTGTATCACATTAGTTTCATGTACATAGACTTTTTTTCACACTCTTTTCACACAAATGAAGAACAATTTTATTATTTTCTCATAATATATTGCTATCATTACTTTTTTTTTATTGAAATCATTTTCCAAGTGTCCTCGTGTGGTTGGTCCGCTGGTTATACTAGAATGATCATGTGAGGCAGTGCCCCTTTTCTTTCAGGTAAGTGTTCATATTTATTTATTTACTATTATGTTGTTTAATTTGATTGATAATAGTAATTAGGGTTTTTATGTCTTGGGCTCAATAATATGTTACTCTTAGAAACACCTCACTCTTTTTTTTCACACTTCTTTCTTACACTTACATACCATTTGTCTATTTTGTTATTTAGGTTAATTTTTCATTTAATTTAATTTGGTTATTTTGCTTTAATTTTATCATTAGCAAAAATGCAACCATACAAAAAATATTAGGTAACAAAATTAACCTGTAATTTTGATTACTTAATTTAATTATTCTAATTAAAACATCATTATTCTTGTATATAAATTACTAATTAATTTTTTATACTAACTTAAGCTATTTTTCTATATTTTTACTAACTCTAAGTTTTTTTTATTCAAATATTTATTTTCATTTATACTTTCAACTTGTATTAAATATTAAAATAGCTAACCCATCAAATTATCATTTTTTTACTAACATAAAAAAATTATAAGATATTTTCAAAAAAGGATTAAATAGGATTAATTTCAAAATTAACTACAAACTACGTCTACGATCACTCACTTTTCAAACCAGACAAGGTTCAAAGATAATTCGAAATCAATTCTACGCAATCTTATAAAAAACATCAACCAACACTACGAATTACGAATTGAGACTCTGATTCCTCATAAGAAGATACGTAGGCATGCGACTTAAAAACTGTGGCAAGTCCCCTAACTAAAAAATTAAAATCTTATTCCTAAATCTTAAACCTAAACCTTAGTATCCTTGTGAACAAGGTAGATGAAGGATGCCTAACACCTCCTGTGATACGGTGGGAGAACTGACTTGAGGTTTTGCGTTTGTTTTCGCACTTGTTCGGTTTAGCAAGAGTCACCACCGACTTTTTATTTATCCTAAGGAAAGGTCAAAAAGCACAGGAAAGACCTTTGATATTTTTTTGTGGATTCGGGGGGTAGATTATGAAAAGGGAAGGTGCTAGCACCCTTTTCATCTATGGTTATCCATGGGCTCTTAGTTACTTGTTTTTAGATCACTTGCCTTGATTTTCAATTGTTTGAAATGGTGTTTGTGTGTGGTTTTTGAAAATGTTTTGAAAAATATGCCTTGTCTAGGAAACCATTGTAATAATTCTTTACTCGAATGTTTTACAAAGGTGTTTGTCTTTTTGAAAAGATATTTCAATTTTTTTGAAAGTTGTTTTGAAAGTTGTGTTGTGGAGTGTGTTTTGAAAAAATGGCAAGGATTGTTTTGCAAGTTTGATCAAGTAACTAAGAGTTGTCTACCCTATTTTACTCAAAGATCTTTCTCATGTTTTAACCCTTTTAACAGTGTTGTTTCACCATTGTATTTGGTGAACAACCTTGCGTTAGAATGTTAAACGGGACAGGCGCGGGTCATCGTATGCAATCATTGAAGGAACCTTGTGAGATGCTCTAGCAATTTTGTAAGGGACGAGATCGTTTTATCGAAGGCAACATCGAGGGTCATCGAGGGACTACGATCTTTGTTTATCAAAGGGACATTTGCTAGAGTGTCTCATACTCGAGGGACATGATTGCATTTTTCCGAGGCAACAGGCGAGGTTACCCTAGAGGTGCAAGTGTGCATTGTGTGTTGATTTTCATGCATTTGTCTTGTATTAGGTTATCTAGCAGTCGATTTTGAATCTTCGCATACAAACCCTAATTACTATACAGTATATAGAAAGCGATAAATTGCGGGAATTTAAAGTCTAAGCTATTACAAATAAGTATCCGGGGAAGGGGGTACAAATTTTTACAAATGGGGATGAGTCTTATCAGGATAGTAGTGTCCAAATATTATTTACAACCAAATCGAATTGTCGCATTCTCAATGTAAAAATATAGCAAAGTATAAGGATAAAAGAGAATCAAAAGCAATGTATGGTGCACATGATTATTTACAAGTGATCAAAGGGTTAACCTAATGTATTTATTAAGAATTTATTATCTTTGTGTTTTTTTGTTAATGTTATATAAACAAGGGTTTTAATAAAAAAAAGTTCTAACACAAGAAACTTAGTAAACTCTGTTTTTATGTATAAAAAAGGTATTTTAAGAAAATTTTGTACAAAGCAAAGAAAGTTAATGTATCCTTTTTATTTAACAAAAATATTAGTTTAAGTTATATATAAAAAAAGGAAAAAATAAAGTGATAATAAATAATAAAAAGAAAATAGGGTATTAGTTTGTATAAGAAAAGTGGGCTTGGAATATCATGCTGGGCCCAAACAACAAAAAACTAACAGATTCAAAAAAAAGGGGGGGGTGTATACAACGCCAGAATCAAGTGGGCTTAGGCATTGGAGAGTGGAGCAGGCCCAAACGGGTTTGACACAGTTTTTTTGTTAGGGTTTCAAACGTTTTGTTTCAGAAAAGGGTTTGTGTCTTTCGAACGAACAGCGCCGCTCTCCTTCTTCTTCATCGTCCTCTTCATCCTTTCTCAAAATGGGGCTTCTGAATGTTCGTCTCCTCGCCTCAGGCTACTAGGCGCCACCTCCATCTTCCTCTCTCCATGGTCGTTCAGGCAGCGACAACAAGGTATCGGTTTTCAGCTTCTGAACATTTTAAGGGTTTTCGGATTTTAGTCTTGCATATTTTATTTTTGTATGTTCTGACCTTTATGTGTTACATTTGTGCTTGCTTGAGGTGTTAGAAAAAGGGAAAGAGGGACAATACCTTTGGAGAGGAGACGGAGGAGGACGGCGGCGCGTCTCAAGTGTCCGGAGGCGGAGGGACGCAGTGATGTGCTTGCTGGCTTACTTCCTGGTATTTTTGTATCTTCGCTTAGTGATGATGCTACAATCTGAAAACACTTGTATTATTTGCTTCTGTCTCTCTTCCTCTCTTTGGCTTTCTTTGTTCTGATGATAAGCTTTACTTATAATTTTCCCTCTCTTTGACTTGATCTGTTTAGCCTATGAGGAAGCTAGTTCTGAGGCATTTTGTTGTTGTTTGGATATTGGATGTGTTGATTCTATGATTCTGAGATGCTTGTTGTTTGATCCTGTGATGAGCTTGGCTCTGAGGATGCTTGCTTATTGTGCAATTAGGCTTCTGTTTTATGCAGGCATATGCTTTTGTTGTTCACAAGCTGAATCAGGCTTGAGGCCAGTTAGGCTGTTGCTTTATGCAGGCAGGCTTTTGTTTATGCTTGGCTTTTTTCTGGTTGTTTGAAGGTTTTTTAGGAGGTTAGGAGGTTTGTTTGGAGCTTGTTTTTGAGGTACAGGCTTTGACAGGTTATGAGTTGTGTAGTTTTTGAGAGGCTTCAAGGCTGGTTTGTTCAGGTTTACTGTGTTTTGAGGCTTGAAGCAGTTTGTAGGTTACATGCTTATGTTCTTAACACAAGTTTGAAAGGCTTGCATGTTTGAAACAGGTTTGAAAGGCTTGTATGTTTGAAACAGGTTTGAAAGTCTTGGTTTATGCAGGTTTTGGTGTTTAAGGTTTTTTGTTTGCTACAGGCTTGCTTTGTAACAGGTTTAAGGCTTGAGGCAGTTTGAAGCTTATTTGTTTTTTGAGAGGCTTTGATGCAGGATCTGTTTACAACTTTTGTGTTATCTTTTCTCTCTATGTGTTCTGCCTCTCTTCTTAACAGTGTTGATTTGTTATATTTATTTGTCTTAAGCCTGCCCACTGTAAGCCTCTACTTCTCTCTCTCTTTTCTCTCTCTCTCCAGAAAAGTATATTTAATTACTTAAACTGTACTTTCTGTTCTGAAAAGGTTTTTGGCCTGGAAAATGATGAATAAAAAATGCTTTTACAAGTTGGCTTGCATTTTGTCTTTCCTCTGCATCTCTTCTTACCTCCAGATTTTCTGCATTGCTTTTGATATCTTGTTAACAGCCTTTTGACAGTTTCTTTGGACAACTTGGTTGACATCTCTTTTTGACAGCTTTGCAATTTTGACAATTTGGTTTGCCTAGTTTGATAGTGTAATTCAGTTTGAACTTTGTAATTGTTTGGCATATTCAATTTGTCCATGTGCAGTTTGTTTGAATTTGTGCACCTTTGTATTTGATTAATTCATATGCTTGCAAATAATTTGCTTTCCTCTTTGTGAACCAAGAAGATACATCTTCTTGCAATTTGCAGAGAGGACGAAGAAACTGATTCTGGCCAAAACCTTTAATGATGAGTTTTTTGATTATCTGTCTGAGAATGCCCTTTTAATTTTAACTGTATTGACTTCTTCCTTTTTTGTCTTTGCAGGTAAATATCAGTTGAGCAAAGGAAGCAGCAGTAGCAGATGAAGACTTCAAGAAACTTAGGATATAGATTTAATGTATTTTTAATCATTGTAATAAATGTCATTGTAACACTGTAAATAAATTTACAGTATTCAAATAAACATTTTTAACAACAATTGCAAATGAATAAAAAATCCTTTGTCAGTTAATCTCTTTTATTTCTTCTGCACTTGTTTATTTAATTACTTAAATTTCTTGAATTATAATAATTGGAAATTATCCAATAATTTTAACTTAGAAATTATAAATAATCAATAAACGCCCGGCGTTTCGAATAACCAAAAGCATTGCACAGTTAAACAACAAACGTCCTTATGTCCTTTATCTCACTGATCAAACTTAAACTTCAAACTTTCAATCAGAAGCCTCAACCCATATCCCAGAGTCAATTGAAAAGAACTGTAGAATTAATTCCTTATGAGAATGCGCACGCAAACCCTAATTCTGGATTTACTATCAAAGAAACGTCCGCTTGGTCAAACCCTGAGCCAAACTTAACCAAATCAATAGAAACCATAATAATCTGCTTGGACTGATTCAAAAGTTAATGGAAACCCTAATTTTGTGTGACTGATAAGAAAAGTCTGTTTGACCGATTCTTGAGCCAATCTGAAAAATCAGGAAAAGCCCGAAGCTGTGATTTCTTGTGAAAAAGGGGAGGGCAAATTTTGGGGTACAACAGTTTCCCCTGTTCAATCTTCTTGAACCTGAAGAGTTAGATTGGCAAGTTTTCCGTTCGCGACTCGAAGGTAAAAGGAGATTGGACACTAGAGGGCCCAAAAAATTTGCACTCGTCAAAGCGTAGTTTGAGGGAATGGGCTTAAAGATGCCATTTGGTGATGGGCTTAAAGATGCCATTTGGAGATGTGACAGGGGGATGGGCTTAGAGATGCCATCTGGAAATTGCTGGTAGGAGGATGGGCTTAGAGATGCCATCTGGAAATTGTTGGTAGGAGGATGGGCTTAGAGATGCCATCTGGAAATTGTTGGTAGGAGGATGGGCTTAGAGATGCCATCTGGAAATGTTTGTTGAACTGTATGTCGTTGGTGAGTGGGTGAGTATCAGAAAGGTATCCATGTTTTGGAACATCTCTAAACTGGGGGTCTGAATAAGCAATAGTTTGACATCCGTATCTGGAAGTATCCGTAAACTGTCTTCAAAAGTTGAATCTGAACAAGCGATAGATTAACATCCGTGTCTGGAGAATTCGTAAACTGTTTTCAGAAGTCTTGAATCTGAACAAGCGATAGGTTAACATCCGTATCTGGAGAACCCGTAAACTGTTTTCAGTAGTTGAATCTGAACAAGCGATAGATTAACATCCGTGTTTGGAGAATCCGTAAACTATTTTCAGAAGTCTTGAATCTGAACAAGTGATAGGTTAACATCCGTATCTGGAGAACCCATAAACTGTTTTCAGAGGTCTTGGAATTGAAAAGGAACCGGTGTAGGGTTGCCTGATGATGAGTCCGTGTAAAACTGCATCTGAAATTGAGAAGGAACCGGTGTAGGGTTGCCTGATGATGAGTCCGTGTAAAAATGCATCTTGGAAAGAGAAGGAACTGGTGTCGACCTTTTTGCTGAAAAAGGTAAATCGTTAGTTGAAACACAAAGTTATGTTGCATGAAATGTATGATGCAATGTATGTTATATCAATGTTTATGATATGAATGTAATGAATGCGCATGTAAGCTGATGAGATGTCTTGCTGGGGATAGATGAATCCTGGATAGCTGGAGATAATAGAATCTTGATTGCTGTCGGGGAAAGTGAATCTTTGACTGCTGCAGGGGATTGAAAATCCTTTGATTGTTGAAAATGAGAAGTCTTGGGACCACTGTTGGGGAATTAGGAGCTTGGGTTGTATGCCAATCTACTGGGGATTCCTGTCTTGAGGAGATCTTCACTGGGGAATATCTGAATATCCCGTGAGGAATTGAGAATGAGAGTCTTCATTCTGCTTGGGGATTGATAGTTGGAAGTTTTAGCTCCGCTGGGGATTGCAAGAATCTTTTGATTGCTGCAGGTATTGATCTGGGATCTTGAAAAGGTTGGTCGGTGAGATAGTTGTCCTGGCTGGTTTCAGGTATTAATCTCTGACCTGAGAAAAAAAGATAGTTTTCCTGGCTTGTTACAGGTATTAATCTTCAATCTCTTCATGTAGATAGTTTTCCTGGCTGGTTTCAGGTATTAATCTATAATCAGTCGTCCACAGATAGTTTTCCTGGCTTGCTACAGGTATTAATCTGGAACTTGAAAAGGTTGGTCAAGGAGATACTGTCCTGGCTGGTTTCAGGTATTGATCTCTGACATGAGAAAGAAAGGCTTCCTGTCTTGTTTCAGGTATTACTCTTCAATCTCTTCATGTAGATAATCTCCTGGCTTGCTATAGGTATTAATCCACAATCAGTCATCCACAAATATTTTCCTAGCTTGCTACAGGTATTAAACTGGGATCTGAAAAGGTTGGTCAAGGAGATACTGTCCTGGCTGGTTTCAGGTATTGATCTCTGACCTGAGAAAGAAAGGCTTCCTGGCTTGTTTCAGGTATTACTCTTCAATCTCTTCATGTAGATAATTTCCTGGCTTGCTACAGGTATTAATCCACAATCAGTCGTCCACAGATATTTTCCTGGCTTGCTACAGGTATTAAACTGGGATCTGAAAAGGTTGGTCAAGGAGATACTGTCCTGGCTGGTTTCAGGTATTGATCTCTGACCTGAGAAAGAAAGGCTTTCTGGCTTGTTTCAGGTATTACTCTTCAATCTCTTCATGTAGATAATTTCCTGGCTTGCTACAGGTATTAATCCATAATCAGTCGTCCACAGATATTTTCCTGGCTTGCTACAGGTATTAAACTGGAACTTGAAAAGGTTGGTCAAGGAGATACTGTCCTGGCTGGTTTCAGGTATTGATCTTGTTAGAACAATGTTTGAATCTAGTACCCTATATTTGAGTTTTGATGATAACAAAGTGAAAAGATATAGTAGTTAAATATTTTATGAGTGAATCATATGCTGCCTAAAATTACTATGCTCTGACTTGCAGATATGCTGATTAAAATAAGCAAGATCACGTTTTCAGCATCAGAATATGATTTCATACACCAGCATCAGAAGTTGCTGAATCAGAACGTCAAGATCAGATGATCAACGCTTGCACATGCTGAAGCTTGATGAACAGAACTGCGCGTAAAACACTCTGATACAGAATCAAATTAGTTCATCAGCAGCGAAGCAGAATCAGAATGAGCCAAGCCAGAACGTGCATTGAAGAAGCAACGGTACTGTGCATTGAAAGCTAATCAATACCAACGGCATCATTCTAGACAAGATCTGCTCAAAAAGGAAAGCTTGTTAATAGCATTGAATCAAGAATATTTGCTTCAACGTTCATCTTCTCAAGTGCTATATAAACCAAGCTTCGAAGATTATCACGGCTAATGCTTCCAAACTCTCTACACGCACAAAGCTGAACAATAATCTTCACTCTACAAGTTTTGCTAAACCAACAAACTCTGATACTTTATTAGTGTTTAGCAACCTAGTATTCTAAGCTTCATTTGTGTAAACATCACAGTTGTGATATAGTTTTTGTAGAAAACATTCACACACATTTGCTTATACCTTTGTAAGAAAGTGTTGCCTTGACAAACCGGATTGTGGTTTGAATCAAGAAGGTTTTAGCAGTTGCTAAAGCAGATTTGTATTCAGTTGAATATAGTGAATTAAGACCTCGTTGGAGAGAGGCGAAATCACCTTGACGGGTGGACTGGAGTAGTTTGAGATCAAACGAACCAGGATAAAAATACCTTGTCATTTGCTTTAAGATTCCAGTTTTTCAATTCAACCCCCCCCTTCTTGTGTTTTTCACCCCTTCAATTGGCATCAGAGCGCCTGGTTCTGAGCTAAAACACTTAACCGTGTCAGTACAAGATCCAGCGTCAGAAAAACACAATGGCAGGAAACAACTCTCATTTCAGCAATGACACCAATGAGGACAGAGACAGATTCAGCGGCAAACCTCCAGTCTTTGATGGAGAAAACTTTGACTACTGGAAAGACAGAATTGAAAGCTTCTTTCTAGCACATGATGCTGATCTGTGGGATATGGTGACAGATGGATACACGCACCCTGTTAATGCAACTGGTCAGAAGATTGATAGAAAATCAATGACTGATCAACAAAAGCGTGATTTCAAGAATCACCATAAGGCCAGAACCATCCTCCTCAGTGCTATCTCCTATACTGAGTATGAGAAGATCTCTAACAGAGACACAGCGAAGAACATCTTTGATTCTCTCAGAATGACGCATGAGGGCAACATTCAAGTCAAAGAAACAAAAGCTCTGGCGCTCATTCAGAAGTATGAGGCGTTTAAAATGGAAGAATCTGAATCCATTGAAACTATGTTCTCCAGATTCCAGATTCTGGTAGCTGGTCTCAAAGTTCTGGACAAGGGATACTCTACTGCTGACCATGTCAAGAAGATAATCAGAAGTTTACCCAAGCAGTGGAGGCCTATGGTTACTGCTCTGAAGCTGGCGAAAGATCTCAACAAAATCACTCTGGAGGAACTTATAAGCTCCCTCAGAAGTCATGAGATAGAGCTAGAAGCTGACGAGCCTCAGAAGCAAGGTAAGCCTATAGCTTTAAAATCTAACAGAAAATCTGAATCTAAAGTTTTGCAGGCAGTTGAAGAAACATCTGATGGATCCTCATCAGAAGAAGACGAGCTTTCTCTTCTCTCCAGAAGAGTAAATCAACTGTGGAAGCAAAGACAAAGGAAGTTCAGGAATCCCAGAAGATCTGATCAGAACGAGTCTTCCTCCAGATACAGAAGGACAGATTCTTCCTCTGGATACAGAAGATCTGAAGGCTCCTCAGGTAGCAAGAAGCCAAATACAAAAGACATCATCTGCTACGAGTGCAATGAGCAAGGACACTACAAGAGTGACTGTCCAAAGCTTCAGAGGGAAAAGCCCAAAAAGAAGTTTGGAAGAGAGAAGAAGAAGAGTCTCATGGCCACATGGGATGACTCTGACTCGTCTGAAGCTGACTCAGAATCAGATGATGAAAGGGCGAACATAGCGCTTATGGATAACATTCCAGATGACAGTGAAGCTTCTGACTCAGACTCAGAATCAGACACAGAAGAGGTATTCCCTAACTTTGCTGTTAATTTTACAAAGGCTGAACTTGCTGAAAGCCTCAATGAAATTCTGGAACGTTATCAGCAGATTAGAGCTAAATTCAGAGACCTCAAAAGGACTCTTGAATCTGACTCTAATAAGTCTGAGAGTCTCAAATTGGAAAACTCTGAGCTGAGAGATAAAATTTTAAAATTAGAAAACTCTTTATAAAACTCTCAGAAGGAACCAATTGCTGAAACTCCCAGCAACGCTGATGAGATCATCAAGGAGTATGATCATAGTTTCCAGAAGTTCCTTGCTAAAAGCATAGATAGAAGCAGAATGGCTTCAATGATCTATGGAGTTAGCAGAAACGGCAGGAAAGGAATAGGATACATAGGTAAGGCTCCTACACCTAAAAATGTCATGGATTTAACCATTAAACACACTCCTCTAAATTCACACTTTGTGTATGGTCACACACATGACATCAAATATACTAGTAGTAATCACTTTGTGAAACCAAAATTCAACCAGAGTTTTGGTAAAACTAACAAATCAGGACCCAAGAAGATCTGGGTACCTAAGGATAAAATAATACATGTTGCAGATATCTTTAGCAGCAAGTCAGAAACACCAGTCATGGTACCTGGACTCTGGCTGCTCACGTCACATGACGGGAAGAAGGCATATGTTCCAAAGCCTGGAACTTAAGCCTGGAGGCCACGTTGGCTTTGGAGGCAATCAGAAGGGAAAGATAATTGGCTCTGGAACTGTAGGTAACGGAAATCTTCCCTCTATTAATAATGTTCTGCTTGTTGATGGATTGATGCATAACCTGTTATCCATAAGTCAATTAAGTGATAACGGTTATGATATAATCTTTAATCAAAAATCATGTAAAGCTGTTAGTCAGAAAGATTGGACTATCCTATTTAATGGTAAGAGGAAAAACAACATTTACAAAATCAAACTTTCTGAACTAAAGAGTCAGAACGTAAAATGTCTTCTGTCTGTTAACAACGAGCAGTGGATCTGGCACAGAAGATTGGGGCATGTTAGTATGAGAAGAATATCTCAGATTAACAAACTCAATCTGGTCAGAGGACTTCCAAATTTGAAGTTCAATTCAGATGCTCTGTGTGAAGCATGTCAGAAAGGCAAATTTGCAAAACCCTCTTTTAAATCCAAAAATGTTGTTTCTACCTCTAAGCCATTAGAACTTCTGCACATTGACTTATTTGGACCAGTTAAGACTGCTTCTGTCAGTGGCAAGAAGTATGGGTTAGTAATCGTAGATGACTATAGCAGATGGACATGGGTAAAGTTCTTAAGACACAAGGACGAGTCACACTCTGTGTTTGTTACCTTCTGTAACCAAGTTCAGAATGAAAAAGATCTTAGAATCGTTAAAGTCAGAAGTGATCATGGTGGAGAATTTGAAAATAAAGATTTTGAGTCATTCTTTAATGACAAAGGCATTCTGCATGACTTCTCTTGTCCTAGAACTCCCCAACAAAATGGAGTTGTAGAACGAAAGAACAGAACATTGCAAGAAATGGCCAGAACCATGATCAACGAGACAAACGTTGCTAAGATTTTCTGGGCAGAGGCAATAAACACAGCGTGCTACATTCAGAATAGAATCTCAATAAGACCTATTCTGGAAAAGACTCCATATGAATTGTGGAAGAACAGAAAGCCCAACATTTCGTATTTTCATCCATTTGGATGTACTTGCTATATGTTAAACACTAAGAATTATTTGAACAAGTTTGATTCTAAGGCACAGAAGTGTATTATGTTAGGATACTCTGAACGCTCAAGAGGGTACAGAGTATACAATACAGAAACACAGATTGTGGAAGAATCAATCAGTGTTCGTTTTGATGACAAGCTTGACTCTGAAAAGTCAAAGCAGAATGAAAATCTTGCAGGTATAGAAATTGAATTTGCAGGTTCTGAAGACAAGTCATCAGAAGCTCTCAACACAGACATTCCTTCAACGTCTGAAAGAAGCAATGCTAGAAATCCTACAACTGCTGCTGATCAACCTCAGAAGAGATTACCCAGAAGCAGTTTGGATCACCCAGAAGAGACTATTCTAGGAAGAAAGGAAGATCCAATCAGAACAAGAGCAAGCTTCAGAAACTCTGAAGAAACTCTGATGGGACTTGTGTCTCTGATTGAACCTTCTTCTATTGATGAAGCACTTCTGGACAATGACTGGATTCTGGCAATGCAAGAAGAGCTGAATCAATTCACCAGAAACGACGTATGGGATCTCGTTCCAAGACCAAAAGGATTCAACGTCATTGGAACAAGATGGGTGTTCAGAAACAAGCTTAATGAACAAGGTGAAGTCGTCAGAAACAAGGCACGACTGGTTGCACAAGGTTATAGTCAGCAAGAGGGGATAGACTATACAGAAACCTTTGCCCCAGTCGCCAGGTTAGAATCTATCAGACTTTTAATCTCATTTGCTGTTAATAGAGGCATCACTCTGTATCAGATGGATGTCAAAAGTGCATTCTTAAATGGTTATATAGAAGAAGAAGTGTATGTTCACCAACCCCCAGGTTTTGAAAATACAAAACATCCAGAACATGTTTTCAAACTGAAAAAGTCACTGTATGGTCTGAAACAAGCTCCTAGAGCTTGGTATGAAAGGCTAAGTAACTTTCTGCTTGAAAATGAGTTCACCAGAGGGAAAGTGGACACCACTCTATTCTGTAAAACAGTTAAGAGTGACATTTTAGTCTGTCAAATTTATGTTGATGATATAATCTTTGGTTCTACTAATCCTTCTCTTGGAAGAAAATTTGCTAAGTGTATGCAGGCAGAATTTGAGATGAGCCTCATGGGGGAACTGAAGTTCTTTCTAGGAATTCAGATCAATCAAACTCCAGAGGGAACTTACATTCATCAGAGCAAATACATCAGAGATCTTCTGAAGAAATTTGACCTCTCAGAATGTAAGCCATCAAAGATTCCAATGCATCCCACGTGCATTCTGGAAAGAGAAGAGGTAAGCAAAAGCGTAGAACAGAAAGTCTACAGAGGTATGATTGGTTCTCTCCTTTATCTGACTGCTTCAAGACCTGATATTTTATTCAGCGTATGTATTTGTGCTAGATTCCAATCAGATCCTAGAGAATCTCACTTAACAGCTGTTAAGCGAATTTTCAAGTATCTGAAAGGTACTACTAATCTGGGTTTGTTTTATAGAAAATCTAGTGATTACAGTTTAGTAGGCTACTGCGACGCTGATTTTGCTGGAGACAGAGTGGAACGAAAAAGTACTTCTGGAAGCTGCCAGTTTCTGGGAGAAAATCTAATCTCGTGGTCCAGCAAAAGGCAATCAACTATTGCTCTGTCAACAGCAGAAGCTGAGTACATAGCAGCAGCTGGATGTAGCACACAGATGCTCTGGATGAAAAGTCAGCTTGAAGACTTCCAGATTTTTGAGAGTAACATTCCTATTCTTTGTGATAATACTTCTGCTATTTGCTTAAGTAAGAATCCTATTTTACATTCTAGAGCTAAGCATATAGAAATAAAACATCATTTCATTAGGGACTATATTCAGAAAGGAATTTTAAACTTGAAATTTATAGATACAGACCATCAATGGGCTGATATCTTTACTAAACCCCTTTCAGAAGATAGGTTTAATTTCATTCTGAAACATCTCAGCATGAAAGTATGCCCAGAATGAAAATGTTTTAATTCCATGTATTTATCTTCAGAATGTAATTATATTACTGTGAACTTCTGATCAATCTTCTTTCAGAAAGTTAGAACATGCAGATTGTATCAGAGGCAAGTCTAAAGATCTGAGAGTCTAATCTCAAAGGCAGACGTGCTGATCACTACATCAAACAAGTGTCATCCAATCATCAGCAAATCCCTGAAGCAGAACGCGTGCACGTTTCTGAGAAGGCAAAGCGCTGATTGGGTGCATTGAGACACATGTCTGGTAACCGTTTTTAAGTATCTTTCTCAAATCCCCCAAAATCAGCAAGCATTAAATGCAAAAGTAATCACGCTTGTTAATGGCAATCATTATTTTTTTTCTCTCTCTTAAAAACGTTTTATTTTTCAAAATAATTTTTGAAAATTCTATTTAAGCACATTACTCTTCATTCTTAATCTTTACGCTTACTCATAATCTCTCAAGTATTTTCTGCATATCTCCTTCAAAACCCTAGCTTTTCTCAAATCACTCTCAAGCTTTTTGTGTGAGAACAATGGCATCCTCCAGCATTTCTGCAGGAAATCAGAAGAAAGAAACCTCTGAGCAATATCAAGCGCCTACCAGAACTCTTCTCACACCGGTAAAGAATCTTGAGGTTCTCTCTGAATTGATCATCGATTTCGAAAGTTTGAAGGAAAATGGATTTGACCTAACTGAGGAAGTCAAAGCTCAAAAGTGGGAGAGGTACTTTGATAGATTGGTTGGACCAACCTTCCCAGAGCTTGTCAAAGAATTTTGGATTCACGCCAAGATTCAGAAACATCTAGTCATCTCTTCTGTCATGGGAAAGAAGATAATAATTTCTGAAGACCTCATTGCTAGGTTAATTGGTCAAAGTGGTGGTGGAGTCCGTTGTGTGGACATGGCCGATAGATGCCCTGATATAGGTGTGGTAGCCAACTGCATTTTCACTCTTGGTTTTCCCAGCAGCAAAATCAAGGATCTGAAGGATCACTGCAGAGTGTGGGCCAAGATTGTTCTAGGCTGTTTCAATCACAGGAAGCCAACAAGCTCTCCTGACTATATAAACGTGGATCAGCAATTTCTGATCTACTTTATTGATCAGAGGGTGAAGATCAATTTGGCACACTTCCTGTTCAATCATCTGAAGACTAGTGTGAAAGAGACTAGAGAAGAAGAAAGGACCAAAAGGGACTGGATACCGTTTGGGAGGCTCATATCAGATATTCTGACAGAGAATAAGCTGATAGATTATCTGAGCGAAGCTAAAGTACTGGGGAATTTTGAACCAACTGTTGGAAAACCGCTGAATGCTAAGAACCTGAAAAAGATGAAGCTGATAGACAATATCAGGAAGGAACCCAGAGCTTCTTCAACTGCTGACATCTCCAGAAGAAGAGTGCCTCTGAGTGATTTTCCAAGATTTTCTGAAATGGAATCCCAACCTGATATGTTTATCAAGTATCCAGATTCTTACAAGGAAGAAGATGCAGGTTCAAAGCTGAAGATCAAAGATCTGAGTCAAGTTCAACCTGAAGTGATTCAGAAGAAGTCAAAGAAGAGGAAAGCAGAAGGATCATCTCACCAGACTCCAAAGAAACGAGGTAATTCATCTGCTGCTCCTATTTCAATTTCCTCTACTATTCCAACATCTGCTGCTCCTCCCCAAACCTCTCACAGAATATCCATTCCAATCCCCACTATTGATGAAACCATACCAGAAGACCCTTCTGAGGCCTTACAACTCAGAAGAACCAGAATTAAAATTCCCATTAAAATTCCCAAACAACAACCAACTGTTTCAACAACACCAGCACTTGATAGAGTGCTAGCTGACATTGAGCGTGAACATGCTTCTGTTCAACCTCACTCTGAACCACCAAATATTCCTCCTCCACAACCTGAACCAGAAATTCAACCTGAACCAGAAATACAACCAGAACCTCAATCCCATCAACCAATCACAGAAGAACCTCTGATCCCTGAGCAATCAGAGATTCCACCTCCTCAACCAGAAAATAATCCTCCCTCACCTCAAACAGAGTTTCACCGCTATGAAACCCATCTCCTCATCATTCTGATCCCCACTCACCTCAACCCTCACCGCTGGCAATACAGTTGCCATGTGGAACCACCATTGTCAGACCCCAGTTACCATCATCAGAGGAATCAACACCTCCAAAAACTCCAACCACTCCAATAGATATATCCTCTGACTCTGATAACCATCCTCCAAAACAAACAGCACCTCAGCACACCTCTGAAAACCAATCCTCTGAAAACCCCAGCAAAACTTTCATTGACTTAACAAGTCTTGAACGTCTTGCTGATTTAAGACACAAATTGGCCATTCCCAAACCAAAGCAACTAGATGTTGGCTCTGGTATTTTGGACTTTGAAACAGGTATGCTGCAATGGATTGCTTCCTTGAAGCAAGTCTGTCCGGGGATGATCGACCCAGCTGCTTCTGATCAGCTCTGGTCACAGTTCAGAGTATGGGTTCGTGCTGAAGCACTCAAGCTGCAGGACGTCAACTATGAGCAGGCTCAACAGAACTTTAGCAAGCTGCTGAAGGAAGTTGAGAGTCAGCTGCCTCAAGAAGTTGTGCTCCCTCTGGACTCTGAATCGTGGTCTGAGAAAGAGCAAGCTGCACAGGTGCAACCTTCAGAAGAAGACAAGACTCTTCAGGAAGAAAATCCAGCAGAAGATGTAGCTGAAAGTTCTGAGAAGCTTCCTCCTGCTGAAAGTTCTCAAGCTGCCTTGGACAGGCAGGCTCTGGAAGAATTAAGGCTGAATGACTTGCGTCTACAGCAGCGGATGGAAGAGAATGATCAGAAGATGGAAGCAAGAATGAATGTCCAGGACAGCAAGATTGATACTGTTGTCACCATGGTTCAGAAGCAGAATGCAACTTCTGAAAAGATTCAAGCAATGCTGGAAAGCCTGTTCTCACGCATGCCCCCACAACCTTGAAATTTTTTTCATGCATGACATTCTCTATATTTTCTTCATTCTGATGTACTTTTGACTATATTTTGACTATGCTTGTGTAATGTTCTTTGCTCTGAACTATTTTTAATATAATTTGTTTTTCTGATCTAAATTGTTTTAGCACATCACTAACACTTTTTGATTGCTGACAAAAAGGGGGAGAACAAGAATGATATTTAAAATCAATAACGGCTAACTAGACAGAAATTCTCAAACATTCTAACTCTATTACTTGAAATGTTTTTCTGTTTTGTTGTTAAGTCTACAGGCACAAGGAAGCTCCGAACACTATGAAGTCTAAGAACTAGAAGCTCTGATCAAAATGAAAAAGCTCATGTTGCTCTGATCAAATATGAAGTTCTGATATATGAAGCTCTGATCGTCCTAACACTCTGATCCGAAGCAAAGCTCTGACAGGAAAAGCTCTGAAGCTCTGCTCTCTGATAAGTCAAAGACTTATAATCTGATGCTCAAAGATAGAAAAAGATCTGACTCTGAAGAACACGCATATCAAAGGGAAGTAACAAACTCAGGGGGAGTATCTCTTAACTCTGACTTCTCCGTACTTCTTATTCTGATACATAGATCTGATAACTTTTCACGTTATTTTTTCATTTAAAATATCTAGTTTTTGTCATCATCAAAAAGGGGGAGATTGTTAGAACAATGTTTGAATCTAGTACCCTATATTTGAGTTTTGATGATAACAAAGTGAAAAGATATAGTAGTTAAATATTTTATGAGTGAATCATATGCTGCCTAAAATTACTATGCTCTGACTTGCAGATATGCTGATTAAAATAAGCAAGATCACGTTTTCAGCATCAGAATATGATTTCATACACCAGCATCAGAAGTTGCTGAATCAGAACGTCAAGATCAGATGATCAACGCTTGCACATGCTGAAGCTTGATGAACAGAACTGCGCGTAAAACACTCTGATACAGAATCAAATTAGTTCATCAGCAGCGAAGCAGAATCAGAATGAGCCAAGCCAGAACGTGCATTGAAGAAGCAACGGTACTGTGCATTGAAAGCTAATCAATACCAACGGCATCATTCTAGACAAGATCTGCTCAAAAAGGAAAGCTTGTTAATAGCATTGAATCAAGAATATTTTCTTCAACGTTCATCTTCTCAAGTGCTATATAAACCAAGCTTCGAAGATTATCACGGCTAATGCTTCCAAACTCTCTACACGCACAAAGCTGAACAATAATCTTCACTCTACAAGTTTTGCTAAACCAACAAACTCTGATACTTTATTAGTGTTTAGCAACCTAGTATTCTAAGCTTCATTTGTGTAAACATCACAGTTGTGATATAGTTTTTGTAGAAAACATTCACACACATTTGCTTATACCTTTGTAAGAAAGTGTTGCCTTGACAAACCAGATTGTGGTTTGAATCAAGAAGGTTTTAGCAGTTGCTAAAGCAGATTTGTATTCAGTTGAATATAGTGAATTAAGACCTCGTTGGAGAGAGGCGAAATCACCTTGACGGGTGGACTGGAGTAGTTTGAGATCAAACGAACCAGGATAAAAATACCTTGTCATTTGCTTTAAGATTCCAGTTTTTCAATTCAACCCCCCCCTTCTTGTGTTTTTCACCCCTTCAGATCTCTGACCTGAGAAAGAAAGGCTTCCTGGCTTGTTTCAGGTATTACTCTTCAATCTCTTCATGTAGATAATTTCCTGGCTTGCTACAGGTATTAATCCATAATCAGTCGTCCACGGATATTTTCCTGGCTTGCTACATGTATTAAACTGGAACTTGAAAAGGTTACAGAATGGCAACCGTGTCTGGAGCATATCTGGACCGTATCTTCCAACAGGTGATGAAGGAATTTTTGATGATGACCGCAACTTCCAGCAGGTGATGAAGGAAATTTTGAACGCTCTTGAATTCTAGTAGGTGATGAAGGAATTTTGATGATGACCGCAACTTCCAGTAGGTGATGAAGGAAATTTTGAACGCTCTTGAATTCCAGCAGGTGATGAAGGAATTTTTGATGATGACCGCAACTTCTAGCAGGTGATGAAGGAAATTTTGAACGACCTTTCAACTTGAAATGTAATTTTTCTTTGGAGAATAAATCCTTGACAAATGCCTGGGAAATAAACCCATGACCGCAAATCTGCTAGAGAGGTGATGAACTCCTTAAGGACGCTTGAATGTCTTTTCAAAAAGATTTCGGAGAAATTTCATCACTGCCCCTAGTATCAGATGTTTGTGATATTTCCGGGACACTTGGACGACACATAACCCTTTGATGAGATTGACGTTTAAATGCCCCAAGTGATGGTGATGGAGACTTGCCCCAGGTTAATCTGTAATTGAGAGATTTGTTGAAATCTTGACTGGACTGCCCCAGGTTAATTGAACTTTGAAAGATCTGTTGAAATCTTGACTGGACTGCCCCGGGTTAACTGGATGGTGACATGTCATTCCCCCTTGTTGATAGGAGATTTGTCAATGGAAGTGTCATCCTTTTTGAAGTGATTTTGCTCACTGAGAGGGCTTTCGTTCCTCCGAACATTCACTGTATGAATTTCTTTGCTGTTTAAACAAGTAAACCATGTGCAAACAATGATATTCAAATAATGCAAAGTTTATGCTTGTCTCGAAGTTTTGAAAAAAATGCATTTTTAGCAAGTAAACTTTTTATAAGACAAATTCAACACAAGATTTAGGGCAAATCCTTACAGGAGTCAGGATACCTTTTGAAACAGTATGCTTTCGAACTAACCCATGCTTCAATTAGGACTTTTGAAGGGTTGTAACGTGGCTTGGTTCACGGTTTAAGAAACAAAGGATAAAGGCTCAAAGTATATTTGTACCCACCCGCTCTTCGTGATGTTCTTCAATCCTAAACTCAGTTAATTGTGCGTCGCACTCTATTCGAATTTGGAACGACTTTTTGGTGATGGTTCACACAAGTTGAATTTGATAGGCAGTCATCATCTCCTTTTTTTGCAACATTTTTCATGTTGTTGAGGATTTGTAATGACCTCGTTCTTTTGATTTGTTATCCCTAACTTTTGCCTGACGGTTCTTGTTTTCGAGATTACCGTCAGCGGGATGCCCCAGCTTTCTTAAGCCTCCTTTGTAGGTTTTGGCTCAGTGGGCTTTTCTCTTTTGAGAGATTGACTGCCTATGAGATAAGGAACCATCACTGTCTTTTGGTTCTAGATGAATGTTTTTGATGTTGTTCGTTGTATTACGAACTGAGAGTTGGCGACTTCAATGCGCATCTTTTTCGAATTAACTGAGAGACTACCCTGCCCCAGGTTTAAATCAAAGGTTTCAATTTGTTTAGAACAGAAAACTCCTACTTCTTTGGCTCGAAGGGGCTGACTAGGGATTATCTTCCTTATAACTCCAGTGTTTGGGATTTGAAAGAAATGCATGTACATCGTCAGCAAGGTCTGTTCAAAAGCATACTGTATGAGATTATGGCATTGTTTCGTCATCCTCCCTCTAAAGGCTTGTAACTTTTAGCAAGAGTTAAATGTCATAAATAAAGTATAAAGCATAGTTTAAGAATAGTGAAAAAGAATGGATGAATTCAAGACAAACATATGCAATGCATTAATGAAACAGAGTTTGACATTAATAGATAATTGTTTGAATAACAAAGAGATTACAACTTGAAAATTCAAATGGAACAAAAGTCTCCCAGTTCGAGCTTTGTCATTTCAAGTGGAGGACCTTCATTATGGCTATCTCAGTTTGTAGCCACTCCAACTGGTCATCACTGTCGTCCCCAGGATTTCCCTCGATCATGCCCCTGGTGAGGAGCGCCTTGACCTCTTCTTGTCCCTTGGATAGGTTCAAGAACATCTCTTGAAGTTGAGAGTTTTGAGCCTGGATGTCCTTGATAGTCTGCTCTAGAGCCATCTCTACTGAAATAAACAGTAGGAAGATAAGGAGACCTGAAAAAGGAAAACCTGTTATGATGCAATGCATGATATATGGATGCATGTTCTCAAGGATCTCGTGGGGTAAACACAAGAAAATGTTAGAGGTTGAATTTGGATCAACATCTTTGATTGGAGAACTTTGTATCGGTGGATGTCTTTCCACGAGAATCAAGCTCACCATGTCAAGTGGGTCATAGCCCCTGATTCAAGTTGTTGCACTCGATCTTTGATGGCATTTGTTTAAAGGAGAAAACCTCTTGCCCTTTGGTAGACGTCTGATTCAACGTGACCCTGCATCAAAAGACCCTCGAGATCCTTGAAATGGTTATTGAAAAATGCTATGGTATGATGTTATGATGTTATGTACATGTATGCGAAAGTAGGCAAGTATATATATACAGGAAATCATATTCACACAGAGCAAACAAGTCCTTAGGTTTAGGCTTGCATGGGGTTTGTAGGTAAGTACCCTCTTGAAGTTAGTTAGCTTATCCTGTCCTAAAATAGAAACCGGGTTCTAAGGAGCTCAATATCACTGGATTATTTTCTGTGTTCATTGTTTTGGTTTAGCCACTTAACTGGCGACCAAAATATTCTAAGAAAACAATCCTCAATGAGTGTAGTATCGAGTATCTACCAACTTCGGACTGCACCAAAGTCGGTAATCTCACTACCCCTAAAAAGGCCAAGATGGTCAAGTAAGGTTCTAAGAGTTCGTTAGTGCTTCATGACATCGCTCAGCGGCCCCGTATTCTCCTTGACTACTCAAGGGTTACCGGTACTCACAAATATGTCGCACTAACATAGCTACTGCTTCAACCATGTCGGTATACCCCGCACAGTTCCCTCACAGTTTACTGCTATTTATCTAAAAAGGTGCCCCCAAATCCGGGTGTAGGATTTAACAAACCCAAACAAGGAACCCAAAAAGTAAAGCAATCAAAGCAAACAAAGTAAGCATGTAAAGGTGATCTAAAACCCTAAGGTAACCCCACTTTTGGAAATCTCCCCAGCAGAGTCGCTAGTTCTGTGATACGGTGGGAGAACTGACTTGAGGTTTTGCGTTTGTTTTCGCACTTGTTCGGTTTAGCAAGAGTCGCCACCGAATTTTTATTTATCCTAAGGAAAGGTCAAAAAGCACAGGAAAGACCTTTGATATTTTTTCGTGGATTCGGGGGGTAGATTATGAAAAGGGAAGGTGCTAGCACCCTTTTCATCCATGGTTATCCATGGGCTCTTAGTTACTTGTTTTTAGATCACTTGCCTTGATTTTCAATTGTTTGAAATGGTGTTTGTGTGTGGTTTTTGAAAATGTTTTGAAAAAGATGCCTTGTCTAGGCAACCATTGTAACAATTCTTTACTCGAATGTTTTACAAAGGTGTTTGTCTTTTTGAAAAGATATTTCAATGTTTTTGAAAGTTGTTTTGAAAGTTGTGTTGTGGAGTGTGTTTTGAAAAAATGGCAAGGATTGTTTTGCAAGTTTGATCAAGTAACTAAGAGTTACCTACCCTATTTTACTCAAAGATCTTTCTCATGTTTTAACCCTTTTAACAGTGTTGTTTCACCATTGTATTTGGTGAACAACCTTGCGTTAGGATGTTAAACGGGACAGGCGTGGGTCATCGTATGCAATCATTGAAGGCAACTTGTGAGATGCTCTATAAATTTTGTAAGGGACGAAATCGTTTTATCGAAGGCAACATTGAGGGTCATCGAGGGACTACGATCTTTGTTTATCAAAGGGACATTTGCTAGAGTGTCTCATACTCGAGGGACATGATTGCATATTTCTGAGGCAACAAGCGAGGTTACCCTAGAGGTGCAAGTGTGCATTATGTGTTGATTTTCATGCATTTGTCTTGTATTAGGTTATCTAGCGGTCGATTTTGAATCTTCGCATACAAACCCTAATTACTATACAGTATATAGAAAGCGATAAATTGCGAGAATTTAAAGTCTAAGCTAATACAAATAAGTATCCGGGGATGGGGGTACAAATGTTTACAAATGGGGATGAGTCTTATCAGGATAGTAGTGTCCAAATATTATTTACAACCAAATTGAATTGTCGCATTCTCAATGTAAAAATATACCAAAGTATAAGGATAAAAGAGAATCAAAAGCAATGTATGGTGCACATGATTATTTACAAGTGATCAAAAGGTTAACCTAATGTATTTATTAAGTATTTATTATCTTTGTATTTTTTTTGTTAATGTTATATAAACAAGGGTTTTAATAAAAAAAAAGTTCTAACACAAGAAACTTAGTAAACTCTGTTTTTATGTATAAAAAAGGTATTTTAAGAAAATTTTGTACAAAGCAAAGAAAGTTAATGTATCCTTTTTATTTAACAAAAATATTAGTTTAAGTTATATATAAAAAAAGGAAAAAATAAAGTGATAATAAATAATAAAAAGAAAATAGGGTATTAGTTTGTATAAGAAAAGTGGGCTTGGAATATCATGCTGGGCCCAAACAACAAAAACTAACAGATTCAAAAAAGGGGGGGGGGGGGTGTATACAGCGCCAGAATCAAGTGGGCTTAGGAATTGGAGCGTGGAGCAGGCCCAAACGGGTTTGACACAGTTTTTTTGTTAGGGTTTCAAACGTTTTGTTTCAGAAAAGGGTTTGTGTCTTTGGAACAAACGGCGCCGCTCTCCTTCTTCTTCATCGTCCTCTTCATCCTTTCTCAAAATGGGGCTTCTGAACGTTCGTCTCCTCGCCTCAGGCCACTAGGCGCCACCTCCATCTTCCTCTCTCCATGGTCGTTCAGGCAGTGACAACAAGGTATCGGTTTTCAGCTTCTGAACATTTTTAGGGTTTTCGGATTTTAGTCTTGCATATTTTATTTGTGTATGTTCTGACCTTTATGTGTTACATTTGTGCTTGCTTGAGGTGTTAGAAAAAGGGAAAGAGGTACAATACCTTTGGAGAGGAGACGGAGGAGGACGGCGACGCGTCACAGGTGGCCGGAGGCGGAGGGACGCGGTGATGTGCTTGCTGGCTTACTTCCTGGTATTTTTGTATCTTCGCTTAGTGATGATGCTACAATCTGAAAACGCTTGTATTATTTGCTTCGGTCTGTCTTCCTCTCTTTGGCTTGCTTTGTTCTGATGATAAGCTTTGCTTATGATTTTCCCTCTCTTTGACTTGATCTATTTAGCCTATGAGGAAGCTAGTTCTGAGGCATTTTGTTGTTGTTTGGATATTGGATGTGTTGATTCTATGATTCTGAGATGCTTGTTGTTTGATCCTGTGATGAGCTTGGCTCTGAGGATGCTTGCTTATTGTGCAGTTAGGCTTCTGGTTTTATGCAGGCATATGCTTTTGTTGTTCACAAGCTGAATCAGGCTTGAGGCCAGTTAGGCTGTTGCTTTATGCAGGCAAGCTTTTGTTTATGCTTGGCTTTTTTCTGGTTGTTTGAAGGTTTTTTAGGAGGTTAGGAGGTTTGTTTGGAGCTTGTTTTTGAGGTACAGGCTTTGACAGGTTATGAGTTGTGTAGTTTTTGAGAGGCTTCAAGGCTGGTTTGTTCAGGTTTACTGTGTTTTGAGGCTTGAAGCAGTTTGTAGGTTACAGGCTTGTGTTCTTAACACAGGTTTGAAAGGCTTGTATGTTTGAAACAGGTTTGAAAGGCTTAGTTTATGCAGGTTTTGGTGTTTAAGGTTTTTTGTTTGTTACAGGCTTGCTTTGTAACAGGTTTAAAGCTTGAGGTAGTTGGAAGCTTATTTGTTTTTTGAGAGGCTTTGATGCAGGATCTGTTTACAACTTTTGTGTTATCTTTTCTCTCTATGTGTTCTGCCTCTCTTCTTAACAGTGTTGATCTGTTATATTTATTTGTCTTAAGCCTGCCCACTGTAAGCCTCTACTTCTCTCTCTCTTTTCTCTCTCTCCAGAAAAGTATATTTAATTACTTAAACTGTACTTTCTGTTATGAAAAGGTTTTTGGCCTGGAAAATGATGAATAAAAAATGCTTTTACAAGTTGGCTTGCATTTTGTCTTTCCTCTGCATCTCTTCTTACCTCCAGATTTTCTGCATTGCTTTTGATATCTTGTTAACAACCTTTTGACAGTTTCTTTGGACAGCTTGGTTGACATCTCTTTTTGACAGTTTGACAGCTTTGCACTTTTGACAATTTGGTTTGCCTAGTTTGATAGTGTAATTCAGTTTGAACTTTGTAATTGTTTGGCATATTCAATTTGTCCATGTGCAGTTTGTTTGAATTTGTGCACCTTTGTATTTGATTAATTCACATGCTTGCAAATAATTTGCTTTCCTCTTTGTGAACCAAGAAGATACATCTTCTTGCGATTTGCAGAGAGGACGAACAAACTGATTCCGGCCAAAACCTTTAATGATGAGTTTTTTGATTATCTGTCTGAGAATGCCCTTTTAATTTTAACTGTATTGACTTCTTCCTTTTTTTGTCTTTGCAGGTAAATATCAGTTGAGCAAAGGAAGCAGCAGTAGCAGATGAAGACTTCAAGAAACTTAGGATATAGATTTAATGTATTTTTAATCATTGTAATAAATGTCATTGTAACACTGTAAATAAATTTACAGTATTCAAATAAACATTTGTAACAACAATTGCAAATGAATAAAAAATCCTTTGTCAGTTAATCTCTTTTATTTCTTCTGCACTTGTTTATTTAATTACTTAAATTTCTTGAATTATAATTATTGGAAATTATCCAATTATTTTAACTTAGAAATTATAAATAATCAATAAACGCCCGGCGTTTCGAATAACCAAAAGCATTTCACAGTTAAACAACAAACGTCCATATGTCCTTTATCTCACTGATCAAACTTAAACTTCAAACTTTCAATCAGAAGCCTCAACCCATATCCCAGAGTCAATTGAAAAGAACTGTAGAATTAATTCCTTCTGAGAATGCGCGTGCAAACCCTAATTCTGGATTTACTGTCAAAGAAACGTCCGCTTGGTCAAACCCTGAGCCAAACTTAACCAAATCAATAGAAACCCTAATAATCTTCTTGGACTGATTCAAAAGTTAATGGAAACCCTAATTTTGTGTGACTGATAAGAAAAGTCTGTTTGACCGATTCTTGAGCCAATCTGAAAAATCAGGAAAAGCCCGAAGCTGTGATTTCTTGTGAAAAAGAGGAGGGCAAATTTTGGGGTACAACACCTCCCCTTCGTCTAAAGTGAGTTAAGAACTTAGAATCTCTGTATCATCAATTAGGGTTATTCTGTTATATTCCCGTCTTAGGATAAAAATTAATGATGATGACTTTATACTTTTTGCCAGTTATTACAGCTAGCGACTCTGTTGGGGACCCAACCCTAGAGTTTAGAAGCCTCTCTCTTTTATGTTTAGGGTTTTGACTAGGGTTTTGCTATTTGATTTATTTATATCTTTATTTATTTATATTATTTATTTTTTCCATTTATTTTTTGGTTATATTATTATCATTATCTTGTTATTTATTTGTTCGCGGGATTTTACTAAAAAATTATTTTCAAAAACCATAGAAAGAAGGTTCGTCTATTGGCCAAAGGGATACATCATTCCTATCAATTTTTGTGACAACTTCGTCTAGAGACGGTAGAATTCCAAAAAATAAATATGTCTCAAGAGATATCCTCTTGGAGGGTAGGACTTTGGGATGGAACTTATGACTTTTTGTATAACCATAAAACAAAAAACTCATAGTAATACCTTTTACGACCTTAGAGACGAAAGTTTTGGTCTATAAAGAGGCTCCGCTTAAAGGAGGCCCTTGTGCCTTTTCCTCTAGCGTAATCTATGATACCTTTGATGCAGTGGGAGAACTGACTTGAAGGTTTTGCATTTGATCGCAAATGTTGCGGTTAGCAAGAGTCGCCACCGACTTTTCTTTTATCTAAAAGGAAAGGTGAAAAAGCACAGGAAAAACCTTTGAGATTGTTTCTTAAGTTCGTGGGGTAGATTATGAAAAGGGAAGGTATTAGCACCCTTTTCATCCATAATTTTCCATGGGCTCTTAGTTACTTGCTAGATCACTTGCTTTTGTTTGAAATTGTGCTTTGTGTGATTTTTTTGAAAGTATTTTGTAAAGAAGCCATTGTTTAGGCAATCTTTGTAATGATTCTTGTTCGTAAGAATGTATACAAAGATGTTGATCTTTTTGAAAATGTTTTCAATTTTGTAAGATGTTTAAAAGTGTATGTGATTGCTTTGAAAATATCAAGGATGTTCATTTTGAAATGGAGCAAGTAATTAGAAGCAATCTACCTACTCAAATGTCTTTCTTGTTCATTTTCTTTTCCTTTGACATTGTTGTCTTACCATTGATTTGGTAAGCAACACTATCTTTGGATGTAAACGGGACAGGCGTGGGTCATCGTATAGCCATGATTAGCAATATTGCAAGGTATCCTAGCATTCTTTTTTGAGGGACTAAGATCATTTCGTTAGGCAACTTTGAATAGCGTCATCGAGGGACCATGATCTTGTATTTGTTTGTTTTTACTAAGATACTTTACATGCGTAATATGACCATTTTTGTAAGGCAACCAAGTGGGACAACCCTAGGGGTGCTTGTGTGCAAGTGTGTCAATTTCATGCTTGTTTTTGTCTTTAATTAGGGTTTTCTATTTGATTGCTTTTATCTTCCCATACAAACCCTAATTACTAGCATATTATGTAAAAAGCGATAAATTGCGAAATTTAAAGTATACAATTTATGAATGAGGATTGCAATAATGTAAACCTAATTAATCTATTACAACCAAATTGAATATTGTACAAATAATTTGAAAGAATATATAAAGTACAAAATGCAAATTGAAAGAAATGATTTTTGTGTTTGGACTTTTGTATGAAAGAGGTTTTAACCTAAACCTAATTAAAGAAAAGAGTAATTAAGTTAAATTAACTTAAGTTAATAAAAGAAATTATTTAAGAAAAGATTTTGATTAAGAAGAGAATTTTTGAATAAAACCCTAAATCTATTTTAGTTGATTAAAAGAAAATAAGTTTAAAGAAAAAAAAGTATTTTTTGTATTTTTTATATTTTGTCTTGAAAATAATATGTGGTGTCATGAAATATTTTTGGTCCTTTTTATACTAAAATAAATATATTTAGATAAATAATAACCTAGTTTTATTTTACAAAGAAATTAATAAGAGTAAATAAAGTATAATGAATAAAAATAATTTTTTTTATTTATGTGAAAAATATTTAAATTATGTCAAAATATAAATCTATTATTTTTATACTTTTTATGATTTTTTTGGTATTTTAGAAAATATATTTAGAAGAAAAATAAATAAATAAATAAATACAAATAAAATGGGCCAAGGTGGTGTCACAAGTAAACAGGGTGTATACTAGCAAAAACAAAAAAGAATGCCAGGCCCAAAGGGCCCATCGCCTGCAAGCAAAAATAAAAAAAAATTCAAAAATATGAAAAAAGCAAAATGGTCACGCTGGGGCTTGAACCCAGGACCATAGGATGAACAGAGGCGCGCTTTACCACTGGGGTGGCTATACATCCGTTTATATAGGCAAAACCATAAATATATAAGGAAAATCCAGTCCTGATGACTTCATCTTCAACCTCCAGCTGGTGTACCTGTAACTTCTTCATTTCTCAACAAAAATGAAAAGTGACAAAATTAAAGTTGTTGTAGTCTTCCTCACGATTCTAACCATGTAAATAAATAAGGCTGAAAGTCAAAGATAAGTGAGAATTTCTCTGGCCCTAATTTAAACCCTAAAAATTTCAGAAACTTCAACTCTAAAATTCTCTAAGCTCAAGCCATATAAATGCAAACTATGGATATGCACAGCTTCGTGGCAATGAGGTCTATATTTTATCTTCACAAATGCAAGCCTAACAATGCCTAATTAATGAGATGGAAGTTCAAGAAAAATACCTCAAAATTGGAAATCATGAAATGCAAATGAGCTTGTTTCAGTCAATGTTGATGATCAGGTTAGCTTCCTTGGACCTCTAGGAAGCTAGTGCAATGGCTGGCTTAAGCTGAGGATGGCTGGAATGGCCTGGAGAAGTCCAATTATGATGCTCTGTTTTGGTTATGGAAGATAGGGAAAATGGTGTTACAGAAATGAAACATGTACAAGGATGAGTTAGTCTTGATGCAAGGAAGCTTTATAAACTAAAAGGCCAAGAAATGAATGAGGGAAATGTGAGTTTGGTATGAAAAGTCAAAACTTGCACAACAATGGTATTTTGGGACAATTTCTGGCTAGAGGGAGTTTGAGTGAGTTTTAGGGGCTTCTTTCTCGCGTGTCAACTTGCAAATAGTGTGTATACTTATAAGCAAGAGGTTTTGAGGCTTGTAACAACTCATAATTTGAATTTGCATCATTAAGCCAAACATGTGATTTTTGAGAAAACAAGTTTCAATGCTTGTGTACTTGCTAAAATAGAGTAGTTCATGCTTTAAACAAGTTTGTTTATAACTTTGTGGATGGAGTGTGATCATAGGTAACAAGTTAGAGGCTCAAGAATGACTTTATGCAAAAATCTTGCTTTACAAGAATGGAAGTGTTCACTTTGTGCCATTAATGGAAATGCAACTTGGATAATAGCTCATTTGCTTGGATCAAAGCCTTAATAGCTGTGTAAGCATTTAATTAAGGAGTGACAAACAAGTTTGAGGTCTGCAAAGCAAATATTATGCAGCCTAGCATGGATTTGTGTTCATCATGAAAATGACCTAAATTCAAGTGATAAAACCCTAATTTCATCTCTTCGATTCTCCTTGCTCAAGAATGATATCAAGGAGTTCTTTGACATTTTGGAAATCCTGAAATGTGCTCAACAACTCATCTTTGAATTGATTTTGAAGATTACCCTTGGAACTATGTGAAAAATTTCCATGAAGTTAGGTAAAAAAATCTGCCTAACTAGGGCAAAATTTCACTAAGTCATTTTTAGTTCATGAGCATGTATTCACAAAATTATAACTTGAGATACAAGCATTTTTAGGAGAAGTTGTGTGAATAAAA
Organism: Vicia faba; assembly: GCA_948472305.1. NCBI lineage: Eukaryota > Viridiplantae > Streptophyta > Magnoliopsida > Fabales > Fabaceae > Vicia > Vicia faba. The sequence goes on along the minus strand of OX451735.1, from coordinate 387,723,436 downwards.
GTTGTATATTTCATGGAGATCTACAACTTTCATGTTGGAAGTTTCTCTTGAATCATTTTTCATAATGGTGGAAATTTAGCTCAAAGTTGTGAAAAAATAAGAAATTTTCTATACTTAGAAAAATTTCTAAGTTAAGAAATTTCATCTTTTCAAAATAAAATCTTGAATTCTTGATTTCTTGATGAAAAAGTTTCATACTTTGACATGTTTTGATGAATTATGACCTTTGGCACTTGAATTTGACCAAAAAGTCAAAGTTTGAGTTTTCAGTATACAGTTGACTTTTGATCAGTTGATTGCAAAATTCATCTGTCAATCAAATGGATTTGCAATGTTTTGAATCATGTCACTTGGTAAAAATGATGAAATTGGAATCTTGAGACCATGCCTTAAACCAATTGATCATTTGCCAGGTCAAAAATCAGAAATTGCCCTTTCCCAGTCAAAGCCCTAATTTTGACCATTTTGCCCTTTTGGAGATTTGATCAAATTTCTTGAGGAATTATGGTCCAAACTTGATAAAATGATACATTTGAGTCTAAAATGTTGATGTGGATCAAAAGTCATGAATTTTGACTATAAATTGGCTATGGTTGACTTTTTCCCCAATACAGCTGATTTTTAGGTCAACTGTTCAATTGACTGATCAAAAGTGTGATCCAAGTCTTGAAACTTGACATGAGTAATCTTGGGGGTCCATAATGATCCGTGAAAGTAATATGGGGAATTGGAAGTTCAAAAATACTTGTGCAATCTCAAACCCTAATTTTCAGTCATCAATGCTTGAGGAGGCGCCTTGAGCTGATCAACCCAAATGCAGTCTTGATCCAAACGAGATCTTGTGAGAAAATTCTTGATAAGTAGGAGGGAAAATTTTGGGGTACAACAGATGCCTCTGTTCAATCTTCTTAAGCCTGAAGAGTTAGATTGGCATGTTTTTCCAGCCGTGACTCGAAGGTGGAAGATGATTGGACACTAGAGTGCCCAGAAATTTGCACTTGGCGATGTGATGGTTAAGGGAATGGGCTTAAAGATGCCATTTGGTGAGGTGATAGAAATATGTAGGAGATGGGCTTGCAGATGCCATCCAAGAGTGATTGTTGAATTGTAATTTGTGAGCTGAAAGTTGAATCAGAATGGCATACATGTCTATAGCGTATCTGAACTGTAACAAAAGGTGATTTTGAATGAATATCAGAATGGCGTCTGTGTTTGGAGCGTATCTGAACTGTATCTGAGAGCTAGCTATGAATGAGTGTTAGAATGGCATCCGTGTCTGGAGCGTATCTGTATTGTATCTGAAAGTCGAGTCTGAATGAGTATTAGAATGACATTCGTGTCTGGAGCAGATCTGTATTGTATCTGAAAGTTGAGTTTGAATGAGTATTATAATGACATCCGTGTCTGGAACATATCAGAACTGTATCTGAAGACTGAATCTGAATGAGTATCAGAATGACATCCATGTCTGGAGCGTATCTGTACTGTATCTAAAAGTTGAGTCTGAATGAGTATCAAAATGGAATCCGTGTCTAGAGCGTATCTGAACTGTATCAAAAGAAACTCTGAATATTGTTAATGGTAACTGTTTAACCTTATCCTGAAAAGGGTAAAATGTTAGCTAAAATGTAGAGTCATGTCGTATGAAATGCATAGTATAATGCCTTCGTGTTGTCAATGTTTATGATATATGGATGCAATGTATGCGTATGTGAGCTAGTTTGCTGTACTGCTGTTGGATTGGGACAAATAAATCCCTGACTGCTGCTGAGGATATGGAGTATAAGTGTGATCGGTGGAAATAGAACTGACTGTTTTTTAAGCTGGTTCGCGAAATGTCGCGGTAAGCAAGAGTCGCCACCGTCTTTTATGTTCTCCAACATGGAAAGGACAAAAGCACAGCAAAATTCCTTCTTTGAGAATGTTTCTCGGTTCGGGAGGTAGATTTATAGAAAGGGAAGGTGTTAGCACCCTTTCTATCCGTGGTTATCCACGGGCTCTTAGGTACTTGCTCTTATGTTTTCAAAAATGTTTTGCTTTTCAAGTGTTTGTGGGTTTTGAAAAAGTTTCGTTTGAAAAATTTCTAAGTAACTCTTGTATCTGTCCTCAAGAGTGTATGAAAAATTTGTTTGAAAACTTTTGAAAGTGTGAGGTGTGAAAAGTATTTTTGTTTGTTTTGAGAAAGAGCAAGTACCCATGAGAATCTACCTACTCTAAGGAATTAGGCTGTGTAAGAGTCCTTTAGATAGTGCTATCCCACCATTGAGAGGTAGGTAGCATCGTCGTTGGAGGTGTTCGGGTCAATTCGATTATTAGGGACATGTGTGGTCACCGAAGCAATGGTAGGACACCTTAGAAGTAACCCTAATGTCCTAGATCCTTTTTATCCGAGGCAATCGTTTCGAGGCAACTGGATCTTTTGGACAGAAGGGCGACCTTTAAGACACCCTATACTTGATGACCACATTCGAGGCAACCAGTGAGGCGTACCCTAGAAGTGGCATGTGCTTTGTGTGTTGTTTTTCAGTTAAGGTTATCTTTGTACATGTTATTTGTGAGCTACAGATTAATTTTATTTACATACATTCTTTCATGCATTATTAACAGTTAAATGGTTTGCAGGAAAGTAAATTGCAGAAATGTAAATCTAGCTATTACAAGGCGCGGGTCTATACATCGCCAAAAAACAAAGACCCGTTTGGAAATAAAGTGCGAGAAATAAAAAATAAAGAGATAAACCTAATTACTATTACATATCCGGAAACAGTTACATAAATAATCAAAATAAAGCGCGAAAGAATTAAATTGGAACGTCCTAAGGGTTTTGACCCTCCTTTTGAATAAGAATTGAATTTTGTCCTTTTTTGTGATTAAATTAAAATTAAACCTAGTACTAATTAATTAATTAAAAGGAAAAAGAATGTTTTTGTGTTTTTATATTTTTAATGAAATAAAATAAAAAAAGAAATTAAAAAAAATGAAAGTGAAAGACCTAATTCTAAATTAATTTTACTTATTAAAAAATGTTAAAATTAAACTAATTAAACTAATTAATTTATTAATATTTTATTTACAAAGTAAGTTAATAAATAATAAAATGTTCTTTTTTTGTTTTTTTTGAATTTTATGGAAAAAATTAGTTTGTTAGGTAATTAAATAATAATAATAAGAAAACTAATAATTAAAAAAAGGAATATAAAAGAAAAAAAAATAAAAGAAATAACAAAACCAAAGGGGGTGTTGATGGCCCAATGGGGGTTTGATTTAGAAATTCTGGTCCAAGAACACTCCAAGCCTTGTTGACTTTTTGGAGATTTTCCATGGTGTAGGTTGACCAGGAGTATGGTGCCCGTCCAATCCAGGCCTTTGGATCTGCTTCTGAGGCCACTTGGCACGCTGATTGTTTGAGATGTATGGTGGACTTTTGCTGGAATGCTGCATTGGAATATGTTAGGAAAAACATGAATAAACATTTAGGGGGACCTGGGAATCGAACCCAGGTCCCAATACCTTTTACACGCTTGCCTTAACCACTCCACCACTTTGATTCAGTCATCAATAAAACAAACAAGAATTAATATATGCAATAATCAATTCTAATGCTGCAAAATTAAAAACGCGCGCATCTCATTTGAATGGACCACCCATGTTCTTCCACGTAATCATCTTCTTCGTGTTTCCTGAAACAAAAACAAACAAATAACGGGGGTTTTAAACCCCCACAAAATGCAAGCGTCCAAAATAGCGATTAGGGCTACAGGTAATATAAAAAAAGCGCGAGGGTTGCAATGGGTTCGTCTCACTCAGGCGGTTCCAACCATGTGCATTTTGAGGTTTGATTTTACAGTATGTGAAAAGCCCTAATTCAAAAGCTCTGAAACCCTAGAACTTAACAATGGTGTTTTGCAATTCTGGGCGCCATAATGCAATTCAATTACACTAATAGCTTCGTATGGGTCCTGTGATCACAATACAATCAATAAAAAATTTTAAAAATGCATGAATCGATGATTATGATTTTGAAAAAAAGTGATGAACCGTATGACTGTGAATGGCGTTTCCTAGAGCTTTAGAGCTTGTTTCTGATTGCAAAAGATTCCTAGGAGTGTTAGGAATGTGTTTGGATCAAGAAAACACCTTGACTCGTGCTGAAAAGTGGATTTCAGTTTGCAAATTTCTTTGAGTTTTTTGGAATTGGTTCTGGCCGTTTCAATGAGTTCTAGGTCGTGAATATTGTATGGAACACTTGCATATGTATGTTTGAATGAGAATCAGTCAATATTAAGAGCCTTAACCTTGTGCAATGATGTTTTGAGATTTCTTCATAACCACCATTAAAGCATTTTCTAATTTTGTTCAAATTTGAATTTTCATGCTTAATTCAGCTTGGCATGAATTTGGTAGGTGTATTATGACACATGAAAGCCATTCAAATCAAAAGATGTCATTGAATTAATTTTTTTTGGTTTTATTTGAATTTTATGGATTTAAAATGAATTAAATCAAATAAAATTAAATAAAAATAGAAAAATTAATGTTTAATCTTGAAATTGTTCATGGGACACGTGGGTGGCATGACAAGGCTGAATCAAGTGGAAAAAGTGGGCCCTTTTGTAAAAAATTGAAGTTTTAAGGATAGTTGACTTTTGCCATTTCATGAAAATTTCCCAACTTCTCCAATGCACATCTTGCTCAATTTTGATCATATGAACATGTTCTTGGACATTTTGAAAAGGTCTTGAAGTCCTCTAACCAATGCCTTTGGTCCCATGTCATTTTGATTTACCAATCTGAAGTTATGGTCTTTGACTTAAAATGTCTTTTTGTTGACTTTTGAAAATGACCTATAATGTTGAAATTGGTAACTTTTTGTGGGAGCATTTCTTGGACTTGGAATGTGAAGATGAGTTGTAGGAAATGTCATCCCCTTCAAAATGAGCATTGGATGGGATTTTTCTGATGAACCATGAAAAAGTTATGCCTTGGTCAAGTTACAGTTGACTTTTCAGTTGTCCAAAAATAGAAACTTTTGCATCTTGATGATTTTTGAGCCATTCTTGTGAAATCATGGTCAAGATTTGACCAAATGATGATTGTGGCTTCAAAATAAGATGTTAACCAAAAATTTTGACTTTTGACTGCCAAATGACCATTTTGCCCCTACAGTTGATTGTGAAGCAATTAGGGTTTTTGACTGTGCAACTTGACCTTGTGAGCCTTGAAACTTGACATATAGGTGCTTGATAGTGTATATGAGCATATGGGACTTGATTGAGCCCTTGAAAACCTCAACTTCCTTGCAAGAACCAAAACCTTAATTTGACTGGCTTAGGAGGGTGTTTGAATTGTGCAACCCTTGAGTTGACTTGAGCAAATTGAGATAATGCTTGTCAAAACTTTGAAGAATATGGGAGGGAAAATTTTGGGGTACAACAGTTGCCCCTGTTCAATCTTTTTAGACCTGAGGATGTAGATTGGCTTGTGTGCCTTTCGTGATCTGAGGGTGGAAGATGATTGAACACTAGAGTGCCCAGAAATTTGCACTCACATAGTAGAGTATCAGCAGCGTGATGGCGGGAATGGGCTTACAGATGCCATTTGGAGAGATGGTGGATAGGAGGATGGGCTTATAGATGCCATCTGGAGATGTGACAGAGCCTTGTCAGGAATGAGCTTATAGATGCCATTTGGAAAGATGGTATGGGAGGATGGGCTTATAGATGCCATCTAGGTGTCGATCACGTAAGAGATTCCTTAGCAAGAACTTGCGTACCTGAGAAAGATAATTTCCTGGCCTGTTACAGGTGTTGATCTTCACTCAGTCGCTCACAGACATGCCCTGGCTAGATACAAGTATCAAATCTGGAACTTCAAAAGGTTGCTTACAGACGTGCCCTGGCTGGATACAGGAGTCGAGTCTCTAAACTCTTCATGCAGACATGCCCTGGCTAGATACAGGAATCGAATCTGGAATTTGTCGTCAACAGATATACCCTGGCTGGATACAAGAATCGAATCTGGAATTAGTCGTCAACAGATATGCCCTGGCTGGATACAGGAATCGAATCTTCAGACTCTTCAGACGTGCCCTGGCTGGATACATGAATCGAATCTGGAATTAGTCGTCAACAGATATGCCCTGGCTGGATACAGGAATCGAATCTTCAAACTCTTCAGACGTGCCCTGGCTGGATACAGGAATCGAATCTGGAATTAGTCGTCAACAGATATGCCCTGGCTGGATACAGGAATCGAATCTTCAAACTCTTCAGACGTGCCCTGGCTGGATACAGGAATCGAATCTGGAATTAGTCGTCAACAGATATGCCCTGGCTGGATACAGGAATCGAATCTTCAAACTCTTCAGACGTGCCCTGGCTGGATACAGGAATCGAATCTGGAATTAGTCGTCAACAGATATGCCCTGGCTGGATACAGGAGTCAAATCTTCAGACTCTTCAGACGCGCCATGGCTGGATACAGGAATCGAATATGGAATTAGTCATCAACAGATATGCCCTGGCTGGATACAGGAATCGAATCTTCAAACTCTTCAGACGTGCCCTGGCTGGATACAGGAATCGAATCTGGAATTAGTCGTCAACAGATATGCCCTGGCTGGATACAGGAATCGAATCTTCAGACTCTTCAGACGTGCCCTGGCTGGATACAGGAATCGAATCTGGAATTAGTCGTCAACAGATATGCCCTGGCTGGATACAGGAATCGAATCTTCAAACTCTTCAGACGTGCCCTGGCTGGATACAGGAATTGAATCTGGAATTGATCGCTCACAGATATGCCTTGGCTAGATACAGATATTGAATCTGGAATTGCGACAATTGATAGTAATTATCTTTGGATTGATCTTTTTCCTGAAAAGGCAAAACATCAGTTGTATGCAATGTCATGATGTATGAAGTGCATGATGTCATAATGTTCTCAAAAATAGATGAGATTGTGTGATATGATGCGTATGTGCATGCATTGTGTATGTAAGCAGGATGTATGAAATGTGATATGTTTATGAATGTATTTTCGTCTAGGAAAATAAATCCTTAACGAATGCCGGGAAGTTGAATCCTGGGCTGATGTTGGGGAGTAGCGTTCTTCGTTTCCGCTGGGGATGATGGTTGCAAGAATAAACCGGTAGGAGAAGATGACTCCGTTTGGGGAATAAACTTGTTGGAGAGATTACTCTGCGGGGAATACTCTGTGGGAAGAGATACTTCGCTGAGGTTTTGAAATTGATGATAACTCCGCTGGGGATACCGTTGATATGTTATGGTGAGGATTTGATGAACTCCGCTGGGGGATAGGAAGAACTTCGCCGAGGACGATCTTTCCGTGGCAATTAGCTGAGGATAACCCAGTTATAAGCTCTAGTGGAGAATAACCTTTGAATAAAGCCGGGGAGACGCGTTCGTACTCTGCAGGTGGATAAGCTTCCAGAATCTACTGGGGATAAGCTTCCAAAATCTACTGGGGAGATTTATTCAGCTCTCCTGGGGAAACTTTCGGACTGTACTGGGGAGATTAATTCCACTGGGGTGTCTGGTATTCCGCCGGGGAACAATCTTATATTAAGACTGCCGGGGATGCTTTGCTTAGGAACGTCTGTATAATCCGTTGGGGAATATTGAGATCTTCTGGGGGTACCCAATTTCCTTAAGGTTGACAGTAAACTAACTCTGCTTGGAAAGAGCGTTGACTGACTTGCTGGAGATATTGTGCCTTTTTAGGGCTGATTGGAGACCAACTCTGCTTGAGGAGAGTATTGTTGAAATCTGGTCTTACTCTGCGTGGAGTGGAGGTAACTTGGTTATGTTCTTCAGCCGAACCTACCTTGGTACCTTGGTGGACAGAGCAACTAGATCACTTAGACAATCCTGATTGCCCCTGTTTCTGATGTCACCTGTAATTAGTCCTTTGTTTCGTATGCAAATATTTATGATTAGAAATTAATGTCAAATGCATATATCAAAAATGAACATTGGACGTTCTTCGCAAGACAAAACAGAAAAAGGAAAAACAATTGGCAATTTGTCTGGAAAAATGAATTTGTATTGATTTTTGGAATTTGCCTGTAAATAGGCGTTTATGTACAAGAGGCTGACGTCCTAGTAAGAGAACACCGCCGAACAACATAGAGCTTATACAATTTGTGAAAAGGGAAACAAAACAGCTATGTGAAAAAGATAATCCCACTGGGTTCCAACTCTGCTATCGCCTTTATATCTTCAAGCGTCTCATCACTTTGCCGCTTAGTTGAAGATGAAGCTGACTGATCGATGCCGTCTGAACCTGATAGTTGATACCGGATTCTGGATGCAGGGTGATCCAATGAGACATAGTATTACGCTTTAATCCCTAACTTTTTCCTGGACCGCCCTTTCGGGTTTTCAGTCCACCGGGATACCCATTTTTGCCCAAGCCGCCTTTTCAGGTTTTCGACTTGCCGGGTGTACAGATTTTTTCATTTCATCCCTTATTTTTGCCCGAACCCTTTTGGTTCGCTGGGAAGCCCTTATTTTTGCCTAGGTGTGTCAACCTAGCGGGTCTTTATTCATGCGTAGTATCTTTTTACTATGTCTGCATTGGTGGGGTGAAGGAGGTCGTCACCATCCATGGTGGTCAGAATCATAGCTCCTCCTGAGAAGATATGTTTAACCACAAATGTCCCTTCGTACGTAGGGGTCCATTTGCCCCTGGGATCACTTTGAGGAAGAATGATGCGCTTGATTACCAGATCTCCGACTTGATACTCTTGACGTCTGACTTTCTTGTTAAATTCCCTGATCATCCGTTTTTGGTACGTTTGACCATGACAAATAGCAGTGAGTCTCTTTTCGTCGATTAGGTTTAGCTGATCAAGTCGAGTCTGGATCCAGTGATCTTCGTTCAAACCTGCATCCTTCATTATCCAGAGAGAGGGTATCTGGACTTCAATAGGCAAGACTGCCTCCATGCCATAGACCAAGGAAAAGGGAGTTGCCCCTGTTGATGTCTGTGATACGGTGGGAGAACTGACTAGGGTTTTGCGTTTGTTTTCGCAAATGTTTCGGTTGAGCAAGAGTCGCCACCGACTTTTTATTTTATCCTAAGGAAAGGTTTAAAAAGCACAGCAAAAACCTTTGAGATTTTTCTTGGGTTCGGGGAGTAGATTATAGAAGGGGAAGGTATTAGCACCCCTTCTATCCATGGTTATCCATGGGCTCTTAGGTACTTGCTTAGATCAACTTGCCTTGGTTTTCAATTGTTTGAAATGGTGCTTTGTGTGTGGTTTTGAAAGTGTTTTGAAAAAGATGCCTTGTATAGGCTACCCTTGTAACAATTCTTTACTCGAATGTTTTACAAAAGGTGTTTGTCTTTTTGAAAAGATGTTTCAAGATTTTTAGAAAGTTTGTTTTGAAAGTGTTTGTGAAGTGGGTTTTGAAATAAGGCAAGTGTTTTCTTGGAAAGTTGACAAGTACTTAAGAGTTCATCTACCCTAAAATTTTTTCAAAGATTTTTGTCATGTTTTAAACCTTTTGACAATTTTGTTCCACCATTGCATTTGGTGGACAATCTTGTTTTAGGAGATTAAAGGGACGGGCGCGGGTCATCGTTTAGATCATAGTTGCAATAGTGTTAAATGTCTTTGGGCAATTTTCTTTGAAAGGGACTTGATCATTCATTTAAGCAACATTTTGAGGGACAATGATCATTTGATTGTTTTGTTTTGCCCAAAGAAGTTCAACATGCAATATGGCCCAATAATAAAAGGCAACAAGGTGGAATACCCTAGGGGTGCAAGTGTGAAATGTGTTGTCCATTTTTCATGCTCATTTATCTTGTATTAGGTCCAACCATTTTGTTCAATTTATTCGCATACAAAACCCTAATTCTAGCATAGTATGTTTAGAAAGCGATAAAAGTGCGAAATTTAAATTCCTACGCTATTACATCACAATAATATAGGGAGGGGGGTACAATGTTCAAATGGGGATATTTAGACAAGGAGTTAAACCTAAAACTATTACACCATTTTTATGAATATTTACAAGATAAATAAAATGTATAATTTTAAATGGTAAATAAAACAAATATGCAAGTATGCAAAAAATGTTTTTTTTATATGTATGAGAAAAAGTATTATTTATAAAAAATAAGAAAAGAATTATTTTTGGAATATTTTCACATTTAGGGTAAAACCCTAATTTTTAATCAAAGGGACATTAATTTAATTAATTCACATAATATTTATTATATACAAAAAAAATAAAAAAATAAAGTATGGTATATTTGTAAAAAGGGTATTTTTTTTAGTATTAAATATTAAAGAACAAAGTATGCACATTTTTTGGTATTTTTCTCCTAAGTATATTAATGAATATATGTATATATGTATTATTTTAAATATGTATCATATATATAAATAATAATAATATTCAATATTTTTTAGAAAATAGTATTTTTTATATAAAATATTTTTAGAGGGTAAAATAAAATAAAAATGAAAATGAACATGTATTTACACTATTTTTCCTATTTATTCCAAATAACAATATATATCTATTTATGTATAAATCAAAAGAAAATCAAATAAATACCTAATAAAATCCAAAATGGTGGAAAAAAATATTTTAAAATTTTTAATGTCATGAGAAAAAATAAATAAGTCAAACAAAAAAAGAAAAAGTCAAAAAGAATTAAAAATAAAGCAAATGGGCTTAGGGGGTGTAATAGCAAAATCAGGGTGCAAAAAGAAATAACAACAAGCCCAGCCCATGAAGCTGTTGTCTTCAACCTTCAGACAACCAAATTCAAAAAAACGCGCGCCTGCTTCTCAAGTTCCTAACTCCTGATCCTTTGATCTTTTGCCAAATCTTCCAACATGAAACCTGTAGAGCTTGAAGCCACGGTTCTAGACATATAAAGAAGTCAAACTAACTCTCAGAAATGAGAGAGAATTTCTTCTCCCCCAAATCCTGACCTAATCTTTCTGCTATTTTTAAACCTTAAATTCTCTTAACTCAGGCAAAAGAAATGAAAAGTAAAGATATGTACATGTTCAGTGGCATGAGAAGGACATTGTTTCTTCACAAACTTAAGACTAATGATGCATAATAAGAGAGATACGAGTTCAAAAAACTACCTGTTCAGCTGAAGTTCCAACTGGCAAATGGGGAGCTTACAGTGCAAGATACTGATTGGTATAGCTTCCTTGAGGTGTGGTGATGCTGTTCCAATATCTACTTTTCCTTGAAACACCTTGAACTGAGCTGTAGAACTTCAACTGCAAAATGGAAAAGTGAAAATGGTGGAACTTGTTAGAGGAATTACAGGTCGTGTTTCAAGGCATGGTTAGCTTGCATATGTGCTAGGGAATGTGTAGGAACTGATTTTGGCAAAAGAACTTGAAGGAAATGGAAGATAGCACTCAAACTGCAGGCTTTCCCCTGTTTGTGCAGTTTGAGAGTGATTATGGCAATGGGAGTGTTTGAGAGGTGCAAGGGTCGTGTCTCAGCTTGGTTAGGATGTCTTGAGTATGTTTGATAAGTTTGTTCTTGTGTTCTTTTGCTGATCTGAGAGTTGGAGTTAGTTATGGAACTTTTCTTCAACTTTAAGCAACAAAATGCAACTTGTGTTTCTAGGCATGTAGAGGGCCCCTAATGTGCTGCATAATCCCTCCTTGATCAGTGTGTTATGTTCATAAACTTGTGCCATTCAGATTTGCAATGTACTTGTTGGATTTCCAAATTGACATAAAGTGAATTCTAGCAAAAATGGATAGTTCACTTTATCTAAAAATGGATTAGGCTTGTGTACAATACTTGAACTCATAGAATAACACCTTGACACAATGAACAAGCATTAAATTATTGAGTGTAACTTGTTTTAAGGACCTGTAATCTAATCTAAGGCATGCTGAGTTCAAATTGCAAGGTTATGAACATGTAACTTGGTCATGAACAAAGTGGTTTTTTGCTATATTGTGAAATTCGATTCTCCCTAACCATGAGGTTGTTTGAGAGGTTCTTGGACATTTTGGAAAGCTTGGAATGTGTACTACAATCCATCTTTGAAATGAAATTTGAAATTCCAAGTGGAAGTGTATGGAAAATGGCCTTGAAGTGGGGTAGAAAAACTTGTCAAAATAGGTCAAAAATTCACTAAGTTAAGAATGGTTTAGTGCCCTTATTCAAAAATTTGTAACTTGAGATACAAGCTTCAAATGAGAAAACTCTGTGAATCAAAGTTGTAGATTATGCAACAAGCTACAACTTTAATGTTTGGACATTTGTTTGAATCCAAATGGATCATGGTGAAAAAGTGGGGCAAAGTTGGGAAAAATTAGGGTTTTTCATAACTTAGAAAAATTCTAAGTTATGAAAAATTCCATTTCAAACCCTAATTTGTATTTTGTGATTTCTTGGTGAACAAGTTTCATGATTTGGCATGTTTTGATGAAAAATGAATCTTGACTCTTGATTTTGACCAAAAAGTCAAAGTTTGACTTTTCAGTATACAGTCAAAATTGATCAATTGACTGGGAAATTCAACTGTCAATCTTGTGTACTTGGGATCTTTTGAGCTTGATGAATGTGTCAAGACCATTTCATTGAGTCCTTGAGTCCATATGTGAGCTTGGTTTGCCATTGGCTAGGTCAAACAGTCAAAAATTGCCTTTGTGCAGTCAAAACCCTAAAAATGACCATTTTGCCCTTTTGGTGATCTGATCAAATTTCTTGGGGAATTGTGATCCAAACTTGACCAAATGATTCATATGAGTTCATAATGTTGATGTGGGTCAAATTTCATGAGGTTTGACTGTCAATTGGCCACAGTTGACTTTTTTTCCAATACAGTTGATTTCTAGGTCAACTGTCCAATTGACTGGTCAAAACTTGGAATCAAGGCTTGAAACTTGATATGGGTAAACTTGGGAGTCCAATATGAGGCATGAAAGTCATCTTAGGCATTTTAGGTCAAAATATCTTTGTGCAAACACAAACCCTAATTTTGAGTCCACAGTGCAAGGAGAGGTCTTGAGCAGATGAAACCCTAACTGGATCTTGAGCTTCAAAGGCTTTGTGGTGAGAAATCAATGAGAAATGGGAGGGCAAATTTTGGGGTACAACAGTTGCCCCTGTTCAATCTTCTTGAATCCGAAGAGTTAGATGGGCAAGCTTGCCTTTCGTGACTCGAGGGTAAAAGGAGATTGGACACTAGAGTGCCCAGAAATTTGCACTCGTCAAAGCAATGGATGCGGGAATGGGCTTAGAGATGCCATTTGGAGATGGGCTTAACGATGCCATCTGGGAGAGTGACAGAAATCTTGTCGGGGATGGGCTTAGAGATGCCATTTGGAAGGGAATATCAGGAAAGTGTCCAAGCTTCGGACCATTTCTGAATTGGGGGGTCTGAACAAGCAATAGATTGACATCCGTTGTTGGGAGGAATCTGTAAACTGTTTTCAGTGGTTTGGAGAAGAAACTGAACAAGCGATAGGTTAACATCCGTTTACTTGGAGAACCCGTGAACTGTTTTCAGAAATCTTGAAGTTGAATAAGCAATAGAGCAACATCCGTTGTTGGGAAGCGTCCGTAAACTGTTTTCAAAAGTTGCATCTGAACAAGTCGATAGATTAACATCCGTTGTTGGGGAGAATCCATAAACTGTTTTCAGAAGTCTTGAAGAAGAATCTGAACAAGTGATAGGTTAACATCCGTTTACTTGGAGAACCCGTGAACTGTTTTCAGAAATCTTGAAGTTGAATAAGCAATAGAGCAGCATCCGTTGTTGGGAAGCGTCCGTAAACTGTTTTCAAAAGTTGCATCTGAACAAGTCGATAGATTAACATCCGTTGTTGGGAAGAATCCATAAACTGTTTTCAGTGGTTTGGAGAAGAAACTGAACAAGCGATAGGTTAACATTCGTTTACTTGGAGAACCCGTGAACTGTTTTCAGAAATCTTGAAGTTGAATAATTTTAGTCTGTCGACTGATCTTTCCTGAAAAGGTAAAGAGTTAGTTGCATGCAATGTTATGATGCATGATGCGATATACGTGACATCAATGTTTATGACATGAATGTGATGAATGCGCATGTAAGCTGACGAGCTATCTTGCTGAGGACAAATGAATTCGAGGTGGCCGAAGATAAAAGCATCTTGACTGCTGCTGGGGAAAATAAATCCTTGGCTACTACTGGGGAAGAGAATTCCTGATGGCCTCTACTGGGGAGTATCAATCTAGTAGACTCATGCTGAGGGGGTAATCTTGAGAATCTCCTACTTGATGGGAAGCAACTCTGGTGATCTCACTGGGGAACTCAAGATTTCTCTTTCTAAGACTCTGTGGGGAGAAGGCTCATTAGTCTGGCTCCGCTGGGGGTTGATAATTTGAAATTTTAGCTCGGCTGGGGATAACAAGGATGAGCTCCTTTGGGGATCATATTGATAAGTTAGGTTGGGGAATTCTTGATGAACTCCGCTGGGGATAGGACGAATTTTGGCGAGTGCGATCTTCTGTGGTTGTTAGCTGAGGATAACCCAGTTATAAGCCTTTGTGAGGAATAACTTTGAATAAAACTCGGGGGAGACGTTCGTGCTCTGCGGGGAAATACCTTCCAGAATCTTACTGGGGGTAAGCTTCGGGAGTCTGCTGGAGACAAGCCTCAGGGTTTGCTAGGGATGTGGATTCCAAATCTCTTGAGAGGTTTCCTTTGAAGGGTGTCAAGATATCCATCTGTACCTTCATCCTATCAGTACTCCTTTTTCTTAGGTTCATTTAGGAAGTGATTATGTTTCAAATGCATATGCCTATTTAACAAAACATTGGACGTTTCTCAAAATAAAACAAATAGTGCAAGAGAAAAAGAAAAGGGAAATGACACAAATTTCTGAGAAAAGTATTTGTATTGATTTTCTTTGAGTATATTTGTACAAAGGAGACAATCATCCTAGTAAGAGGACTTTGTCGTAAATATTGAAAGATTTTATACAAAATAAAGGATGGCTATGTGAAATAATTCCATGGGATTCTGTTCCGCTATAGCTTTCACAACTCTGAATATCTATCCATTCAATGCTTCGTTTGACGATAACTGGATTGATCCGAAGTTTGGAACCGGTTGATGAAGAGATTGTCTTTGAAGTGGTCCGACGAGACATAGTCATACGCTTCAATTCCCTAACTTTTGCCTGAATCGCCCTTTCGGGTTTTCGATCCACCGGGAAACCCCTTTTTGCCCAAGCCGCCCTTTCGGGTTTTCGACTTGCCGGGTGCACATATTTTTTTGTTTTTATCCCTAATTTTTGCCTGAACAGCCCTTTCGGGTTTTCGGTTCACCGGGATGCCCTTTTTTGCCCAAGCCGCCCTTTCGGGTTTTCGACTTGTCGGGTTATTTTATGCGTAGTATCTTTTGACTATGTCTGCGTTCGCAGGGTGCGGCAAATCGTCGCCGTCCATGGTGGTCAGAATCATTGCGCCACCAGAAAATATGCTCTTGATCACAAATGGTCCTTCATATGTAGGAGTCCATTTGCCCCTGGGATCACTTTGCGGCAAGATAATCCGCTTGATTACGAGATCCCCGACTCGATACACTTGACGTCTGACTTTCTTATTGAAGGCCTTGATCATCCGCTTTTGATACGTCTGACCATGGCATATAGCAGCAAGTCGTTTCTCGTCGATCAGATTGAGTTGATCCAGTCGGGTCTGCATCCAATCATCTTCATTCAAACCTGCATCCTTCATAATCCTCAGATAGGGGATTTGGACTTCCATAGGCAAGACAGCTTCCATGCCATAAACCAAAGAAAATGGGGTTGCCCCAGTTGAAGTACGTGTCGTCGTACGGTATCCATGCAGAGCAAACGGTAACATCTCATGCCAGTCTTTGTAAGTGACTGTCATTTTCTGAATGATCTTCTTAATGTTTTTGTTCGCAGCTTCAACAACACCGTTCATCTTTGGCCGATAGGGAGATGAATTGTGATGATAAATCTTGAACTGTTCGCATAATGCAGTGATCATTGTATTATTCAGATTTGTACCGTTGTCCGTGATGATCCTGTCGGGAACACCATACCGACATATGAGATTTTGCTTGATGAAGCGGGCAACCACATTTTTGGTGACAGAGGCGAAGGAAGCTGCTTCGACCCATTTAGTGAAGTAGTCAATGGCAACTAGGATGAAGCGATGTCCATTGGAAGCCGTGGGCTTGATCTCTCCAATCATATCAATGCCCCACATTGCAAAGGGCCACGGAGCAGTCAGGACGTTGAGGGGAATCGGAGGAATGTGAACTTTGTCAGCGTAGACTTGACACTTGTGACAAGTACGGGAATGTTGATGGCAGTCAGCTTCCATGGTTGACCAGTAATAGCCTGCCCTTAGGATCTTCTTAGCCATTGTATGCCCGCTCAAGTGAGTGCCAAATGTGCCGCTGTGTATATCAGTCATGATCAATTTTGCTTCAGCCTTATCCACACATCGGAGTAATACACAATCATGGCTTCGTTTGTAAAGGATGCCGTTGCTCAGGAAGAACTTAGCAGCGAATTTCCTTAAGAACTTCTTGTCATTTACGGAAGCTCCTTCAGGATAATCCCTAGTCTCGAGATACCTTTTGATTTCATGGAACCAAGGTTGTTCCACTACTTCTTCAGTATTAATCTCGTGGCAATGTGCCGGTTCATCCATTCGCTTGATGGTGATTTGGGGAGCCTCATCATCCCAGCTGAGTTTAAACATGGAGGACATTGTGGCCAGAGCATCGGCTAGCTGATTCTCTTCTCGCGGGAAATGCTCGAAGGTAATTTGCTCGAAATGAGGCAACAATGTCAGGACATGTTCTTTGTATGGGATAAGATTAGGATGCTTGGTATCCCAGTCTCCTTTGATTTGGATGATGACCAAAGCCGAGTCCCCAAATACGACCAAAGATTTGATCCCCAAGTCTATAGCAGCCTCGAGACCAAAGATGCAAGCTTCATACTCAGCCATGTTGTTTGTGCAGCTGAAACAAAGTCGGGCCGTGAAAGGAGTGTGACAACCTTCCGGAGAAATGAGTACTGCGCCAATACCATTTCCAAGTGCATTTGAAGCACCATCAAAGTACAGGGTCCATCGGGATCCCTTTTCGGGTCCGTCATACGGTCCGTCACTTTCAATGTTGTCCAAATTCATGATGTCCTCGTCTGGGAAGTCAAATCTCATGGGTTGATAGTCTTCGATAGCCTGATGAGCCAGATGGTCAGCTAGTACACTCCCTTTTATAGCTTTTTGGGTGGTGTACTGGATGTCATACTCAGTTAAGATCATTTGCCATCTAGCTATCCTTCCAGATAAAGCGGGCTTCTCGAAGATATACTTGATAGGGTCCATCTTGGAAATTAACAAGGTAGTATGAGTCAACATATACTGTCTTAGTCGGCGAGCAGCCCATACCAAAGCGCAGCAAGTTTTCTCGAGCAGTGAGTAGCGAGTCTCACAGTCGGTAAACTTTTTACTAAGGTAATAAATAGCATGCTCTTTTCGACCAGACTCGTCATGCTGGCCCAAAACACACCCCATTGAGTTATCCAAGACAGTTAAGTACATGATCAATGGTCTTCCTTCGACAGGTGGCATCAGAATAGGAGGTTCTAACAAATACTCCTTGATTCTATCAAAAGCGGCTTGGCAGTCGTCGTTCCATTCAACTACCTGATCTTTCTTCAAGAGTTTGAAAATTGGCTCACAGGTAGAAGTCAGATGTGAGATGAATCTGGCAATATAGTTTATGCGCCCCAAGAATCCTCTAACCTCCTTTTCAGTACGGGGAGCAGGCATCTCTTGTATTGCTTTTACTTTTGCCGGATCGACTTCAATGCCTTTGTTGCTTACAATAAATCCCAGGAGTTTACCAGACCTAACTCCAAAAGTGCATTTACTTGGATTCAGCCTGAGCTTGTACTCTTTCAACCTGGAAAACAGCTTTTCCAGATGTTCAAGGTGTTCTTCCTCCGTTTGCGACCGAGCTATCATATCGTCTACGTAGACTTCGATCTCATGATGTATCATGTCATGAAATAAAGCTACCATGGCGCGTTGATAAGTTGCCCCTGCGTTCTTGAGCCCGAACGACATCACTTTGTAACAGAAAGTGCCCCATTGTGTAACAAAAGTAGTTTTCTCCATATCCTCGGGGGCCATTTTGATTTGATTGTAGCCCGAGAATCCATCCATGAAGGAAAACACTTTATGCTGAGTTGTATTGTCGATTAAGATGTCAATATGAGGTAGCGGGAAATCATCTTTAGGGCTGGCCCTATTCAAATCCCGGTAGTCCACACACATTCTGACTTTGCCATCTTTCTTTGGTACCGGTACGATGTTAGCGACCCATTGAGGATAGGACGTAACAGCCAGGAAGCCAGCATCGAATTGCTTCATTACTTCCGCTTTGATCTTTTCGGACATGTCAGGCCTCATTCGGCGAACTTTTTGCTTGATTGGTGGACAGTCTTCTCTTGTGGGGAGACGGTGAACCACGATGTCGGTATCTAGACCCGGCATGTCTTCATAGGACCAAGCGAAGATTTCAACATACTCATTTAGTAACTGTACCAAGCGTTCCTTGACTTTTGGTTCCAGGTTGGCACCCACTTGCACCTCCTTCCGATTCTCCTCGGTTCCCAAGTTAACAGCTTCCAATGGCTCTTCATGCGGTAAGATGGCCCTTTCCTCTTGTTGCAGAAGTCTGGCTAGTTCCCCGGGTACTTCACAACCTTCGTCATCTTCATACTCGGCTAGATTGACCAGATCTTCAGAGTTATTGAAAGATACAGCAGAATAGTCACCCATGGAATCCGGAGCGGATGGGTACCTGCATTGGTGAGTGTGGGTGTGTGTAAGGGATAGCCATCCTTAAACAAAAATGCAAAAGGAAAGAAAATGAACATAAGCAGTTTATCAAATGAAAAACTTCCAATGAATCATTAAACATGGCATATGAATATGAAAAATAGTCAAAACCCTTACAAGTGGACCTACATGCCCCGGGCAAGGCAGGAGGTGGAAAGATAGTGTACGGATTGTTTGAAAGTAAAATATTACAGACCAAATAAGAAATGTTTAACAGATAAATTACTGCGGAATAAAAGTGATGGGGACAAAGTCCTTAGCCTCCCAATTGCTCAATCCTCCTCTGACAGTTGGATGAATCCACTCTTCAAAGTTGCCTTCCTTGTCTTCATCTTCCAGGGCGTTGATTCGGTAAGGAGAAATTTTGATTGGCGCTCTTTCAATCTTTGACTGGCGCATAGCTTTCTGGCCAGCGGCTGTGAAACCTAATCCAAACTTATCAGTCTTATGCGGAAAGTTGGGTAACTGCCCCCACGCTGAATTCTTCCCTTCTTTGATTGCGGCTCTTGCATCCTCCAGAGATGCCATCCTGGCCATCTGTCTTGGTGCCTCAGCTGCCAACTTTGCCACTGCTACCTCAGGAAGAACTTCTTCGAAATGTTGAAACGGCGTCTCAATGAACTCTCCTTCCACCTCCACATACCGGAAAGAATTTAAATGGCTAATCATGTACTCTTCTTCGCCGTGAACAGTAATGATCTTTCCCTTTACAGGATACTTCAGCATCTGATGCAAGGAGGAGGTGACTGCCCCAGCATGGTGTATCCAAGGTCTACCCAACAGGCAGGAGTATGATGGACGGATGTCTATTACATAGAAAATGGATTTAAACACCTCAGTACCTATCTTGACGGGAATTTCAACTTCTCCATGGACCATTCTCTTCGACCCATCGAAAGCTCTGACGACAATATCACTCGGCTTCAATTCCAACCCTTTGCAATCTAGCCGGTCCAAGGCCTTTTTAGGCAAAACATTCAGCGATGAACCGGTATCAACCAAAACATGTGCAAGGGTGGTTCCGCGGCACTCGATTGAAATATACAAAGCGTCATTGTGGTTTCGGCCTTTAGGGGTCAGGTCGGCATCAGAAAAACCTAATCCATTGTCTGCAGTCAGACTAGCCACGCAATGTTGAAATTGATCTGCGGAGGTTTCCTGGGGCACATGAGCTGCCTTCAGAAACTTAATCAAAGCTTGAGCGTGCGCTTCTGAGCAAAGCAATAGTGCCAGCATGGAGATTTTGGAGGGGGTTTGCCCCAACTGTTCCACCACATCGTAATCACTTCTCTTGATTATCCTCAAAATCTCGTCCATTTCTTTTTTGGAGGCTTCTGGAATCACCAAAGGTTGAGCCCTCGTCCTGACGGGCTCATCTTGTATTCCCTTTCCTTTATCAGCAATGGTAGGAAAGACAACACTAGGAACAACAACCTCTTCGATTAAAGGAGTTATGGCAGAGAGCTTTACTGGTGCAGGGGTGACTTCTTTAGCTGATGAGGGTCCAAAGACTGCTCTTGGAGGGGCAATCTCTGGAGAAAATATTCTCCCGCTCCTGGTGATTTTGCTGGTGCCCGCAATGTTACTAATGCTGGCTTCTTCGTCCTCCGAATTTTCTTCAATTACCTCGACTTGCTTGATACCATGGTAGTAGATGTCGCCACCATAGTTCCAAGGTATCGACTTCTCAGAAACATAGGGAACATGCCCCGGCATTGTTATCTTCAAAGGTATAGATTTTGCAGCTGGTGTAATCTTAACAGGCTTTTTGACGGCCTCGGAAAGATTGGCGTGAATGGTTATGATTGAGACATTTTCAACATGAACTAAAACGGCAGAAACTTTTTCGAACAAGATTTGTCGGCTATCCATAAGGCCTTGGATGCCTTTCTTTAATAGCGGACAATCAAAAGGCAGAGAGTGGCAACAGTAGCAGTCTTCTTTACATCCCGGGAAGATCCCGGCCCTCAACAAATTCAACTTAATGGTTAGCAGTGGAGTAGTCAGATCACTGACATCAGCAACATATAAATCCTCCTCAATGGCATTGACATTTCGACCGTGCTTCGGCATAGGCGCAGATATCACATTGGGCTTCTCTGGAGCGTCAAACTCTACCTCCTTAGCCTCTATCAGGTCTTGGATCTTATGCTTGAGCGCCCAACAATCATTGGTGTCATGTCCAACACTGTCTGAATGATAGGCGCATTTAGCATTGGCATGGTAATGAGGGGAGGACGTATTCACATTCTTTGGCGCCTCCTTGATAGTGGCAAGATTCAATTTCAATAGATGGGGAAGCACCTGTGCTGGAGTCATATTAATACGGGTGAACTGCCGTTGTGGCCTTTCCACCCGCTGCTGATTTGGTCTGGGCTGGTTATAGCGAGGCTGCTCACTCGGAGTGTTTTGAATCATTACGGCCCCTACAGTTGGCCGACGCTCCATCTTCCCTGCTCTTCTCTGAGAATATACCATAGTTGTCTCCTTCTTAAACGGCTTCTTCTCAACACTTGCAGCAACACCCTTCTGAATCTTTCCTGACTTGATGCCAGCTTCTATTCTTTCGCCTGTTAAGATCAAATCGGTAAACCCCGCGGAAGAGTTACCAATTAAATGATTGAAAAACGGCCCAGATAGGGTCCCAAGAAACATATCAACGAGCTCACGATCGGTTAAAGGAGGCTGCACCCTTCCAGCTAAATCCCTCCATTTTTGTGCATACTCTTTGAATCCCTCACTTGTTCCTAGTGACATACCCTGAAGTTGGGTACGAGTAGGAGCAAGATCAGAATTATACTGATATTGTTTGTAGAAAGCGGTGGCCAAATCTTCCCAATTTCTGACACTGGTTCCTTCTAACTGATAAAACCATTCCAACTGGGCTCCCGACAGGCTGTCTTGAAAGAAATGAATCCAGAGATTTTTATCTGCCGTATAGGGTTGAATTTTTCTCACGTAGGACCTGAGATGCATTTTGGGACAGGACAGCCCATCATACCTCACAAACACTGGCACTTTGAATTTTGGGGGAATCACAATTCCGGCAACCAAGCCCATGTCTTCAAAATCCAAACCCGGTACCCTTTGCAATTCCATGGCGGCCAATCTGTCTTCTAAACCTTTATATTTGTCATCAGCTGGAGGATACTGCTAGTCAGAATAATCTTCATCCTCTTCAACCTCTTCCTCCTCCGCATCAGACTCGGAAGGCACCGCGACTCGATCTCTTTTACTAGTCCCTTCATCAGAAGTATGGGGAAATTCAAGCACCCTCCGAGCTTCTCTGTCAAATCTTCTCCCCAAAGTAGCCACTCCGACCCTCTTTTTCTTCTTTACTGGGTCCTTACTCTCCAGATGAGCCTTGATATCCTCTTGACTTTTAACCAAAGTCATCAAGAGTTGCTGGAACTGTGCATTCTGGGCTTGTAGGTCTTTGACTGTTTGCTCGAGATCCATCCTACTGAAATAAACAGCAGATAGATAAGGAAACCTGGAGTGAGACCTGCTTATGCACATGATGAATGGTATGCTGATGTATGCAATGCATTCAAGGATTTAGGACATTCAAAGCTGTTTCAAACAAAGAAGAACGCACGTCATATTAATTAGAAGAAATTCGTTAGTACATAAATGCCCCATGGGCTAAATGTTACAAAATAAACTTCTTAAGGCAGAAAGACATTGCGCATCCTCTTCGGTGCGATGTAGGTGTTGAGGGCCTCTTGCTCGTGGAGTCGGCGGGTAAGCTCTAGAACCTTCTTTTCACTGGCGTAGTAGCTAGCTTCAAAAGTGTTCCGTTCCTCCTTGAGTTGAATCCAACTTTTCTGCATTTCCTCCCACGATGTAGGCATGTCTGGATGTAGGATGGTGTAGGGAACCTCTCCTTTATTGACGGGTTCTTTAATCATAGGGAGAACATGAGGATAAGGCATCATTAGACTTTGGGCTCGGGCTCGTACCCACTTGAGATAGGGCTCAAGAGGGATGGAGTTCTTGTGTCCCAGAGTCTTGCTATCAACCTTGTTGAGTTTTCCCCAAGCTCTGATGAATCTTTGGCGAAGTCCTTGCGTATCGTTGTCGAAGTCAAAAACTAGGCTAGGAATCAACATGTCATGAGGGCCATCCCTCCGTGCATATCCAAATTGCCTCAAAGCTAGGCAAGGGTTGTAGGTGATACCCCCCCTGATTCCAAGTAAAGGAACATTAGGAAATTCTCCGCAATGATCGACGATGATGACATTTTCTCTGGACCGAGAACACCAATGCACATCAGAATGAGTAAGAGTCATCAATCGTTGGGACCACCTTGTACCTTGGTCATTCTTCAAGACAGATTGTGGAAGGTGCGAAATAAACCACCTTGCGAGGATAGGAGTACAGCACATGAGAACACCCCTCTTTCTCATTGTTCGTGTGTAAAATGAGTGAAGGATGTCCCCAAGCAGTGTTGGTATTGGATTTCTGGACAAGAAGATTTTGACGGCGTTGACATCTACCAATTGGTCCGGATTTGGGAACAAGACCAACCCATATATGAGGAGTGCCACAATCTCCTCAAAGGCTTGCAGGTCCAATGAGTTCCAACATTCTTGTTCCTTCTCAAACAAGAATTTTGCTAAGAATCCTTTGACGCCGCTTCTGGTTTCCCAATGCCCCTTGATGTCGGATGGTTGTAGATGTAATGCTCGAGCAACATCTTCCGGCTTTGGTTCCTTTTCCGTACCGTTGAAGGGTAGTTGATTAAGGATAGGGATTCTTAGGAGTTGAGAAAACTCCTCCAAAGTGGGTACCAACTGATAATCAGGGAAAGTGAAGCAGTGGTGAAGAGGGTCAAAGAACTGGAATAGCACTTTCATCATGTCTTCTTCAATGTTGGTGTTGACTAGGCTGAGCAGTCTACCATGTATTTCACTGAAGGATGAATTTTCCGGAATTCTTGAGGTGATCTCCTTGAGTTGAGGAGAGATTCTCACAAGGTTGACTTGAATGGTATTTCTGCGAGGGATTTCCATGTCCTACAAAACAAGAACAAAGATGAAGATCCAAAATCCTTGAAATGGTTAGTGAATGCATATGATGTTTTATGATGTTTATGATGTATGCACAAAACATATGTACAAGCAAATCACACCAAACCCTAATTTTAGGCTTGCATGGGGTTTCATAGGTAAGTACCCTCTTGAGTGTAGTTGGCTTAAAAACCTGTCCTATAAATAGTAACCGGGTTCTAAGGAGCTCAATATCACTGGATTGTTTTCATTGTTCATTGTTTTGGTTTAGCCACTTAACTGGCGACCAAAATATTCCAAGAAAACAACCCTCAATGAGTGTAGTATCGAGTATCTACCAACTTCGGACTGCACCAAAGCCGGTCATCTCACTACCCCTAATAAAAGGCCAAGATGGTCAAGTAAGGTTCTAGGTCATTAGTGCTTAGTGACATCACTCAGCGGCCCCGTACTCTCCTTGATTGAACTCAAGGGTTACCGGTACTCATAAATATGTCGCACTAATATAGCTATTGCTTAGACCGTGTCGGTATACCCCGCACAGTTTCCACAACGTATTGCTATCTATGAATGTTTTCCCAAAATCCGGGCGGAGGATTGTAAACCCAAACAATAGAGCCAAAGTATAAAGCAAGCAAATCAAACAATTAGTCATGCAAAGGGGGTGATCTAAGCCCTAAGGTTACTCCACTTTAAAAAGTCCCCAGCAGAGTCGCCAGTTCTGTGATACGGTGGGAGAACTGACTAGGAATTTGCGTTTGTTTTCGCAAATGTTTCGGTTGAGCAAGAGTCGCCACCGACTTTTTATTTTATCCTAAGGAAAGGTTTAAAAAGCACAGCAAAAACCTTTGAGATTTTTCTTGGGTTCGGGGAGTAGATTATAGAAGGGGAAGGTATTAGCACCCCTTCTATCCATGGTTATCCATGGGCTCTTAGGTACTTGCTTAGATCAACTTGCCTTGGTTTTCAATTGTTTGAAATGGTGCTTTGTGTGTGGTTTTGAAAGTGTTTTGAAAAAGATGCCTTGTATAGGCTACCCTTGTAACAATTCTTTACTCGAATGTTTTACAAAAGGTGTTTGTCTTTTTGAAAAGATGTTTCAAGATTTTTAGAAAGTTTGTTTTGAAAGTGTTTGTGAAGTGGGTTTTGAAATAAGGCAAGTGTTTTCTTGGAAAGTTGACAAGTACTTAAGAGTTCATCTACCCTAAAATTTTTTCAAAGATTTTTGTCATGTTTTAAACCTTTTGACAATTTTGTTCCACCATTGCATTTGGTGGACAATCTTGTTTTAGGAGATTAAAGGGACGGGCGCGGGTCATCGTTTAGATCATAGTTGCAATAGTGTTAAATGTCTTTGGGCAATTTTCTTTGAAAGGGACTTGATCATTCATTTAAGCAACATTTTGAGGGACAATGATCATTTGATTGTTTTGTTTTGCCCAAAGAAGTTCAACATGCAATATGGCCCAATAATAAAAGGCAACAAGGTGGAATACCCTAGGGGTGCAAGTGTGAAATGTGTTGTCCATTTTTCATGCTCATTTATCTTGTATTAGGTCCAACCATTTTGTTCAATTTATTCGCATACAAAACCCTAATTCTAGCATAGTATGTTTAGAAAGCGATAAAAGTGCGAAATTTAAATTCCTACGCTATTACATCACAATAATATAGGGAGGGGGGTACAATGTTCAAATGGGGATATTTAGACAAGGAGTTAAACCTAAAACTATTACACCATTTTTATGAATATTTACAAGATAAATAAAATGTATAATTTTAAATGGTAAATAAAACAAATATGCAAGTATGCAAAAAATGTTTTTTTTATATGTATGAGAAAAAGTATTATTTATAAAAAATAAGAAAAGAATTATTTTTGGAATATTTTCACATTTAGGGTAAAACCCTAATTTTTAATCAAAGGGACATTAATTTAATTAATTCACATAATATTTATTATATACAAAAAAAATAAAAAAATAAAGTATGGTATATTTGTAAAAAGGGTATTTTTTTTAGTATTAAATATTAAAGAACAAAGTATGCACATTTTTTGGTATTTTTCTCCTAAGTATATTAATGAATATATGTATATATGTATTATTTTAAATATGTATCATATATATAAATAATAATAATATTCAATATTTTTTAGAAAATAGTATTTTTTATATAAAATATTTTTAGAGGGTAAAATAAAATAAAAATGAAAATGAACATGTATTTACACTATTTTTCCTATTTATTCCAAATAACAATATATATCTATTTATGTATAAATCAAAAGAAAATCAAATAAATACCTAATAAAATCCAAAATGGTGGAAAAAAATATTTTAAAATTTTTAATGTCATGAGAAAAAATAAATAAGTCAAACAAAAAAAGAAAAAGTCAAAAAGAATTAAAAATAAAGCAAATGGGCTTAGGGGGTGTAATAGCAAAATCAGGGTGCAAAAAGAAATAACAACAAGCCCAGCCCATGAAGCTGTTGTCTTCAACCTTCAGACAACCAAATTCAAAAAAACGCGCGCCTGCTTCTCAAGTTCCTAACTCCTGATCCTTTGATCTTTTGCCAAATCTTCCAACATGAAACCTGTAGAGCTTGAAGCCACGGTTCTAGACATATAAAGAAGTCAAACTAACTCTCAGAAATGAGAGAGAATTTCTTCTCCCCCAAATCCTGACCTAATCTTTCTGCCATTTTTAAACCTTAAATTCTCTTAACTCAGGCAAAAGAAATGAAAAGTAAAGATATGTACATGTTCAGTGGCATGAGTAGGACATTGTTTCTTCACAAACTTAAGACTAATGATGCATAATAAGAGAGATACGAGTTCAAAAAACTACCTGTTCAGCTGAAGTTCCAACTGGCAAATGGGGAGCTTACAGTGCAAGATACTGATTGGTATAGCTTCCTTGAGGTGTGGTGATGCTGTTCCAATATCTACTTTGCCTTGAAACACCTTGAACTGAGCTGTAGAACTTCAACTGCAAAATGGAAAAGTGAAAATGGTGGAACTTGTTAGAGGAATTACAGGTCGTGTTTCAAGGCATGGTTAGCTTGCATATGTGCTAGGGAATGTGTAGGAACTGATTTTGGCAAAAGAACTTGAAGGAAATGGAAGATAGCACTCAAACTGCAGGCTTTCCCCTGTTTGTGCAGTTTGAGAGTGATTATGGCAATGGGAGTGTTTGAGAAGTGCAAGGGTCGTGTCTCAGCTTGGTTAGGATGTCTTGAGTATGTTTGATAAGTTTGTTCTTGTGTTCTTTTGCTGATCTGAGAGTTGGAGTTAGTTATGGAACTTTTCTTCAACTTTAAGCAACAAAATGCAACTTGTGTTTCTAGGCATGTAGAGGGCCCCTAATGTGCTGCATAATCCCTCCTTGATCAGTGTGTTATGTTCATAAACTTGTGCCATTCAGATTTGCAATGTACTTGTTGGATTTCCAAATTGACATAAAGTGAATTCTAGCAAAAATGGATAGTTCACTTTATCTAAAAATGGATTAGGCTTGTGTACAATACTTGAACTCATAGAATAACACCTTGACACAATGAACAAGCATTAAATTATTGAGTGTAACTTGGTTTAAGGACCTGTAATCTAATCTAAGGCATGCTGAGTTCAAATTGCAAGGTTATGAACATGTAACTTGGTCATGAACAAAGTGGTTTTTTGCTATATTGTGAAATTCGATTCTCCCTAACCATGAGGTTGTTTGAGAGGTTCTTGGACATTTTGGAAAGCTTGGAATGTGTACTACAATCCATCTTTGAAATGAAATTTGAAATTCCAAGTGGAAGTGTATGGAAAATGGCCTTGAAGTGGGGTAGAAAAACTTGTCAAAATAGGTCAAAAATTCACTAAGTTAAGAATGGTTTAGTGCCCTTATTCAAAAATTTGTAACTTGAGATACAAGCTTCAAATGAGAAAACTCTGTGAATCAAAGTTGTAGATTATGCAACAAGCTACAACTTTAATGTTTGGACATTTGTTTGAATCCAAATGGATCATGGTGAAAAAGTGGGGCAAAGTTGGGAAAAATTAGGGTTTTTCATAACTTAGAAAAATTCTAAGTTATGAAAAATTCCAGTTCAAACCCTAATTTGTATTTTGTGATTTCTTGGTGAACAAGTTTCATGATTTGGCATGTTTTGATGAAAAATGAATCTTGACTCTTGATTTTGACCAAAAAGTCAAAGTTTGACTTTTCAGTATACAGTCAAAATTGATCAATTGATTGGGAAATTCAACTGTCAATCTTGTGTACTTGGGATCTTTTGAGCTTGATGAATGTGTCAAGACCATTTCATTGAGTCCTTGAGTCCATATGTGAGCTTGGTTTGCCATTGGCTAGGTCAAACAGTCAAAAATTGCCTTTGTGCAGTCAAAACCCTAAAAATGACCATTTTGCCCTTTTGGTGATCTGATCAAATTTCTTGGGGAATTGTGATCCAAACTTGACCAAATGATTCATATGAGTTCATAATGTTGATGTGGGTCAAATTTCATGAGGTTTGACTGTCAATTGGCCACAGTTGACTTTTTTTCCAATACAGTTGATTTCTAGGTCAACTGTCCAATTGACTGGTCAAAACTTGGAATCAAGGCTTGAAACTTGATATGGGTAAACTTGGGAGTCCAATATGAGGCATGAAAGTCATCTTAGGCATTTTAGGTCAAAATATCTTTGTGCAAACACAAACCCTAATTTTGAGTCCACAGTGCAAGGAGAGGTCTTGAGCAGATGAAACCCTAACTGGATCTTGAGCTTCAAAGGCTTTGTGGTGAGAAATCAATGAGAAATGGGAGGGCAAATTTTGGGGTACAACAACGTCCGTGCTGAGGTACGGTACCCATGGAGAGCGAACGGTAACATCTCGTGCCAATCCTTGTAGGTCACTGTCATCTTCTGCACAATCTTCTTGATATTCTTATTCGCTGCTTCTACAGCCCCATTCATCTTCGGCCGGTAAGGAGAAGAGTTATGGTGCTGTATCTTGAATTGCTCGCAGAGCTCAGTGATCATCTTGTTGTTAAGATTGGTACCATTGTCCGTAATGATCCTCTCAGGTACCCTGTATCGATAGATCAGGTTGTGCCGAATGAACCGTGCCACGACGTTCTTGGTTACCGTAGCGTAGGAAGCTGCTTCAACCCACTTTGTGATGTAATCAATCGCTACCAGGATGAAGCGATGCCCGTTGGATGCCGTAGGTCTGATCTCGCCAATCATATCAATGCCCCATATTGCAAAGGGCCAAGGTGCTGTCAAGACATTCAGAGGAACCAGAGGAACGTGCACCTTATCAGCATAGATCTGGCATTTGTGACATGTCCGAGAATGTTGGTAACAGTCGGCTTCCATTGTGGACCAAAAATATCCTGCCCGAAGGATTTTCTTTGCCATGTTATGTCCACTGGAGTGCGTTCTGAAGGTACCTTCATGTAGCTCTGCCATGATCTTTTCTGCTTCAGTCTTATCCACACAATGCAGTAAGGTTGAATCATGGTTTCGCTTGTATAGAATGCCATTGCTGAGGAAGAAATTTGCCGCGAACCTTCTCAGAAACTTTTTGTCATTAACGGATGCACCCTCGGGGTATTCTTGAGCTTCCAAGTACCTCTTCACTTCATGATACCAAGGTTTTTCAGTTACCTCTTCAGCCTCAAGATCGCAGCAATGTGCAGGTTCATCCAATTTCCAGATAATGATCCGGGGAGCCTCGTTGTCCCATTTGACTTTGAACATAGAAGACATCGTAGCCAGCGCGTCCGCCAACTGATTCTCTTCTCTTGGGAAGTATTCAAAAGTTATCTCCGTGAAATGGGGGATCAACATCAACACATACTCTTTGTAAGGGATAAGATTTGGGTGTTTCGTATCCCACTCGCCTTTGATCTGATTGATCACGAGAGCGGAATCTCCGAAGACACTTAGAAACTTGATCCTTAAGTCAATTGCGGCTTGAAGACCCATGATGCATGCTTCATACTCCGCCATGTTGTTGGTGCAGTTAAAACATAGCCGGGCAGTAAGTGGAGTATGAGTGCCTTTGGGGGAGATGATCACAACGTCGATGTCGTTACCCAAAGCGTTTGAGGCTCCGTCAAAGTGCATAGACCATCGGGATCCTTCCTCAGGTCCTTCATCCGGTCCAGGTACTTCACAATCAGTCACTACCATGATATTCTCGTCTGGAAATTCAAAGTTCATTGACTTGTAGTCATCCACTGCTTGGTGTGCCAAATGGTCTGCCAATACACTTCCCTTGATTGCTTTCTGATTCGTGTACTGGATGTCGTATTCTATCAAGATCATCTGCCATCTTGCTATTCTTCCGGACAAGGCGGGCTTTTCGAAGATATACTTGATCGGATCCATTTTTGAAATCAACAGAGTAGTGTGAGTCAACATATACTGTCTCAGCCGGCGAGCAGCCCATACCAAAGCGCAGCAAGTTTTCTCGAGCAGTGAGTATCGGGTCTCACTGTCGGTAAACTTTTTGCTAAGGTAATAAATGGTGTGCTCTTTTCGGCCAGACTCATCATGCTGCCCCAACACACACCCTATTGAGTTGTCCAGTACTGTCAAGTATAAGATTAGAGGTCTCCCTTCAACCGGTGGCATGAGAATGGGTGGTTCTTGGAGATACTCTTTGATTCTTTCGAAATTGGCCTGACATTCATCGTTCCAACGTACCACTTGATCTGTCTTCAGTAGCTTGAAGATTGGTTCACAGGTAGCAGTTAGGTGTAAGATGAATCGGGTAATGTAGTTCAGACGTCCTAGAAAGCCTCTGACTTCTTTCTCTGTCTTGGGAGTTGGAATCTCTTGTATGGCTTTCACTTTGGCAGGGTCCACTTGAATACCTTTGTCACTCACGACGAAACCTAGCAATTTTCCAGATCTTACCCCAAAGGTGCACTTGTTTGGGTTCAACCTCAGCTTGTACAACTTCAGACGGTCAAACAGCTTCTGTAGATGGTCAAGGTGTTCTTCCTCAGTTTGGGACCTTGCAATCATGTCGTCGACATATACTTCGATATCGTGATGGATCATGTCATGAAACAAAGCAACCATGGCACGTTGGTAGGTTGCCCCAACATTTTTCAACCCAAAAGGCATGACCTTGTAGTAAAAGGTGCCCCACTGAGTAACAAAGGTGGTCTTTTCCATATCTTCAGGAGCCATCTTTATCTGATTATAACCGCAGAATCCGTCCATGAAGGAGAACACCTTGTGTTGAGCAGTATTGTCAACCAGAACGTCGATGTGAGGCAGAGGGAAATCATCCTTGGGGCTTGCCCTGTTCAAATCCCTGTAATCAACACACATTCGGACCTTACCATCCTTCTTTGGCACTGGAACCACGTTGGCAACCCACTGAGGGTAAGAAGTCACTGCTAGAAAACCGGCGTCAAATTGTTTCATAACCTCAGCTTTGATTTTCTCGGACATCTCTGGACGCATACGACGAACCTTTTGTTTTACCGGAGGGCAGTCTTCCTTGGTAGGCAGGTGATGAACCACAATGTCGGTATCCAAACCAGGTATGTCTTCGTAAGACCAGGCAAAGATTTCCACATAGTCATGCAGCATCTGAATCAACCGTTGTTTCACAATGAGCTCTAGATTGGCACCAATCTTGACTTCCTTTCTGTCTGTCTCAGTACCCAGATTTACCGTTTCCACTGGCTCTTCATGTGGCTGAATGGCCCTCTCTTCCTAGAGTAACAGTCTTGCAAGCTCACCAGGCACTTCGCAATCATCTTCACCTTCGTCTTCGGCTAAGTTGATCGGATTTTCGAAGTCATAACCGGCAGTAGCAGAGTCGTTACCAGTGGGATCCAGAGTGGATTGGAACCTGTATAAGTGAGTGTGTGTAAATATAGCTGTTTTGCAATATATAAAGAAAGAAAGGGAGCACAAGTTTTGAAATGTGAAAAACGTCCAATGCTTTTATTCATGATATATGAAAGTGACAAATAACAAGCCCTCACAAATGAAACCATGGTGCCCCGGGTAGGACACCGGGCCATAGAGTTTCAAATTATTGTTCGTTACAAATCCAAAACAAAGGAGTTCATTACTGAGTGACAAAAGTAATAGGTGTGAAGTCTTTTGCAGTCCATTTGCTTGGTCCACCGTTGGTCGTCGGGTTGATCCAGCTGTCAAATTTGGATTCCTCCACATCGTCTTCAATAGCATTCACTCCCGGGTTGGTGATGAATACGGGAGGTCTTCCAATCCTCGCCTTACGCACAACCCTCTGAGCTTCTGCAGTGAAACCCAAGCCAAATTTGTCAGTCTTTGGAGTGAAATCAGGAAGTCGGCCCCAGTTTGCGCACTCACCCTTCTCAACCACAGCCCGAGCATCCTTCAAGGAAGCCATCTTCAAAGGAGAGTCTTCTGCAGTCACTGTCTCTGCTGCTACCAATGTCTGAGGCACCTCTTCAAAGTGTTGAAAGGGGGTCTCAATGAACTCCCCATCCATTTCTACGTATCGGAATGAGTTGAGGTGGCTGACCATGTATTCCTCCTCCCCCTGTACTGTAACAATCTTCCCTCGGACCGGGTATTTCAACTTCTGATGCAATGTGGAGGTCACAGCTCCAGCCTTGTGGATCCAAGGACGACCCAGCAAACAAGAGTAGGATGGTCGGATATCCATCACATAGAATTTTGAATCAAAGACTTGTGAACCAACCCTTATTGGGATGTCAACCTCGCCATGTACCATCCTTTTGGACCCGTCAAAGGCCCGGACAACAATGTTACTTGGTTTGAGCTCTAAATCCTCACAGTCCAACCTGTCTAGAGCTTTCTTGGGTAGTATGTTTAATGAAGAACCAGTGTCAACCAGCACATGGGCAAGAGTAGTGCCCCTGTATTCAATGGAGACATGCAGGGCGTCGTTATGGTTCTTCCCCTTGGAAGTCAGATCGGCGTCAGAGAAACCCAAGCCATTATCAGCAGTCAAGTTGGCCACACAATCAATAAATTGATCAGCAGACGTTTCTTGTGGCACGTGGGCCGTCTTCAGGAAGGAGATCAGAGCCTTGGCGTGGGCCTCTGAACACAACAACAATGATAGCATAGAGATTTTAGAGGGGGTGTGCCCCAGCCGTTCAACGACGTTGAAAACACTTTTCTTGATAATTTTGAGGATCTCTTCCATCTCTTGCTTGGAAGCTTCAACGTTGGTCTTCGGTGCCTCCGTCCGAGCAGGCACATCAGTAGCAACCCCTTTGCCCCGAGTGTCAGATGACTCGGCAGCAGGGGTAGAAATAGGAACTTGGTCAGGAGGAGAAGTGGGCACACTTGCAGGTGTAATGACAACAGGTCTCTGGATGGCTGGTGGCGCAATATCTGGTGAGAACAGTCTGCCACTGCGAGTGACCTTGGCAGGCCCGGTGATGTTGCTGACGCCAGTAGCAGTATCAAACTCTTGTTTTACTCTAAGAACATAAACATCTACCCTATAGTGCCACGGGACAACCTTGTCAGAAGTATAGGGGAGGGGCCCCGGAACAGTAATGGTTATGGGTGCAATCTTGTGAACAGGAATGATTTTGACAGGCTTCCTCGGGGGAGCCTTGGAAGGGTTGTTGAAAATGGTGACAATTGAAACTTCTTCAACAGGGGCAGCAGGAACGGCAATCTTCTTGAACAAGATCTCTTTACTATCCATCAGGTTTTGGACGCCTGACTTCAGCAAAGGACAACCAGCAGGTGAAACAGCACATAAATGGCAACCTTTACTACATCCCAGAAATAAACCGGCTAACAACAGGTTCCTCTTGACAGTCAACAGCGGAGTAGCAATATCATCCACAGAAGCTACATACAGATCCTCCTCAACAGCATTCACTCCATGTTGGGGCATGGGAGCAGTCACAACATTGGGCCTTTCGGGCGCCTCAAACTGTATTTCTTTAGCATCAATAAGGTCCTGAACCTTATTCCTTAGGGCCCAACAATCATCTGTGTTATGCCCCGGGCTATCAGAGTGATAAGCGCAACGGGCGTTGGGGTTGTACTTCGGAGATGCTATGTTTACCACCTTCGGAGCTTCCTTGACAGTTACCAGGCTGGTTGACAGCAGTTGCGGTAATATCTGAGAGAGGGTCATGCTGAGCCGAGTATACTGTCTTTTGGGCCTCTCAACTCTTGGCTGGTTATATTGTTGAGGAGCAGCAGCAGGCTTAGAAATTACCACCGCGTTGACAGCTTGGCGGTGTTCTGGTTTGTTCTGTCTCCTGGGACCATAAACATCACTAGCTTCTTTCTTGAAGGGCTTCTTTTCAGAGTTCGAGGAGGCACCATTCTGTATCTTCCCCGATTTGATACCAGCTTCGATCCTCTCACCAGTCAGGATCAGGTCTGTAAACCCAGCAGAGGAATTACCAATCAGGTGGTTGAAAAATGAACCAGACAGGGTCCCCAAGAACATGTCCACGAGTTCATGATCAGTCAACAGTGGCTGCACCCTGCCAGCCAGGTCTCTCCATTTCTATGCGTACTCCTTAAAACCTTCACCCGTTCCCAGTGACATACCCTGGAGTTGGGTACGCATGGGAGCGAGGTCGGAATTGTACTGATACTGCTTATAAAAAGCAGTAGCCAAGTCCTCCCAGTTACGAATGTTGGTTCCATCCAGCTGATAGAACCATTCGAGATGAGTCCCTGAAAGACTCTCCTGGAAGAAATGGATCCATAAGTTCTTGTCTGCCGTGTAAGGCTGGATCTTCCTTACATAAGAACGGAAGGTGCATCTTAGGGCAGGAAGCCCCGTCGTACTTCACAAAGGCAGGAGCCTTGAACTTGTGTGGGATCACCACCCCAGAAGATAACCCTAAGTCTCCAAAATCCAACCCAGGCACACGTTGAATCTCCATAGCATTTAGTCGGTCCTCCAGCTGTTTATACCTGTCCTCAGCAGGAGGGTACTGTTCATCATTGAAATCTGTCTCTGTGTCAGAGACTACGGGACTAGGGACCCCTCCCTCCTGGTGACTGCCTTCCCCAACAGATGGAGTAATCCTCTCAGCTTCATTCTGCAGTGTATTCCCGAGTCTGCGTCCAGTGTTGAACAGCACAGTCCTCTTCTTCTTCTTCTTCTTCTTCTTCTTCAAGAGCAAAGCCTTCAACTCCTGTTGTCCCCGGGCCAAGTTCATGACCATCTCCTGAAACTGGACGTTCTGGGCCTGGAGGGCCTTGATAGCTTGTTCAGTAGTTGGTTCAGGATTCATGATGATTGAGTGCTGAAATAAACAACGAAGAAGATTAAGCAACTTGTAGAAAAAGGGTACCTGTTATGCACATGATGCATGATATACTATTTATGCAATGCATTCAAGGGTTCGAAAGTTCAAATTCGTCATAGACAAAAAAAGGGAACACACATTGTATTAGGAAATAACCTGTTCAGTACATCAGGGCCTAATGGGCAAAACATTACAAAACAATTAATCCCAAAAGACACTGCGCATCCTCTTTGGAGCTATGTGTGATCGGTGGATCTGGAACTGACTGTTTAACGCTGGTTCGCGAAATGTCGCGGTAAGCAAGAGTCGCCACCGTCTTTTATTTTCTCCAACATGGATAGGACAAAAGCACAGAAAAATTCCTTATGAGATTAGCTCTCGGTTCGGGAGGTAGATTTATAGAAAGGGAAGGTGTTAGCACCCTTTCTATCCATAGTTATCCATGGGCTCTTAGATACTTGCTCATTTGTGTTTTCAAAATGTTTGTTTGCTTTTCAAGCGTGAGTGGGTTTGAAAAAGTTTCTTGGAAAGTTTCAGATCGACTCTTGTATCGGTTCTCAAGAGTGTTTGAAAAATTGTTTTTGAAAGCTTTTTGAAAAGTGTCGGTGTGAAAAGAGTTTTTGATTTGGTTTTTGAATTAGGGCAAGTATCTACGAGTCATCCACCTACCCTAAGGAATTAGGCTGTGTAAATGTCCTTAAGGTAGTGCCATCCCAGCATTGAGAGTTAGGTAGCACCACCGTTGGAGGTGTTCGGGTCAATTCGTTTGTTAGGGACAGTATGGTCATCGAAGCAACAGTTAGGATACCTTAGAAGCTACCCTTATGCCATTGATCTTTTTATTCCGAGGCAACTTTTCCGAGGCAACTTGTTTTGAGGCATATGGATCAACGGACATAAGGACTTACTAAGACGTCCTATAGTCGACGACCACGTTTCGAGGGGCAAGGCAACAGTGTGATCACCAGAGCAACAGTAGGACACCTTAAAGCTACCCTTATGCCATGTTCATGGACATAAGGACTTACTAAAACGTCCTATACTCGACGACCACGTTTCGAGGGGCAAGGCAACAGTGAGGCGTACCCTAAGAGTGGTGTGTGAATTGTGTGTCATTTTCGATTATGTTTTATCTTGATCATGCATTGGGTGAGCTACGCTTTGATTTTATTTGGACCATTCATTCTTTCATGTGATTAACAGTTTAAAGGTGCGGAAATAAAAAGGCGGAAAATAAAGGTCCTACGCTATTACAAGGCGCAGGTCTATACATCGTCAAATTAACAAAGACCCGTTTTTTAATAAAATGCGGAAAAATAAATGAAATCCTAATTACTATTACAAAGCCTTGGCAATTACATAATATTTGAAATGAAAATAAAGGACAAACGCGCGAAGAGAAATTAGAATCGAATATGCGAGGGCGTTGGACCCCTTAAAGAAATTAAATTGAAATTGAAAGTTAATTAATTATTTAATGAGAAAAGAAGTTATTTTTTATGTTTTTTGTATTTAATGGAAATAAGGAGAATTAATTAAAATTAGAAATTAAATAAAACCCTAGTTCTAAATTATTTTTAAATGTTAAAGAAAAATATTTAAGTTGTGACCTAATTTACACTAATTATTTAATGACGTATTTATTTAGAAGATAATTAATAATTAATAATAATAATGATAGGAAGAAATTATTTATTATGAATAAGAATAAAAATGCTAAAAAAACCTAATTTCTATGTATTTTAGTTATTAAGAAAAAAAACATTTAAATTTAAACCTAAATTATTAAATTGATTATTAAAAGATTTATTTACAAAATATTAATGAACTAAATATTAAATAAAACATATTTTTATTTTCATGATTTCTGATTTTTTGGTTTTATGAAAATTATTTTGTGAATTAAAAGAAACAATTAAAATAATTAAAATAAATAAAAGAGAAAAAATGAGAGAAAGAAAATACAAACAAGGGGGGTATTCAGACCCAATTTGGAGGTTTGTTGAAAGCAGTTTGGCCCATTCAATTCTAGGCCTTATTTGACTTTTTGTAATTACGTGTGGATCCTTTGACTAGCGCGTATGGTGGAATTCCTGTGCTGGCCATCAGATTGAGACCCTGGGACACTTGGCAGGCAAGCAGGTGAGAGTGTATGGTGATCTTCTGATGGCATGCTGCATAGAATTACGTTAGAAGAAAAATTATGGAAAGAGTGGGGGACCTGGGAATCGAACCCAGGTCCCAGCGTTTACCCAATGTACGTCCAACCGTCTGAGCTATGCGCGCGCGTTGTATTGGAATTGGCAAGCGAATAACATAACACAAAACAACACTTAGTGATGTCCACCGCGCCAAAATTCAAATGCGCCAGTCATCAGGAGACACGTCTTCTTTCTTCTTCGTTTTGACTGAAAATAATGAATAGATAGCGGGGGTTTTAAACCCCCACTAAACTCAAACCTGCAAAATAGCGATTAGAGCATGGTAAAAAAGAAAAAGGGCGTGAGGTATGGATTCTATTCGCCAGAATGTCACGATTTTAATGGTGCTAGTTTCATTGTCTAATTTTTCCAGATATGTAAACCCCTCTTTTGGAGCTTCAGAAACCCTAGAAAGCTTTAATGGCAACTTTGCATACAGGCGTCCTTAGTTCAATCAAATAACACCAATAGCTTCAGAATGCTCATGTTAGTATAAATCAATCATTAAAAGTCATTGATAATGCATGAAAATGCAAACACGAATATGAAAATTTTAATGAAAAGTGAGACTTCAATCTACCAATTCCTTGTGCGTGGAGACTGGAAAGGTATTGAGACACGTTCAGGAAGGTCCCAGCAATCGTTTGGAACACTTTTTGAGCTTTGAATCACCTTGTATCTATGAAAACAGTTTTCAAACTTTTTGTGAAAAAGTCCAAGTTTGTTCTATGCCTTCTGCGCAGCTTCTTGTGTTCTTTGCATTAGGTTTCACTTATGCTTATGTATGTGAATGAATTAGGTCAGAAAAATCAAGCCCAAAGCCTTTGCATTGATGATTTTGAATATTTGATTTTCATGATCTTTTTTCAAACTTTTCCATACCAATCATTGCCAATCATGGGAGATTCTTTCCTTTTAGAATGTGCACGAAATCTTGAGCTCATAAAGAGTGAATATGCTGCATAAAAAGATTTGAAAGGTGTCATTTGATATTTTTTCATATTTAATTTTAATTAAGTGAATTAATAATAATAAAAATTCAAATAATTAATCAAAAATGAGAAAATAACTCCCTTGGATGTCAATGGGTCGTGCATAGCCTTTGGGTAATGATTCATGGAAGAAATTGAGGCCCATTAGCAATTTTGAGGCATTTGAAGCAAAGTTGACTTTTCAAAATTCCCAAAAATTTCCCAACTTCCACAAGGCATATCTTGCTCAATTTTTAAGTTTTGATCATGTTCTTGGACATTTTGGAAAGGTCTTGAAGTCCTCTAACTAATGTCTTTTGTCCCATGTCATTTTGATTTACCAAACTCAAGTTATGGTCTTTGACTTAAAGTGCCTTTTTGTTGACTTTTGAAAATGACCTATAATGTTGAGATTGATAACTTTTTGTGAGAGCATTTCTTGGACTTGAAGTGTGAAGATGAGTTGTAGGAAATGTCATTATCTTCAAAATGAGCTTTGGATGGAATTTTTCTGATAAACCATGTGGAAGTTATGCCTTGGTCAATTTGCAGTTGACTTTTCCAACTGTCCAAAAATAGAAACTTTTGCATCTTGAGACTTTTTGAGCCATGCTTTGAGAATCATGATCAAGAATTGATCAAATGATGTTTGTGGCTTCAAAATAAGATGTTGACCAAAAATTTGGACTTTTGACTGTCAAATGACCATTTTGCCCCTGTAGTTGACTGTGAAGCAATTGGGGTTTTTGACTGTGCAATTTGATGCTGTGAGTCTTGAAACTTGGCATATGGATGCTTGACAATGTTTATAGGCATGTCGGACTTGATTGGACCCTTGGAAACTTCAATTTCTTTGCCAGAACCAAAACCCTAATTTTTGACTGTTAGGAGGCAATTGGACTGTGCAACTCTTGGGAGATTTTGAAGCATGATCTTAGAAAACCTTGAAGAATATGGGAGGGAAAATTTTGGGGTACAACAGTTGCCCCTGTTCAATCTTCTTAGACCTGAGGATGTAGATTGGCTAGCGTGCCTTTCGTAATCCGAAGGTGGAAGATGATTGAACACTAGAGTGCCCAGAAATTTGCGCTCACATGTTAGCAGTGTGATGATGGGAATGGGCTTATAGATGCCATTTGGAGACTGATGGATGGGAGAGATGGGCTTATAGATGCCATCGGGAGGTTGTCGATCGCGTAAGAGTTTCCTTAGCGAGAACTTGCGTACCTGAAAATGAAAATGATTACCGGGCCTGTTACAGGAGCTAGTCTTCAAACTCTTTGTGTAGATGCGCCCTGGCTGGATACAGGAATCAGATCTTTAAACTCTTCAGACGTGCCCTGGCGAGATACAGGAATTGAGTCTGGTAATGCTAGTCGTCAACAGATACACCCTGGCAAGATACAGGAATCAGATCCTCAAACTCTTCAGACGCACCCTGGCAAGATACAGGAATCGGGTCTCGTAATGTTAGTCTTGAACAGATACACCCTGGCAAGATACAGGAATCGGATCCTCAAACTCTTCAGACGCACCCTGACAAGATACAAGAATCAGGTCTGGTAATGTTAGTCTTCAACAGATACACCCTGGCAAGATACAGGAATCGGATCTTCGAACTCTTCAGACGCACCCTGGCAAGATACAGGAATCGGGACTGGTAATGTTAGTCGTCAACAAATACACCCTGGCAAGATACAGGCATCGGATCCTCAAACTCTTCAGACACACCCTGGCAAGATATAGGAATCGGGACTGGTAATGTTAGTCGTCAACAGATACACCCTGGCAAGATACAAGAATCGGATCTTCGAACTCTTCAGATGCACCCTGGCAAGATACAGGAATCAGGACTGGTAATGTTAGTCGTCAACAGATACACCCTAGCAAGATACAGGAATCGGATCCTCAAACTCTTCAGAAACACCCTGGAAAGATACAGGAATCGGGTCTGGTAATGTTAGTCGTCAACATATACACCCTGGCAAGATACAGGAATCGGATCCTCAAACTCTTCAGACGCACCCTGGCAAGATACAGGAATCGGGACTGGTAATGTTAGTCGTCAACAGATACACCCTGGCAAGATACAGGAATCGGATCTTCGAACTCTTCAGACGCACCCTGGCAAGATACAGGAATCGGGACTGGTAATGTTAGTCGTCAACAGATACACCCTGGCAAGATACAGGCATCGGATCCTCAAACTCTTCAGACACACCCTGGCAAGATACAGGAATCGGGACTGGTAATGTTAGTCGTCAACAGATACACCCTGGAAAGATACAGGAATCGGATCTTCGAACTCTTCAGATGCACCCTGGCAAGATACAGGAATCGGGACTGGTAATGGTAGTCGTCAACAGATACACCCTGGCAAGATATAGGAATCGGATCCTCAAACTCTTCAGACACACCCTGGCAAGATATAGGAATCGGGTCTGGTAATGTTAGTCGTCAACAGATACACCCTGGCAAGATACAGGAATCGGATCCTCAAACTCTTCAGACGCACCCTGGCAAGATACAGGAATCGGGACTGGTAATGTTAGTCGTCAACAGATACACCCTGGCAAGATACAGGAATCGGATCCTCAAACTCTTCAGACACACCCTGGCAAGATTCAGGAATCGGGACTGGTAATGTTACCGTTGATGGTAATCATCTTGGTATTAACCTTTGCCCTGAAAAGACAAACGATAGTTGCGTGCAATGTCATGATGTATGACATGCGTGATGAGATTATATGTTCATGATGCGTATATGCATGTTGTAATGTATGAAAATGTGTTGTTTATGAATGTATGTTTTCGTCTTAGGAAAATAAATCCTTGACGGATGCCGGGAAGTTAAATCCTGGGCTGATGTGAATAGCATTCTTTGTTTTCACTGGGGAGTGATGGTTGCAAGAATACCGGTAGGAGAAGATCACTCCGTTGGGGAATAAATCTGAAGATTACTCTGCGGGGAATAATTACTCTAGCGATCTTGCTGGGGAACAATACTCTGTGGGAGGAGAGGTACTCTGTTGAGATGTTGATAACTCCGCTGGGGATACCATTGATGTGATATATTGGAAGTTTTAGTAGACTCCACTGGGGATAAGAAGACTTCGCCGAGGACGATCTTTCCGTGGCTTTTGGCTGAGGATAACCCAGTTATATCCTGGTAGGGAAATAACCTTTGAATAAAGCCGGGGGACGCGTTCGTGCTCTGCAGGGGGGGAAGCTTCCAGAATCTACTGGGGGTAAGCTTCCTGCTGGGGAGATTGAACTTTCCTGGGGAAAATCTTCAGACTGGACTCTTCTGGGGAAATTTTGAACTGTATTGGAAGTGGCTCCACTGAATGTCTGTATACCGCCGGGGAAAAATCTTGGATCAAGACTGCCGGGGATGCTTGTTAGGAACGTTTGTATATTGCGCTGGGGAATGTTGAGATCTGCTGGAGGATACCCAACTTCCTTAAGGCTGATAGGATAACTCTGCTTGGGGAGAGTATGTTGACTTGCTGGCTCATTCTCTGGGGAATTAAGATATATTGGTCATGTTCTTCAGCTGAACATACCTTGGTACCTTAGTGGACAGAGCAATTGGATCGCTTAGACAATTCATTATTGCCCCTGCTTCTAATGTTACCTGTAATTAATCCTTTGTTTCGTATGCAAATATTTATGAGTTAGCAATTATTTGTCAAATGCATATATCACAAATTGAACCTTGGACGTTCTTCGCAAAACAAAACAGAAAAAGAAAAAACAATTGGCAATTGATCTGAAAAGTGAATTTATATTGATTTTGGAATTTTCCTGTAAATAGGCGTTTTATGTACAAGAGGCTGACGTCCTAGTAAGAGAACTCCGCCGAACAAAAGAGTTTATACAATTTGTAGAAAGGGAAAACAAAACAGCTACGTGAAAAGAATAATCCCACTGGGTTCCAACTCTGCTATCGCCCTTATATCTTCGAGCGTCTCATCACTTGGCTGCTCAGTTGACGATGAAGCTGATTGATCAATGTCGTTTGAACTTGATGTTGATACCGGATTCTGGATGCAAAGTGATCCAATGAGACATAATATTACGCTTTAATCCCTAACTTTTGCCTGGGCCGCCCTTTCGGGTTTTCAGTCCACCGGGATACCCATTTTTGCCCAAGCCGCCTTTTCAGGTTTTCGACTTGCCGGGTGTACAGATTTTTTTTCATTTCATCCCTCATTTTGCCCGAACCCTTTTGGTTCGCCGGGAAGCCCTAATTTTTGCCTAGGTATGTCAACCTAGCGGGTCTTTTATCATGCGTAGTATCTTTTTACTATGTCTGCATTGGCGGGGTGATGAAGGTCGTCACCATCCATGGTGGTTAGGATCATGGCTCTTCCTGAGAACACATGTTTAACCACAAATGGCCCTTCGTACGTGGGGGTCCATTTGCCCCTGGGATCACTCTGAGGAAGAATGATGCGCTTGATTACCAGATCCCCAACTTGATACTCTTGTGGTCTGACCTTTTTGTTAAATGCCCTGATCATCCGTTTTTGATACGTCTGACCATGACAAATAGCAGCAAGTCTCTTTTCGTCAATTAAGTTTAACTGATCAAGTCGTGTCTGGATCCAATCATCTTCGCTTAGATCTGCATCCTTCATTATCTGGAGAGAGGGTATCTGTACTTCAATCGGTAAGACTGCCTCCATGCCGTAGACCAAGGAAAAAGGAGTTGCCCCGATTGACGTCCTTGCTGAGGTACGGTACCCATGAAGAGCGAACGGTAACATCTCGTGCCAATCTTTATAGGTCACTGTCATCTTCTGCACAATCTTCTTGATATTCTTATTCGCTGCTTCTACAGCCCCATTCATCTTTGGCCGGTAAGGAGAAGAGTTGTGGTGTTGTATCTTAAATTGTTCGCAGAGCTCAGTGATCATCTTGTTATTGAGATTGGTACCGTTGTCTGTAATGATTCTTTCAGGGACACCGTATCGACAGATCAGGTTGTGCCGAATGAACCGTGCCACGACATTCTTGGTTACAGTAGCGTAAGAAGCTGCTTCAACCCACTTTGTAAAGTAATCGATCGCTACTAGGATGAAGCGATGCCCATTGGATGTCGTAGGTTTAATCTCGCCGATCATATCTATGCCCCACATTGCAAACGGCCAAGGTGCAGTCAAGACATTCAGAGGAACTGGAGGAACGTGCACCTTGTCTGCATAAATCTGGCATTTGTGACATGTCCGAGAATGTTGGTAACAATCAGCTTCCATTGTGGACCAGAAATATGCTACCCGAAGGATCTTCTTTGCCATGGTATGTCCACTGGAATGCGTTCCGAAGGTACCTTCGTGTAGCTCCGCCATGATCCTTTCTGCTTCAGTTTTATCCACACAACGCAGTAAGGTCGAATCATGGTTTCGCTTGTACAGAACGCCGTTGCTAAGGAAGAACTTCGCTGCGAACCTTCTCAGAAACTTCTTATCATTGACAGATGCACCTTCAGGGTATTCCTGAGCTTCCAAGTATTTCTTCACCTCATGGTACCAAGGTTTCTCAGTCACTACCTCAGCCTCAAGATCACAACAGTATGCCGGTTCGTCCAGTTTCCAGATAATGATCC
The DNA here is from genome assembly GCA_948472305.1 of Vicia faba. Lineage (NCBI taxonomy): Eukaryota > Viridiplantae > Streptophyta > Magnoliopsida > Fabales > Fabaceae > Vicia > Vicia faba. The sequence continues at coordinate 387,679,462 of OX451735.1, read as the reverse complement.
GGGGAGCCTCATTGTCCCACTTGACTTTGAACATGGAAGACATCGTAGCTAACGCGTCCGCCAACTGATTCTCCTTCCTTGGGAAGTGTTCAAAAGTTATCTCTGTGAAATGGGGGATCATTGTCAACACACATTCTCTGTAAGGAATAAGATTCGGATGTTTCGTATCCCACTCGCCTTTGATCTGATTGATCACGAGAGAGGAATCTCCGAAGAAACTCAGAAACTTGATCCTTAAGTCAATCGCAGCTTGGAGACCCATGATGCATGCCTCATACTCCGCCATGTTGTTGGTGCAGTTGAAACATAACCGGGAAGTAAGTGGAGTATGAGTGCCTTGAGGGGATATGATCACGGCGCCGATACCGTTACCCAAAGCGTTGGAGGCTCCGTCAAAGTGCATAGACCATCAGGATCCTTCCTCAGGTCCTTCATCCGGTCCAGGTACTTCACAATCAGTCACTATCATGATGCTCTCGTCTGGAAACTCAAAGTTCATTGACTGATAGTCGTCCACTGCCTGGTGTGCCAAGTGGTCTGCCAATACACTTCCTTTGATAGCTTTCTGAGTTGTGTACTGGATGTCGTATTCTGTCAAGATCATTTGCCATCTTGCTATTCTCCCAGATAGAGCAGGCTTTTCAAATATGTACTTTATTGGATCCATCTTTGAGATCAACAAGGTAGTGTGAGTCATCATATACTGCCTCAGCCGGCGAGCAGCCCATACCAAAGCGCAGCAAGTTTTCTCGAGAAGTGAGTATCGGGTCTCACAGTCGGTAAACTTTTTGCTAAGGTAATAAATGGCGTGCTCTTTTCGGCCAGACTCGTCATGCTGTCCCAGCACACACCCCATTGAGCTGTCAAGTACTGTCAGGTATAGTATCAGAGGTCTCCCTTCAACCGGTGGCATAAGAATGGGTGGTTCTTGGAGATATTCTTTGATTCTGTCAAAAGCGGCCTGACATTCATCGTTCCAACGTACTACCTGATCTTTCTTCAGCAACTTGAAGATTGGCTCACAGGTAGCGGTTAGGTGCGAGATGAATCGAGCATTGTAATTCAGGCGTCCCAAAAAGCCTCTGACCTCTTTCTCTGTCTTGGGAACTGACATCTCTTGAATGGCTTTAACCTTGGCAGGGTCCACTTGAATGCCCTTGTCACTTACAACAAAGCCTAGCAACTTTCCAGATCTTACCCCGAAGGTGCACTTGTTCGGGTTCAACCTCAGCTTGTACAGTTTCAAACGGTCAAACAGTTTCTGTAGATGGTCAAGGTGTTCCTCCTCAGTTTGGGACCTTGCAATCATGTCGTCGACATACACTTCAATCTCATGATGGATCATGTCATGAAATAAAGCAACCATGGCACGTTGGTAGGTTGCCCCAGCATTTTTCAGTCCAAAAGGCATGACCTTGTAGCAGAAGGTGCCCCACTGAGTAACAAAGGTAGTCTTCTCCATGTCTTCCGGAGCCATCTTGATCTGATTATACCCTGAAAAACCATCCATGAAAGAGAACACCTTGTGCTGAGCAGTATTGTCAACCAGAACATCAATGTGAGGTAGGGGGAAGTCGTCCTTGGGGCTTGCCCTGTTCAGATCCCTGTAGTCAACACACATTCTGACCTTACCGTCTTTCTTCAGAACTGGAACCACATTGGCAACCCACTGAGGGTAAGAAGTCACTGCTAGAAACCCGGTATCGAATTGCTTCATAACCTCAGCTTTGATCTTCTCAGACATCTCTGGACGCACACGGTGAACCTTTTGCTTAACCAGAGGGCAGTCTTCCTTGGTAGGCAAATGATGAACCACGATGTCAGTATCCAACCCAGGCATGTCTTCGTAAGACCAGGCGAAGATTTCCACATAATCATGTAACATCTGAGTCAACCGCTGTTTTACGCTGAGCTCCAGATTGGCACCAATCTTGACTTCCTTTCTATCTGTCTCAGTACCCAGATTTATCGTTTCCACTGGCTCTTCATGTGGTTGAATTTCCCTCTCTTCCTGGAGTAACAGTCTTGCAAGCTCACCAGGCACTTCGCGATCATCTTCACCTTCGTCTTCGGCTAAGTTGATCGGATTTTCAAAGTCATAACTGGCAGTAGCAGAGTCGTTACCAGTGAGATCCAGAGTGGATTGAAACCTGTATAGGTGAGTGTGTGTAAATACAGCTGTTTTGCAATATATAAAGAAAGAGAGAAAGAAAGGGAGCACAAGATTTGAAATGCGAAAAAACGTCCAAGGTCTTTATTCATGATATATGTAAATGACAATTAATAAGCCCTCACAAATGAAGCCACGATGCCCCGGGTAAGACACCGGGCCATAAAGTTTCAGTTTATTGTTTATTACAAATAACAAAAACAAAGGAATTCATTACTGCGTAACAAAAGTAACAGGTGTATGATCTTTCGCGGTCCAATTGTTCAATCCACCGTCAGTCGTCGGGTAGATCCAGCTATCGAACTCCGATTCTTCCACTTCGTCTTCATCCCCAATGGCATTCACTCCTGGATTAGTGATGAGCACAGGAGGTCTTCCGATCCTAGCTTTGTGCACAGCCCTCTGAGCCTCTGCAGTAAAACCCAGTCCGAACTTGTCAGTTTTAGGAGTGAAATCAGGGAGCCTGCCCCAGTTAGCACATTCACCTTTCTCGATTACAGCCCGGGCGTCCTTCAAGGAAGCCATCTTCAAAGGAAAGTCCTCTTCAACCACTGTTTCTGCTGCTGCCAATGTTGGAGGTACCTCTTCAAAATGTTGAAAAGGGGTTTCAATAAACTCCCCGTCCATCTCAATATACCGGAAGGAATTCAAATGACTAACCATGTATTCTTCCTCTCCCTGCACAGTGACAATCTTCCCTCTGACGGGGTACTTGAGCTTTTGGTGGAGGGTGGAGGTCACTGCCCCAGCTTTGTGAATCCAAGGTCGACCCAGTAAACAGGAATAAGATGGACGAATATCCATCACATAGAAAGTTGAGTCGAATACTTGAGAACCCACACGAATAGGAATGTCTACCTCACCGTGCACCATCCTCTTAGAACCGTCGAAGGCTCTAACAATGATGTTACTAGGCTTCAATTCCAGGCCCTCACAATCCATCCTGTCTAACGCCTTCTTGGGTAATACATTCAGGGAAGAACCGGTGTCCACCAACACGTGAGCAAGAGTAGTGCCCCTGCATTCAATAGAGACATGCAGGGCATCATTGTGGTTATTTCCCTTAGCAGTAAGGTCAGCATCCGAGAAACCCAAGCCATTGTCGGCCGTCAAATTGGCTACACAGTCAGTGAATTGGTCTGCAGAGGTCTCTTGTGGCACATGGGCCGTCTTCAGGAATGAGATCAGGGCCTTAGCATGGGCCTCTGAGCACAGCAGTAATGATAGCATAGAGATTTTGGAGGGTGTATGCCCCAGCTGTTCAACGACATTGAAGTCGCTCTTCTTGATTATCTTAAGAATTTCCTCCATCTCTTGCTGGGAGGCTTCAACATTCACAGACTTTGGTACCTCCATCCGGGCAGGCTCATCATCAATCCCTTTGCCCCGAGTATTAGATGACTCGGCAGCAGGGGAAGCAACTTGATCAGAAGTGGAAACAGGCGCACTTGCAGGTGTTATAATGAGAGGTCTTCGGATAACTGGTGGCGCAATGTCAGGCGAGAAGAGCCTGCCACTGCGAGTTACTTTAGCTGGACCAGTAATATTGCTGATGCTGGTACCGGTGTTGAACTCTTTCTTTATTCCAAGTACATACACATCTGCCCCATAGTGCCATGGGACAGCCTTATCAGACTCATAGGGGAGGGGCCCCGGAGCAGTAATAACAATGGGTGCAACAGTCATGATTTTAACTGGCTTCCTCGGGGGAGCCTTGATTGGATTGTTGAAAATTGTAACGACGGATACTTCTTCCACAGGAACAAAAGGAACAGCGGTCTTCTTGAACAGAATCTCTTTGCTGTCCATCAGGCTTTGGATGCCTAACTTCAGCAACAGACAACCAGTAGGGGAAACAGCACACAAAAGGCAACCCTTGCTACAACCCGGAAATAAACCGGCCAGCAACAGGTTCCTCTTAACAGTCAACAAAGGGGTAGCTACATCATTCACAGAAACAGCATACAAGTCTTCACCAATGGCATTTGCTCCATGCTGGGGCATAGGAGCAGTCACAACGTTTGGTCTCTCAGGCGCCACAAATTGTATCTCTTTCGCATCAATAAGGTCCTGCACCTTATTTCTTAGGGCCCAACAATCATCAGTAGAATGCCCCGGGCTATCGGAGTGATAAGCACAACGGGCATTTGGATTATACTTCGGAGATGCAGTATTCACAATCTTCGGAGCCTCTCTGACGGTCACCAAGTTGGTCGATAGCAGTTGCGGCAAAATTTGTGACAAGGTCATACTCAGCCGGGTATATTCCCTTCTGGGTCTCTCAGCCCTTGGTTGGTTAGGTTGCCGAGGAGCGGAAGCAGGCTTAGCAATCACCACCGCGTTGACAGTTTGGCGGCTCTCTGGTTTGTCTTGCCTCCTAGGCCCATACACAGCACTGGCCTCCTTCTTAAAAGGTTTCTTCTCAGAACTTGAGGATGCACCTTTCTGAATCTTTCCTGACTTCATTCCAGCCTCTATCCTTTCCCTAGTAAGAATGAGATCTGTGAACCCTGCAGATGAGTTGCCAATAAGATGATTAAAGAACGGCCCGGATAGGATTCCCAAGAACATATCTACCAATTCACGATCAGTTAGTGGTGGCTGCACCCTGCCAGCCAGGTCCCTCCACTTCTGCGCATACTCTTTAAAACCTTCGCCTGATCCTAGCGACATACCCTGGAGTTGGGTACGTGTAGGAGCAAGGTCGGAATTATATTGATACTGCTTGTAAAAAGCAGTAGCCAACTCCTCCCAGTTACGAACCTTGGTTCCATCCAGCTGATAGAACCATTCGAGATGAGTCCCTGAAAGACTCTTCTGGAAGAAGTGGATCCATAAGTTCTTGTCCACTGTATACGGCTGAATCTTCCGTACATAAGATCTGAGGTGTAACTTAGGGCAGGATGCCCCGTCATACTTGGTGAAAGATGGTGCCTTAAACTTGTGAGGGATGATCACACCAGAAGATAAACTCAAGTCCCCGAAATCCAAACCAGGCACTTGTTGAATTTCCATAGCGTTCAGACGGTCTTCCAACTGCTTGTACCTGTCTTCAGCTGGAGGATACTGCTCCTCATTAAAATCAGTCTCGTTGTCAGAGACTACCGGACTAGGACCTCTTCCCCCCTGGGGACTGTCTTTTCCTACAGAAGAACCAGCTTCCTCATGCTGCAGTGTGTTACCAAATCTCCGTCCCGTGTTGAATAGAACAGTTCTCTTCTTCTTCTTCTTCTTAACCAGCAGAGCCTTCAGCTCCTCTTGACCTTGAGCCAAACCCATGATCAGCTCTTGAAATTGTGCGTTCTGAGCCTGAAGGGCCTTGATAGACTGCTCGGTAGATGATTCAGGGTTCATGATTCTGAAATAAACAGCGAAGATCATTAAGCAACCTGAAAAGAAAAGTTCCTGTGATGCACATGATGAATGGAATGCGTATGATTTATGTTTTTCAAAGACAATCGGGAATCAACTTTGTAAACAAAAGGGAACACACTTCATTAGATTCAACTTTGAAATTTAAATTGCTCAACAGGTTACCCTTAGGCGTTACATAGAAAATGGAAATACTGAAAAGGGAAATAAAACTATAAAAGAAAATCCAAATCTCCTCATTGATCCCAGGGTCTCCTCTTCTCAGTACGGATGTAGTCATTCAGAGCTCGCTCATTCTCCAACTGCTTTGTCATCTTCTGTATCTTCAATTCCTGCTCGTTGAACTTTTCCCGATAAGAATCCCGTTCTTCTCGCAGTTGCGCCAAAGACCTCTTTAGTGTCTCATAATCAGTAGGTATCTGAGGAGGAAGCACAGTTGGAGGAACCCCATCTTTATCAGGATACTCAAGAATGATGGGTCTGACAGCTTCATATGGCATACCTAACTTCTGAGCACGGATGCAGACCCATTTGTAGTAGGCTTCCATAGGTAGAGAAGTCTTTGGTCCCAACTCTTGTGTGTCAGCTTTGTGAATTTTGTCCCAAGCCTTGATAAACCTACGACGCAGCTCGTCACTATCCACCTGAAACTCAAAACTGATGTGAGGCACCAAGATCTCATGAGGCCCTGCTCTTCTGGCCCTTCCAAACTGGCGGAGAGCTAGACATGCATTATAAGAGATTCCTCCTTGGGTACCAATCAAAGGAACATTAGGATATTCTCCGCAACGATCAATAACAGCTATCTCATCCAAACCTCTGAGAGTCCAAATGATGTCCTTATCAGTGAGAGACATTAACCTATGAGCCCAACCTCTTCCTTCTTTGTTCTTCAGCACGAACTTAGGGAGGTGCGAAATAAACCACCTCACCAACAAAGGGATGCAACACCACATGGTTCCTCGTCTTCGGGCAGTACGAGCATAAAGTTGTTGCAGGATGTCACCCAAGAGAGTGGGCACAGGGTTCCGAGACATGAAGATCCTTATGGAAGTGACATTAATGAAGTTATCAGGATTAGGAAACAAGACTAGACCATAGGTTAAGAGAGCCAGAATGTCTTCATATGCCCTAAAATCCAAGTCATTCCAGAAACTGTTAGCTTTACCAATCAGAAACTTGGCCAAGAAACCCTTAACTCCGCTTCTAGTCACCCAGTTGTCCATTACTTCTTGGTGAGTCAAGGGAAGAGCTGCAGCAACCTCCTCAAGCCTAAGAGTCTTTTCCCAACCAGTGTAGGGAGTCTGATCCAAGATAGGGATACCAAGAAAATCAGAGAACTCTTCCAGGGTAGGGACCAGCTGGAAGTCTTGAAAGGTGAAGCACTGGTACAGAGGGTCATAGAACTGGGTCAGGACACTCATCAGTTGTTGGTCCCACTTTGCCGTGACTAAACTGAGAAGAGAACCATGCCTCTGGATGAAGGAAGTAGTATTTGGAATTCTGCTAACCAACTCTTCAAGTAACTCAGGTGGGTGAACAAAGTTGAACCGGATAGTATTCCTTCGCATAAGCATCATGATGTCCTACAAAACAGAGCAAAGGTGAAACCCTCTTGTCTTTGAAATGGTCAGTCCTTATGCAGGATGTATGCAATGTTTATGATGGCATGATGTTATGATAAAGCACACCACAAATATTTACAAAGGCAAACATGATAAGGCACACAAGTCACACAAGACAAGCCCTTAGAGTTTAGGCCAGCATGGGGTCTAGGTATTACCCTCTTTCAGTTTGTTGGTTCAGACCTGTCCTATAAGAAGTAACCGGGTTCTAGAGGATCCCAATATCACTGACTACCCTCAATCGGTCATAACCCCAGCATCGCAATCTTTTCTTGCAGCCAGAACCATCACGAGAGTTTAGCCTCAATGGGCGTAGCATACTGCTACTGTTCTATTGGCCAAGTTGGGTCATTTAAGGTTCTAAGGTCGGTTGGTGCTTAACGACTCCTCAGAAGACCCATATTCTCCTCGTTGCAACACAAGGGATATCGGTACAGACCAAGGTGCCACACCAACGTAGCCACTGCTTCACCCATGTCGTTCTACACCGGGCAGGTCCCTCACAGCTTATGCTACCTAACAGAGTATCCCCAGATCCGGGTTAGGATCTATGTAACTCAGAGACAATGCCCACAATAATAAAGCAAACAAAACACAGCAATTGAAAACACAAGTATGAGCTATCCTAAGGTACACCTCACTTTATAAGATATCCCCAGCAGAGTCGCCAGTTCTGTGATCGGTGGATCTGGAACTGACTGTTTAACGCTGGTTCGCGAAATGTCGCGGTAAGCAAGAGTCGCCACCGTCTTTTATTTTCTCCAACATGGACAGGACAAAAGCACATAAAAATTCCTTATGAGATTAGCTCTCGGTTCGGGAGGTAGATTTATAGAAAGGGAAGGTGTTAGCACCCTTTCTATCCATGGTTATCCATGGGCTCTTAGATACTTGCTCATTTTTGTTTTCAAAATGTTTGTTTGCTTTTCAAGCGTGAGTGGGTTTGAAAAAGTTTCTTTGAAAGTTTCAGATCGACTCTTCTATCGGTCCTCAAGAGTGTTTGAAAAATTGTTTTTGAAAGCTTTTTGAAAAGTGTCGGTGTGAAAAGAGTTTTTGATTTGGTTTTTGAATTAGAGCAAGTATCTACGAGTCATCCACCTACCCTAAGGAATTAGGCTGTGTAAATGTCCTTAAGGTAGTGCCATCCCACCATTGAGAGGTAGGTAGCACCACCGTTGGAGGTGTTCGGGTCAATTCGTTTGTTAGGGACAGTGTGGTCACCGAAGCAACAGTTAGGACACCTTAGAAGCTACCCTTATGCCATTGATCTTTTTATTTCGAGGCAACTTTTCCGAGGCAACTTGTTTTGAGGCATATGGATCAACGGACATAAGGACTTACTAAGACGTCCTATAGTCGACGACCACGTTTCGAGGGGCAAGGCAACAGTGTGATCACCAGAGCAACAGTAGGACACCTTAGAAGCTACCCTTATGCCATGTTCATGGACATAAGGACTTACTAAAACGTCCTATACTCGACGACCACGTTTCGAGGGGCAAGGCAACAGTGAGGCGTACCCTAAGAGTGGTGTGTGAATTGTGTGTCATTTTCGATTATGTTTTATCTTGATCATGCATTGGGTGAGCTACGCTTTGATTTTATTTGGACCATTCATTCTTTCATGTGATTAACAGTTTAAAGGTGCGGAAATAAAAAGGTGGAAAATAAAGGTCCTACGCTATTACAAGGCGCGGGTCTATACATCGCCAAATTAACAAAGACCCGTTTTTTAATAAAATGCGGAAAAATAAATGAAATCCTAATTACTATTACAAAGCCTTGGCAATTACATAATATTTGAAATGAAAATAAAGGACAAACGCGCGAAGAGAAATTAGAATCGAATATGCGAGGGCGTTGGACCCCTTAAAGAAATTAAATTGAAATTGAAAGTTAATTAATTATTTAATGAGAAAAGAAGTTATTTTTTATGTTTTTTGTATTTAATGGAAATAAGGAGAATTAATTAAAATTAGAAATTAAATAAAACCCTAGTTCTAAATTATTTTTAAATGTTAAAGAAAAATATTTAAGTTGTGACCTAATTTACACTAATTATTTAATGACGTATTTATTTACAAGATAATTAATAATTAATAATAATAATGATAGGAAGAAATTATTTATTATGAATAAGAATAAAAATGCTAAAAAAACTTAATTTCTATGTATTTTAGTTATTAAGAAAAAAAACATTTAAATTTAAACCTAAATTATTAAATTGATTATTAAAAGATTTATTTACAAAATATTAATGAACTAAATATTAAATAAAACATATTTTTATTTTCATGATTTCTGATTTTTTGGTTTTATGAAAATTATTTTGTGAATTAAAAGAAACAATTAAAATAATTAAAATAAATAAAAGAGAAAAAATGAGAGAAAGAAAATACAAACAAGGGGGGTATTCAGACCCAATTTGGAGGTTTGTTGAAAGCAGTTTGGCCCATTCAATTCCAGTCCTTATTTGACTTTTTGTAATTACGTGTGGATCCTTTGACTAGCGCGTATGGTGGAATTCCTGTGCTGGCCATCAGATTGAGACCCTGGGACACTTGGCAGGCAAGCAGGTGAGTGTGTATGGTGATCTTCTGATGGCATGCTGCATAGAATTACGTTAGAAGAAAAATTATGGAAAGAGTGGGGGACCTGGGAATCGAACCCAGGTCCCAGCGTTTACCCAATGTACGTCCAACCGTCTGAGCTATACGCGCGCGTTGTATTGGAATTGGCAAGCGAATAACATAACACAAAACAACACTTAATGATGTCCACCGCGCCAAAATTCAAATGCGCCAGTCATCAGGAGACACGTCTACTTTCTTCTTCGTTTTGACTGAAAATAATGAATAGATAGCGGGGGTTTTAAACCCCCACTAAACTCAAACCTGCAAAATAGCGATTAGAGCATGGTAAAAAAGAAAAAGGGCGCGAGGTATGGATTCTATTCGCCAGAATGTCACGATTTTAATGGTGCTAGTTTCATTGTCTAATTTTTCCAGATATGTAAACCCCTCTTTTGGAGCTTCAGAAACCCTAGAAAGCTTTAATGGCAACTTTGCATACAGTCGTCCTTAGTTCAATCAAATAACACCAATAGCTTCAGAATGCTCATGTTAGTATAAATCAATCATTAAAAGTCATTGATAATGCATGAAAATGCAAACACGAATATGAAAATTTTAATGAAAAGTGAGACTTCAATCTACCAATTCCTTGTGCGTGGAGACTGGAAAGGTATTGAGACACGTTCAGGAAGGTCCCAGCAATCGTTTGGAACATTTTTTGAGCTTTGAATCACCTTGTATCTATGAAAACAGTTTTCAAACTTTTTGTGAAAAAGTCCAAGTTTGTTCTATGCCTTCTGCGCAACTTCTTGTGTTCTTTGCATTAGGTTTCACTTATGCTTATGTATGTGAATGAATTAGGTCAGAAAAATCAAGCCCAAAGCCTTTGCATTGATGATTTTGAATATTTGATTTTCATGATCTTTTTTCAAACTTTTCCATACCAATCATTGCCAATCATGGGAGATTCTTTCCTTTTAGAATGTGCACGAAATCTTGAGCTCATAAAGAGTGAATATGCTGCATAAAAAGATTTGAAAGGTGTCATTTGATATTTTTTCATATTTAATTTTAATTAAGTGAATTAATAATAATAAAAATTCAAATAATTAATCAAAAATGAGAAAATAAATCCCTTGGATGTCAATGGGTCGTTCATAGCCTTTGGGTAATAATTCATGGAAGAAATTGAGGCCCATTAGCAATTTTGAGGCATTTGAAGCAAAGTTGACTTTTCAAAATTCCCAAATATTTCCCAACTTCCACAAGGCATATCTTGCTCAATTTTTAAGCTTTGATCATGTTCTTGGACATTTTGGAAAGGTCTTGAAGTCCTCTAACCAATTTCTTTGGTCCCATGTCATTTTGATTTACCAATATCAAGTTATGGTCTTTGACTTAAAGTGCCTTTTTGTTGACTTTTGAAAATGACCTATAATGTTGAGATTGATAACTTTTTGTGAGAGCATTTCTTTGACTTGAAGTGTGAAGATGAGTTGTAGGAAATGTCATTCTCTTCAAAATGAGCTTTGAATGGAATTTTTATGATAAACCATGTGGAAGTTATGCCTTGGTCAATTTGCAGTTGACTTTTCCAACTGTCCAAAAATAGAAACTTTTGCATCTTGAGACTTTTTGAGCCATGCTTTGAGAATCATGATCAAGAATTGATCAAATGATGTTTGTGGCTTCAAAATAAGATGTTGACCAAAAATTTGGACTTTTGACTGTCAAATGACCATTTTGCCCCTACAGTTGACTGTGAAGCAATTAGGGTTTTTGACTGTGCAATTTGATGTTGTGAGTCTTGAAACTTGGCATATGGATGCTTGACAATGTTTATAGGCATGTGGGACTTGATTGGACCCTTGGAAACTTTAATTTCTTTGCCAGAACCAAAACCCTGATTTTTGACTGTTAGGAGGCAATTGGACTGTGCAACTCTTGGGAGATTTTGAATCATGATCTTAGCAAGCCTTGAAGAATATGGGAGGGAAAATTTTGGGGTACAACACTATGTAAGTGTTGAGAGTCTTTTCCTCGTGAAGCAGACGGGTGAGATCCAATACCTTCTTCTCACTGACATGTAGACTGGTTTCAAGAGAATTCCGTTCTTCCTTGAGTTGTATCCAGCTCTTTTGCATTTCTTCCCAGGATGTCAGCATGTCAGGATGTTGGATGATGTAGGACACCTCTCCCTCCAAAACTGGCTCTTTGATCACAGGGAGAACATGAGGATATGGCATCACCAACTTCTGGCAGCGGGCTCGTACCCACTTGAGATAAGGCTCCAGGGGGATGGAGTTCTTGTGCCCTAATGTCTTGCTATCTACCCTGTTGGGCATCCTCCAAGCTCTGATGAATCTCTGGCGAAGTCCTTGTGCATCGTTGTCGAAGTCAAAAACTATGTCAGGAATCAACATATCTTGAGGGCCATCCCTCCGAGCATATCCAAACTGTCTCAAAGCCAGACAGGGGTTGTAAGTAATACCTCCTCTGATTCCAAGTAAAGGAACATTAGGAAACTCCCCGCAACGATCAATGATAGTGACATTCTCTCTGGACCGAGAACACCAATGTATATCAGCATGTGTAAGAGTCATCAATCGTTGTGACCATCTCAAACCCCTCCCGTTCTTCAAAACTGATTGTGGAAGGTGCGAAATAAACCACCCTACCAGGAGAGGAGTGCAGCACATAAGAACACCTCTTTTTCTCATGGTTCGAGTGTAACATGAGTGAAGGATGTCCCCAAGCAATGTAGGTATAGGATTCCTGGACATGAAGATCTTGACAGCATTGATATCTATAAGCTGATCTGGATTCGGGAACAACACCAACCCATAGACAAGGAGAGCCACAACTTCTTCAAAGGCTTGTAGGTCAAGGGAATTCCAACACTCTTGGGCCTTCTCAAACAGAAACTTTGCCAAGAACCCTTTGATACCACTTCTGGTTTCCCAATGCCCCTTGATGTCAGATGGTTGTAGGCATAATGCTTTAGCAACCTCTTCAAGTTTTGGCTCCTTTTCTGTACCGTTGTAGGGTAGTTGACTGAGAATAGGAATCTTCAGAAGCTGTGAAAACTCTTTTAAGGTAGGCACCAATTGATAATCCGGGAAAGTAAAACAGTGGTGCAAGGGGTCAAAGAACTGGAAGAGAACTTTTATCATATCTTCTTCAATGTTGGTGTTAACCAAGCTGATGAGTCTACCATGCCTTTCACTGAAGGAAGAGCTCTCGGGAATCCTGGATGTAAGCTCCTTAAGCTGAGGAGGGACCCTTACAAGGTTGATCTGAATTGTCTTTCTGCGGATAGTTTCCATGTCCTACAAAACAAGAACAAAGATGAAGATTCGAACCCCTGAAGTGATTAGTGGATGCATATGATGCTGTATGATGTTATGATGCTATGATAAGAGCACACCACAAGTATTCACCAAAAGCAAACATGATAGAGCACACAAGTCACACCACAACCCTTAGAGTTTAGGCCAACATGAAGTTTGGGGTACTACCCTCTTGAAGTTGGTGGGCTCAAAAACCTGTCCTATCAAAAGTAACCGGGTTCTAAGGAGCTCAATATCATGGGGTTGTTTTCTGTGTTCATTGTTTTGATTTAGCCACTGAACTAGCGATCAAAATATTCCAAGAAAACAACCCTCAATGAGTGTAGTATCGAGTATCAACCAACTTCGGACTGCACCAAAGTCAGTCATCTCACTACCCCTAAAGAGGCCAGGATGGTTCAATTAAGGTTCCTGAGGTCAGTTGATGCTTCACGACACCACGCGGCGGCCCCGTACTCTCCTTGACTTGACTCAACGGTTACCGGTACTCACCAAAGTACCACATCAACGTAGCAAACTGCTTCAACCATGTCGGTATACCCCGCACAGTTCCCTCACAGTTTGTTGCTACTTTCTAAAAGGTATCCCCGAGATTCGGGTTAAGATCTATGAAACTCCCAAAGCAGGCCCACAATATTAAATCAAGCAAAGCAAACAATTGAAAACATGATGATGAACTATTCCTAAGGTACACCCCACTTATTATATCCCCAGCAGAGTCGCCAGTTCTGTGATCGGTGGAAATAGAACTGACTGTTTTTTAAGCTGGTTCATGAAATGTCGCGGTAAGCAAGAGTCGCCACCGTCTTTTATGTTCTCCAACATGGAAAGGACAAAAGCACAACAAAATTCCTTCTTTGAGAATGTTTCTCGGTTCGGGAGGTAGATTTATAGAAAGGGAAGGTGTTAGCACCCTTTCTATCCGTGGTTATCCACGGGCTCTTAGGTACTTGCTCTTATGTTTTCAAAAATGTTTTGATTTTCAAGTGTTTGTGGGTTTTGAAAAAGTTTCGTTTGAAAAATTTCTAAGTAACTCTTGTATCTGTCCTCAAGAGTGTATGAAAAATTTGTTTGAAAACTTTTGAAAGTGTGAGGTGTGAAAAGTATTTTTGTTTGTTTTGAGAAAGAGCAAGTACCCATGAGAATCTACCTACTCTAAGGAATTAGGCTGTGTAAGAGTCCTTTAGATAGTGCTATCCCACCATTGAGAGGTAGGTAGCACCGTCGTTGGAGGTGTTCGGGTCAATTCGATTATTAGGGACATGTGTGGTCACCGAAGCAATGGTAGGACACCTTAGAAGTAACCCTAATGTCCTAGATCCTTTGTATCCGAGGCAACCGTTTCGAGGCAACTGGATCTTTTGGACAGAAGGGCGACCTCTAAGACACCCTATACTTGATGACCACATTCGAGGCAACCAGTGAGGCGTACCCTAGAAGTGGCATGTGCTTTGTGTGTTGTTTTTCAGTTAAGGTTATCTTTGTACATGTTATTTGTGAGCTACGGATTAATTTTATTTACATACATTCTTTCATGCATTATTAACAGTTAAATGGTTTGCAGGAAAGTAAATTGCAGAAATGTAAATCTAGCTATTACAAGGCGCGGGTCTATACATCGCCAAAAAACAAAGACCCGTTTGGAAATAAAGTGCGAGAAATAAAAAATAAAGAGATAAACCTAATTACTATTACATATCCGAAAACAGTTACATAAATAATCAAAATAAAGCGCGAAAGAATTAAATTGGAACGTCCTAAGGGTTTTGACCCTCCTTTTGAATAAGAATTGAATTTTGTCCTTTTTTTGTGATTAAATTAAAATTAAACCTAGTACTAATTAATTAATTAAAAGGAAAAAGAATGTTTTTGTGTTTTTATATTTTTAATGAAATAAAATAAAAAAAGAAATTAAAAAAAATGAAAGTGAAAGACCTAATTCTAAATTAATTTTACTTATTAAAAAATGTTAAAATTAAACTAATTAAACTAATTAATTTATTAATATTTTATTTACAAAGTAAGTTAATAAATAATAAAATGTTCTTTTTTTGTTTTTTTTGAATTTTATGGAAAAAATTAGTTTGTTAGGTAATTAAATAATAATAATAAGAAAACTAATAATTAAAAAAAGGAATATAAAAGAAAAGAAAAATAAAAGAAATAACAAAACCAAAGGGGGGTGTTGATGGCCCAATGGGGGTTTGATTTAGAAATTCTGGCCCAAGAACACTCCAAGCCTTGTTGACTTTTGGAGATTGTCCATGGTGTAGGTTGACCAGGAGTATGGTGCTCGTCCAATCCAGGCCTTTGGATCTGCTTCTGAGGCCACTTGGCACGCTGATTGTTTGAGATGTATGGTGGACTTTTGTTGGAATGCTGCATTGGAATATGTTAGGAAAAACATGAATAAACATTTGGGGGGACCTGGGAATCGAACCCAGGTCCCAATACCTTTTACACGCTTGCCTTAACCACTCGACCACTTTGTTTCAGTCATCAATAAAACAAACAAGAATTAATATATGCAATAACCAATTCTAATGCTGCAAAATTAAAAACGCGCGCATCTCATTTGAATGGACCACCCATGTTCTTCCACGTAATCATCTTCTTCGTGTTTCCTGAAACAAAAACAAACAAATAACGGGGGTTTTAAACCCCCACAAAATGCAAGCGTCCAAAATAGCGATTAGGGCTACAGGTAATATAAAAAAAGTGTGAGGGTTGCAATGGGTTCGTCTCACTCAGGCGGTTCCAACCATGTGCGTTTTGAGGTTTGATTTTACAGTATGTGAAAAGCCCTAATTCAAAAGCTCTGAAACCCTAGAACTTAACAATGGTGTTTTGCAATTCTGGGCGCCATAATGCAATTCAATTACACTAATAGCTTCGTATGGGTCCTGTGATCACAATACAATCAATAAAAAATTTTAAAAATGCATGAATCGGTGATTATGATTTTGAAAAAAAGTGATGAACCGTATGACTGTGAATGGCGTTTCCTGGAGCTTTAGAGCTTGTTTCTGATTGTAAAAGATTCCTAGGAGTGTTAGGAATGTGTTTGGATCAAGAAAACACCTTGACTCGTGCTGAAAAGTGGATTTCAGTTTGCAAATTTCTTTGAGTTTTTTGGAATTGGTTCTGGCCGTTTCAATGAGTTCTAGGTCCTGAATACTGTATGGAACACTTGCATATGTATGTTTGAATGAGAATCAGTCAATATTAAGAGCCTTAACCTTGTGCAATGATGTTTTGAGATTTCTTCATAACCACCATTAAAGCATTTTCCAATTTTGTTCAAATTTGAATTTTCTTGCTTAATTCAGCTTGGCACGAATTTGGTAGGTGTATTATGACACATGAAAGCCATTCAAATCAAAAGATGTCATTGAATTAATTTTTTTTGGTTTTATTTGAATTTTATGGATTTAAAATGAATTAAATCAAATAAAATTAAATAAAAATAGAAAAATTAATGTTTAATCTTGAAATTGTTCATGGGACACGTGGGTGGCATGACAAGGCTGAATCAAGTGGAAAAAGTGGGCCCTTTTGTCAAAAATTGAAGTTTTAAGGATAGTTGACTTTTGCCATTTCATGAAAATTTCCCAACTTCTCCAATGCACATCTTGCTCAATTTTGATCATATGAACATGTTCTTGGACATTTTGAAAAGGTCTTGAAGTCCTCTAACCAATGCCTTTGGTCCCATGTCATTTTGATTTACCAATCTCAAGTTATGGTCTTTGACTTAAAATGCCTTTTTGTTGACTTTTGAAAATGACCTATAATGTTGAAATTGGTAACTTTTTGTGGGAGAATTTCTTGGACTTGGAATGTGAAGATGAGTTATAGGAAATGTCTTCCCCTTCAAAGTGAGCATTGGATGGGATTTTTATGATGAACCATGAAAAAGTTATGCCTTGGTTAAGTTACAGTTGACTTTTCAACTGTCCAAAAATAGAAACTTTTGCATCTTGATGATTTTTGAGCCATTCTTGTGAAATCATGGTCAAGATTTGACCAAATGATGATTGTGGCTTCAAAATAAGATGTTGACCAAAAATTTTGACTTTTGACTGCCAAATGACCATTTTGCCCCTACAGTTGATTGTGAAGCAATTAGGGTTTTTGACTGTGCAACTTGACCTTGTGAGTCTTGAAACTTGACATGTAGGTGCTTGACAATGTATATGAGCATATGGGACTTGATTGAGCCCTTGAAAACCTCAACTTCCTTGCAAGAACCAAAACCCTAATTTGACTGGCTTAGGAGGGTGTTTGAATTGTGCAACCCTTGAGTAGACTTGAGCAAATTGAGATAATGCTTGTCAAAACTTTGAAGAATATGGGAGGGCAAATTTTGGGGTACAACAATAAGTCTTCATGTTGTGAAGTCTAAGTGTTGATGAATTTCTGTTTAGAGAAATAAACTCTGTTGTAAGGGAAATGCCGTATACTCCTTGTAAAATTCCATTGGGGAATCCTGAGAAATTTGACGACTTCTACTGGGGAGTGATAACTGGGAGTTTTGTTCCGCTGGGGATTAAATGACGTACTGTGGGGATTTCTTAGGTAATAGCCTAGAGGTATTTCCCTATCCATTCAACCCATCAGTAATTGCCATTTTTCATTTTGTTTATTTGTAAACAGTAATTATATTCAAATGCATATGTTCAACAATGAATCATTGGACGTTTTTGTAGACAAAACACAAGCGTAAAGAAAAACAGATAGTTTTTGCACTTTCAAAGAGATATCTTTGTATTGACTTTGAGTAAGTATTTTTGTATAAGGAGACAAACATTCTAGTAAGAAAATGCTATCGTAAAAAGAAAAATTTGACACAAATAAAAGATAGCTATGTGTAAAAAAAATACATGGGGTTTCCATTCTGCTATAGCCTTCGTATCTCTGAGCATCTTGTCTATTTGTTGCCTTGTACGAAGATAATTGAATTGATCAGAACCTCTGAGTTTGTCAGTGGAAGCCAAAGGTTGTTCGTAAAGTGATCCAACGGGACATAGTCATACGCTTTAATTCCCTAACTTTTTCCTGGACCGCCCTTTCGGGTTTTCAGTCCACCGGGAAACCCTTTTTTAGCCAAGTCGCCCTTTCGGGTTTTCGACTTTCCGGGTGTACATATTTTTTTGTTTTATCCCTAATTTTTTCCCGAACCTTTTGGTTCGCTGGGATGCCCTTATTTTTCCTAGGTATGTCAACCTAGCGGGTCTCTTATGCGTAGTATCTTTTGACTATGTCCGCGTTTGCAGGATGCAGCAGGTCGTCACCATCCATGGTGGTCAAGATCATTGCACCACTAGAGAAAATGTTTTTGATTACAAACGGTCCTTCATAGGTAGGAGTTCACTTGCCCCTAGGATCACCTTGTGGCAGTATGATGCGTTTGATCACCAAATCTCTAACTTGATACGCTTGGCGTCTGACCTTTTTGTTGAAAGCCTTAATCATCCGTTTTTGATACATTTGACCATGGCAAACAGCAGTAAGCCTCTTCTCATCAATCAAGTAAAGTTGATCAAGTCGAGTATGGATCTAATCTTCTTCATTCAACCTTGCATCCTTCATAATCCTCAGAGAGGGGATCTAGACCTCGATAGGCAAGACAACTTCCATGCCGTAAACCAGAGAATAGGGTGTTGCCCGGATTGATGTGCGAGCTGTGGTACGATACCCGTGGAGAGCAGATGGTAACATCTCATGCCAGTCTTTGTATGTGACTGTCATTTTATGTATGATCTTTTTAATGTTTTTATTTGCAGCTTCGACAACACATTTCATCTTCGGCCGGTAGGGAGAAGAATTGTGATGCTGAATCTTGAATTGCTCGCACAATGCGGTGATCATAGTGTTGTTGAGATTTGTACCATTGTCAGCGATGATCCTTTCTGGGATACCGTACCGGCAAATGATATTTTTCTTGATGAAGCAGACAACAACATTCTTGGTAACAGAGGCAAATGAGGCTGCCTCAACCCACTTTGTAAAATAGTCAATGGCCACTAGGATGAAGCGGTGTCCATTGGAGACTGTTGGCTTGATTTCCCCAATCATATCAATCCCCCACACAGCAAAGGGACAAGGAGCCGTCAAGACATTCAGAGGAACCAGAGGTACATGCACCTTGTCAGCATAAATCTGACACTTATGGCAGGTCCGAGAGTGTTGATAGCAATCTGCTTCCATGGTAGACCAGTAATAGCCTGCCCGTAGGATTTTTTTTTTCCATCGTATGCCCACTGGAATGGGTGCCAAAAGTGCCTTCATGTAATTAAGCCATGATCCTTTCAGCTTCGACCTTATCTACGCACCGAAGTAACACATAGTCATAATTGCGTTTGTACAAAATGCCATTACTAAGGAAGAATTTAGCAGAGAATCTTCTTAAGAAATTATTATCATTGATTGAAGATCCTTCTGGATATTCTTGAGCCTCGAGATACTACTTGACTTCGTGAAACCAAGGCTGGTCCACTACTTCTTCAGTATTAATCTCGTGACAGTGCGCTAGTTCATCCATTCGCTCGATGGTGATATGGGGAGCCTCGTTATCCCAATTAAGTTTAAACATGGATGACATTGTTGCTAGAGCGCCCGCTAGCTGATTTTCTTCACGCGGGAAATGCTCGAAGGTAATCTTCTCAAAATGCGGTAACAATGTCAAAACATGTTCTTTATAAGGGATAAGGTTGGGGTGTTTGGTTTCATATTCCCCTTTGATCTGGCTAATAACCAAAGCTGAGTCTCCGAATACATCAAAGGATTTGATCTCCAAGTCTATGGCAGCTTTGAGACCGAAGATGCATGCTTCGTATTCCGCCATGTTGTTTGTACAATTGAAGCAAAGTCTGGAAGTAAAGGGAGTGTGACACCCTTCTGGAGATATGAGTACATCACCAATACCATTTCCGAGTGCATTGGATGCTCCATCAAAGAACAGGGTCAATCGGGATCCTTGTTTAGGTCCGTCATATGGCCTGAATTCTTCACAGTTGTCTAATGTCATGATGTCCTCATCCAGAAATTCGAATTTCATGGACTGGTAGTCTTCTACATCTTGGTGAGCGAGGTGATCAGCTAGTACACTGCCTTTTATAACTTTATAGGTAGTATACTGTATGTCATATTCTGTCAGGATCATCTGCCATCTCGCTATTCTCCCAGAAAGAGCAGGCTTCTCGAAGATGTATTTTATCAGATCCATTTTAGATATCAACAAGGTAGTATGAGTCAACATATACTGTCTTAACCAACGAGAAGCCCATGCTAGAGCGCAGTAAGTTTTCTCGAGCAGTGAATATTTTGTTTCACAGTCGGTAAATTTTTTGCTCAGGTAGTAAATAACATGCTCTTTTCGGCCAGACTCGTCATGCTGCCCCAATACACACCCCATTGAGTTTTCTAAAACAGTTAGATACATGATCAATGGTCTTCCCTCGACTGGTGGCATCAACACAAGAGGCTCTTGTAAGTATTCTTTGATTTTGTCAAAATAAACTTGTCATTCATCATTCCATTTGACTACTTGATCTTTCTTCAATAGTTTGAAGATGGGTTCACAAGTACTGTCAGGTGAGAGATGAATTTGGTAATGTAGTTCTAACTCCCCAAGAATCCCCTGACTTCCTTCTCAGTACGAGGAGAAGGCATCTCTTGTATTTCTTTAACTTTGGCAAGATCGACCTCGATACCTTTGTTGTTGACGATAAAGCCTAGGAGTTTACCAGACCGTACCCCAAATGTGCATTTGTTTGGATTCAACCTCAGCTTGCATTTCTTCAGTCTCTAAAACAGTTTTTGTAAGTGATCAAGATGCTCTTCCTCTGTTTGAGATCTGACTATCATATCATCCACGTAGACCTCTATTTCGTGATGTATCATGTCGTGAAATAGAGCTACCATGGTGCGCTGATAGGTTTCCCCAGCGTTCTTTAGTCTGAATGGCATTACCTTGTAGCAAAATGTGCCCCATTGTGTGACAAATGTTGTTTTCTCCATGTCCTCAGGTGCCATTTTGATTTGGTTGTAACCTGAGAATCCTTCCATGAAGGAAAACACTTTGTGTTGTTCCGTATTGTCAACTAGGATATCAATATGTGGGAGTGGAAAATCATCCTTAGGGATCTCCCTATTCAAATCTATGTAGTCCACACACATTCGCACTTTGCCGTCTTTTTTGGGTACGGGAACAACATTGGCAACCCATTGAGGATAGGAGGTGACGGCCAAGAATCCAACATTGAATTGCTTCATGACCTCTGCTTTAATCTTTTCTGACATATCAGGTCTCATGCGACGAACCTTTTGCTTTACTGGCGGACAATCTTCTCTTGTAGGCAAACGATGTACCACAATATCTGTGTTGAGCCCCGACATGTCTTCATATGACTAGGCAAAGACTTCAACATAATCGTGTAATAACTGAATCAGACGCTCCTTGACGCTGGGTCCCAGATTGGCACCCACCTTGACCTCTTTTTTGTCTTCTTCGGTACCTAGGTTGACGGTATCCACGGGTTCCTCGTGAGGCTGAATGGTTCTCTCTTCTTGTTGTAGTAGTCTGGAAAGTTCCCCTGGTACTTCACAATCTTCCTCACCTTCGTCTTCGGCTTGGTAGATTAGATTCTCAGAGTCACAAAAGGCCATAGCAGTATCGTTACCCATGGGATCCCGAATGGATGTATACCTGCATTGTGAGTGTGGGTGTGTGTAAGGGCATATCTACCTTTGAAAGATAATAAAAATGTAAAAGAAAAATAATGAGCACAAAAGTTTGTATGTGAAAACGTCCATGATTCATTGATGTCATATGAAAATGAGATAATAACCCTTACAAATGGACCATTGCGCCTCGGGCAAGACACAAGGTTTTAAGAGTGCAAATTGTTTCAATATTACATATCCAATAAAATGTAAAGACAAATTACTGTGGGATAAAGGTGATTGGGACAAAGTCTCTATACTCCCAATTGTTGAGCCCTCCATTGACAGTCGGGAAGATCCAATCCTTTAGGTTGCAACCATCTTCACCATCTTCTATCGCGTTGGCTTCATGATTGCTGATCTTCAAGGGTGGTCCTCCAGCACGAGCACGGCGTACAACCTTTTGATCACTTGAAGTGAAATCTAGGCCAAACTTGTCAGACTTATATGGGATATCTGGGAGCTGTCCCCAAATAGTGCACCCTCCTTCTTCTACCACTGCTTTGGCATCCTTCAGAGATGACATCCGGAGTAGAGGCCTTGTAATCTTAGGAACCTGATACACAGCCTTGGTCACTGCCACCTCTTGGGGGACCTCTTCAAAGTGTTGAAATGGAGTTTCAGTGAATCCACCATCTAATTCCACATATCTGAAGGAATTGAGATGGCTGATCATGTATTCTTCCTCTCCATGAATGGTGATAATCTTCCCTTGAACTAGATAATTCAGCATTTGGTGCAACGTAGAAGTAACAGCGCCAGCATTATGGATCCATGGTCGGCCTAGCAAGCAGGAGTATGAAGGGCGGATGTCCATTACATAAAAAGTTGAATTGAAAGTTTGGGTTCCAACTTTTATGGGGATATCCACTTCTCCGTGCACCATCCTTTTCGAGTCGTCAAAAGCCCTTACTATTATGTTGCTTGGCTTTAAAGTCAACCCCTCACAGTCAAGTCTATCAAGAGCTTTTTTGGGTAATATTTTCAGAGACGAGCCAGTGTCCACCAAAACGTGAGCCAGAGTTATGCCCCTACATTCCACTAAGACATGCAATTCCTCGTCATGCTTCCTTCCCCTCGGAGTGAGATTAGCATTTGAAAACCTAAACCATTGTCTGCAGTTAGGCTGGCTATGCAGTTTTGAAACTGATCGGCAGATGTCTCTTGAGGTACATGGGCGGTTTTTAAGAACTTCACCAAGGCTTTTGCATGTGCCTCGGAACATAGTAGTAATGCCAACATAGAGATCTTAGCGGGAGTTTTTCCCAGTTGTTCAACTACATCATAGTCGCTTCTCTTTATAATTTTTAATATCTCCTCCATTTCTTTCTTGGAGGTCTCAGGGATGGTCAATGATTGAGCGTTCGTCCGGACAGGCTCAATCAGAACATTTTTCCTCGAGTCTCGGTCAACTCGGCAGCATGAGCGTTAGTAGGAATGATTACAGGGGTTGTAAGGGCTTTGTCGATTTAGTATTGTTGGAGATAATTGTAGGACCAGGAACAACTTTTGGGGGAGCAACAACAGGAATGATTACGGGTCCAGAAACTGCTTTTGAGGGAGCAATTTCTAGAGAAAAGATCCTACCACTTCGGGTAATTTTGCTAGTTCCTGTAATATTACTGATGTTGGAGTTGACTTTCTTAGAGCTTGAATCTTCGGCGGCTGGCTAGTCCTGTTTGATACCATGGTAATAGAAATCCCCTCCATAATTCCATGGCACGATTTTGTCTGACGCATATGGGACTGGTCCAAGCATTATGATTATTAGAGGAGCTGCTTTCAGAACTGATGTAATTCTAACGGGTCTTTTGGTGGAGACCCTGGAAGAATTGGCGGAAATGGTAATGATAGAAACATATTTAAAAGGGATAGGTGAAATGGGAGTCTTTTCGAACAAAATTTCTTTGTTATCTATTAGGCAATGAACGCCTATTTTCAACAAAGGACAACCGGTTGGGGAGGACAAACAGAGATGGCAAACTTCACCACAACCCGGGAACACACCAGCATTAAAAAAAATTCATTTTAATAGTCAGAAGTGGGGTCATGAGTTCATCAATTGAAGTAAAAAACAATCCTTCTTCAATGGCATTGGTATTGTGGCCATGTCTGGGCATAGGGGCAGAAATGACATTCGGTTTTTTAGGCGCATCGAACTCAATTTATTTTTCTGCAATGAGGTCTTGTATTTTGTTCTTTAGAGCCCAACAGTAATTAATATTGTGACCAGGACTTTCAGAGTGATATGCGCAACAGGCATTGGGATGATAATGAGGAGATGCTGTATTGGGGGTTTTTCGGAGCTTCTTTCAAGGTCACCGAATTGGATCTTAGTAGATGCGGTAATACTTGAGACAGGGTCATGTTGATTCTGGTGAACTCCCTGACTGGTCTTTCCATCCTCGGTTGATTATTTCTTTGCTGATCAGACACATGCTTAGGAATCATAACAACCCCCACCATTGGTCGGTGCTCGACCCTATCTTGGTTTCTTTGCGGATATACAGCAACCACCTCTTTCTTCCCGATGAAAGGCTTCCTCACAACTGTAGAAGAAGATGTATCTTTCTGAATCTTTCCATTCTTTATACCGGCTTCTATCCTCTCTCCGGTCAATATTAGTTCAGTAAATCCTGCAGATGAACTTCTAATTAAATGATTGAAGAAGGGACCAAATAAGGTGCCTAAGAACATATCTACCAATTATCTCTCAGACAGAGGGGGTTGAACTCTTCCAGCCAAATCTCTCCATTTTTGTGCATAGTCTTTGAAACCCTCATTGGAAGCCATGGCCATACTCTGGAGTTGACTACGGGTAGGTGCCAGATCAACATTGTACTGATATTATTTGTAGAAAGCTGCAGCAAGAACTTCCCAATTGTGAATGTTAGCTCTTTCTAGTTGGTAAAACTAGTCAAGTTGAGTTCCAAACAGACTGTCCCAGAAGAAGTGCACCCATAAGTCTTTATCAGCAGTGTGGGGTTGAATTTTCCTTACATATGACCGGAGATGCATTTTAGGGCATGAAACTCTGTCATATTTAGCGAATATAGGTGCTTTGAATTTCATAGGAATCACAATCCCCGACACCAAACCCAATTCCTCAAAGTCCAAGCCGGGCACCTTTTGGATTTCCATCGCACTCAAACGCTCTTCGAGATGTTTATACTTGTCATCAACCGAAGGGTATTATTCTTCAGAGTAGTCTTCTTCTTTCTCTTCCTCCTCTGATTCTGACGGGACAATTATTTCCTTGCCTTTACCATCTTGGTTATCTCTTTCACCGGATGTTGTTGCAAAGTCCAAAGTCCTTCTTGTCTGCCCATGAAATCTTCTTCCCATGTTTAAGACTTCGGTTACCTTCTTTGTTTTCTTTTTCCTCTCTTCAACCAACAAAGTCTTCAATTCTTCTTGTCCCTTATCTAGGGTCAAGAGCAACTGTTGAAACTGTGTATTCTGAGCTTAAAGATCCTTCACTGTTTGCTCGAGATCCATCTTACTGAAGTAAACAGTAGAGAGATGAGGAGACTTGTTGCAAAAGACCTGCTTATGTTATGATGAATGGTATATGTATATGCAATGTTTTCAAGGATTTCAAAGATTCAAATTTGTTTTAGACAAAAAGGAAACACACGTTATATTAATAAGATAAAGTTTGAGTACATCAATGCCCCTTGGGAAAAATAATACAAAAACTCTAAGATAAAAAGGTTGTACGCATCCTCTTTGGTGCAATGTAGGCATTGAGAATCTGCTCCTCATGAAGTAGCCTAGTGAGTTCCAAAACCTTTTTCTCGCTTGCGTAGAATTGGGTTTTGAAAGTATCTCGCTCTCCTTTGATTTGTATCCAATCCTTTTGTAGGTATTCAAGAGATGTGGGCATGTCAGGATGTAGGATAATGTATGGAACATCTCCCTCCATGACAGGCTCAATGATTATCGGGAGAATGGAGGGGTAAGGCATCATAAGACTCTGAGCACGAGTTCGTACCCATATGAGGTAAGGCTCAAGAGGGACGAAATTTTTATGCCCTAAAGTCTTGCTATACACCTTGTTTAAAATCCTCCAAGATCGAATAAATCTCT
This sequence comes from Vicia faba, assembly GCA_948472305.1. Taxonomy (NCBI): domain Eukaryota; kingdom Viridiplantae; phylum Streptophyta; class Magnoliopsida; order Fabales; family Fabaceae; genus Vicia; species Vicia faba. The sequence goes on along the minus strand of OX451735.1, from coordinate 387,653,556 downwards.
GGTGAAGACCTTGATCGTCGTTGTCGTAGTCAAATACCAAACCTTGAATCAGCTTCTCGTACGGGCCATCCCTTCAAGCATAACCAAACTGTCTTAAGGCCAAACAAGGGTTGTAGGTGATACCTCCCCTAATGCAAAGTAAAGGGACATTAGGAAATTCTCCACAACGGTCGACAATGATAACATTCTCTTTGGATCTGGAGCACCAATGAATGTCTGAATATTTGAGCGTCGTCAACCATTGTGACCACCTTGAACCTTGCTCATTTTTTAATACAGACCGGGGAAGATGCGAAATAAACCATCTTTCCAAGAGAGGAGTGCAACACATAAGGACACCTATTTTCCTCATTGTGCGAGTGTGAAAAGAGTGTAGGATATCTCCTAACAATGTAGGCACTGGGTTGCGTGATATGAAGATTTTGACGGCGTTCACATCTATAAGTTGATCAGGATTTGGAAACAAAACCATCCCATAGATGAGGAGAGACACAATTTCCTCAAAGGCTTGCAAGTCTAAGGAATTCCAACAGCTTTAGGCTTTCTCAAACAGGAACGTTGCTAGGAAACCTTTGACACCAATCCTTGTTTCCCAATGAGTTGTGACATCAGATGAGTGCAAGTGTAGATCTTGAGCAATCTCTTCTGGCTCTGGGTCTCTTTCTGTACCGTTGAAAGGTAATTGATTGAGAATGGGAATCCTCAAGAGTTGGGAGAATTCTTCCAAAGTAGGCACAAGTTGATAGTCGGGAAATGTGAAGCAATGATGTAAAGGATCAAAGAACTGAAAAAGCACTTTCATCATGTCCTCATCTGTGTTGGAGGTGGCCAAGTTGAGTAGGCGACCATGTCTCTCGGTAAATGGAGAGTTTTTAGGAATCCTTGAAGCTAGCTCCTTAAGTTGTGGAGGTATCCTTACAAGATTGATTTGAATAGTTTTCAAGCGAAGTGAATCCATATCCTACAAAACAAGAATAAAGATGAATCCCAAAATCCTTGAAATGGTTAGTGGATGTATATGATGTTCATGATGTTATGTACAAGTATGCATATACAAACAAGTCCTTAGGTTTAGGCTTGCATGGAGTTTTTATAGGTAAGTACCCTCTTGAAGTTTAGTTGGCACAAACCTGTCCTAGTAATAGTAACCAGGTTCTAAGGAGCTCAATATCACTGGTTTGTTTTCTTGGTCATTGTTTCAGCACAAGCCTCTTTAATGGCGACCGAAATATCCCAAGAAACCAAACCTCAATGAGTGTAGTATCGAGTATCTACCAACTTCGGACTACACCAAAGCCGGTCATCTCACTACATCCTAAAGGCCAAGTTGGTCAAGTAAAGGTTCTAAAAGTTCATTAGTGCTTTATGACATCACTCAGCGGCCCCGTATTCTCTTTGATTAACTCAAAGGCTACCGGTACCCACAAATATGTCGCACTAACGTAGCTATTGCTTATACCATGTCGTATACCCCGCACAGTTTCCACAACGTATTTCTACTTACCTATAATGTATCCTAAATCTGAGTAGAGGATTCAAAACCCAAACAAAGAACCATAATGTAAAGCATACAAGTCAAACAATGTAAGCAAATAAATGTGATATATCCCTAAGGTAACCCCACTTTTAGAATTATCCCCAACAGAGTCACCATTTCTGTGATGTGGTGGGAGAACTGACTTGAAGGTTTTGCGTTTGATCGCAAATGTTGTGGTTAGCAAGAGTCGCCACCGACTTTTATTTTATCCAAAAGGAAAGATGAAAAAGCACAAGAAATACCTTTGAGATTGTTTCTTGATTTTGGGGGGTAGATTATGAAAAGGGAAGGTATTAGCACCCTTTTCATCCATGGTTTTCCATGGGCTCTTAGTTACTTGCTAGATCACTTGCTTTTGTTTGAAATTGTGCTTTGTGTGATTTTTTTGAAAGTATTTTGTAAAGAATCCATTGTTTAGACAATCTTTATAATGATTCTTGTTCGTAAGAATGTATACAAAGATGTTGATCTTTTTGAAAATGTTTTCAATTTTGTAAGATGTTTGAAAGTGTATGTGATTGTTTTGAAAATAGCAAGGTTGTTCGTTTTGAAATGGAGCAAGTAATTAGGAGCAATCTACCTACTCAAATGTCTTTCTTGTTCATTTTATTTTCCTTTGACATTGTTGTCTTACCATTGATTTGGTAAGCAACACTATCTTTAGATGTAAACCGGACGGGCGTGGGTCATCGTATAACCATGATTAGCAATATTTCAAGGTATCCTAATATTCTTTTTTGAGGGACTAAGATCATTTCGTTAGGCAACTTTGAATAGCCTCATCGAGGGACTATGATCTTGTATTTGTTTGTTTTTGCTAAGATACTTTACATGCATAATATGGCCATTTTGGTAAGGCAACCAAGTGGGATAACCCTAGGGGTGCTTGTGTGCAAGTGTGTCATTTTCATGCTTGTTTTTATCTTGAATTAGGGTTTTATATTTGATTGCTTTTATCTTCCCATACAAACCCTAATTACTAGCATATTATGTAAAAAGCGATAAATTGCGAAATTTAAAGTTACTACGCTATTACAACATTTGTGGGAGGGGGGGGGGGGGTATACAATTTATGAATGAGGATTGCAATAATGTAAACCTAATTAATCTATTACAACCAAATTTAATATTTTACAAATAATTTGAAGGAATATATAAAGTACAAAATGCAAATTGAAAGAAATGATTTTTTTCTTTGGACTTTTGTATGAAAGAGGTTTTAACCTAAACCTAATTAAAGAAAAGAGTAATTAAGTTAAATTAACTTAAGTTAATAAAAGAAATTTTTTAAGAAAAGATTTTGATTAAGAAGAGAATTTTTGAATAAAACCCTAAATCTATTTTAGTTGATTAAAAGAAAATAAGTTTAAAGAAAAACAAGTATTTTTTGTATTTTTTATATTTTGTCTTGAAAATAATATGTGGTGTCATGAAATATTTTTGGTCCTTTTTATATTAAAATAAATATATTTAGATAAATAATAACCTAGTTTTATTTTACAAAGAAATTAATAAGAGTAAATAAAGTATAATGAATAAAAATATATATATTTTATTTATGTGAAAAAAATTTAAATTATGTCAAAATATAAATCTATTATTTTTATACATTTTATGATTTTTTTGGTATTTTAGAAAATATATTTAAAAGAAAAATAAATAAATAAATAAATAAATAAAAATAAAATGGGCCAAGGTGGTGTCACAAGTAAATAGGGTGTATGCTAGCAAAAACAAAAAAGAATGCTAGGCCCAAAGGGCCCAGCGCGTGCAAGAAAAAATAAAAACAAATGTCAAAAATATGAAAAAAGCAAAATGGTCACGTTGGGGCTTGAACCCAGGACCATAGGGTGAACAGGCACGCGCTTTATCACTGGGGTGGCTATACATCCGTTTATATAGGCAATACCATAAATATATAAGGAAAATCCAATCCTGATGACTTCATCTTCAACCTACAGCCGGTGTACCTGTAACTTCTTCATTTCTCAACAAAAATGGAAAGTGACAAAATGAAAGTTGTTGCATTCTTCCTCACGATTCTAACTATGTAAATAACTAAGGCTGAAAGTCAAAGATAAGTGAGAATTTCTCTGGCCCTAATTTAAACCCTAAAAATTTCAGAAACTTCAACTCTAAAATTCTCTAAGCTCAAGCCATATAAATGCAAACTATGGATATGTACAGCTTCGTGGCAATGAGGTCTACATTTTATCTTTACAAATGAAAGCATAACAATGCCTAAGTAATGAGATAGAAGTTCAAGAAAAATACCTCAAAACTGGAAATCGTGAAATGCAAATGAGCTTGTTTCAGTCAATGCTAATGATCAGGTTAGCTTCCTTGGACCTCTAGGAAGCCAGTGCAATGGCTGGCTTGAGCTGAGGATGGCTGGAATGGCCTGAAGAAGTCCAACTGTGATGCTCTATTTTTGGTTATGGAAGATAGGGAAAATGGTGTTACAGAAATAAATTAGGTACAAGGATGAGTTAGTCTTGATGCAAGGAAGCTTTAGAAACTAAAAGGCCAAGAAACGCACGAGGGAAATGTGAGTTTGGTATGAAAAGTCAGAACTTACACAACAATGGTGTTTTGGGACAATTTCTGGCTAGAGGGAGTTTAAGTGAGTTTTAGGGGCTTCTTCCTCGTGTGTCAACTTACAAATAGTGTGTATACTTATAAGCAAGAAGTTTTGAGGCTTGTAACAACTCAGAATTTGAATTTGCATCATTAAGCCAAACATGTGATTTTTGAGAAAAACAAGTTTCAATGCTTGTGTACTAGCTAAGATAGAGTAGTTCATGCTTTAAACAAGTTTGTTTCTGACTTTGTGGATGGAGTGTGATCAGAGGGAACAAGTTAGAGGCTCAAGAATGACTTTATGCAAAAAGCTTGCTTTACAAGAATGGAAGTGTTCACTTTGTGCCATTAATGGAAATACAACTTGGATAATAACTCATTTGCTTGGATCAAAGCCTTAACAGCTGTGAAAGAATTTAATTAAGGAGTGACAAACAAGTTTGATGCCTTCAAAGCAAAGTTTATGCAGCCTAGCATGGATTTGTATTTGTGTTCATCATGAAAATGACCTAAATTTAAGTGATAAAACCCTAATTTCATCTCTTCGATTATCCTTGCTCAAGAATGATCTCAAGGAGTTATTGGAAATTTTAGAAAGCTTGCAATGTGCTTAACAACTCATCTTTGAATTTATTTTGAATATTCCCATTAGAACTAAGTGAAAAATTGCCATGAAGTTAGGTCAAAAATCTGCCTAACTAAGGCAAAATTTCACTAAGTCATTTTTAGTTCATGAGCATGTATTTACAAAATTATAACTTGAGATCCAAGCATTTTTAGGAGCATTTGTAAGAAGCAAATTTGTATATTTCATGGAGATCTACAACTTTCATGTTGGAAGTTTCTCTTGAATCATTTTTCATCATGGTGGATATTTAGCTCAAAGTTGTAAAAAAATAAGAAATTTTGTATACTTAGAAAAATTTCTAAGTTAAGAAATTTCATCTTTTCAAATTAAAATCTTGAATTCTTGATTTCTTGATGAAAAAGTTTCATATTTTGACATGTTTTTATGAATTATGACCTTTGGCACTTGAATTTGACCAAAAAGTCAAAGTTTGACTTTTCAGTATACAGTTGACTTTTGATCAGTTGATTGCAAAATTCATCTGTCAATCAAATGGATTTGCAATGTTTTGAATCATGTCAGTACGTAAAAATGATGCAATTGGACTCTTGAGACCATTCCTTAAACCAATTGATCATTTTCTAGGTCAAAAATTAGAAATTGCCCTTTCCGAGTCAAAACCCTAATTTTGACCATTTTGCCCTTTTGGAGATTTGATCAAATTTCTTGAGGAATTATGGTCCAAACTTGATCAAATGATACATATGAGTCTAAAATGTTGATGTGGATAAAAAATTATGAATTTTGACTGTATATTGGCTATGGTTGACTTTTCCCCCAATACTGTTGATTTTTAGGTCAACTGTTCATTTGACTGATCAAAAGTGTGATCCAAGGCTTGAAACTTGACATGAGTAATCTTGGGGGTCCATAATGATCCATGAAAGTCATATGGGGCATTTGAAGTTCAATAATTCTTGTGCAATATCAAACCCTAATTTTCAGTCATCAGTGCTTGAGGAGGTGTCTTGAGCTGATCAACCCAAATGCAGTCTTGATCCAAAGGAGATCTTATGAGAAAATTCTTGATAAGTAGGAGGGCAAATTTTGGGGTACAACAATACCCTTAAAGAAGCCACCTTATGGAGAGGATAGAATATCTGTAGGACGAAACTAGGAACCTACGTACTAAGGAAACTATTGTCATCCCATCTTTCATATGAAGCCTTCCCACGAGGGATATTCTATTATAATTTTAAACTTGTGCGGGGTTACATCTTATCATTATTATATTCTAAACTCATAGGGGTTTTATTTGGTTTAGCTCGTATAGTTTTCTATTTAGTCATAGTCCCTAGCCTTTAGGGACCCCCTTTTGTCCGCCATTATCCTTAGAACCTTTATAGGATCTTGTTCCCAATATGGAAACTTCCCATAAAGGACGTCCTCGTTGATGCATGCCACATGGCATATATCAGGCCATGGGATTTGGTGACCTTTGACCAGTTTCCATGTGCTATCTTCCATGTTATTCCCTCAAGTCCAATCTTCGTCTCAATTGTCCATTGGTCTATCACAATTCCTAGCCTGTAGGAATTCCCGTCTCTCTGTTATAATCCCTAACTTATAGGGGTTCTTCTTCGTCTTTCATTGTCAATAATCCTTAAGGAGTTCCTGTCTGTCTCAATCTCTGAGTCAGTGTAGTGTATCCTCATTTCCATGTCTATCATTAAACCCGTATAGGGTACCTTATGTTTACCTTCACACTACGTCCGCGTCACATCGCATATCCATGAAACTTTTTTCCATATACGCTTAAAGCCAAAATAATTTTTTCATACCATACATTCATACATAAGCAATTCCATCTTCTCCCTTGTCCAACTATCATCCATCTAATAGATTGCCTGATACTCAATGAACAAATTCCAAGCATGCTCGACGGAGCTCAAGAAATTCATGAGTTGTTGAAGGAGAAAGTCAACCAGTGAGCTTGATCCTATAAATATTATTAAGGAGATAAGGAAAACCTTCTTCATACAAGTCAAGGGCCTACACAACGCCTCAAAGGCAATTATCATTGGTGATTCAGAAACAATAGTATCATTAATTGCCCTTTCAACAAAATTGGTATGCCCAACAGAAGAAAAGACAAGGGTCACCCCCTACTCTGGAAAGTCCATGATCTTTAAGGAGATATCCTAGAGTCAAGTGGATCGACAAAGAAGCTCTTCCATAGGATCATTAGATTTTATCAATTTCAAATTTTAGTTTCCAAGTTGCTAAGTTGTATTTGGTGTAAATTTGTATCTTTTGACTAGTGATTCAAATAAGTAATCATGCATGTTTTTGAAATCAATCCATTCATATTCACTATTCTATCACTTTCCATAAATAATCAACCACTTTCCATTTTCACTATTCTTTTCCACTTTCATTTTTCAACTTTAACAAACTTTGATGGAGAATGATGAAAACTAAAATAACTCAATTTGGCTGATGTATGCTTTCAATGTAAGACCGATATGACGGTGTAAGGCATTGTTTCAAATCCTAAATAGTGGAAAAATAAGGGAGTTGATCCGTAGTCAACCCCCTCGATCCAAGAGTTGGAGTTTTGTTTTATTTTCTAAAATAAAAAACCTTAATTTTAACTAGGGGCAAGATAGTCTTTCAATTAATTCAATGGTGCATTCAAATCTCAAGAGAATCAAGTAAATATAAGAAAAAGGTTATAGCACATCCTATTCCTCGCATTCATCATCCAAGATTGAGGAATCAATAAAGATAAAATCCACGATGTCTTCTTCCTCAGTACATCATTCAAGATCAAGGAAATGATGAAGACGAAGCTTACAACAATCTGCATGAAAATCACAAATGTTAAAAATCAAAAAAAGAAAAAATAAAAAGAAAAAGAAAAATAAAAAATAAAGCCCACTAAGAAAAATAAAAGAAATCCAAATTTTTTTACTTAGGCAAAAGTTAGGGTATCCTGATGGACGGAAATTCAAAAGAATCGGCCCATGCAAAAATAAGGGATTGAAAATAAATTAAAGAACAATCTTGTGACCGCCACTTCAAGAATCATCAAGGATTCTCATCAATGCTTGGATCGTATCAATGCTTTTCATCGGTGCTTGGATCTTTACCAATGCTTATCACCATCACTATGACTATGAAAATTCTCTTGCAGACTAAACACATCCGTTGGATTAATTGAACTTAGGATTGGATAACATCAGGGAGAGTGGGGTGGGCTAAATAAATTTTGAGCCTTATATCCTTTGTTTATTAAACCAAGAACCATGACCATGTTACAACCTTCAAAATTACAAATTGAAGCAAGGTTAACTATGAAAGTATACTCGGCAAATTTGTGTTAAACTGACTCCTATGTTTGTTAAAATTATTGCTAACCCATTCGCTTCTTTGAATCTCCATCTCTAATCATCCATTTCTATTCAAATTTTGATTTCAAAACTTGCATGTGCATCACTATTACTTTTCAAATGTACACTTTTATAAACGAATCAATACTTAGCATCAAGGAGATCTCAATTTTTTTTTAATCAGAAGCGATCCTTTCCAAGAAGCTCCTAACTAGGGGAAAATCATCTAAAAATGAACCATATAACCATAAGCCAGACTAATGATCGTAGGGCTATATCACATGAAGATCCTATTGATAATGGGTGATCATTCCGAGATTCAATCAACTCAGATCACATTTCCAAGTGTCGTTCAATCAGGGGCATACCTTTCGAATGAGCCTTCCTTAATCCAGTTCATATCACACCATGGTGGGATTCATTTTCCTCTTTCAATAACTTCTCATGGCCCTAATAATATGGAGGTGTTGTACCCCAAAATTTTCCCTCTCATTTCTCAAGGATTCTCTCACAAGATCTTCTATGGCGTCAAGGTTGCAGCACTGATACCTCAGTTTAGGCTTGGAATTGGCACAAGGGCAAAAGGGTCAATTGCATACAAAAAAGTCAAAATTTGAGTTTTGGATCAAAATCAAGTTTCAAGAATCATATTTAATAAAGACATGTTGGAATATGAATATTGTTCATCAAGAAGTCAAGAAAGTCAAAAGTCAACTTGAAAAGACAAGATTTCCAAGACTTAGAAATTTTCTAAGTGTTTTTATACATGATAATTTCATCACTTCATACCATTATTTCACCAAGATGCAAGACGGTTCAAGGGAAACTTTAAACATGAAAGTTGTATATCTCCATGATATCTACAATATTGCTTTACATAACTTCTCCTAGAAGTTCTTGGATTTTGAGTTATAAATTCATGAAGTCATGACATTTTCATTTAACACTTAGAGAAATTTTCAACAGATTTTGGTCAGGATTTTACCCAAACTTCTTAGCATTTTTTCACATAGTTCCAAGATGATTTTGCCAAAATGGCCAACATTAAAGTTATAGAGGATGTTTCAAGCTTTCCAAAAAATCCAAGAGCATGACTTTATCATACTTGAGCTAGGAGATTCAAGGGCTTGAAGTTGACCATCCATTTTTGAATTGCAAATCATTTTAAGTGAACAACACATAATAAAACTCTCATGATTTGCTGCATAATCTTATGTTGCAGGCTTCCTTGCTTGAAAATCTCATCATAATTTAATGCTTACACCCACTCTTGAGCTATTACCAAAGTGTTTAAACCATTGTCTAAAAGATCTTTCCATTTATGGTATAAAGGTACCATTGCTATTCTTGAAAAGCAAGCTTTTTGTACAAAGTTTGTCTTGAGCCCATACCTTGCTGGATACTGATTATACTTCACCCTAAATCATGGGAAGTAGCTCCTCAATAACAACAACTTTGCTACTTTATCTTGGGACTATGGAGTACTTGACTTAGTTTGATCTTTGTAATCCAACCAAACCATAACATGATGTCATATAAACCTAATCAGATCATATGTACATACCCCTTGCCTATAAATAGAAGAAGCGTTTGCAAGAGAATGAGGTTGGGAAAAGGTTAGAAAAAATAGAGAGAAAAGCCAGAAGTTTTATTGGTAAACCCTCAAAATCTCATATTCACAAAATCCATAACAGTCCATAAAACTTCCACTCTTGAGTTTTAATGTCTAAACCTTTGAACCTCTCATACCTTGAAAATTCTTTCCAACCATCTAAACACTCCACATACATCATATAGAAGTTGTTCAAACACAAGAAAAACTTCTGTAACATCACTATCATCACTTCCCAAGCTCAACAACAACCCATACAATAACTCAAATTCAGAGTATAAAGATCCAACTCCAAGGTAAGTTTATTAACTTTAGTAATTAATTTTTGAAGACAAAAATGTAGTAACCATTGTCCTTGAAGCTAACCTTTTGTTTATCTTCCATTCTTTTCATTATGTATTGAGAACTAACCCATGTATGCAGAAAAAATGTTGAAGTAGAAAAAATGACAGTATGAGTTGACACATAGCCTTATGAGTCGATACATACCGCTTTACAGGCCCAAAATAGAAGGAAAAACAATGTATGAGTCGACACAAAGCACGTATGATTCGACACATGAAGTGTATGAGTCCACACATACCATCATGTATCGACTCATAATGAGTTGATTTGGCAATACAGGGGCAAGGAAAGTTATGTGTCGATGCATGTGAGCTTGTGTCAACACATAATAGTTCAAGATGCATTTTTTACTTCTTTTTATACTTTTTTTATGTTTCCTTCATGGTTATTCAATATGGTTGTAATATTTAAGTTCCTACTTCATCCCCATTGGTAAATTGTACCCTCGTCCCCTAAACGATGTAATAGCATATGACTTTATATTCCACAATTTAACGCTTTCAAATACAAATGTTAGTAACTAGGGTGTGTATGGCAAGATAAAATCAACAAGTAGATAACCCTAATCGAAGATTAAATGCATGCAAATCAAACACACTATTCACACATGCACCCTTAAGGTTAACTCCACTTGTTTCCTAAAAAATGGTCATGTTATGCATGTGGGGTGTCTTAGCAAAAACAATCGAAATACAAGATCATAGTCCCTCGATGACGCTATCTAAGTTTCCTTACAAATTATCTTAGTCCCTCAAAAAAGAATGCTAAGATAACTTGCAACATTGCTAATCATGGCTATGCGATGACCCACGCCCGTCCCGCTTACATCCAAAGATAGGGTTGCTTACCAAATCAATGGTAAGACAACAATGTCAAAGGAAAAGAAAATGAACAAGAAAGACATTTAAGTAGGTAGATTGCTCCTAATTACTTGCTCCATTTTAAAACAAACATCCTTGCTATTTTCAAAAATAATCACCTACACTTTTAAAAACTCCTTTCAAACTTGGAAACATTTTCAAAAGATCAACACTTTGTATACATTCTTACGAACGAGAATCATTACAAAGTTTGCCTAAACGATGGCGTCTTTTCAAAATACTTTCAAAAAACCACACAAAGCATAATTTCCAACAAAAGCAAGTGATCTATCAAGTAACTAAGAGCCTATGGAAAACCATGGATGAAAAGGGTGCTAATACCTTCCCTTTTCATAATCTACCCCCCGAACTCAAGAAACAATATCAAAGGTCTTTCCTGTGCTTTTTCACCTTTCCTTTTGGATAAAAGAAAAGTAGGTAGCGACTCTTGCTAACCACAACATTTGTGATCAAACGCAAAACACCCAAGTCAGTTCTCCCACCTTATCACAGAACTGGCGACTCTGCTAGGGAAGATTCTAAAAGTGGGGTTACCTTAGGGTTAGATCACATTTACTTGCTTACATTGCTTGACTTGTATGCTTTACATTATGGTTCTTTGTTTGGGTTTGAATCCTACACCCGGATTTGGGATACCTTATAGGTAAGTAGCAATACGTTGTGGAAACTGTGTGGGGTATACCGACATGGTCTAAGAAATAGCTACGTTAGTGCAACATATTTGTGGGTACCGGTAGCCTTTGAGTTAATCAAAGAGAATACGGGGCCGCTGAGTGATGTCATGAAGCACTAATGAACTTTTAGATCCTTAACTTGACCAACTTGGCCTTTAGGATGTAGTGAAATGACCGGCTTTGGTGCAGTCCGAAGTTGGTAGATACTCGATACTACACTCATTGAGGTTTGGTTTCTTGGGATATTTCAGTCGCCATTAAAGAGGCTTGTGCTGAAACAATGACCAAGAAAACAAACCAGTGATATTGAGTTCCTTAGAACCCGGTTACTATTACTAGGACAGGTTTGAGCCAACTAAACTTCAAGAGGGTACTTACCTATTAAAACTCCATGCAAGCCTAAACCTAAGGATTTGTCTGCTTTGTGTGCATATAAGCTTTCTTACTTTGCATATTTGTACATAACATCATGACATCATACCATAAGCATTTTTAATAACATTGAACCATAACATTTCAAGGATCTCGAGGGCCTTTGATGCAGAGTTACATTGAACTATATGTTTATCGAGGGGGAAGAGGATTTATTTTCCTCTAACGAAACAATGTCAAAGATCAAAGCACAACAACTTGAGTCAAGGGCTATGACCCACTTGACATGGTGAGCTTGATTCTTGTGGAAGGACATCCACCGATACAAAGTTTTCCAATAAAAGCTGTGGATCAACTCTCAAATTCTAACATCTTCTCGTGTTTACCCCACGAGATCCTTGGAAACACTGCATCCACATATCATGCATGTCATCATAACAGGTTTTCCCGTACAGGTTTCCTTATCCTCTTACTGTTTATTTCAGTAGAGATGGCTCTAGAGCAGACTATCAAGGACATCTAGGCTCAAAACGCTCAACTCCGAGAAATGTTCTTGAACCTATCCAAGGGGCAAGAACAAGTGAAAGCTCTCCTCACTAGGGGCATGATCATGGGAAATCCTGGGGACGACAGATATGACCAATTGGGGAGGCTACAAACCGAGATAGCCGTAATGAAAGTCCAGATGATGGGAAAACTGGTGGTCTAGATGGCTCTTATCCAAAATCTGGCCCAAGGACAAGAAGAGCTGAGAGTCCTCATCAATAAGCTTCATCGAGATGGATGTAACCAAATGGGGAAAACATATAGAATTGGGGATCAAGTCATCATTCAGCCTTCCATGAGACAAGAATCCGGTTTAAAGGAGAGAAGACCTCCCCAATTTGCTTCCACGTCACGAGCCCAGCAACCACCTCATCAACAAGGACAGGGTGACCAAAGTAAACAGGTCCCAGCCGTTAGGCAGTTTACCAAATTCGACATGCCTATATCCCAGGTCTTACAACACCTGATGAAGCTGAATTTGGTCACATTAAGGGATCCTCCTCGGAATCCCAATACGTCTGCTCCTAACTATCATCCCAATGCATTATGTGCATACCATTCCAACAATCCTGGGCATGATACGAATGACTGTTGGGCTTTGAAAAATAAGATCCAAGACTTGATTGACAGAGGAATGCTGGAGTTCACACAAGATGGTCAGACTAAGTTCTTCTACCGTCCCTCAAAGGCTCACCACATGAAATGACAAATTCAGACAAAGAGGATTTTGTTTCATTTGAATTTTCAAGTTGTAATTTCTATTGTTATTCAAACAATTATCTATTAATGTCAAACTTTGTTTCATTAATGCATTGCATATGTTTGTCTTGAATTGATTCATTCGTTTTCATTTCATTTAAACTATGTTTTTTACTCTCTATTACATTCAACTGTTGCTAAAAGATAAAAGCCTTTAGAAGGAGGATGACGAAAACAATGCCATAATCTCATACAATATGCTTTTGGGCAGACCTTACTGACGATGTATGGACGTTTCTTTTAAATCCCAAACACTGGAGTTATAAGGAAGATAATACCTAGTTAACCCCATCGAGCCAAAGAAGTAGAAGTTATCTTTTTACACAATTTGAAACCTTTAATCAAAACCTGGGGCAGGATAGTCTCTCAGTTGATTCAAACGCGTATTTAGCCGTAAACTCTCATATCGTAATACAACAAATGACATCAAGAAACATTCCTCTGGAATCAAAAGACGGTGATGGTTCTCTACCAAATAGGCAGTCATTATCTCTCAAAAGGAAAAGCCCACTAAGTCAAAACCTACAAAGGAGACTTAAGAAAAACTGGGGCATCCCACTGACTGTAATCTCAAAACAAGAACAGTCAGGAAAAAATCAGTGATAACAAATCAAAAGAAAGAGGTCACTACAAATCCTCAACAAAATGAAAAAAAATGTTGCAAAAATGACTGCCTTCTGACAAATTTAACTTGTCTGAACCATCACCAAAATGTCTTTCCAGACTCAATTGGAGTTCAAACATACAATTAACTGAATTTAGGACTGAAGAACATCATGAAGAACGGATGGGTACAAATACACTTTGAGCCTTTACCCTTTGTTTCTTCAACCGTGAACCAAGCCACGTTATAACCCTTCAAAAGTCCTAATTGAAGCATGGGTTAGTTCGAAAGTATATTGTTACAAAAGGTATCCTGACTCCTGTAAGGCTTTACCCTAAATCCTGAGTTTGAATTTTCTTACAAAGTTTCTTTACTTGCTAAAACGTATTTTCAAAATTTCAAGACAAGCATAAACTTTGCATTATTTGAATATCGTTGTTCGCATATGGCTATTTGTTTGACAACAGTGAAATTCACACAACGAATATCCGATGAACGAAAGCTCTCTCAGTGAATAAAATCGCTTCGAGTGGGATGACACTTCCAATGACATCTCCTATCAACAAGGAGGCATGACATGTCACTATCCAGCACACCTGGGGAAGTCCAGTCAATATTCTAAGAAATCTCTCAAGAAATGCAGAATAACCAGGGACATGTCTCCATCTTAATCACTTGGGGAATTAAACGCGAATCCCGACCAAGGGTTACGTACAGTCAAACATTTCCTGGAAGTGCCATAAACACTCGCTACTAGGGGCAACAACAAATCTCCCCAGAATCCTTCTCATAGGATGACTCCCAGCCAGAGTTGAAATCTCTGAAAACTTTTTCACAACTGAATCGACTTCAAGAATCCTCGAGGATTTTTTCCAGTGAATTCGCCTCCTCTCCAACAGACTAAGCAACATGGTTTATTTCCCCAACATACGACAGGATTCCCCAGCTTGAGGTGGCCTCTCCGACCACTAAAAATCAAAGGACCACAACTCCTCTTCCCCAGTAGACTACTCTACAATCCCAATAAGTTACTGTGAAGTCTGGACCCAACCAGACATTAGTTCAACTTCAACTCTCCAGTAGAGCAACAGATAACTAAGACTCTTGAACTTTTTCCCAAGCAGGAATCAACACTCTCCACAGAGTTTTCAACTTTCCCCAGCGGAGTTCTCCTCAACAAAACAAGGATCCTTAGTGAAAACATTCTAAGCAAAGTTTGAAGACATACCTACTCTTCAACAACAATCCGAGATTTATTAACTCCCCCAACACTTGTCAAGTATTTATTCTCCAAGACAAAATTACATTTCAACAACATTCATAGCACATGCATACAAAATACATATAACATAAATCTAATTTATTTTGAGAACATCATTACGCAATGCATACATCATGACATTGCATACAACTAACACTTTACCTTTTCAGGAAAGATCAATCGACAGATAAAGGTCATCATCCTTTTGGAGTAGCAATCGTCCTAGATTCTTTCATCACCTTTCTGAGGTAGTAATCGTCCAAGATTCCTTCATCATTCTGCTGAGGTAGTATTCATCCAAGATTCCTTCATCATCCTGCTGAGGTAGTAATATTCCAAGATTCCTTCATCATTCTGCTGAGATAGTAATCGTCCAAGATTCCTTCATCATCCTGCTGAGGTAGTAATCGTCAAAGATTCCTTTATCATTCTACTGAGGTAGTAATCGTCCAAGATTCCTTCATCATCCCGTTGAGTTAGTAATCGTCCAAGATTCCTTCATCATCCTTTTGGAGTAGCAATCATCCAAGATTTCTTCATCATTCTGCTGAGGTAGTAATCATCCAAGATTCCTTCATCACCCTGCTGAGGTAGTAATCATCCAAGATTCCTTCATCATCCTGCTGAGGTAGTAATCGTCCAAGATTCCTTTATCATCCTACTGAGGTAGTAATCGTCCAAGATTCCTTCATCATCCTGCTGAGTTAGTAATCATCCAAGATTCCTTCATCATCCTGCTGAGGTAGTAATCGTCCAAGATTCCTTCATCATTCTGCTGAGGTAGTAATCATCCACGATTCCTTCATTATCCTGCTGAGGTAGTAATCGTCCAAGATTCCTTTATCATTCTGCTGAGGTAGTAATCGTCCAAGATTCCTTCATCATTCTGCTGAGGTAGTAACCGTCCAAGATTCCTTCATCATCCCGCTGAGGTAGTAATCGTCTAAGATTCCTTCATCATCCTACTGAGGTAGTAATCAACCAAGATTCCTTCATCATCCTACTGAGGTAGTAATCGTTCAAGATTCCTTCATCATCCTGCTGAGGTAGTAATCGTCCAAGATTCCTTTATCATTCTGCTGAGGTAGTAATCGTCCAAGATTCCTTCATCATCCTGCCGAGGTAGTAATCGTCCAAGATTCCTTCATCATCCTGTTGAGTTTTTAGATATAGTTCAGATACGCTCCACACACGGATGCCATCCTGATACTCATTCAGATTCAGCTTTCAGATATGATTCATATACGCTCCAGACACGGATTCCATCCTGATACTCATTCAGATTCAAATCTCAGATATGAGTTAGATACAATCCATTTATGGATATTATTCTTATACTTAATCCAACACATCCACTATTCCAACATAAATCAGCCAGAGATTTATTCTGACACTTCTTCTATACAGTCCAGATACAACCACCTTCGGATGGCATCTTCAAGCCCATCTCCAACAACTTTCCATCATACCTCCAAATGGAATCTTTAAGCCCATTCCCTACACAGTCAACTAACACATCTTTAAGTGCAAATTTCTGGGCACTCTAATGTTCAATCATCTTCCACCTTCAAGTCACGAATGGCGGACTCGCCAATCTAACTCTTCAGGTTTAAGAAGATTGAACAGGGGCAACTGTTGTACCCCAAAATTTTCCCTCTCATTTCTCAAGGATTCTCTCACAAGATCTTTTATGGCGTCAAGGTTGCAGCACTGATACCTCAGTTTAGGCTTGGAATTGGCACAATGGCAAAAGGGTCAATTGCACACTGAAAAGTCTAAATTTGACTTTTGGATCAAAATCAAGTTTCCAGAAGCATATTTCATCAAGATATGTTGGAATATGAAGATTGTTCACCAAGAAGTCAAGAAAGTCAAAAGTCAACATGAAAAGTCAAGATTTCCAAGACTTAGAAATTTTCTAAGTGTTTTTATACATGATAATTTCATCACTTCATGCCATTCTTTCACCAAGATGCAAGACGGTCAAGGGAAACTTTCAACATGAAAGTTGTAGATCTCCATGATATCTAAAACATTGTTTTACATAACTTCTCCTAGAAGTGCTTGGATTTTGAGTTATAAATTCACGAAGTCATGACATTTTCATTTAACACTTAGAGAAATTTTCAACAGATTTTGGTCAGGATTTTACCCCAACTTCTTGGCATTTTTTCACATAGTTCCAAGATGATTTTGCCAAAATCGCCAACATAAAAGTTATAGAGGATGTTTCAACTTTCCAAAACATCCAAGAGCATGAATTTATCATACTTGAGCTAGGAGATTCAAGGGCTTGAAGTTGGCCATCCATCTTTGAATTGCAAATCATTATAAGTGAAGAACACATAACAAAACTCTCATGATTTGCTGCATAATCTTATGTTACAGGCTTCTTTGATTGCAAATCTCATCATAATTTAATGCTTACACCAATTCTTGAGCTATTACCCAAGTGTTTAAACCATTGTCCAAAAGATCTTTCAATTTATGGTATAAAGGCACCATTGCTATTCTTGAAAAGCAAGCTTTTTGTACAAAGTTTGTCTCTAGCCCATACCTTGCTGGTTGCTGATTATACTTCACCCTAAATCATGGGAAGTAGCTCCTCAATACCAGCAACTTTGGTACTTCATCTTGGGACTATGGAGTACTTGACTTAGTTTGATCTTTGTAATCCACATGCTGTCATATAAACCTAATCAGATCATATGCACAAACCTCTTGCCTATCAATAGAAGAAGCATTTGCAAGAGAGGGAGGTTGGGAAAAAGTTAGAAAAAATAGAGAGAAAAGTCAGAAGTTTTATTGGTAAACCCTCAAAATCTCATATTTACAAAAGCCATAACATTCCACAAAGCTTCCACTCTTGAGTTTTAAAGTCCAAACCTTTGAACCTCTCATACCTTGAAAATTCTGTCCAACCATCTAAACACTCCACGTACATCATATAGAAGTTGTTAAAACACAAGAAAAACTTCTGTAACATCAATATCATCACTTCCCAAGCTCAATAACAACCCATATAATAACTCAAATTCAGAGTATAAAGATCCAACTCCAAGGTAAGTTTCTTGACTTTAGTAATTCATTTTTGAAGACAAAAATGTAGTAACCATTGTCCTTTAAGCTAACCTTTTGTTTATCTTCCATTATTTTCATTATGTGTTGAGAACTAACCCATGTATGCAGCAAAATAATGTTGAAGTAGAAAAAAATGACAGTATGAGTCGACACATAGCCTTATGAGTCGATACATACTGCTTTACAGGCCCAAAACAGAAGGAAAAATAATGTATGAGTCAACACAAAGCACGTATGAGTCGACAAATGCAGTGTATGAGTCGACACATACCATTATGTATCGAATCATACTGAGTTGATTTGGCAATACAGGGGCAAGGAAAGTTATGTGTCGATGCATGTGAGCTTGTGTCGAAACATAATAGTTCAAGATGCATTTTTTTCCTTCTTTTTACACTTTTTATGTTTCCTTCATGGTTATTCGATATGGTTGTAGTATTTAAGTTCCTACTTCATCCCTATTTGTAAATTGTACCCTCATCCCCTAAACGATATAATATCGTATGACTTTATTTTCCGCAATTTAACGCTTTCAAATACAAATGTTAGTAACTAGGGTGTGTATGGCAAGATAAAATCAACAAGTATATAACCCTAATCTAAGATTAAATGCATGCAAATCAAACACACTATTCACACATGCACCCTTAAGGTTAACTCCACTTGTTTCCTAAAAAATGGTCATGTTATGCATGTGGGGTGTCTTAGCAAAAACAATCGAAATACCAGATCATAGTCCCTCAATGACGCTATCTAAGTTGCCTTACAAATGATCTTAGCCCCTCAAAAAATAATGCTAAGATACCTTGCAACATTGCTAATCATGGCTATACGATGACCCACGCCCGTCCCGCTTACATCCAAATATAGGGTTTCTTACCAAATCAATGGTAAGACAACAATGTCAAAGGAAAAGAAAATGAACAAGAAAGACATTTGAGTAGGTAGATTGCTCCTAATTACTTGCTCCATTTCAAAACAAACATCCTTGCTATTTTCAAAAATAATCACCTACACTTTCAAAAACACCTTTCAAACTTGAAAACATTTTCAAAAGATCAACACTTTGTATACATTCTTACGAACGAGAATCATTACAAAGTTTGCCTAAACGATGTCTCCTTTTCAAAATACTTTTAAAAAACCACACAAAACACAATTTCAAACAAAAGCAAGCGATCTAGCAAGTAACTAAGAGCCCATGGAAAACCATGGATGAAAAGGGTGCTAATACATTCCCTTTTCATAATCTACCCCCAGAAGCTCAGACCTATTCCATTCACTTCGTCTCTTCAAGACGAAGACAACCACACCTTCGCGACAAATTTATATAAACTGTAGCTCAAGCAATTTGGAAGGAAAGTTTTGAAAAGGGATTTGAAAATTCATGGTCAAAACATGTTTCCAGATAAAACTAAGTGTTGTGACTAGAACCAGGGCAATGACAGCATCACAATGATATCAAAGTTTTGAAGAATTTATGAAGGAATCTACCTATTAAAGTTGAGTTGCAGAGCTCTGAAACTGGACTTCTATGGAGCAATATAGGGCACGGTTGTTGAATGTAATTATACGGTTAGCTTCAGGGAAGATCAAGGAAGGTGAATTGATGGAAAAATGGATTAAAAAAAGCCTTGAGAATAGATTTTGAATTAGCAGAATTTTGAGTTATAGAGCAAGTTTGGCAGGGTGATTCTGGCTATCCAAGCTTGAGGAAATGAATGAGGGATGACCCTCTATTTATAGGTAATCAAATGGAATTTCCAAGTGTGTGAAATGATGGAGTTTGGAGGGAATTCGTGTGAAGTTGCAAACAAGAAAAGTGTGACTTCAAATTTGATCAAAACTCATCCAAAACGCGCGTTTTATTGTGCTAATCAATTCTGGAACTTCACTAAACATGTTTAGAGGCAAAAGCGCGTGGAAAACTTGTGATTAGAAGCCAAAACAAAGATTTCAAATTCTGACTTATGGAGAAACTTCAGTTCCAAGTTACCAAGTTCAATCTAATGACATTCTCAGCTCAAGGGGTCTTAAGGCATGATTCTTCATGTTTTAGAAAGATGAGGTTACAAGCTTTGTAATGGAAAAATAATGGAATCAAATGGATGCTTGAACTTAAAGTTGCATTGAGTCAAAGTTGGAAAAAAGAAGTTGACTTTCCATACTTAGAAATATCTCAACTTTTCCTTCAAAAGTGACATATAATGTTTTGCATCCAAAAATGGCCTTCCACTTGGAATTTGCTCTTGACCAAAAAATATGACATGAAATAGACCTCTTGAATGACATTTTGAAACTTGAACCATTCAACATATCCAAAAATTGAGAGAGTTATGAGTTGTTGAAGTTGAAAAAAAAATCATGAAATGACCTATAATCTTTTGCATCCTTAGGCCATCTTCCATCCATTTTATCACTTTGAATATCAAAGAAGGCATAAAGTTCACATCCTCAAGACTATTTTGGAAAAATAATGGGCTCAAGGTGATAACAATTGACCAAGTTATGATCATTTGAAGTCACACATGAGAAATTGGGGATTCATCTGGAGGACTTGTAATCTTTCTTCATCATCAAGTTTCTTCCACATGAAAAATCCTTGAAACTTTTGAATTGATTTGTTGATAACCATTTTAAGAGAAGGATGTTTTTGATAACCATTTTATAGTTCAAAACACTAGCTCATAGATCAAGAAAATGCTTGGAAGAAACTTGACAATTTTGAACCACCTTATTGTACCAATACAAATGTCTTAGAAATAGAAGTTGTTGAGGATGAAAATGAGAACTCATAGCCACCAAAAAAACTTCCATATCTTGAGAATTGAGAGAAATATGAACTTGTGACCAATGGGAACAAAGCCTTGTCCAAGCATGACAAATTCTTTAATCAACCCCTTGTGCTTTTGGATCAATCTTGATAACTTTAAAATATGGTGAACCAAAATAACCTTGCCAGCCATTTATTCCAAAACAAATCCAATGGTGAGGTTTGAACTTCTCAAGCTTTATTGACTAGGGCATGGAAATAAACTCATGAACCCATGGAGAAACTTGCTAAGCCTCATTGCCTTTACCTACATTAGTAACAAGCAAGACAAACCAACATTGCATTTTATTAATTAAAAGGAAAAATAAGACAAAATATTCATGATCACAAAAGAAAATAAGTCAAGGTGCTTGGTGATACCTTAAAGAGCAAAACTAAAGATAGGGAGAAGAACCAAAAGCCCTAATGTGATCTTGTTGTGATTGAATCAACGTGGTATTATGAAGGGATCTTAGGGGCAAAAATTGGGGTACAACATCTGACCTTATTTAAGTTTCTTCTATCCGGAGATACGAAGGTTAAAAATCTTCGTGTCGACGCGATCGAAGATACTTAAATCTAAAATAAACCCTATTTTTGGCCCTAAGATGCCATGCAATGCTTATGAATATGAGTTCACATGGACAACTTCAAAGGGACGCAAAACACCACTGGGGATGTAACAAAATAAAGAAACAAGAGAGCAACCCAACCAGGAAAATAAATCACAGGTGGATTAAAAGGCCCGCCTTAGAAAGGATGGTAAAAGGATACACTAACTCCTACTAAAGGCGAAACTACCAACATTCACTGAAGGTAGAAAGAGTAAAGAGATAACAACACCGACGTTCACTGACAGTGAGCTACCAACATTCACTGAAGGTAGAGAGAAGAAATCATCGATGTTCACTGATGATGAACTACCAACTTTTACTGAAGGTAGAAAGAAGAAATAATCGACGTTCACTGACGATGAACTACCAACTTTCACTGAAGGTAGAAGGAAAAGAAATACCATAGCATCACCATTCACTGATGATGAACTACCTACATTCACTGAGGGTAGCAAAAAGATAACAAGCAGCAACTTTCACTGAAGGTGACCTACCAACTTTAATTGAAGGTAGAGAGAAAATATAACATAGCACCACCATTCACTGACGATGAACTACCAACGTTCACCGAGGGTAGAAAAAAGATAACAAGCACTAACTTTCACTGAAGGTGACCTACCAACTTTCACTGAAGGTAGAGAGAAAACATATCATAGCACCGCCGTTCACTGACGATGAACTTCCAACATTCAATGAGGGTAGCAAAAATATAACAAGCACCAAATTTCACTGAAGGTGAACTACTAACTTTCAATGAAGATAGAGAGATAATATATCATAGCACCGCCGTTCACTGACGATGAACTACCAACATTCACTGAGTGTAGCAAAAAGATAACAAGCCCCAACTTTCACTAAAGGTGACCTACCAACTTTCACTGAAGGTAGAGAGAAAATATATCATAGAACCACCGTTCACTAACGATGAACTACCAACGTTCACTGAAGGAAGCAAAAAGATAACAACTTTCCCCAAAATTATGGCATTTCACCTAGAACGGGTCTCAACTTCTTCTTTACCCAAGGAACTCCGCCTGGAAAGGGTAATATATAAGCTATCTTAAATAAAGAGACTACCATCTGTAAAGATTTCACAATGAACTGTGTGGTACGGTGGGAGAACTGACTTGAGGTGTTTTGTGTTTGTGTTTGCAAATGTTGCAGTTTAGCAAGAGTCACCACCGACTTTTCTTTTATCCAAAAGGAAAGGTGAAAAAGCACAGGAAAGACCTTTAGAGATATTTTCTTGAGTTCGGGGGGTAGATTATGAAAAGGGAAGGTATTAGAATCCTTTTCATCCATGGTTTTCCATGGGATCTTAGTTACTCACTAGATCACTTGCTTTTTCTTGAATGTGTTTGTGGTGTGGGTTTTGAAAGTATTTTGAAAATGTGACTTTGTAATGATTCTCATTTCTATAAGAATGCGTACAAAGTGTTTGTTTTGAAAATGTTTTCAAGAAAGTGTTTGTGAGATGTGTTTTTGAAAGTGATTTTAAAAAGGGTTTTCTTTGTAATGGCCCTCGTTTCTATAAGAACGCGTACAAAGTGTTATCTTTTGAAAATGTTTCAAATGGAAGTGTTGATACATAAAATGTTTTTGTTGTGAGCAAGCGAGTAACTAAGAGCGAATCTACCGACTCAAAAGGTCTTAGATGTGATTTTCCTTTTCCTTTAGATGTTGCTATCTTACCATTGATTTGATAAGAAGCCCCATCGTTGGATGTGAAGGGACGGGCACGGGTCATCGTATGACCATGATAGCAATGTTGTGAGATGACTTAGCATTTTTTCTTTAGGGACTAGGATCATTTCGAAAGGCAACTTTGATAGCATCATCGAGGGACTATGATCTTGTATTTTGATTTGTTTGTGCTAAGACATCCCACATGCATAACATGGCCATTTTTCATAAGGCAACAAGTGGAGTAACCCTAGGGGTGCTAGTGTGCAAGTGTGTTATTTTGCATGCATTTTGTCTTGTTTAGGGTGATCTATTTGTCAATTTCATGTCTTTCCATACACACTCTAATTACTAGCATTTACATTTAAAAGCGATAAATTGCAGGAATGTAAAGTCCTACACTATTACAATATTTTAGGGATGGGGGTACATATTTACGAATGAGGATTGCAAGTAAAAATAAGTCCTAAGTTACTATTACAACCATATTGAAATGTACAATATAAGAAAGAAATGGACTTGTTTAGAAAATCTTTTTTGTCTTAAGGAAATAAATTAAAAGGAAAATATTTTTATATTTTTTTTATGTTAATAAAAAAAAGAGTTAATATTAAAAATGATGAAAAAGAAAATAAATGAAAGATAGAAACAGCGTGCTACTGCAAGAAGAACAACTAGGATCAGAAGTTCTGAAGCCAAGAGCGTTGTGACTCAGCAGGAGACGTTAGTGGAATCAGAAGTTCTGGATTGGTAAACTCTGAGGTCCTGCAAGACACGTTAGAGAGAAAACACAAAAGTTCTGGCTGGTATTGAGACAGTGGGCCACAAGTCAGAAGTTTTGTGTTAGACTAAAACAGTAAGCAAACATCAGTAGTTCAGTGCGTTACCAGCATGTAAAAAATCAGAAACTCTGAGTGTTTGAAAACAGCAAGTGGAAACATCAGAAGTTCAATATATTTGACATGTAAGGAGAACTCAGAAGTTCTGTGCTGTGTTAGAACAATGAGTGAATCATCAGAAGTTCTGTATTGTGTTGAGCCAGTGAGTGAACGTTAGCAGTTTAGTGCGTTATCAACATGTAAGACTCAAAAGTTCAGTGTGTGTTAACAGTGAGGAAAATCATAGAAGTTCTGTGTGTTAAAACAGTGAGGAGAACTCAGAAGTTCTATATGTGTTTAACAGTGAGAAAAATCATCGAAGTTCTGTGTGTTAAAATGGTGAGTGAAAAACAGAAGTTCTGTATTACATTTTGACTTTTAATCAGCACACCAACAATTCATTCAGTTCTTATTAAACAGCAAATCAGAAGGATAATAGCACAACAGTTTATAGAAGTTCTAATCCTAAATTTGAGTCTAGCCCTAATCAAGAAGTTCGGATCCATAGTTTTTCTACTTAAGCAATGATATACACAACATTAATACTACGATATTTACATGTTAATGATGTTCAGAATGAAAAAAAATAAGCAAAGTCAGAAAGACTTACCTTGAATCTGGAGCGTATGCCTGGAGCTTTGAGCTGCTGCCTTTGGATGTTCTGAGTCAGCAAGAGAAACGGAAGAGGAAATGCCAAACTCTTTGATTCAAAAGGAAGAACAAAGGTTTTGGTTTTATGTTTGGGATTTCTGGATTTTTATGAGAGGTTTCACATGTTTCTTTTCTCTTTTGATAGTTCTCTCTTTCCAAAAGCCAGCCCCTTGAACGTGTGATGGAGAAAAGTATTTATAGGTGAATTTGTTGTGATTTTGGGGGGAAAAAGAAATGGGATTCACACCTTTTTGGTATACTGTTCCATTGCTTTTTAATCATAGTTTTTGTTTTCTAGTTTGGTGTAATTATGGGATGCATGCGTAGGCTGAACTAGCTATTGGTTATAGGTCTGCAGCAGGTTGTATAAACAAGGTTTTGGGATTTGGTCATGTTCTAACCAAAGCGTTGAATATAACCTTCATATGCTGAAGCGCTGCCTTGTTCTAGAAGCAAGCATGGTGGTTGTCAGTAGGAATTAAGGAAAAGCGAAAAGCAAAGCATGTCCCTAGTACCAAAGTTTGTTATCCCAAGACAGTAGAGGTACACATGGTGAAAATCCTTTGGATAAAGACTCAGAAAGTGGTTGTGAGCATTAAATGATGATGAGACTTATCACAACCAGAAATCCTGCAACGTGAGATTCTACACCAAGGCTTAGTTCTGGATCAGAAGTTCTGAGCTTGCGTAGCATCCAATCTTCTGATCCTTTACCTTCTGGTGCCAACATGTTCTGAAGGAGATTTCAGACTTTCTAGAAAGCTTGCAACATGCTTCTTAACCTTCTTTGAATTACCCTGGCAAGCTCTGACTGAACTTTTGTAAAAACTTGCCCAGAATTTCTGACCAAACTCTGCCTTGAGAGTGTCCAGAATTTTCTGAGTGTTAAGGTGATAATCTGGTCAGAAGTTCTGAGTTTGTCATATTTTCTTAAACACTTAGAAAAATTCTAAGTATTTAGAATTTTGATTTTTTGGATTTTGATGAAACAAAACTTCATATTTCAACGTGTCTTGATTAAATATGATTCTTGAAGCTTGATTTTGATCCAAAAGTCAAAGTTTGAGTTTTCAGTGTGCAAATGACCATTTTGCCCTTGTGAGTGATTTTCTTGGAAAATTTGTAGTTCAAGGCTTGGAAGCAAATTTGAGGATCCAGGGTGATTCTTTGAGAAATGGGAGGGCAAATTTTGGGGTACAACAGTTACCCCTGTTCAATCTTCTTACACCTGAAGAGTTAGATTGGTAATTTTGCCATTCGTGACTTGAAGGTGGAAGATTATTGAACACTAGAGTGCCCCGAAAATTTGCACTCGAAGATGTGTTAGTTGATTATGTGGGGAATGGACTTAAATATGCCATTTGGAGGGATAATGGATAGTTGTTGGAGATGGGCTTAAAGATGCCATTCATAAATGATTGCTGGACTATATCTGTAAGCTGGAACTGAATGATTATCAGAATGGCATCCGTATCTGGAGCGTATCTAGAATATATTTGAATGAGTGACAGAATAACATCTGAATCTGGATCGTATCTAGACTGTATTTGAATGAGTGACAGAATGACATCCGAATCTGGATCGTATCTGGACTGTATTTGAATGAGTGACAGAATGATATCCGAATCTGGATCGTATATGGACTGTATTTAAATGTTGGGTTGTTTGAGCTGGTCGAGTAGATAGATGTCCTGTCTGGTTTCAGGTATTAATCTCTGACCTGAGAAAGAAAGATAGTTTTCCTGGCTTACTATAGGTGTTAAACTTCAATCTTTTCATGTAGATAGTTTTCCTGGCTTGTTATAGGTATTAATCTACAATCAGTCGTCCACAGATAGTTTTCCTGGCTTGTTACAGGTATTAATCTAGAACTTGAAAATGTTGGTCGATGAGATAGTTGTCCTATCTAGTTTCAGGTATTAATCTCTGACTTGAGAAAGAAAAATAGTTTTCCTGGCTTGTTACAGGTGTTAATCTTCAATATCTTCATGTAGATAGTTTTCCTGGCTTGTTACAGGTATTAATCTACAATCAGTCATCCACAAATAGTTTTCCTGGCTTGTTACATGTATTAATCTGGAACTTGAAAAGGTTGGTCGATGAGATAGTTGTCATGTCTAGTTTCAGGTATTAATCTCTTACCTGAGAAAGAAAGATAGTTTTCCTGGCTTGTTACAGGTGTTAATCTTCAATATCTTCATGTAGATAGTTTTCCTGGCTTGTTACAGGTATTAATCTACAATCAGTCATCCACAGATAGTTTTCCTGGCTTGCTACAGGTATTAATCTGGAACTTGAAAAGGTTGATGGTAGCCATCTGTTGATTGACCTTTCCTGAAAAAGGTAGAACATTAGTTGTATGCAATGTCATGATGCATGAAATGCCTGATGTCATGATGTTATCAAAATAAATGAGATTGTGTCGTATGCACTTATCATTTATGCAAATAGGATGTATGAAATGTGGCATGTTTATTGAAGTGTTTTTGTCTGGGAAAATAAATCCTTGACAAATGTTGGGGAGTCATTAAATCTCGGACTGCTATTGAAGAGTTGGTGTGTCTTCAAACTTTGCTTAGAATATTTCCACTGGGGATTCCTGTTTTATTGAGGAGAACTCCATTGGGGAAAGTTGAAAACTCTGTGGAGAGTGTTGATTCTTGCTTGGGAAGAGAGTTCTGGAGTCTCGGTTTTCCGTTGCTCTACTGGGGTCGAAGTTAAACTGATATCTGGTCGGGTCCAGGTTTCACAGTAACTTGTTAGGGATTGTAGAGTAGTCTACTGGGGAAGAGGAGTTGTGGTCCTTTGATTTGTAGTAGTTGGAAAGGCAAACTCAAGCTGGGGAATCCTGTCGTTTATTGGGGAAATAAACCCTGTTGTCGGTCTGCTAGAGAGGTGATGACTTCATTGGGGAAAGTTCTCGAGGATTCTTGAGGTTGTCTCAGCTGGGGAAAGGTTTTCAGAGGTTAAACTCTTGCTGGGAAATTATCCTATAAGAAGGACTTTGGGGAGACTTGTCATTGCCCCTAGTAGTAAGTGTTTGTGGAATTGCCAAAAAATGTTTGATTGTACGTAACCCTTCGTTGAGATTGACGTTCAATTCCCCAAGTGACGGAGATGGAGACTTACCCCTGGTTACTCTGCAATTCTTGAGAGATTTCTTGGAATCTTGACTGGACTGCCCCAGGTGTGCTGGATAGTGACATGTCATGTCCCCTTGTTGATAGGAGATTTATCAATGGGAGTGTCATCCTTCTTGATCTGATTTTGTTCAATGAGAGAGCTTTCGTTCACTGGATATTCGTTGTGTGAATTTCTCCGCTGTCAAACAAATAGCCATATGCAAACAGTGATATTCAAGTAATGAAAATTTTATGCTTGTCTTGAAGTTCTGAAAAATGCATTTTTAGCAAGTAAAGAAGTTTGTAATTCAACTCTAGATTTTGAGTAAAGCCTTACAGGAGTCAAGATACCTTTTGTAACAGTATGCTTTCGAACTAACCCATGCTTCAATTAGGACTTTTGAAGGGTTGTAACGTGTCTTGGTTCACAGTTTAAGAAACAAAGTATGAAGGCTCAAAGTGTATTTTTACCCACCCGTTCTTCGTGATGTTCTTCATACCTAAGCTCAGTTAATTGTACGTTTGAACTCTAATTGAGTCTGGAATGACTTTTTGGTGATGGTTCAGACAAGTTAAGTTTATCGAACATTAGTCATTTCTTGCAACATTTTTCGTGTTGTTGAGGATTTGTAGTGACCTCTTTTTGATTTGTTATCCCTGACTTTTGCCTGACTGTTCTTGTTTTGAGTTTACAATCAGCGGGATGCCCCAGTTTTTCTTAAGTCTCCTTCGTAGGTTTTGACTTAGTGGGCTTTTCCTTTTGAGAGATAATGACTGCCTATGTGATAGGGAACCATCATCGTCTTCTGATTCCAGAGGAATATTTTTGATGTCATTCGTTGTATTACGAGATGAGAGTTTGCGGCTTAACGCGCGTTTGAATTAACTGAGAGACTACCCTGCCCCAGGTTTTGATTAAAGGTTTCAATTTGTGAAAAAGAAAAACTTCTACTTCTTTGGCTCGAAGGGGTTGACTAGGGATTATCTTCCTTATAACTCCAGTGTTTAGGATTTGATAAAAACGCCTGTACATCGTCAGTAAGGTCCGTCCGAAAGCATATTGTATGAGATTATGGCATTGTTTTTGTCATCCTCCCTCTAAAGGCTTGTAACTTTTAGCAAGAGTTAAATGTCATAAAGAAAGTAGAAAGCATAGTTTTAACTATAGTGAAAACGATTGGATGAATTCAATACAAACATATGCAATGCATTAATGAAACAAAGTTTGACATTAATAGATAATAGTTTGAATAACAAAAGAGAAATTACAACTTGAAAATTCAAAATGAAGAGAAGCCTATTTGTTTGAACTTGTCACTTTAGGTGGTGAGCCTTTGGCAAAAGAATTCAGTCTGACCATCTTGTGTAAACTCCAGCATTCCTTCGTTGATCAGGTTTTGAATCTTGTACTTCAACGCCCAACAATTGTTTGAATCATGTCCAGGACTATCAGAATGATAGGAAGACCTGGCATCGGGATTGTAGCTGGGAGAAAAAGTTTTGGGATTTGGATGAGGTCTTATTGGTATAATCAGATTAATCCTCAACATGTGTTGCAAAGCTTGGGACAATGGTATGTTGATGTTGGTAAATTGTCTTTTGGGCTCGCTTTGCCTTTGCTGAATTTCCGGTTGATATTGACGAAGTCGTTGTTGGGCTTGTGACGTTGAAGCAAATTGGAAAGGTCTTCTCTCCCTTAAACCGGCTTCTTGTCTCATGGGAGGCAGAATGATGGCTTGATCCCCAATTCTAACTATTTGCCCCATTTGGCTACATTCGTCTTGACGAAGCTTGTTGATGAGGACTCTCAGCTCTTCTTGTCCTTGTTCCAAGTTTTGGATGAGAGCCATCCGACCCACCAGCTGTCCCATCATTTGGACCCTCATTATGGCTATTTCAGTTTGTAGCCTTTCCAACTGATCATCCTTGGTGCCTTCTGGATTCCCTATGACCATGCCCCTTGTGAGTAGAGCTTTCACCTCTTCTTTCCCCTTGGACAGGTTCAAGAACATCTCTTGAAGTTGAGCGTTTTGAATCTGAATTCTCTTGATGGTCTGTTCTAGGGCCATCTCTACTGAAATAAACAGTAGGAAGATAAGGAAACCCGTGTGGGAGAAAACTTGTCATGATATGATGCATGATATGTGGATGCATGTTTTCAAGGACCTCGCGGGGTAAACCCAAGAAAAAGTTTGAACTTTGAACTTTGATCATCATCTTTGATTGGATAACTTTGTATCGGTGGA
Organism: Vicia faba; assembly: GCA_948472305.1. Taxonomy (NCBI): domain Eukaryota; kingdom Viridiplantae; phylum Streptophyta; class Magnoliopsida; order Fabales; family Fabaceae; genus Vicia; species Vicia faba. The sequence continues at coordinate 387,623,338 of OX451735.1, read as the reverse complement.
TGTCCTTCCACGAGAATCAAGCTCACCATGTCAAGTGGGTTATAGCCCTTGACTCAAGTTATCGTGTTTTGATCTTTTGACAGCATTGGCTAGAGGAAAATAAATCCTCTTGTCTCTTGAGAGACGTCTGATTCAACGTGACCCTGCATCAAAGACCCTTGAGATCCTTGAAATGCTATGGTCCAATGTTATTGAAAATGCTATGGTATGATGTTATGATGTTATGTACAAATATGCGAGGTGATCAAGTTTATATACAAATAATCATATTCACACAAATTAGACAAGTCCCTATGTTTTAGGCTTTCATGGAGTTTGTAGGTAAGTACCCTCTTGACGTTTAATTGGCTCAACCTGTCCTAGTTAATAATAATCGGGTTCTAAAGGATCTCAATATCACCGACCTTTCTTTTAGGCATTGTCTCAGCTCAATCAATCTTTTCTTGGGGCCGAGATATCCCAAAAGTCCGGTCTCAATGAGTGTGGCATCGAGTATCAACCAATTTTCAGCTCTACAACGAAACCGGTTATCTCACTACGTCCTAATGGCCAAGTTGTTCAATTAGGATTCTAAGGTCAGTTAGTGCTTCATGACGCCACTCAGTGGCCCCGTATTCTCCTCGATTCACCACGAGGGATACCGATACCCACAAATGCGTCACACTAACGTAGCCATTGCTTCAACCGTATCGGTCTACGCTGTACAGTTTCCACAATCTATTGCTACTTACCTAAAAAGGTGTCCCAGATCCGGGTGGAGGATCATAGCAAGCCCAAACAGAGAACCATAATGTAAAGCATACAAATCAAACGAAGAAAGCAAGTAAATATGATCTAACCCTAAGGTAACCCCACTTTTAAGAATATATTCCCCAGCAGAGTCGCCAGTTCTGTGGTACGGTTGGAGAACTGACTTGAGGTGTTTTGCGTTTGTTTTCGCAAATGTTACGGTTTAGCAAGAGTCGCCACCGACTTTTCTTTTATCCAAAAGGAAAGGTGAAAAAGTATAGGAAAGACCTTTAGATATTTTTTCTTGAGTTCAGGGGGTAGATTATGAAAAAGGGAAGGTATTAACACCCTTTTCATCCATGGTTTTCCATGGGCTCTTAGTTACTCACTAGATCACTTGCTTTTGTTTGAATGTGTTTGTGGTGTGGGTTTTGAAAGTATTTTGAAAATGTGACTTTGTAATGATTCTCGTTTCTATAAGAATGCGTACAAAGTGTTTGTTTTGAAAATGTTTTCAAGAAAGTGTTTGTGAGATCTGTTTTTGAAAGTGATTTTGAAAAGGGTTTTCTTTGTAATGGCTCTCGTTTCTATAAGAAGGCGTACAAAGTGTTATCTTTTGAAAATGTTTCAAATGGAAGTGTTGATGCATACAATGTTTTTGTTGTGAGCAAGCGAGTAACTAAGAGAAAACCTACCTACTCAAAAGGTCTTAGATGTGCTTTTCCTCTTCCTTTAGATGTTGCTATCTTACAATTGATTTGATAAGAAGCCCCATCGTTGGATGTGAAGGGACGGGCGCGGGTCATCGTATGACCATGATAGCAATGTTGTGAGATGACTTAGCATTTTTTCTTTAGGGACTAAGATCATTTTGAAAGGCAACTTTGATAGCATCATCGAGGGACTATGATCTTGTATTTTGATTTGTTTGTGCTAAGACATCCCACATGCATAACATGGTCATTTTTCGTAAGGAAACAAGTGGAGTAACCCTAGGGGTGCTAGTGTGCAAGTGTGTTAGTTTGCATGCATTTTGTCTTATTTAGGGTGATCTATTTGTCAATTTCATGTCTTTCCATACACACCCTAATTACTAGCATTTACATTTAAAAGCGATAAATTGTAGGAATGTAAAGTCCTACGCTATTACAATATTTTAGGGATGGGGGTACATATTTACGAATGGGGTTTGCAAGTAAAAATAAGTCCTAAGTTACTATTATAACCATATTCAAATGTACAATATAAAAAAGAAATGGACTTGTTTAGAAAATGTTTTTTGTCTTAAGGAAATAAATTAAAAGGAAAATATTTTTATGTTTTTTTATGTTAATAAAAAAAGAGTTAATATTAAAAATGATGAAAAAGAAAATAAATGAAAGATAGAAACAGCGTGCTGCTGCAAGAAGAACAACTAGGATCAGAAGTTCTGAAGCCAAGAGCGTTGTGACTCAGCAGGAGACGTCAGTGGAATCAGAAGTTCTGGATTGGTAAACTCTGAGGTCCTGCAAGACACGTTAGAGGGAAAACACAGAAGTTCTGAGTGGTATTCAGACAGTGGGCCACAAGTCAGAAGTTCTGTATTACACTAAAACAATGAGCAAATGTCAGCAGTTCAGTGCGTTATCAACATGTAAAAAATCAGAAACCTCTGAGTGTTTGAAAACAGGGAGTGGAAACATCAGAAGTTCAGTATATTTGACATGTAAGGAGAACTCAGAAGTTCTTTGCTGTGTTAGAAAAATGAGTGAATCATCAGAAGTTATGTATTGTGCTGAGCCAGTGGGTGAAAATTAGTAGTTAAGTGCATTATCAACATGTAGGACTCAAAAGTTCAGTGTGTGTTAACAGTGAGGAAAATCATAGAAGTTCTGTGTGTTAAAATAGTGAGGAGAACTCAGAAGTTCTCTGTGTGTTTAACAGTGAGAAAAATCATAGAAGTTCTGTGTGTTAAAATGGTGAGTGAAAAACAGAAGTTCTGTGTTACATTTTGACTTTTAATCAGCACACCAACAATTCATTCAGTTCTTATTAAACAGCAAATCAGAAGGATAATAACACAACAGTTTATAGAAGTTCTAATTCTAAATCTGAGTCTAGCCTTAATCAAGAAGTTCTGATCCACAGTTTTTCTACTTAAGCAGTGATATGTACAACATTAATAATACGATATTTACATGTTAATGATGTTCAGAATGAAAAAAAAAAAGCAAAGTCAGAAAGACTTACCTTGAATCTGGTGAGTATGCCTGGAGCTTTGAGCTGCTGCCTTTGGATATTCTGAGTCAGCAAGAGAAACGGAAGAGGAAATGCCAAACTCTTTGATTCAAAAGGAATAACAAAGGTTTTGGTTTTCTATTTGGGATTTCTGGATTTTTACGATAGGTTTCACAGGTTTCTTTTCTCTTTTTATAGTTCTCTCTTTCCAAAAGCCAGCCCCTTGAAAGTGTGATGGAGCAAAGTATTTATAGGTGAATTTGTTGTGATTTTGGGGGGAAAAAGAAATGGGACTCAATCCTTTTTGGTATACTGTTCCATTGCTTTTTAATCATAGTTTTTGTATGCTAGTTTGATGCAATTATGGGAGGCAGGAGCAAGCTGAACTAGCTATTGGTTATAGGTCTGCAACAGGTTGTATAAACAAGGTTTTGGGATTTGGTCATGTTCTGACCAAAGCGTTGAATATAACCTTCATATGCTGAAGCGCTGCCTTGTTCTTGAAGCAAGCATGGTGGTTGTCAGCAGGAATTAAGGAAAAGCAAAAAGCGAAGCATGGGCCTAGTACCAAAGTTTGCTATCCCAAGACAATAGAGGTACACATGGTGAAAATCCTTAAGATAAAGACTCATAAAGTGGTTGTGAGCATTAAATGATGATGAGACTTATCACAACCAGAAATCCTGCAACGTGAGATTCTACACCAAGGCTTAGTTCTGGATCAGAAGTTCTGAGCTTGCGTAGCATCCAATCTTCTGATCCTTTACCTTCTGGTGCCAACATGTTCTGAAGGGGCTTTCAGACTTTATAGAAAGCTTGCAGCACGCTTCTTAACCTTCTTTGAATTACCCTGGAAAGCTCTGACTGAACTTTTGTGAAAACTTGCCCAGAAGTTCTGACGAAACTCTGTCTTGAGAGTGTCCAGAATTTGCTGAGTGTTAAGGTGATAATCTGGTCAGAAGTTCTGAGTTTGTCATATTTTCTTAAACACTTAGAAAAATTCTAAGTATTTAGAATTTTTATTTTTTGGATTTTGATGAAACAAAACTTCATATTTCAACGTGTCTTGATGAAATATGATTCTTGAAGCTTGATTTTGACCCAAAAGTCAAAGTATGACTTTTCAGTGTCCAAATGATCATTTTGCCCTTGTGAGTGATTTTCTTGGAAAATTTGTTGTTCAAGGCTTGGAAGCAAACTTAAGGATCCAGGGTGATTCTTTGAGAAATGAGAGGGAAAATTTTGGGGTACAACAAACTGTCTTCGCAATATTGGAAGTCTTGCCATCCACGAGAGTAATTTGACAACTAACTGCAAACTACCCACTCATAGAGAAGATAACAAAAAAAGTAACGTCGACCTTTATAGGGAAGTATAAGTTGCTCAAATAAAGAGACATGCTACTTGCTGTTATAGGAAGGATTGTAAAAATGACTTTCCGGGGAAAGCCATATGTGATACAATGGCATAACCGACTGTTTAATACTGGTTTGCATTTTGTGTTTTTTGTTTGCAAAATGTCGCGGTAAGCAAGAGTCGCCACCGACTTTTATTTCATCCAATCATGGAAAAGGAAAAAGAACAGAAAAATTTTTTTTCGAGATATTCTGAGTACGGGTGGTAGATTATAGAAAGGGAAGGTGTTAGCACCCTTTATATCCATGGTTTTCCATGGTCTCTTAGGTACTTGCTCATTTTTAAATTGCTTGTGTTTTGTGTGCTTGCTTTGAAAATGTTTTACTTCATGATAACCCTTGTATCAGTCCTCAAGAGTGTGATGAAGTTGTTTTGAAAATTTGTTTTGAAAGGTGTTAGTGTGAAAAGTTTTGGTTTGAGCAAGTACCTACTAGCATCTACCTACTCGAAAAAAGATCGTTTCTATTCTTGTTTCCTTTAGACAGCGCTATCCTACTATTGAGAAATAGGTGGCACCGTCGTTGGAATTGTAAGGGTCAATTCGAAAGGGGCGTACGATCACTAAAGAAATATGAGGACACCTTAGTAGTAACCCTAGAGTTTTAAGATCTTTTCGAGGCAACATTTTAGAGGCAACGTTCGAAAGGGACATTTGATCTTTTTAGACGGGAGGGCAACCACTAAGACACCCTATGCTTAATGATCGTTTACCGAAGGTAACCGAAGTGAGAGTATACCCTAAGAGTGAATATGTGCGAGTGATTTGTTTCACTTATTTAATCTTTGCACATTAGGGTTTTCTAACCATTTTAATTTTGTCATGCATTCTTGCCATACAATCCTATTAGCATTCATCTAACAGTTAATAATTGCGGAAATTTAAAAGTGCGAAAATATAAAACCTAATATTACAAGGCTTCGGGGAGGGGTATTAATTACATAGCCAAAAATCGGGGAAACAAGCGATAAGTAAAAAATCTAGTTAAAACTATTACATCCTCAAAACAATTACAAACATAATAAAATAATTAAATGCGCGCGGTAAGTTAAATGCGAGGCGATTAGGGTTTTGACCCTTTGACTAATCCTACTTGCGATTGATTAAAGAAAAAAAATGTTTTTTTGTCATGTTTTGTTATTTGAGAAAATCATGAATAATTAAATTGCAAAGAAAATCCTAAGTTCTAATTAATGTTAATTTAGGAAAATAAAGAAATTAATTCTAAACAATCTATTTTTGTATTTTTGTTCTATTTGAGAAAAAGAGAAAAATTAAATCAAGAGTTAATCCTAATTTTCTAATTGATTTTTAATTGTGAAAAACAAATTAAAGTTACCCTAAATTAAATTAAGCTAATTAATTAAAAAATTAAATTTGATAAAAAAACTAATCCTAAATTTGTGAATTCTTGATTTTATGATTTAAAAAAAGCGATTAATTTTTGTGAAGAAATAATTAAGCAAAATTAAATAAGGAAATAAAAATAAGAAAGAAATAAAATTGGGCCTGATTGTGAATAGCAATGCTGGGGGGTGTGTGGAACTGAAAATCCCAAAGGCCCATTAAGCTCCAGGCCTGGTCATTGCTGGATCTGGTGCATCGTTGACTTTGAGGAATACCATGGGCCTTCATTACTGGCACGTTGGATTTGAATAGCTAGGCATCCAGTGGCCAGGCGCTGAGGGTGTATGAAAGGCGTATGATGATGTATTGCATTGGATTCACCTGAAACAATCAAGAAAATAATAAAATGCACACGCTTGGGATCGAACCCAGGACGTGTGCATCAAAGACATTCCCTCCAACCATCTGCGCTAGAAAGTTAACTTGTAAGCATAATAAACAAACAAAACCAAAAGCCAAGTCAAATATTCTGCCAGCCCCAAACGCGCGAAATTTGAATGGACTAATCACGCTTTGACACGCATCATCTTCTTCCCTTCTTCGTCGTTTTAGACGAAGGGACTTTTACCTACAACAGTTTTGCTGTAACTATAAACTTGTAACATTCAAAAATCATGTACAAGCAATATAAATGAAAGGTAATGGTACCAATCAACTTGTCTCATCCTCACGAGCATCATGGTACCTGATTCAAGGCCTAATTTTTCCTGTACAAAAAGACCCTAAAAATAACTCAGAAACCCTAACAATGGCAACATCGTGTACATGCATTAAAAACACAATTAAATGACATGGTTAGCTTGCAAACATGATGACAAACACGAATACAACAATCAAAAGTGCTAATGATGCAAGAATTGTGATAATCGAATTGAAAAATTATGTCAAACCGTATGATGTGTTGCGCGCGTTTCTGGGTGTTTCAGACCTTGCAAACGATTGTGACAACTTCCTGGGACGTCCAACAATGGATTGGGATAGCTAGGATGGCTTGAGATGGCATGTGGAGTGAAAAACAATTCACACTTTTGCCAACTTTTTTTGAGTTTTTTTCTATGCTTCTCACGACCTCTAACCCCTGTTTTTTGATCTGGAATGCTTCATTGTATAACCTAGAGCGAATTAGGTTAACAAACTTGGACTGAATCTTTGCATTTATCCAAGATTTGATTTGATTTGCAAGCTATATGATATGTTGCTATTTTTAGCCAAATAATTCCTTTCTTGTACCAATTTCCCTTGATTCTGATTTGATCATGTTAACTCAGCATATCTTGATTGCCAATCTGTCAAAAAACAAACCAAATCATATCTTTGTTAATTTTCATCATTTATTTGATTTAATTCACTTTTTAATTAATGAAAAATCAAAATAAATTGAAAAATGAAGCACATAATGGGTGAGTGAACATTTGAGTCGTGGACCACATTATAATTGAGGTGCAAGCATAAAAATTTGGGTCCATTTAGCAAAAAATGCAAACTTGAGCACATTTGACTTTTGGCAATTTTGTAAAAATGGTCAACTTGGCCAATGCACAACTCTCTCAATTTTGATCCTAGAGATGTGTTCTTTGACTTTTTAGAAAAATTAGGATGTCCTCTAAACAACCCTTTTGATATCATCTCAATTAGGTCTTCCATGTTCATGTATGAAGCTTTGACCCAAAAGGTGTTTTTGTTGACTTTTCAAAAGGACCTATAATGTTAAAATTCATATCTTTTTATGAGTGCATATTATGGACTTGGGAGCTGAATATGAATTGTAGGGAATTTCATCCTATTCAAAATAAGCTTTGGATGGGTCATTTCTGATAAATTATGAGAAAGTTATGCTTGGTCAAAGTTGAGTTGACTTTTCCTATAAAACCCTAATTTAGCAACTTTCGAGTTTTGATGAATTGTGAGCAATCCTTGAGGAATCATGATCAACCCTTGATAAAATGATGGATAATACTTCAAAATGAGGATTTTGACCAAAAATATTGAAGTTTGGTTGTATGTGGGCCACATTTAACTTTTGACCTAGTATAGTTGATTTTCAGGCATTTGAGCAATTGATTGAGCAAACTTCTTCTGCAAGGCTTGAAACTTGACATGGATGATCTTGAGAACATATTAGGACAATGGTGAGAATTTGAGTCCTTTGTGGTTCACACATCTTGATGAATATGAAAACCCTAATTTGAGGTATACTGCCTTAAGAGAGAGTTTGTTTGGTCAACTCTTGGACTTCCTTGAGCAACTTGGGGACCTCACTTGCCATTTGTTGAGAAAAATGAGAGGGAATTTTTTTGGTTAGAACACCATATGACATCCTGGGGAAAGAACCATGACTTCCTAATGAAATTCCAATATACTCCTGCTCAGGAGATAAAATCTTCTCGTGCAAAATAAATGCACATTCTCAAACCAATGCTCGAAGCTTGCAGAAATCCAAAGTGATAATATTGCCGAGGATCAAAGATTCAAACCAGAAATAAATTGGAATGACACATTCATCCGAAACACTTCCTTTGAGAAATAGACTTAAGGGGGAAACCCAAATCATCCATACAGAGAGTTGTACAAGAAGGCTAAAGAAAAATTCTTCTACGAGGGATAACTCAGTGGGGAAAATGAAAGAACATACACTTTCTGCTTAAGGCCCATACTCTATTGGAGAGAGGACAACATAACTCTACAAAACAGGGTAATATGTCAACAAAATGTGAAAGAGCGATGATTTGCCAATTTTAGCTATGCATGATGTATGTATGAATGTATGAGTGTTATTGCGCATATGCTGACAAAACAAATATATAACACTGGGAGTAAATAGGCCAAACCAACTCAAGCACAGTCAACACTTGGCAAAATTACTTCCAAGATGAACAATCCAAGAAAAAGTAAGCACCAACTGAGGAAACAAAACCTACTGCCCAGTTTAACTTTACTGGGGAGAAACGTAATCCGGAAGTAAACAAAACATAGCGACCAAACAGTACAGATATAGAGATACAACATCCTTCCCCAAGCTTTACCAGGGAATAACACCCAAACTTCAATGGGGAATCAAATATATTCAAAAGTAACGCCTCTATCGGGGATTTGAAAAATCAATTTCAAGTAGGGCAGACGGACATCAATCATCAAAACATTTACTGGGGGATTCACGACGACTTCATTGGGGAGGTCAACACCACATTCACAAAGGGAAAAATCAATATACATTCTTCACTGGGGAAAACAGAGGCCCGTATTCTTCGAGAGTAATCATTCTACCAACTTCTCTGGGAAGAAAGAACTTCTATTAAACAAACGAAACCTTCACTGGAGAAATCTTGGATTGAATCTTCATATCATGCAAACTCAGAAAAGAGAAGAAATGAACCAAAACTTGACCGGGGTAGAGGAGTTACAAACCCTATACGGAGAAACATCTTGAGAAAAACTTCTCCGGGAAACAAAAATTCCTAAAAGCAACTGGAGTTCGTCCATTCCCAGGATCACCACTTTTATTTTTCTCTTGCGTCACAAGTTTTAAAGTAAAAGCAAATTGTAAGTTCTTTTTGAAAATCAATTTTGTTATTTAATCTTTTCTCTTTGAAAGTATTATCAATAATAAATGGAATCTTTGCAAGCTGAATAAAATAAGAAATAAAAAGAATTGGGTCAAAGCTCAAATTTCATTAATAGAATGGTACTCTGCGAATGGAGAGACTCCATGGATAATTACAATGTTCGGAAAACGGTAATATATAATGGAAAAGATACATTGAGATACAATGACCACTATCCCCTCTAACAACTTTTGAAATCCTGAGCAACAGCTTATGTTGAAGTATGATGAGGATCCGAGAAGATTGTTTCTTCATGATCAAGTCTTGTATGATGTAGTTACTTGCCAAGAAAGTCCCTAACTTTTTCCTAAGCTGCCCTTGCGGGTTTTCAACTTAGCGGGAAATTTATTCTGTTTATGTCTCTAATTTTTTTCTAGACCGCCCTTTCGGGTTTTCGGCCTACCGAGACGCTCTTTTTTTCCTAAGCCGCCCTTTCAGGTATTCAACTTAGCAAGCTCTTCTTTTATTTCTTTAGGAAAAGTATTTCTTGACTGCATCAGCATTCGTGGGACGTGGGAACTCCTCACGATCCATAGTTTCAAGAATTAATGCACCGCCAGAGGAGGCTTTCTTGACAACATATGAGCCTTCAAAATTGAGATTCCACTTTCCCCTAGAATCATCGTTAAAAGACATGATCTTCCTGAGCACGAGGTCGCATTCTATGAATTCACGAGGTGTGACCTTCTTCTCAAACACTTTCTTCATTCTCTTATGATACAAATTCCCATGACACAAAGCCGTCATTCTCTTCTCTTCGATCAAATTCAATTGGTCAAACCTGTTCTGGACCCATTCAGCCTCTGACAACTTGGTTTCCATTATCACAAGCAAAGAGGGAATCTCAACCTCGATTGGGAGCATAACTTCCATTCCATACACAAGGGAGAACGAGGTTACTCCTGTTGAAGTGCAGACAGATGTTCGATATCAATGCAAAGCAAAAGGGAAAATTTCATGCCAATCTTTATAGGTGACAACCATTTTATGGATAATATTCTTGATATTCTTATTAGCAGCTTCAACAACCCCATTCATCTTCGGCCTGCACGGAGATGAATTGTGATGGACAATCTTGAATTCCTTACAAAGTTCTGTCATCATCTTGTTGTTCAGATTCGAACCATTGCCAGTGATAATTCTGCTCGGCACACCATATCGACATATGAGATTATTCTTAATGAAGCTCACAAGTACCTGCTTAGTAACATTAGCATATGAAGCAACCTCCACCCACTTGGTGAAGTAATCAATTGCTACCAAGATAAAACGGTGTCCATTCGAAGCTTTGGGCTATATCATCCCAATCATGTTAATACCCCACATAGAGAAAGGCCATGGGTAAGAGATCACATTGAGAAGTGTCGGAGGCACATGAACCTTGTCCGCATAAATATGGCATTTATGACACTTCTTTGCAAATTTGTAACAATCAGATTCCATCGTCAGCCAATAGTAACCTGCCTTTAGCGTCTTCTTAGCCATCGAATGTCCATTGGCATGAGTGCCAAATGAGCCTTAATGAATCTCATGCATCTACATGTTTGCTTCGTGTCTATCCATGCATTTGAGCAAGACCATGCCATAATTTCTCTTGTACAACACATTTTCACTGAGGAAGAAACTGCCAACCAATCTTCTCAATGTCTTTCTATCTTTATTTGAAGCACCAATCGGGTATTCCTGAGTCTGAAGAAAATGCTTGATATCATAATACCAAGGTTTTTCATCTGCTACCTCCTCTGTTGTAAACACATGAGCGGGCCTATCCAATCGCTGAACCATAATTCGAGGTATGTCATTCTAAGAATTCACTTGATACATAGAAGCCAAAGTTGCCAGAGCATCCGCCATTTCATTTTCATCTCTAGGAATGTGATGGAATTCAACTTTATTGAAGAAGGGTAACAACCTTCTAGCATAATCTTTGTAAGGGATCAAGCCGGGGTGACGAGTATCCCATTCTCCTTTAATCTGATTTATTACCAAAGTTGAATCACCATACACATCTAGAATTTTAATTCTGAGATCAATAGCTTCCTCGAGACCCATGATACAAGCCTCATATTCTTCCATATTATTAGTACAATCAAATGTCAACCTTGCAGTAAAAGGAATGTGCGACCCATGTGGAGTGACAATCACATCACCAATTCCTTTACCATAAGCATTCACAGCTCCTTCAAATATCATACTCCAACGAGATTCAGGACCAGGACCTTCCTCAGGCAATGGTTCATCATAATCTTTCACTTTCAGAAACATCACATCCTCATCGGGGAAATCATACTTCACAGACTGATAATCATCAACTGGTTGGTAAGCAAGATAATCTGCCAACATGTTGCTTTTAATGGATTTTTGAGTGCAGTATTTGATATCATATTCAGATAACAGCATCTACCAATAGGCAATTCTCCAGGTAAGAGCAGGATTTTAAAAAATGTACTTGATTGGATCCATTTTGGAGATCAACCAAGTGGTGTGATTCAACATATACTTCCAAAAACATTTTGTCGCCTAGGCCAGAGCACAACATGCCTTTTCCAGCATGGAATACCGTGACTCGCAATCAGTAAACTTTTTACTGAGATGATAAATATAATACTCTTTCTTACCCATTTCATCTTGTTGTCCCAGAATACAACCCATGGAATTATCTAACATTGTCAGATACATAATTATGATACAGTGGGAGAACTGACTTGAGGTTTTGCGTTTGTGTTTGCAAATGTTTCGGTTTAGCAAGAGTCGCCACTGACTTTTTATTTTATCCAAAGGAAAGGTCAAAAAGCACAGGAAATACCTTTGATATGTTTTCTTGGGTTCGGGGGGTAGATCATGAAAAGGTAAGGTGCAAGCACCCTTTTCATCCATGGTTTTCCATGGGCTCTTAGTTACTTGTTTAGATCACTTGCTTTTGCTTTTCAATTGTTTGAAATGGTGCTTTGTGTGTGGTTTTGAAAATACTTTGAAAAGAGGCCATCGTTGTGGCAACCTTTGTAATGATTCTTGTTTGAATGTATACAAAGGTGTATTGTCTTTTGAAAAGATTTTTCAATGTTTGAAAGTTTGTTTTGGGAAATTGTTTTGAAATTATGTTGTGAGGTGTGTTTGAAAATAACAAGGATGTTTTTGCAAGTTTTGATCAAGTAACTAAGAGTTGTCTACCCTATCTACTCAAAAGTCTTTCCTACACATTTTTAACCCTTTTACATTGTTGTTTTACCATTGCATTTGGTAAACAACCTTGTATTTGGATGTTAAACGGGACAGGTGTGGGTCATCGTATTGACCATGATAGCAATTATGCTAAGTATCTTTAGAAATTTTTTGAGGGACTAGATCATTTTGTATAGGCAACCAAGATAGCATCATCGAGGGACTATGATCTTTTGTTTTGTTTTTGTTTTGCCAAGATACTCAACATGCATAACATGGCCATTTTAAAGGCAACAAATGGATGAAACCCTAGGGGTGTATGTGTGCATTGTGTCATCAATTTGCATGCTTTTATGTCTTGTATTAGGTCTACTATTTGTTTTGATTTGGGATATTGCATACAAACCCTAATCTCTATCATGGCATATTTGGAAGTTATAAATGCGCAAAATAAATCTACGACTATTACAACATTGATATGGGGAGGGGGATACAATTTTGAATGGGGGAGTATTTGCAAGAAAATAAAACCCTAGGATTTACTATTACATCCAAATTGAATAAATGGTACAAATAAATAAATAGGCAAGTATTTAAATGGTCAATTAAATAAATATGCAATGTATTATAAATATGCAAAAAAATGTTTTTGTTTATTTTTATATGTGTAAAATATAATATTTAATGTATTAAAAAAAAGAAATAAAATATTATTTTTGTCAAGGGTAAGAACCCTAATTTTCTTTAAGAAAAGTATATATATTAATTATATTGTTTATATACAATAAAATAAAATAATGAAATATGTACAAATGTCAAAAAATGAAAATATATTAGAAAAATATTATTTGAGTATGTAAATAATAATAATAAAAATATAATATTTTTTATGGATTATTTTCAAATTTTTATTAAAGAAAATAAAAGTATATACTAATTAAAAATTATTTTCATGTTAGAAAAATAAAATAAAATATAAAAATAAATGTGAAAATTTATAAAAATATTTTTGGTAAGTTTTTGTGTTTAGAAGAAATAGAATAAAATCATAAATGGAAAATAAATAGAAAAATACAAAAATATAAAGAAATGGGCCAAGGGGGTGCAGTCAGCAAAGGGGGAGGTGTCAAAAGCAAGCCAATTCAAAGCCCAACCCAGATCAACTTCATCTTCAACCTTTGTCAAACAAAATACGCGTGCCTGATTCAAATATCCAACTCCTGCAAACGTGCTCTAATGCAAAAACTCATAACACAAAAGTTATAGCATTTTTCAAGACGATTCCAACCATGTAAAGAACTCAATCTAACTCTCAAAGACCAGAGAGAATTTCTCTGGCCCTAAATTCTAACCTAACTTTTTCAGGAAGTTCATGAATCAAATTCTCTTAACACGATTAACTTAAATAAAATCTAAGCATATGTACAGCTTCAGGGCTATGAGTACTACATTTTTTATTCATAAACCTAAGCCTAATGATTCCTAAATAGAGAGATAGGAAGTTGACAAATACCTGTTTAATTTGAACTCGTGTATGGAAATGTGGAGCTTTTCAATGAGACCTGAGGTGCTTGGGAGCTTGCTTGAACTTCCTCTGACCTTCCCCAATGCCTAGTTTGCTTTGGACTTGCTTGAGCAAGCTTGTAGAACTCAACCTGCACAAGCTGAAAACAGAAATGGTGAAGCTTGCAAATGGAGTTACAGTCACTGTCCAATGATTAAGATACCTTGGATAGGTTATATGGAATGTGTTTGAACAGGTTTGGGGCAAAACGCACGAGTGGTTTTTGCTTTGGAACTCAAAGTGCAGAAACTACCCTGTTTTGCAAGAGGAATGTGATTTTGTGTTTTGGAAGGCTTGAGGGTTCAATAATTCGTGTTTCTGGCTCAAGGTAATGTCAAAAATTTGTCTTCAATGCTTGCAAGAGTTGGTTATATCAGATATGCCAGTTATGTGATTTTGGCAAGTTTCTTGTATTTTAAGCAAAAGTATCAAGTGGTACAAGACAGGCTTTTACAAGCTATCTTCCAGATTGCACTTTGTGATCTTGGCCCCTCAAGTTTGTGGATGTTGTTTGCTGTCCAAGATTTGGTTCAAGGCTCAAGGATGCAATTTGACATAAAGCAAAATTTGACAAAAATGGCAATGTTGCCTTTTTGCTATTTTTGGATTAATCTCTTGTGTAATCCTCTAATGATTAGAACAAAGCTTAAAACCAAAGGATTTGCATTTAATTATTGAGTATGAAAGGGTTTAGGGACATGTAATCAAGTACAAACAATGTTGGATGGAAATTGCAACTTGTAGCAACATGAAACATGCCATGGATCAAAGTGAGTTTTTGCCAAATTAAAACCTTCGATTCTCGCTAACCACAAAAGATTTTGGAGAGTTATTGGACATCTTGGAAAGCTTGTAACATTCTCTACAATCCATATTTGAAATGCATTTTGATATTCCAAGTGGAACTATGTGAAAATAGGTCATGAAGATAGGTCAAAATCCTGCCTAAACTAGGGCAAAATTTCACTAAGTTAAAAGTTTCATGGACCCTTGTTCCAAAAATCATAACTTGAGATCCAAGCTTCTTTTGGGAAGACTTTGTGATTAAAAGTTGTAGACTTTGTGGAGGACTACAACTTTCATGTTGGAAGTTTTGTTTGAATCCAATTGCATCATGGTGAAAATGTTGGGCAAATTTGGGAAAATTAAGAAAATTTCATAACTTAGAAAAATTCCAAGTTATGAAATTTTTCAATCTTAAACCCTAATTTGCAAAATTAGGTTTCTTGATGAACAAGTTTCATGTTTTGATACATCTTGATGAAAAATAACCCTTGGCACTTGATTTTGACCAAAAAGTCAAAGTTTGACTTTTCAGTGTACAGTCAAATTTTGATCAGTTGACTGAAAAATTCATCTGTCAATCCAATGCTTTTGAGATCTTTTGAGCCTTGTGAATAGGTCAAGATGATTCCATTGAATACTTGAATCCATGCTTGAACCCAATTTGCCATTGGCTAGGTGAAAAATTAGAAATTGCCCTTCTGTAATCAAAACCCTAAAAATGACCATTTTGCCCTTTTGATGATCTGATCAAATTTCTTGAGGAGTTATGGTCCAAACTTGATCAAATGGTTCATATGAGCTTATAATGTTGATATGGATCAAAATTTATGAGGTTTGACTGTAAATTGGCCACAGTTGACTTTTCCCCAATACAGTTGATTTTTAGGTCAATTGTCCAATTGACTAGGCAAAAATTTGATTCAAGGCTTGAAACTTGGTATGAGAAATCTTAGAGGTCCAACATGAAGTATGAAAGTCACATGAGGCATTGGAAATCAAAAAATCCTTGTGCAAACTCAAACCCTAATTTAGGTCATCAGTGCAAGGAGATGTCTTGAGCAGAGCAAACCCTAATCCTGTCTGGAGTTCAAGGAGTCTTGTGAGGGGAAATCTTGATAAAATGAGAGGGAAAATTTTGGGGTACAACAACTGCCCCTGTTCAATCTTCTTGAACCTGAAGAGTTAGATTGACGAGTTTTCCTTTCGTGACTCGAAGGTAAAAGATGATTGGACACTAGAGTGCCCGTAAATTTGCACTCGTCAAAATGTAGGTGAGGGAATGGGCTTAAAGATGCCATTTGGAGATGGTAGAATCTTGCTGAAGATGGGCTTAAAGATGCCATCCAAGATTGTTTGTTGAAAATTAGGAGAATGAACACCAGATTGGTATCCGTATCTGAAACGTATCTGAGTTGTATCTGGAGATTGGATTCGTATGAGCAAAGGAATAACGTCAGTGTCTGGAGCGTATCCGAGCTGTAACTGTATTTGATTCTCGAATGAATATCAGAATGACTTCCGTGTCTGGAGTGTATTTGTATTGTATCTGAATTCTGAATGGGCGATAGAGAAACACCTGTGTATGGAGCATCTTTGGGCTGAGGATAAATTCCGAATGAGTGACAGAATGGCAATCGTGTCTGGAGCGTATCTGGACTGTATCTGAAGTTGAGATCTGTATGAGTAGCAGAATGACTTTCGTGTTTGGAGTGTATCCGTACTGTAACTGGGATCTGGACAAGTGACAGAATGACTTCCGTGTCTGGAGTGTATCTGAACTTGAGGTTGATAGTTGAATCTGAATGAGAAATAGAATGGCTTCCGTGTCTGGAGCGTATCTAGTCTGTATCTGATTGTTGAAGTCTGAATGAGTAGTAGAATGACCGTCGTGCCTGGGGTGTATCCATACTGTATCTTGACTTGAAATTCTGGATGAGTCATAGAATGACCGCCGTGTCTGGGATGTATCCATACTGTATCTGAAATAAGAGATCTGAATGAGTAGCAGAAAGACTTCCATGTCTTGGAGTGTATCCGTATTGTATCTGAAATCTTTGAACATTTGTTAAAGATAGCTTTTAATCTTATCCTGAAAATGGTAAAATGTTAGCTAAAATACAAAGTTATGTTGCATGACATGTATGATGCAATAAAATATGCTTTATCAATGTTTATGATATATGAATGTAATGGACGCGCATGTAAGCTGATCAGCTGTCTTGCTGAGGAAAATAAATCCTTGATAGTTGGAGATAATGAAATCTTTGACTGCTGCTGGGGAAAATAAATCCTTGACCGCTGTTAGGGATAGAAAATCCTTGGTGACTTGTGGGGATGTGAGAATCTTTCATGATTTTCCTGGGGAATAAGGAAAACTCTGACGATCTCTACTGGGGAATTGAAACCTGGGAGACTTCAACTGGAGAAACGAGAATCTTCGTTCTGCTGGGAAATAACTCCGTGGGGAGAATGCTTATTCTGTGGAAGAGTTTTCAAGAGCCGGAGCTGTATGCCAACACTCTGAAGAATTATCCGAAGCTGTTGTATGGTTTCTAAGATAACTTGTAGGG
The DNA here is from genome assembly GCA_948472305.1 of Vicia faba. Classification (NCBI taxonomy): domain Eukaryota; kingdom Viridiplantae; phylum Streptophyta; class Magnoliopsida; order Fabales; family Fabaceae; genus Vicia; species Vicia faba. Next base: position 387,605,887 of record OX451735.1, on the reverse strand, counting down.
GAATCTTCTGATTTAAGACAAATCTCTGTGGAATTGGAGGAAACTGGATGGTCTTCCACCAGGGTTTAAGGGTTGAAGTTTTGGACTCCGTTGGGGAAGAAAGTTTTATCTCCACTGAGGGTTTGCAGTTTCGAAGTTTTTTGGCTCCGCTGGGGATTGGGAGTTTGGAAACTCAGTTCTGATGGGGATTTTGAAACTTAACTCCATTGGGGATGTGTATTTCAAGATCTTAGTTCCGCCGAGGATCTGGATGATGTATTGCATGGGATTTCTCGTGGAATAGCCTAAAGACATTTTCCTATATTTTCATCCTATCAGTAATTATTCTTTCTCATTTCGTTTTATTTGTAAGCAGTGATTATATTCAAATGCATATGCTCATTTAATAAATCATTGGACGCTTTTAAATAAAACACAAGTGTAAAAAAAAGAAAGAAAAGGCAAGCAATTTTCTGCACTTTGAAGTATCTTTGTATTAACTTTGTGTAAGTATTTGTACAAAGGAGACATACATCCTAGTAAGAGAATGTTGTCATAAAATTGAGAAAAATTTATACAAAGAAAGATGGCTATGTGTAACAATTCCATGGGGTTCCCATTCTGCTATAGCCTTCGTAACTCTGAGTGTCTTGTCCATTTGTTGCTTGGTCCGATGATGATTAGATTGATTAGAAGTCCGAAACTTGTCTGTTGAAGATATTGTCCTTAAAGTGATCCGCCGAGACATAGTCATACGCTTTATTTCCCTAATTTTTGCCTGGACCGCCCTTTCGGGTTTTCAGTCCATCGGGAAACCCTTTTTTGCCCAAGTCGCCCTTTCGGGTTTTCAACTTGCCGGGTGTACAGACTTCTCTTTTTTTTATTTATCCCTAATTTTTGCCTGAACCGCCCTTTCGGGTTTTCGATACACCGGGATGCCCATTTTTGCCCAAGTCGCCCTTTCGGGTTTTCAACTTGTCGGGTCGTTTATGTGTAGTATCTTTTGACTATGTCTGCGTTCGCAGGGTGCGGCAGGTCATCGCCGTCCATGGTGGTCAGGATCATTTCCCCACCAGAAAAGATGTTTTTGATCACAAATGGTCCTATGAAGTAGGAGTCCATTTGCTACTGGGATCACTTTGCGGCAAGATGATCTGCTTGATTACAAGGTCCCCGACTTGATATACTTGTTTCTTGACTTTCTTGTTGAAGGCCTTGATCATACGTTTCTGGTACGCCTGACCATGGCAAACAGTAGTAAGTCGCTTTTCATCAATCAAGTTAAGTTGATCAAGCCGGGTCTGAATCCAATCGTCTTCACTCAAACCAGCATCTTTCATGATTCTCAAGGAGGGAATCTGAACCTCGATAGGTAAAATAGCTTCCATGCCGTATACCAAAGAATAAGGTGTTACCCCAATTGAAGTGTGTGCCGTGGTACGGTACCCGTGCAGAGCAAAAGGTAACATCTCGTGCCAGTCCTTGTAGGTGACTGTCATCTTTTGAATGATCTTCTTGATATTTTTGTTCGCGGCTTCAACAACACTGTTCATCTTAGGCCGATAGGGAGATGAATTATGATATTGAATCTTGAACTGCTCGCACAGAGCGGTGATCATAGTATTATTCAAATTTGTACCGTTGTTAGTGATGATCCTGTCGGGGATACCATACCTGAATATGAGGTTCTGTTTGATGAAGCGGCCAACCACATTCTTTGTAACAGAGGCGAAGGAAGCTGCTTCGACCCACTTGGTAAAGTAATCAATGGCCACCAAGATGAAACGGTGTCCATTGGATGTTGTAGGCTTGATCTCTCCAATCATGTCGATTCCCCACATCGCTAATGGCCAAGGAGATATTAAGACATTGAGAGGAACTGGAGGAATATGTACCTTTTCAGCATAGATTTGGCATTTGTGACAAGTACGAGAATGTTGATGACAACCAGCTTTCATGGTAGACCAGTAATAACCTGCCCGTAGAATCTTCTTAGCCATCGTATGTCCGCTCGAGTGGGTTCCAAAGGTGCCATTATGTAGTTCAGTCATGATCTGCTCAGCTTCAACCTTGTCCACACAACGGAGTAGGACGCAATCAAGATTGTGCTTGTATAAGATGCCATTGCTTAGAAAGAACTTGGCAGCGAACCTCCTTAAGAACTTTTTGTCATTGACTGAAGCTCCTTCAGGGTATTCTTGTGCTTAGAGATACCTTTTGACGTCATGAAACCACGGTCAGTCCACCACTTCTTCGGTATTAATCTCGTGACAATGTGCAGGTTCGTCCATTCGTTCGATGGTGATTTGAGGTGCCTCATTATCCCAGTTAAGTTTAAACATGGATGACATTGTAGCTAGCGCGTCTGCTAGCTGATTTTCTTCTCGCGGGAAGTGCTCGAAGATAATCTGCTCGAAGTGTGGTAACAATGTCAGGACATGTTCTTTGTAAGGGATGAGATTTGGATGTTTAGTATCCCACTCTCCTTTGATTTGACTGATAACCAAAGTTGAGTCCCCAAATACAATCAAAGATTTGATTCCCAAGTCAATAGCAGCTTTGAGACCAAAGATACAAGCTTCATATTCGGCCATGTTGTTGGTGCAGCTAAAGCAGAGTCTAGCGGTGAAAGGTGTATGGAAACCTTGTGGAGAAATAAGTACCGCGCCGATACCGTTGCCAAGTGCATTGGAGGCACCATCAAAGTACAGGGTCCATCGGGATCCTTGTTCAGGTCCGTCATACGGTCTGTTTTCTTCAATGTTGATCAAAGTCATGATATCCTCGTTGGGAAATTCGAACCTCATGGATTGGTAATCTTTGACAGCTTGATGGGCCAGATGATCGGCTAGCACACTCCCCTTTATGGCTTTTTGGGTTGTGTACTGTATATCATATTCGGTGAGGATCATCTGCCATCTAGCAATTCTTCTGGATAAAGCAGGCTTCTCGAAGATGTACTTGATCGGATCCATCTTAGAGATCAGTAAAGTGGTATGTGTCAACATATACTGCCTTATCCGGCGAGCAGCCCATACCAAAGCGCAACAAGTTTTCTCGAGCAGTGAGTAGCGAGTCTCACAGTCGGTAAACTTTTTGCTAAGGTAATAAATGACATGCTCTTTTCGGCCAGACTCGTCATGTTGGCCCAATACGCACCTCATTGAATTCTCCAAGACAGTTAGATACATGATTAACGGCCTTCCTTCGACGGGTGGCATCAAAATAGGAGGTTCCAGCAAATACTCCTTGATTTTATTGAAAGCAACTTGACAGTCATCATTCCATTTAACCACCTAGTCTTTCTTCAACAACTTAAAGATTGGCTCACAGGTAGATGTTAGGTGAGAAATGAACCTGGCAATGTAGTTTAGGCGTCCCAAGAAACCTCTGACCTCCTTCTCAGTGTGAGGGGCAGGCATTTCTTGTATAACTTTGAGTTTGGCAGGATCAACCTCAATGCCTTTGTTACTGACGATGAATCCCAAGAGTTTACCGGACCTGACTCCGAAAGTGCACTTGCTAGGGTTCAGTCTGAGCTTATATTCCTTTAACCTGAAAAACAGCTTTTGCAGATGGTTGAGGTGTTCTTCTTCTGTTTGTGAACGGGCTATCATGTCGTCTACGTAGACTTCAATCTCATGATGTATCATGTCATGAAACAAAGCTACCATGGCTCGCTGATAGGTTGCCCCGACATTCTTCAGTCCGAATGGCATCACTTTATAGCAGAAGGTACCCCACTGCGTAACAAAAGTAGTCTTCTCCATGTCTTCGGGGGCCATTTTGATCTGGTTGTACCCCGAAAATCCATCCATGAAAGAGAATACCTTATGTTGAGCTGTATTATCAACCAAAATGTCGATGTGCGGTAGTGGAAAGTCATCTTTAGGGCTAGCCCTGTTTAAGTCTCTGTAATCCATACACATTCTGACCTTGCTGTCCTTCTTAGGCACGGGCACAATGTTAGCAACCCATTATGGATAGGAAGTAACAGCAAGAAAGCCAACATTGAACTACTTCATCACTTCAGCTTTGATCTTTTCGGACATGTCGGGCCTCATTCGACAGACTTTCTGTTTGATTGGTGGACAGTCTTCTCTTGTAGGGAGACGGTGAACCTCAATATCTGTATCCAGTCCCGACATGTCTTCGTAGGACCAGGATAAGATCTCAACATATTCATTCAACAACTGAACTAAATGCTCTTTGACACTTGGCTCTAGGTTGGCACCCACTTTGACTTCTTTTCAGTCTTCCTCTGTTCCCAAGTTGATAGTCTCTAACAACTCCTCGTGAGGCAGAATAACCCTTTCTTCCTGTTGCAAAAGTCTGGCCAACTCTCCAGGAACTTCACAGTCTTCATCAACTTCGTATTCAGCATGATTAACCAGATCTTCAGAGTCACTGAAGGCCATTGCAGAATTGTTACCCATGGAATCCGGAGTGGATGGGTACCTGCATTTTGTGAATGTGGGTGTGTGTAAGGGATAGCCACCTTTAAACAAATAAAATGTAAAAAGAATGAAAATGAACACAAAAGTTTATATATGAAAACGTCCATGATTCATTAAAAATGGCATATGAAGATGAAAAAGCAAGCCCTTACAAATGGACCTATATGCCTCGGGTAAGGCATAAGGCAAAAAGTGTACGAATTGTTTAAAAAAATTATTACAGACCAACAGAACATGTTCAAAAGATAAATTATTGATTGATGAAAGTAATGGTAACAAAGTCTTTAGCCTCCCAGTTGTTCAGTCCTCCTTCAATAGTTGGAAAGATCCAGTCTTCAAAATTGCTTTCTTCTTCATCATCCTCTAAAGCATGAACTCCGTGATGAGTGATTTTCAATGGCGGTCCTCCAGCCCGGGAGCGACGCACAACCTTCTGACTAGCAGCAGTGAAACCAAAGCCGAACTTATCTGTCTTGTAAGGAAAATCTGGCAGTTGACCCCATACTGTGCCTCCTCCTTCCTTGATCATAGCCTCCGCATCTTTAAGGGATGACATCCAGGACACAGGTTTGGTAATGACGGGTACAAAAGTCATTGTCTTGGCTAGTGCAACCTCAGGAGAAACCTCTTCAAAGTGCTTAAAGGGGTTCTCGATGAATTCACCATCTAATTCAACATAACAGAATGAATTCAGATGGCTTATCATATACTCCTCCTCACCATGAACTGTCACAATTTTCCCCTGGACAGGGTACTTAAGCTTTTGATGCAGAGTGGATGTAACGGCCCCAACATGATGAATCCAGGGTCTTCCTAACAAGAAAGAGTAGGAGGGACGGATATCCATGACATAAAATGTGGAGTGGAAAGTTTCAGTACCCACTTTAATTGGGATGTCCACCTCCCCGTGGACCATCCACTTAGAACCATCAAAATCTCTTACAATGATATTGTTGGGCTTTAAGGTCAAACCTTCACAGTCCAATATGTCCAATGCTTTCTTAGGTAAGACATTTAAAGACGACCCGATATCAACCAAGACGTGAGCAAGAGTAGTCCCTCTGCATTCCACCAAGACATGTAGTGCGTCGCTATGCTTTCTCCCCTTGGATGTTAGATCGGCATCGGAGAAGCCAAGACCATTTTCGGCGGTTAGGCTGGCTACACACTCCTGGAACTGGTCCGCAGAGGTTTCTTGAGGCACATGGGCCGTCTTCAGGAATTTGATCAAGGCTTTGGCATAAGCTTCGGAGCAGAGTAATAGGGCAAGCATAGAGATTTTTAAAGGGGTTTGCCCCAGTTGTTCTACGACATCATAGTCGCTTTTCTTAATTATTTTTAAAATCTCCTCCATTTCCTTTTGAGTGGTCTCGGGGATGACCAAAGGTTGAGCCCTCGTCCTGACGGGCGCTTATTGGATCCCCTTACCTTTATCAGCAATAACCGCAGAGGGTACATCTTTGGGAGTTATGATTTCTTCAATTACTGGAGTTCGTATAGATGTATTGACGGGCACCGAAGTAACTTTAGGAGCACTTGAGGGTCCGAAGATTGCCCTTGGAGGAGCATACTCCGGAGAGAAGATTCTTCCGCTGCGGGTGATCTTACTTGTCCCTGCAATATTTCCTACATCAGGAGTCTCTTCATCGGAACTTTCTTCAACTGATTCGATCTGCTTAACACTGTAGTGGAAGATTTCTCCTCCATAATTCCACGGTATTGTCTTGTTGGACTTGTATGGGATAGGCCCCGGCATTTTTATCTTCAGAGGTACAAACTTTGGATCGGGTGTAATCTTAACAGGTCTTTTGGAGACCTTGGAAAGATTGTCGGAAATGGTGATTATAGCAACATCGTTGATTGGAGTAACAAGAGTTTTCTTGAAGAGGATTTCTTGATTATCCATCAAGCGTTGGATGCCTGATTTCAATAGCAGACAATCAGATTGTAAGGTCGAACAAAGGTAACAATCTTTTTCACAGCACGGGAAAATCCCGGCTTTCCACAGATTCATCTTGATCATTAGCAATGGAGTCATTAAGTCTTCAATAGTAGTAACATAAAGATCTTCTACAATAGCATAGACATTATGACCATGTTTTGGCATTGGAGCGGATATCACATTAGGTTTTTCAGGTGCGTCAAACTCCACCTCCTTGGCATCTATTAAATCTTGGATCTTATTTTTGAGGGCCCAACAGTTGTTGGTGTCATGCCCCACACTGTCCGAATGGTAGGATCACTTTGCATATGAGTGGTAATAGGGAGAAGAGGTATTTGGGTTCTTCGGCGCCTCTTTCAAGTTTGTAAGGTTTAACTTTAACAGATGAGGGAGAACCTGAGCATGTGTCATATTGATCTGGGTGAATTGCCGGGCAGGCCTTTATACCCTGGCTTGGTTAGCTCCGGGTTGACTGCTTCGAGGTTGATTGGTTATGAAATTCTGAATCATCACAGCTCCCACCGCTGGTCGGCGCTCCATTCTTCCTTGATTTCTCTGGGAGTAAACAGATGAGACCTCTTTCTTGGCTGGAAAGGTCTTTTTGATAGCAGCGAAAGCAGATGCATCCTTCTGAATTTTACCGCTCTTAATGCCAGCTTCGACTCTTTCACCCGTCAAAATTAACTCGGTGAACCCTGCAGACGAGCTCCTGATCAAGTGATTAAAGAATGGACCTGACAGGGTCCCTAAAAACATATCCACAAGCTCTCTCTCAGACAATGGTGGCTGCACCCTTCCAGCCAAATCCCGCCACTTATGGGCATACTCCTTAAAACCTTCATTAGAGACCATACCCATACTCTGTAATTGAGTACGAGTAGGTGCTAAGTCTTCATTATATTGATATTATCTGTAGAAGGCAGCAGCCAAATCCTCCCAGTTATGTACATCAGATCTTTCAAGTTGGTAGAAGCAATCCAATTGCGTACCCGACAAACTATCTTGAAAAAAGTGGACCCACAGATCCTTATCAGAAGAGTGAGGTTGGATCTTTCTGACGTAGGACCGCAAATTCATCTTCGGACAAGACAAACCATCGTAATTAGCAAATGTAGTCACCTTGAATTTGGGGGGAATCACAATCCCAACAACCAACCCTAGTTCTTCGAAATCCAACCCAGGAACTCTTTGTACCTCAATGGCTGCCAAACGCTCTTCCAGATTCTTATACTTATCATCCGCAAGAGGGTACTGCTGCTCAGAATAATCTTCATCCTCCTCTTCTTCTTCTTCAGCCTCAGACTCGGAGGGTACTGCAGCTCCCTTTCCTTTGCCAACCCCTTCATCAAACGTCGAGGGGAAATCCAGGAACCTTCTAGCTTGGTTCTCAAATCTTCTTACCATAGTGGCCACACCAACTCTTTTCTTTTTCTTTTTCTCCTTCTCTTTCTCTAACAGTGCTTTAAGATCCTCCTGACCCTTTGCCAAGGTCATGAGGAGTTATTAGAACTGCGAATTCTGCACTTGTAGATCTTTGACCGTCTGCTCTATATCCATCTTGCTGAAATAAACAGCAGAGAGATAAGGAAACCTGGTGTGAAGACCTGTTTATGCATATGATGAATGATATGTATTCATGTAATGCATTCAAGGATTCAGAAATTTAAAGTTGTTGCAAACGAAAAGAACACACGTCATATTAATAAGAAGAATTTGTCAGTACATAAGTGCCCTATGGGCAAAATAAATACAAAACTCTAATGTAAAAAGACGTTGCGCATCCTCTTTGGTGCAATGTAGGTGTTGAGAGTATGCTCTTCATGGAGTCGACGAGTAAGTTCCAAAACCTTCTTCTCACTGGCGTAGAAGCTGGCTTCAAAAGTGTTTCGTTCTTCCTTGAGCTGTATCCAACTCTTTTGCAAATCTTCCAATGATGTTGGCATATCAGGATGTAGGAGGGTGTATGGAACCTCTCATTCCATCACAGGGTCTTTGACCATAGGCAGAATGTAGGGGTAAGGCATCATAAGACCCTGGGCGCAGTTTCGTACCCACTTGAGGTAAGACTCAAGGGGAATGGAATTCTTGTGTCCCAGTGTCTTACTGTCCACTTTGTTGGGCATCCTCCAAGCTCTAATAAACCTTTGTCGAAGTCCTTGAGCGTCGTTGTCGAAGTCAAAAACCAAGTCTGGAATCAGCATGTCATGAGGGCCATCCCTTCGGGCGTACCCAAATTGTCTCAGAGCCAAACAGGGGTTTTAGGTAATGCCTCCCCTAATGCCAAGTAGTGGGACATTAGGGAATTCCCCACAATGATCAATGATGATGACATTTTCTCTGGACCGAGAACACCAATGAACATCAGAATGTGTAAGAGTCATCAATCGTTGTGACCACCTCAAGCCTTGCTCATTCTTCAAGACTGACTGGGGAAGGTGAGAAATAAACCACCTTGCTAGAAGAGGAGTATAGCACATGAGAACACCTTTTTTCCTCATTGTTCGTGTGTGAAATGAGTGGAGGATATCCCCAAGCAATGTAGGAACGTGATTCCGAGATATGAAAATTTTGACAACATTCACATCTATAAGCTGATCAGGGTTTGGGAACAAGACCAACCCATAGATGAGAAGTGCTACAATCTATTTAAAAGCTTGCAGATCTAGAGAATTCTAAAAGTCTTGTGCCTTCTCAAACAAAAACTTTTCCAAGAAACCCTTGACATCACTTCTGGTTTCCCAATGACCTTTGATATCAGATGGTTGCAAGTGTAGGGCTTGAGCAACATCTTCAGGCTTTGGTTCTCTTTCCGTACCGTAGTAGGGTAGTTGATAGAGAATAGGAATCCTCAGGATTTGAGAAAATTCCTCCAAAGTAGGCACTAGTTGGTAATCAGGAAATGTAAAGCAATGGTGTAGGGGGTCAAAGAACTGGAAGAGAACTTTCACCATGTCTTCTTCAATGTTGGAGTTGACCAAGTTGAGAAGTCTACCATGTCTTTCACTGAAGGGAGAATTCTCTGGAATCTTGGAAGAAAGCTCCTTGAGTAGAGGAGGAATTCTCACAAGGTTGACCTGAATAGTTTTCCTACGAAGTGATTCCATGACCTATAAAACAGGAACAAAGATGAAAATCCAAACCCTTGAAATGGTTAGTGGATGCAAATGATGCTTTATGATGTTTATGATGTATGCACAAGTATATGCACAAGAAAGTCACACAAGTTCCTAGTTTCAGGCTTGCATGGGGTTTCATAGGTAAGTACCCTCTTGAAGTTAGTTGGCTCAACCTGTCCTATAAATAGTAACCGGGTTCTAAGGAGCTCAATATCACTGGATTATTTTCTGTGTTCATTGTTTCAGTTTAGCCACTTAACTGGCGACCAAAATATTCCAAAAAAATAACCCTCAATGAGTGTAGTATCGAGTATCTACCAACTTCGGACTGCACCAAAGCCGGTCATCTCACTACCCCTAAAAAGGCCAATATGGTCAAGTAAAGATTCTAAAAGTACATTAGTGCTTCATGACATCACTCAGCGGCCCCGTATTCTCTTTGATTGACTCAAAGGCTACCGGTACCCACAAATATATCGCACTAATATAGCTATTGCTTCAACCATGTCAGTATACCCCACATAGTTTCCATAACTTATTGCTATTTACCTATGAATGTTTCCCAAATCCGAGTAGAGGATTTCAAACCCAAACAAATAGAAACAAGTGTAAAGCAATCAAAGCAAACAAGGCAAGCATGTAAAGGTGATCTAAACCCTAAGGTAACCCCACTTTTTAAAATTTCCCCAGCAGAGTCGCCAATTCTGTGATACGGTGGGAGAAGTGACTTGAGGTTTTGTGTTTGTGTTCGCAAATGTTTCGGTTTAGCAAGAGTCGCCACCGACTTTTTATTTTATCCAAAGGAAAGGTGAAAAAGCACAGGAAAGACCTTTGAGCTGTTTTCTTGGGTTCAGGGGGTAGATTATGAAAAGGGAAGGTACAAGCACCCTTTTCATCCATGGTTTTCCATGGGCTCTTAGTTACTTGTTTAGATCACTTGCTTTTGCTTTTCAATTGTTTGAAATGGTGCTTTGTGAGTGGTTTTGAAAATATTTTGAAAAGAGGCCATCTTTGTTGCAACCTTTGTAATGATTCTTGTTTGAATGTATACAAAGGTGTATTGTCTTTTGAAAAGATTTTTCAATGATTGAAAGTTTGTTTTGGGAAATTGTTTTGAAATTGTGTTGTGAGGTGTGTTTGAAAATAGCAAGGATGTTTTTGCAAGTTTTGATCAAGTAACTAAGATTTCTCTACCCTATCTACTCAAAAGTCTTTCCTACATATTTTTAACCCTTTTACATTGTTGTTTTACCATTGCATTTGGTAAACAACCTTGTATTTGGATGTTAAACGGGACAGGCGCGGGTCATCGTATTGACCATGACAGCAATTGTGCTAAGTATCTTTAGCAAATTTTTGAGGGACTAGATCATTTTGTATAGGCAACCAAGATAGCGTCATCTAGGGACTATGATCTTTTGTTTTGTTTTTATTTTTCCAAGATACTCAACATGCATAACATGGCCATTTTAAAGCTAACAAATGGATGAAACCCTAGGGGTGTATGTGTGTATTGTGTCATCAATTTGCATGCTTTTATGTCTTGTATTAGGTCTACTATTTGTTTTGATTTGGGATATTGCATACAAACCCTAATCTCTATCATGACATATTTGGAAGTTATAAATGCGCAAAATAAATCTACGACTATTACAACATTGATATGGGGAGGGGGATACATTTTGAATGGGGGAGTATTTGCAAGAAAATAAAACCCTAGGATTTACTATTACATCCAAATTAAATAAATGGTACAAATAAATAAATAGGCAAGTATTTAAATGGTCAATTACATAAATATGCAATGTATTATAAATATGCAAAAAAAAATGTTTTTGTTTATCTTTATATGTGTAAAATATAATATTTAATGTATTAAAAAAAAGAAATAAAAGATTATTTTTGTCAAGGGTAAGAACCCTAATTTTCTTTAAGAAAAGTATATATATTAATTATATTGTTTATATACAATAAAATAAAATAATGAAATATGTACAAATGTCAAAAAATGAAAATATATTAGAAAAATATTATTTGAGTATGTAAATAATAATAATAAAAATATAATATTTTTTATGGATTATTTTCAAATTTTTATTAAAGAAAATAAAAGTATATACTAATTAAAAATTATTTTCATGTTAGAAAAATAAAATAAAATATAAAAATAAATGTGAAAATTTATAAAAATATTTTTGGTAAGTTTTTGTGTTTAGAAGAAATAGAATAAAATCATAAATGGAAAATAAATAGAAAAATACAAAAATATAAAGAAATGGGCCAAGGGGGTGTAGTCAGCAAAGAGGGAGGTGTCAAAAGCAAGCCAATTCAAAGCCCAACCCAGATCAACTTCATCTTCAACCTTTGTCAAACAAAATACGCGCGCCTGATTCAAATATCCAACTCCTGCAAACGTGCTCTAATGCAAAAACTCATAACACAAAAGTTATAGCATTTTTCAAGACGATTCCAACCATGTAAAGAACTCAATCTAACTCTCAAAGACCAGAGAGAATTTCTCTAGCCCTAAATTCTAACCTAACTTTTTCAGGAAGTTCATGAATCAAATTCTCTTAACACGATTAACTTAAATGAAATCTAAGCATATGTACAACTTCAGGGCTATGAGTACTACATTTTTTATTCATAAACCTAAGCCTAATGATTCCTAAATAGAGAGATACGAAGTTGACAAATACCTGTTTCAGTTGAACTCGTGTATGGCAATGTGGAGCTTTTTAATGAGACCTGAGGTGCTTGGGAGCTTGCTTGAACTTCCTCTGACCTTCCCCAATGCCTAGTTTTCTTTGGACTTGCTTGAGCAAGCTTGTAGAACTCAACCTGCACAAGCTGAAAACTGAAATGGTGAAGCTTGCAAATGGAGTTACAGTCACTGTCCAATGATTGGGATAGCTTGGATAGGTTATATGGAATGTGTTTGAACAGGTTTGGGGCAAATCGCACGAGTGGTCTTTGCTATCGAACTTAAAGTGCAGAAACTGCCCTGTTTTGCAAGAGGAATGTGATTTTGTGTTTTGGAAGGCTTGAGGATTCAATAATTCGTGTTTCTGGATCAAGGTAATGTCAAAAACTTGTCTTCAATGCTTGTAAGAGTTGGTTATATCAGATATGCCAGTTATGTGATTTTGGCAAGTTTCTTGTATTTTAAGCAAAAGTATCAAGTGGTACAAGACAGGCCTGTACAGGCTATCTTCCAGCTTGCACTTTGTGATCTTGGCCCCTCAAGTTTGTGGATATTGTTTGCTGTCCAAGATTTGGTTCAAGGCTCAAGGATGCAATTTGACATAAAGCAAAATTTGACAAAAATGACAATGTTGCCTTTTTGCTATTTTTGGATTAATCTCTTGTGTAATCCTCTAATGATCAGAACAAAGCTTCAAACCAAAGGATTTGCATTTAATTATTGAGTATGAAAGGGTTTAGGGACCTGTAATCAAGTACAAATAATGCTGGATGGAAATTGCAACTTGTAGCAACATGAAACATGCCATGGATCAAAGTGAGTTTTTGCGAAATTCAAACCTTCGATTCTCCCTAACCACAAATGATTTTGGAGAGTTCTTAGACATATTGGAAAGCTTGTAACATGCTCTACAATCCATATTTGAAATTCATTTTGATATTCCAAGTGGAACTATGTGAAAAATGGTCATGAAGATAGGTCAAAATCCTGCCTAAACTAGGGCAAAATTTCACTAAGTTAAAAGTTTCATGGACCCTTGTTCCAAAATTCATAACTTGAGATCCAAGCTTATTTTGGGAAAACTTTGTGAATCAAAGTTGTAAACTTTGTCGATTAATACAACTTTAATGTTTGAAGTTTTGTTTGAATCCAATTGAATCATGGTGAAAATGTTGGGCGAAATTGGGAAAAATTAAGAAAAATTCATAACTTAGAAAAATTCTAAGTTATTAAATTTTTCAATCTTAAACCCTAATTTGCAAAGTTAGGTTTCTTGATGAAAAAGTTTCATGTTTTGAAACATCTTAATGAAAAATAACCCTTGGCACTTGATTTTGACCAAAAAGTCAAAGTTTGACTTTTCATTGTACAGTTAAATTTTGATCAGTTGACTGAAAAATTCATCTGTCAATCCAATGCTTTTGAGATCTTTTGAGCCTTGTGAATAGGTCAAGATGATTTAATTGAGTCCTTGAATCCATGCTTGAACCCAATTTTCCTTTGGCTAGGTGAAAAATCAGAAATTGCCCTTCTGCAGTCAAAACCCTAAAAATGACCATTTTGCCCTTTTGATGATCTGATTAAATTTCTTGAGGAGTTGTGGTTCAAACTTGATAAAATGGTTCATATGAGATTATAATGTTGATATGGATCAAAATTTATGAGGTTTGACTGTAAATTGGCCACAGTTGACCTTTCCCCAATACAACTGATTTTTAGGTCAACTGTCCAATTGACTGGGCAAAAATTTGATTCAAGGCTTGAAACTTGGTATGAGAAATATTAGAGGTCCAACATGAAGTATGAAAGTCACATGAGGCATTGGAATTCAAAAAATCCTTGTACAAACTCAAACCCTAATTTAGGTCATCAGTGCAAGGAGATTGCTTCGAACAGAGCAAACCCTAATCCTGTCTGGAGTTCAAGGAGTCTTGTGAGGGGAAATCTTGATAAAATGAGAGGGAAAATTTTGGGGTACAAAAATAATCAATGGTCTTCCTTTAGCAGGAGGGATCAAGATAGGAGGTTCAAGCAGATATTCTTTAATACTTTCAAATTCCCTTTGGCAATCATCCGTCCACACACAACCTTGATCTTTCTTTAACAACTTAAAAATTGGTTCACGTGTTGCATTCATGTGGGAATCAAATATGGAAATATGATTCAGACGCCCGAGGAACCCTCTAACTTGATTTTTGAATTGCTTTGACTTTATCAGGGTCAACTTCAATTCCTTTCTAACTAACAATGAAACCCAACAATTTCCCTGATTGAACACCGAAGGTACATTTATTAGGATTCAAGCGGAGACGATACTTCCTCAAATTCTAAAACAACTTCAATAAATCTTCTACATGACCTTCTTCAGTCTGGGATTTAGAAATCATATCATCAACATATACTTTGATTTCCTTGTGCATCAGATCATGGAATAGGGTTGTCATAGCCCTCTGGTACGCTGCACCAGCGTTCTTCAACCCGAAGGGTATCACTCTGTAACAGAATGTTCCCCAGGGTGTGATAAACGTTGTTTTTTCCATTTCCTCTGGAGCCATTCTTATTTTATTATACCTGGAAAATCCGTCCATGAACGAGAAATCCTTGAATTTTGCTGTGCTATCCACTAACATGTCAATGTGTGGCAATGGAAAATCATCTTTTGGACTAGCTTTTATTTAGATCTATGTAATCTACGCACATGCGTACTTTTCTGTTTTTCTTCGGTACTGGGACAATATTGGCGATCCATTGAGGATACACTGACGTCACAATAAAACCAACATTAATCTGCTTTAGAACCTCCTCTTTGATCTTAACTTCCATATCTGGGTTAGTTCTTCTCAACTTCTGTTTGATTGGCGGACACTCTGGCTTCAACGACAAATGGTGCTCTACAATATCTGTATATAGACCAGGCATATCTTGATAAAACCAAGCGAAAATATCCATATACTCTTTCTACAACTCAATCAACCTGCTCTTCACATCAGGACACAACAATGCTCCAATCTTGACTTCTTTAGGATCTTCTTCTGAACCCAAATTGATTACTTCCAATGGTTCTTTATATGGCTGAATGACACTCTCCTCACGCTCAAGCAACCTTGAGACGTCTTCTGGAATCTCATCATAGTGTTCTTCTTCGGCCCCATACACAGGACATTCAAAGTTGGGAGAGGGTGCAGGGTCATTGTATTCAACGAGTTTTTTAATTAATCTGCACATATGATTTATGATTGCTTTTAGAAACCGACACATACAACAAGTGATCATGCAGATTGAATTTCAGTTATTATTTATTTTGAATGGTTTTTTTCTGATTACCATTTTCCAAGAAAAAGAAAAAAATGAAGACATATTGGGAAACAAAGACAACTTTTGTTATTGATTTTTAAAGTCACAACAAACAGATAAGCCCATACAATATTAATACTTCTACCTTGGGCAGAGTGAAAGCTTTTCAAAAAGATTAACAAAACAAATTACTTTGAAACATGTATGCAAGAGGGAACATCAATGGTGATCCAGTTCTGAACCCTAACTCTTTGTGTCACATAATTTGGCATTTCCGGCTCTACTTCATCTTCCACAATGGTGTTAATCCCGGAAACAATTGGATGAAGATAACCCCCGCTACAGAAGATGTCTTGATACTTACCTGCAACAGACTTCGGCTTCATGTTGTTACCTTTGTCATTCTTGAAAGAGAACCCCAAGCCGACTCTATTCTTGTTTACAAGTGGATCCACAATCTGTCCCCAAACTTCACTATGACCCTTACGCACAACTTGCTGCACATCCTTGAGTGAAACCATAAAATTCTCATTTCCTCTTATGTTGTCAATGGATAAAGCTTGGAATTGGGTTCCAACAGCAGCTTCATCCGCCTCCACAATGCTGAAAGAGGACAAATGAGATATCAATAATGCATGTTCTCCATTTATATGTACCATTTTTCCTTCACGTACAAACATCAGTTTCTGGTGTAAATTTGAAGTGACGGCCCCTGCCTCATGTATGCATGGCCTTCATAGCAGACAGCTATAAGCGGGTACAATGTCCATGACCTGGAAAGTAATCTGAAACAAATGTGAGCATATATGAATAGGCAAGTCCACTTCACCGATAACAAATTTCCTTGATCCATCAAACGCTTTCACAATAATGCCACTTGGGCGCATGGGCGTCCCTTGATATTTAAACTTCATAAGCGTTCTCCTCGATATAACGTTCAATGCAGATCCATTATCAATCAGCACATTGGATAGTGAATCATTCTTGCAGTTCATATAAATGTGGAGGGCCAGATTGTGATTCCTTCCTTCATCTGGAAATTCATCGTCGCAGAAACTCAAGTTATTACATGACTTAATGTTCCCTACTACACTGCTGAATTTGTCTATAGGCATGTCACTTTCTAAAAAATCTTGATCCAGTACCCTCATCAGGGATTCTCTGTGAGCAGAGGAGTTCATCAATAAAGCCAAGATAGATATTTTTTAAGGAGTCTGCAGTAGATGATCTACGACTCTGTAGTCGCTCATCTTGATTATCTTCAAAATATCATCCACTTCTTTCTCTAAAGTAGATCTACTAGATTCACCCGTAGTCTTTGTAAGTACAAAGTGCGCCTAAGAGGGGGGGGGGGGGGGGGTGAATTAGGTACTTTAAAAAATTCTGGTTTTTAGTGATGATGGTTCTTATTTTTCTGGTTATAAGAGAGTTTAGGAAATCTTAAAAAATGCAGAAAAATAAAGAGATACGGGAGATATATCCTGGTTCCCCTCACAGTCCGAGAGTACTCCAGTCCCCTTTCAACATGAAAGAGATTTCCTTATTGTGGCAAACTTAAACAAGAACTACCAACCAAACCAAGAACAATCCTCTTGGACCAAAAACAATCCTCTTGGATTTTCACTAAGTTACCTATGAGAACAATCCTCTTAATGTAACTACACTTGTATCCAACAACTTGGAAAGACAAGATTTCAACAAAAACACTTAAACTTAATTCCAACAATCCTGGAAAATAAGTAAGTAATTATCAATTTGTGAGTTTGAGTGAGTAGAGTAATATTGATCACTTAGAGTGATTTAACAATGTATTATCTTCTCTTCCAATAATACTATTATACAATGACTCAAGATATATTTGCTCAAAGTTTTCTGTTTGTTAATGTATGAAAATGTGCAGAAAACTTATGCATGAAAGTGAAGGAATGCTTGAGTTTGTATTTTGAAATTTCAGAAAATATTTATGGAAGAGGTGTTGAAATATATTTTGAAATTGAATATTTATATGTTCATAACACCCTTTTGAAACAACATGAAGATCTTGAAATGTATCATGAACAAATTCCAAGTTTGAGTGAAAAGATGTAATGAAAAGGCATGATGAAAAGGCGTGAACAAAGCTGCTATTTTTCAAATTCGTGCAGTATGCAATCGATTGCACCCTTGGTGTAAATCGATTTCACAAGGTTTTTAACAGCTATTTTTTCAAAAATTTTAAGAGTGCAATCGATTGCACTGACAATGTAATCGATTGCATGCAAAGTCAGTAGCAAAAAGTAACTGAGTGCAATCGATTGCACTTGCAATGTAAATCGATTGCATGAGAAACAGAAGCAAACATTTTGAAAAATTTAAGTATGCAATCGATTGCATAGGTAATGTAAATCGATTGCACATAGAAACAGAAGCAAAAGATCGGAAATTTTGAAGTGTGCAATCGATTGCACTAAGATGTAAATCAATTTCATGCAGAAGAAAAATGAAATTTTATCTTTGAAAAGATTGAGTAATGATTCTTAAACATTTCTTTTTCATTTTTGAGCATCTATATCTTAAGATCAAAGTAGATAATATTATTATACCTTTAAAGTTGTCGAGAGCTTTGAATGAAGATATTATCCTTAGATGCTTAGATGCTTGATCATAAATCTTTGCCTTCTTTGTTAGCCATGGTTTGTCTTCATAAAAACAAAAGCTTATTTGTGAAGCTTGATTTTACATTCTCCCCCTTTTTGATGATGACAAACAATCTTGCTTTATGTGATGTACTTTCCGGAAGAGCTTCTCCCCCTAAGATGCAAAACTCCCCCTATGTAGGAGAGAGTTGGAATAATTTGCAATTCTTCATCTTGATTGGAGAGAACCTTAAAATTAAGACAAGGAAAAATACAAGCATAAAGTACAACATCCTTCTCCCCCTTTGACATTATCAAAAAGAAGGGAAAGATGCATAAAAATGGACAAAATACATATAATAGTATTGAAAGCTTAACCAAGACCATGTTACTTCATGATACTTTTTCTCATCCTTTGATAAATGCACATAGTAGTTATCTTCATCAAAACATGATGTTGAAGCCTTTGTCACAAAGTTGACTTGTACTTAGGAGTTGACTTTTGTTCTTCAGCATGAAGTACATCTTCAATAGATATGAAAGTTAGTGTATCAACTTTTCCAATGCCAATAATTCTTCCTTTAAGGTATTCCCCATATGTGAAATAATCCTTGGACTTGAACTAGATTTGAAAGTTAGTGTATGTCTCCCGTCATATGCTTTGAACAACCACTATCAAGATACCAAATATTGCATGTGGTTTTCAAGCGTACCTACAAAACAAATTAAGTTTTATTTGGTACTCAATGTGCTTTGGGTCCATCATAGTTAGTTCCTTTCTTAACCCACACATAATGCCTACTTGCCATACTAAAGTTTCTAACATAGCAAGCATTAGGTGTATGACCTTTAATACCATAATAAAAACAAGTAGGTTCAAAGTTACTTCTATATCTAGATGGATAAGATTTCTTCTTAGAAAATGTTTTCTTTTTAGGATAGTGACGAACTATTTTAGGTTTGTTCACTTTCTCTTTGGATGATTGATCACTAGCCTTAACAAAGATAGTTTTGTTAGAACTTAGTTTTGAAAATTTTGAATATCCAAGTCCACTTTTATCATTGGAGTATCTTTGTTGACTAAGAACACCTTCTAATCCAATTTGGCCTTTTTCATATCTTTCAATGACTCTTTTTAATTGGAAAATTTGAAAAGAGAGTGAATCACAATTTTTGCATACAAAATTCTGTTTTTGTTCATCACTTGATTTTTGTTTTCTTCTTTGAAATCTTTTTCCATTGAAACATATTTTTCTTCTAAGGATGAGATTTGTTTCTTTTGTGATGAAATGGTTTTATACAGAATTTTGCATTCATTCAATAGTTCATCTATAGCACCTTCTGCATCACTATCAAAAAGAGAAAATTCATTACTAACCTCATTGTCTTCATCATCAGAATGGTGTGAGGCCATTGTGATACAGTGGGAGAACTGACTTGGGATTTTGCGTTTGTGTTCGCAAATGTTTCGGTTTAGCAAGAGTCACCACCAACTTTTTATTTTATCCAAAGGAAAGGTCAAAAAGCACAGGAAAAACCTTTGAGATGTTTTCTTGGGTTCGGGGAGTAGATTATGAAAAGGGAAGGTGCAAGAACCCTTTTCATCCATGGTTATCCATGGGCTCTTAGTTACTTGTTTAGATCACTTGCTTTTGCTTTTCAATTGTTTGAAATGGTGCTTTGTGTGTGGTTTTGAAAGATGTTTTGAAAAGAGACCTTCATTGTGGCAAACTTTGTAATGATTATTGTTTGAATGTATACAAAGGTGTTTTTGTCTTTTGAAAAGATGTTTCAATGTTTGAAAGTTTGAAAGTTTTTTTTTTGGGAAATGTTTTGAAATTGTGTTGTGAGGTGTGTTTGAAAATAGCAAGGATGATTTTGCAAGTTTGGATCAAGTAACTAAGAGTTTGTCTACCCTATTTTACTCAAAGATCTTTCCTACACATTTTTAACCCTTTGCAGTGTTGTTTTACCATTGCATTTGGTAAACAACCTTGTGTTTGGATGTTAAACGGGACAGGCGCAGGTCATCGTATTGACCATGATAGCAATTGTGCTAAGTATCTTTAGCAAAATTTTGAGGGACTAGATCATTTTGTTTAGGCAACCAAGATAGCATCATCGAGGGACTATGATCTTTTGTTTTGCTTTTGTTTTGCCAAAGTACTCAACATGCATAACATGGCCAATTTTAAAGGCAACAAGTGGATGAAACCCTAGGGGTGCAAGTGTGCATTGTGTTATCAATTTTCATGCTTTTTGTCTTTGTATTAGGTCATTTATTTGTTTGATTTTGGATTTTTACATACAAACCCTAATATCTAATCATGGCATAATTGAAAGCATAAATGCGTAAAAGTAAATCTACCACTATTACAACATGATTATGAAGAGGGGGTACAATTTTTGAATGGGGATTATTTGGCAAGAAATTAAAACCCTAATATTTACTGTTACATCCAAATTGAATAATTGGTACAAATAATAAATGAACAATATTTAAATAAATAAATTAAACAAATATTATGAATATGCAAAAAGGTTTTTGTTTATTCTTTATGTATGTAAAAAATATTTAATGTACCAAAAATAAAAAATATTATTTTTTTATTAAGGGTAAAAACCCTAATTTTCTTTTAAGAAAGTATATATATTAATTATATTATTTATGTATAATAAAATAAAAATAAAATATATACAAAAATAAAAATATATTAGAAAAAATATTATTTAAGTATAAATAATAAAAAATAAAGATACAATATTTTTATATTTTTATTCTCAAATTTTTATTAAATAAAATAAGAGTATATATATATATATATATATATATATATATATATATATATATATATATATATATATATATATATATATATATATATATATATATATATATATATATATATATATATATATATATATATATATATATATATATATATATATATATATATATATATATATATATATATATATATATATATATATATATATATATATATATATATATATATATATATATATATATATATATATATATATATATATATATATATATATATATATATATATATATATATATATATATATATATATATATATATATATATATATATATATATATATATATATATATATATATATATATATATATATAATATATATATATATATATATTAATTACATTATTTTTATGTACAATAAAAATAACATATATAAAAATATATTTAGAACAAATATTTTTTGAGTATAAATAAGGAATAAAAAAAGGTATAATATTATTATATATTATTTTCAAGTTTTCATTAAATAAAGTAAATACTAATTAAATTATTTTTATGTTAGAAAAAATAAAAATAAAATACAAAATAAAAGTGAATTTATAAAAATATTTTTTGATATTTTTTATGTTTGAAAAATAAGAAAATAAAATCATAAATGAAAATAAAATGGAGAAATACAAAAATATGAAGGAATGGGCCAGGGGGTGCAATCAATAAAGGGGGGGTGCCAATAGTGAGCCAGGACCAAGCCCAGCCCACCAGACTTCATCTTCAACCTTTGTCTCAAACAATACATGCGCCCTGTATAAATCTCCAGATCCTGCATACGTGCTCTAATGTAAAAACTCAAAACATCAAAGTTGTAGCATTTTTCAAGACGAATCCAACCATATAAAGAACTCATTCTAACTCTCAAAGACCAGAGAGAATTTCTCTGGCCCTAAATCCTAACCTAATTTTTTCAGGAAGTTCATGAATCAAATTATCTTAACACACTTAATTTAAATGGAAACTGAGCATATGTACAGCTTCATGGCTATGAATACTACATTTTTTATTCACAAACCAAAGCCTAATGATTCCTAAATAGAGAGATAGGGAGTTGACAAAAACCTGTTTCAGTTGACTTTGTGTATGGCAATGTGGAGCTTTTCAGTGAGGCCTGAGATGTTTGGGAGCTTGCTTGAACTTCCTCTGACCTTCCCCAATACCTAGCTTGCCTTGAATGTGCTTGAAGAAGCTTGTAGAACTCAACCTGCACAAGATGAAAACAAAAATGGAAAACCTTGCAAATAGAGTTACAATCAGTGTTTAAGGGTTGGGATAGTTTGGATAGGTTGTATGGAAGGTGTTTGAACAGGTTTGGGGCAAAATGTACGAGCAACTTGTGAGATAGAACTCAAGATGCAGAAGCTGCCCTGTTTTGCCAATGGAAGTTGATTTTGTGCTATGGGAGGTTTCAGGACTCAAAGGCTCGTGTTTTAGGTTCAATACAATGTGTAAAAATTGTCTCAAAAGCTTGCACAAGTTGGTTCTCTCTGATGTTCCAGTAATGTGAATTTTGACATGTTTCTTCTATATGAAGCAAAAGTGGACAAGTGATGCAAGACAGGCCTGTACAGGCTATTTATCCTCTTGCACTCTATGCTCTTGGCCCCTCAAGTTGGTGGATATTGTGTGCAGTACAAGATATGGTTCAATGCTCAAGGGATGTGGTTTGACATAAAGCAAGATTTTGATAAAAATGGTAATGTACCTTTTACCATTTTTGGATTAATCTTGTGTATAATCTTCTAATGACCAAAACAAAGCCTTATAAGAATGGATTTGCATTTAATTATTGAGTATTGAAGGTTTTTGAGACCTGTAATCAAGTACAAAGCAAGCTGATTAGAGTTTGCAACTTGTATCAATATGAACATGCCATGGATGAAAAGTGAGTTTTTTCCAACTTGAAGCCTTCGATTCTCCCTAACCACAAATGAGTTCGGAGAGTTATTGGATATTTTGGAAAGCTTACAGCATTCTTTACAATCCATCTTTGAAATGCAATTTGATATTCCAAGTGGAACTATGTGAAAAATGGTCATGAAGATGGGTCAAAATCCTGCCTAAACTAGGGCAAAATTTCACTAAGTCAAAAGTTTCATGGACCCTTGTTCCAAAAATCATAACTTGAGATCCAAGCTTCTTTTGAGAAAACTTTGTGAATCAAATTTGTAGACATTGTGGAGGAATACAACTTTCAGTTCGGAAGTTTTGTTTGAATCTAATTGCATCATGGTGAAAATGTTGGGCAAAGTTGGGAAAAATTAAGAAAATTTCATAACTTCGAAAAATTCTAAGTTATGAAATTTTTTCAAACTTAAACCCTAATTTGCAAAATTGGGTTTCTTGATGAACAAGGTTCATGTTTTGACACATCTTGATGAAAAATGACCCTTGGCACTTGAGTTTGACCAAAAAGTCAAAGTTTGACTTTTCAGTGTACAGTTAAATTTTGATCAGTTGACTGAAAAATTCATCTGTCAATCCAATGCATTTGGGATTCTTTGAACCTTTTGAATAGGTCAAGATGATGACATTGAGTCCTTAAGTCCATGCTTGAACCCAATTTGCCATTGGCTAGGTGAAAAATCAGAAATTGCCCTTGTGCAGTCAAAACCCTAAAAATGACCATTTTGCCCTTTTGATGATCTGATCATATAAAGAACTCATTCTAACTCTCAAAGACCAGAGAGAATTTCTCTGGCCCTAAATCCTAACCTAATTTTTTCAGGAAGTTCATGAATCAAATTATCTTAACACACTTAATTTAAATGGAAACTGAGCATATGTACAGCTTCATGGCTATGAATACTACATTTTTTATTCACAAACCAAAGCCTAATGATTCCTAAATAGAGAGATAGGGAGTTGACAAAAACCTGTTTCAGTTGACTTTGTGTATGGCAATGTGGAGCTTTTCAGTGAGGCCTGAGATGTTTGGGAGCTTGCTTGAACTTCCTCTGACCTTCCCCAATACCTAGCTTGCCTTGAATGTGCTTGAAGAAGCTTGTAGAACTCAACCTGCACAAGATGAAAACAAAAATGGAAAACCTTGCAAATGGAGTTACAGTCAGTGTTTAAGGGTTGGGATAGTTTGGATAGGTTGTATGGAAGGTGTTTGAACAGGTTTGGGGCAAAATGTACGAGCAACTTGTGAGATAGAACTCAAGATGCAGAAGCTGCCCTGTTTTGCCAATGGAAGTTGATTTTGTGCTATGGGAGGTTTCAGGACTCAAAGGCTCGTGTTTTAGGTTCAATACAATGTGTAAAAATTGTCTCAAAAGCTTGCACAAGTTGGTTCTCTCTGATGTTCCAGTAATGTGAATTTTGACATGTTTCTTCTATATGAAGCAAAAGTGGACAAGTGATGCAAGACAGGCCTGTACAGGCTATTTATCCTCTTGCACTCTATGCTCTTGGCCCATCAAGTTGGTGGATATTATGTGCAGTACAAGATATGGTTCAATGCTCAAGGGATGTGGTTTGACATAAAGCAAGATTTTGATAAAAATGGTAATGTACCTTTTACCATTTTTGGATTAATCTTGTGTATAATCTTCTAATGACCAAAACAAAGCCTTATAACAATGGATTTGCATTTAATTATTGAGTATTGAAGGTTTTTGAGACCTGTAATCAAGTACAAAGCAAGCTGATTAGAGTTTGCAACTTGTATCAATATGAACATGCCATGGATGAAAAGTGAGTTTTTTCCAACTTGAAGCCTTCGATTCTCCCTAACCACAAATGAGTTTGGAGAGTTCTTGGATATTTTGGAAAGCTTACAGAATTCTTTACAATCCATCTTTGAAATTCAATTTGATATTCCAAGTGGAACTATGTGAAAAATGGTCATGAAGATGGGTCAAAATCCTGCCTAAACTAGGGCAAAATTTCACTAAGTCAAAAGTTTCATGGACCCTTGTTCCAAAAATCATAACTTGAGATCCAAGCTTCTTTTGAGAAAACTTTGTGAATCAAAGTTGTAGACATTATGGAGGAATACAACTTTCAGTTTGGAAGTTTTGTTTGAATCTAATTGCATCATGGTGAAAATGTTGGGCAAAGTTGGGAAAAATTAAGAAAATTTCATAACTTCGAAAAATTCTAAGTTATGAAATTTTTTCAAACTTAAACCCTAATTTGCAAAATTGGGTTTCTTGATGAACAAGTTTCATGTTTTGACACATCTTGATGAAAAATGACCCTTGGCACTTGACTTTGACCAAAAAGTCAAAGTTTGACTTTTCAGTGTACAGTTAAATTTTGATTAGTTGACTGAAAAATTCACCTGTCAATCCAATGCATTTGGGATTCTTTGAACCTTTTGAATAGGTCAAGATGATGACATTGAGTCCTTAAGTCCATGCTTGAACCCAATTTGCCATTGGCTAGGTGAAAAATCAGAAATTGCCCTTGTGCAGTCAAAACCCTAAAAATGACCATTTTGCCCTTTTGATGATCTGATCAAATTTCTTGAGGTGTTATGGTCCAAACTTGATCAAATGGTTCATAGGAGCCTAGAATGTTGATGTGGATCAAAATTTATGAGGTTTGAATGTAAATTGTCCATAGTTGACTTTTCCCCCAATATAGTTAATTTCTAGGTCAACTGTCCAATTGATTGGGCAAAAATTTGATTCAAGGCTTGAAACTTGGTAGATGCAATATTAGGGATCCAAGATGATGTATGAAAGTCACTTTGATCATTTAAATTTCAAAAATCCCTGTGCAAACTCAAACCCTAATTTAGGTCATCAGTGCAAGGAGATGTCCTGAGTAGAGCCAAAACCCTAATCCTGTCTAGAGTTCCAAGAGTCTTGTGAGGGGAAATCTTGATAAATGAGAGGGCAAATTTTGAGGGTATAATAGCTACCCCTGTTCAATCTTCTTGAACCTGAAGAGTCAGATTGGCGAGTTTGCCTTTCGTGACTCGAAGGTAAAAGATGATTGGACACTAGAGTGCCCGTAAATTTGCACTCGTCAAAATGTAAGTTGAGGGAATGGGCTTAAAGATGCCATTTGGAGATGGTAGAATCTTGCTGGAGATGGGCTTAGAGATTCCATCCAAAGTGTTTGTTGAATTTCAGGAGAATGAACATCAGAATGGTATCCGTGTCTGGAACGTATCTGAGTTGTATCTGTATTGGATTCTTGAATGAATATCATAATGACTGTCGTGTCTGGAGTGCATTTGAACCTGAAGTTGATAGTTGAATCTGAATGAGAAATAGAACGGCTTCCCTATCTGGAGCGTATCTAGTCTGTATCTGATTACTGAAGTCCGTATGAGTAGTAGAATGACCTCCGTGTCTGGGGTGTATCCATACTGTATTTTGACTTGAAATTCTGAATGAGTAATAGAATGACCGCGTGTCTGGGGGTGTATCCATACTGTATCTGAAATCTTTGAACATTTGTTAAAGGTAGCTTTTAATCTTATCCTGAAAAGGGTAAAAGGTTAGCTAAAACAGAAAGTTATGTTGCATGACATGTATGATGCAATAAAATGTGTTCTATCAATGTTTATGATATATGGATGTAATGGATGTGCATGTAAGATGATCAACTATCTTGCTGAGGAAAATAAATCCTTAATAGCTAGAGATAATGAAATCTTTGATTGTTGCCGGGGAAAATAAACCCTTGACTGCTGCTTGGAGATTCAAAATCTCTGATTATTGAGAATGAGAAATCCTTTGGACTACTGCCGAGGATTGAAAACCCTTGGTGACTTGTGGGGATTAACAAGAGCTTTGACAACTTCTGCGGGGATGTGAGAATCCTTCATGACTTTCCTGGGGAATAAGGAAAACTCTGACGATCTCTACTGGGGAGTTGAACCCTTGGAGGCTTCTGTTGGAGAAATGAGACCGAGAATCTTCGATCTGCTGGGAAATAAATCTGCTGGGAGAATGTTTATTTTGTTTGAAGAGTTTTAAAGAGCTTGAGTTGTATGCCAATCTATTGAGGAAGCAAGAATGAGAATCTTCATTCAGGCGTTTGGGTCAGGAGGTTGGGTGTATGCCAATCTTCTGGAGTTTCAAGAATGAGAATCTTCATTCTGTTAAAGGTATCAGGAGCTTGGGAGTATGCCAATCTTCTAGGGTTTTAAGAATGAGAATCTTCATTCTGTTAAGGGTATCAGGAGGTTGGGAGTATGCCAATCTTCTGGGGTTTTAAGAATGAGAATCTTCATTCTGTTAAGGGTATCAGGAGGTTGGGAGTATGGCAATCTTCTGAGGGATTATCCTTGGTTGGGGATAAAACAAAAGTTAATTGTTATCTGGTTGTTTTCGATAACTTGCTGGGGAATTAGAGGAAACTAGATGGTCTTCCACCGGGGTTTAAGAGTTGAAGTTTTGGACTCTGTTGGGGAAGAAAGTTTCACCTTCACTGGGGGTTTGTAGTTCAAAGTTTTCTGCCTCCACTGGAGATCAGGAGTTTAAAAACTTAGTTCTGATGGGGATTTTGAAACTTGACTTCGCTGGGGATATGTATTTCAAAGCTTTAACACTGTTGAAGATTTGAATGATATACTGCTGGGGATTTCTTCTGGAATAGCCTAAAGACACTTTCCTATACTTTCAACCTATCAGTAATTATCCTTTCTCATTTTGTTTTATTTGTAAGCAGTGATTATATTCAGATGCATATGCTCATTTAATAAATCATTAGACGTTTTCAAATAAAACACAAGTGTGAAAAAGAAAGAAAAGGCGAACAAATTTTTGCACTTTTGAAGTATCTTTGTATTAACTTTGCGTAAGTATTTTTGTACAAAGGAGACAGACATCCTAGTAAGAGAATGTTGTCATAAAAATGAGAAAAATTTTATACAAAGAAAGATGGCTATATGTAACAATTCCATGGCGTTCCCATTCTGCTACAACCTTCGTAACTCTGAGTATCTTGTCCATTCGTTGCTTTGTCCGCAAATGATTGGATTGATCAGAAGCTTGGAGCTTGTCCGTGAAGAGATTGTCCTTAAAGTGATCCGACGAGACATAGTCATACGCTTTAATTCCCTAATTTTTCCTGGACCGCCCTTTTGGGTTTTTGATCCACCGGGAAACCCTTTTTTGCCCAAGTCGCCCTTTCGAATTTTCAACTTGCCGGGTGTACAATTTTTTTTTATTTATCCCTAATTTTTGCCTGAATCGCCCTTTCGGGTTTTCGATTCACCAGGATGCCCATTTTTGCCCAAGTCGCCCTTTCGGGTTTTCAACTTGTCGGGTCGTTTATGCATAGTATCTTTTGACTATGTCTGTGTTCGCAGGGTGCGGCTGGTCGTCGCCGTCCATGGTGGTCAGAATCATTGCCCCACCAGAAAATATGTTTTTGATCACAAATGGTCCTTCGTAAGTAGGAGTCCATTTGCCCATGGGATCACTTTATGGTAAGATGATCCGCTTGATTACAAGGTCCTCGACTTGATATACTTGTCTCTTGACTTTCTTGTTGAAAGCCTTGATCATATGTTTTTGATACGCCTGACCATGACAAACAGCAGTAAGTCGTTTTTCGTCAATCAAGTTAAGTTGATCAAGCCGGGTTTGAATCCAATCGTCTTCACTCAAACCAGCATCTTTCATGATTCTCAAGGAGGGAATCTGAACCTCGATGGGTAAAACAACTTCCATGCCGTATACCAAAGAAAAGGGTGTTGCCCCAGTTGAAGTGCGTGTCGTGGTACGGTATCCGTGCAAAGCAAACGGTAACATCTCATGCCAGTCCTTGTAGGTGACTGTCATATTTTGAATGATCTTCTTGATATTTTTGTTTACAGCTTCGACAACACCGTTCATCTTAGGCCGATAGGGAGATGAATTGTGATGTTGAATCTTGAACTACTCGCACAGAGCGGTGATCATAGTATTGTTCAAATTCATACCGTTGTTAGTGATGATCCTGTCGGGGATACCATACCGGTATATGAGGTTCTGCTTGATGAAGCGGGCAACCACATTCTTTATAACGGAGGCGAAGGAAGCTGCTTCGACCCACTTGGTAAAGTAATCGATGTCCACCAGGATGAAACGGTGTCCATTGGATGCTGTAGGCTTGATCTGTCCAATCATGTCGATTCCCCACATCGCGAATGGCCAAGGAGTTGTTAGGACATTGAGAGGCACTGGGGGAATATGTACCTTGTCAGCATAGACTTGGCATTTGTGACAAGTACGGGAATGTTGATGACAATCAACTTCCATCGTAGCCCAGTAGTAGCCCGCCCGTAGAATCTTCTTAGCCATCGTATGACAACTTGAGTGGATGCCAATGGTGCCATTATGTAGTTCAGCCATGATCTGCTCAACTTCAACCTTGTCCACACAACGGAGTAGGATACAATCAAGATTGCGCTTGTATAAGATACCATTGCTTAGAAATAACTTGGCAGCGAACCTCCTTAAGAACTTTTTGTCGTTGACTGAAGCTCCTTTAGGGTATTCTTGTGCTTCGAGATACCTTTTGACATCATGAAACCACGGTCGGTCCACTACTTCTTCGGTATTGATCTCGTGACAATGTGCAGGTTCATCCATTCTTTCGATGGTGATTTGAGGAGCCTCATTATCCCAGTTAAGTTTAAACATGGAGGACATTGTGGCTAGCGCATCTGCTAGCTGATTCTCTTCTCGCGAGAAGTGCTCAAAGGTAATCTGCTCGAAGTGTGGTAACAATGTCAGGACATGTTCTTTGTAAGGGATGAGTTTTGGATGTTTAGTATTCCACTCTTATTTGATTTGACTGATAACCAAAGTTGAGTCCCCAAATACAATCAAAGATTTGATTCCCAAGTCAATAGCAGCCTTGAGACCAAAGATACAAGCTTCATATTCGGCCATGTTGTTGGTGCAGCTGAAGCAGAGTCTAGCAGTGAAAGGTGTATGGCAAACTTCTAGAGAGATAAGTATCGCGCCGATACTGTTCCCAAGTGCGTTGGAGGCACCATCAAAGTACAAAGTCCATTGGGATCCTTGTTCAGGTCTGTCATACGGCCTGTTTTCTTCAATATTGCTCAAAGTCATGATATCCTCGTCGGGAAAGTCGAACCTCATTGATTGTTAATCTTCGACAGCTTGATGAGCCAGATGATCGGCTAGCACACTCCCCTTTATAGCTTTTTAGGTCATGTACTGTATATCATATTCGGTGAGGATCATCTGCCATCTAGCGATTCTTCCGGATAGAGCAGGCTTCTCGAAGATGTACTTGATTGGATCCATTTTAGAAATCAACAAAGTGGTATGTGTCAACATATACTGCCTTAGCCGGCGAACAACCCATACCAAAGCGCAACAAGTTTTGTCGAGCAGTGAGTAGAGAGTCTCACAGTCGGTAAACTTTTTGCTAAGGTAATAAATGGCATGCTCTTTTCGGCTAGACTCGTCATGTTGGCCCAGTACGCACCCTATTGAATTATCTAAGACAGTTAGATACATGATTAAAGTCCTTCCTTCGACGGGTGGCATCAAGATAGGAGGTTCTAGAAAATACTCCTTGATTTTATCGAAAGCAACTTGACAATCATCATTCCATTCAACCACCTGATGTTTCTTCAACAGCTTGAAGATTGGCTCACAGGTAGATGTTAGGTGAGAAATGAATCTTGCAATGTAGTTTAGGCGTCCCAAGAAACCTCTAACCTCCTCTCAGTGCGAGGGGCAGGCATTTCTTGTATGGATTTGACTTTGGAAGGATCAACCTCAATGCCTTTGTTGCTGACGATGAATCCCAAAAGTTTACCAGACATGACTCCGAAAGTGCACTTGCTAGGGTTCAGTCTGAGCTTGTATTCCTTTAACCTGACAAACAACTTTTGCAGATGGTCGAGGTGTTCTTCTTTTGTTTGTGAACGGGCTATCATGTCGTCTACGTAGACTTCGATCTCATGATGTATCATGTCATGAAACAAAGCTACCATGGCTCGCTGATAGGTTGCCCCGACATTCTTCAGTCCGAATGGCATCACTTTATAGCAGAAGGTACCCCACTGCGTAACAAAAGTAGTCTTTTCCATGTCTTCAGGGGCCATTTTGATCTGGTTGTACCCTGAAAATCCATCCATGAAAGAAAATACCTTGTGTTGAGCTGTATTGTCAACCAAGATATCAATGTGCAGTAGTGGGAAGTCAACTTTAGGGCTAGCCCTATTCAGGTCTCTGTAATCCACACACATTCTGACTTTGCCGTCTTTCTTAGGCACAGGCACAATGTTAGCAACCCATTAAGGATAGGAAGTAACAGCAAGAAAGCCAGCATTGAACTGCTTCATCACTTCAGCTTTGATCTTTTCAGACATATCGAGCCTCATTCGGCGGACTTTCTATTTAATTGGTGGACAATCTTCTCTTGTAGGGAGACGGTGAACGACAATATATGTATCTAGTCCCGGCATGTCTTCATAGGACCAGGTGAAGATCTCAACATATTCATTCAACAGTTGAACTAAGCGCTCTTTGACACTTGGCTCTAGGTTGGCACCCACTTTAACCTCTTTTATGTCTTCCTCTGTTCCAAAATTGATAGTCTCTAACAACTCTTCATGGGGAAGAATAGCCCTTTCTTCTTGTTGCAGAAGTCTAGCCAACTCTCCAGGCACTTCACAGTCATCATCACCTTCGTATTCGACATGATTGACCAGATCTTCAGAGTCACTGAAGGCCATAGCAGAATTGTTACCCATGGAATCCAGAGTGGATGGGTACCTGCATTTTGTGAGTGTGGGTGTGTGTAAGGGATAACCACCTTTCAACAAAATAAAATGTAAAAAGAAAGAAAACGAACACAAAAGTTTATAGATGAAAACGTCCATGATTCATTAAAAATGGCATATGAAAATGAAGAATCAAAACCCTTACAAATGGACCTATATGCCCCGGGTAAGGCATAAGGCAAAAAGTGTACGAATTGTTTTAAAGTTATTACAGACCAACAGGAAATGTTCAAAAGATAAATTACTGATTGATGAAAGTAATGGGAACGAAGTCTTTCGCCTCCCAGTTGTTCAGTCCTCCTTCAATGGTTGGAAAGATCCTGTCTTCAAAATTGCTTCCTTCTTCATCATCCCCTAAAGCATGAACACCATGATGAGTGATTTTTAATGGTGGTCATCCAGCTCGGGAGCGACGCACGACTTTCTGACTAGCAGCAGTGAAACCCAAACCGAACTTATCTGTCTTGTAAGGAAAATCTGGCAGTTGACCCCATACTGTATTTCCTCCTTCCTTGATTACAGCCTCCGCATCTTTAAGGGATGACATACGGGACACCGGTTTGGTAATGATGGGCACAGAAGTCATTGTCTTGTCTACCGCAACTTCAGGAGAAACCTCTTCAAAGTTTTGGAAAGGTGTTTCTATGAATTCACCATCTAACTCCATGTAGAGGAAAGAGTTAAGGTGGCTTATCATATACTCCTCCTCACCATGAACCGTTATGATTTTACCCTGGACTGGGTATTTGAGCATCTGGTGTAGAGAAGAAGTGACTGCCCCAGCGTTGTGGATCCATGGCCTTCCCTACAAGCATGAATATGAAGGACGGATGTCCATCACATAAAAAGTAGAGTTGAAAACTTCCGTACCCACTTTAATTGGGATGTCCACCATTCCGTGAACCATCCTCTTAGAACCGTCAAAGGCTCTAACAAGGATATTACTGGGCTTTAGGGTCAAACCTTCACAGTCCAATCTGTCCAATGCTTTCTTTGGTAGGACATTTAAAGATGAACCGGTATCAACCAAAACATGAGCAAGTGTAGTTCCTCTGCACTCTACCGAGACATGCAGCGCATCATTATGCTTTCTTCCCTTAGACTTGAGATCGACATTAGAGAAGCCAAGACCATTGTCGGCTGTAAGGCTGGCTACACACTCTTGAAACTGATCCGCAGAAGTTTCTTGAGGCACGTGCGCCGTCTTCAGTAATTTGATCAAGGCTTTGGCATGAGCCTCGGAGCTGAGCAATAGAGCCAGCATAAAGATTTTTGAAGGGGTTTG
Organism: Vicia faba; assembly: GCA_948472305.1. Taxonomy (NCBI): domain Eukaryota; kingdom Viridiplantae; phylum Streptophyta; class Magnoliopsida; order Fabales; family Fabaceae; genus Vicia; species Vicia faba. Next base: position 387,572,941 of record OX451735.1, on the reverse strand, counting down.
CCCCAGCTGCTCTACAACGTCATAGTCGCTTTTCTTAATTATCTTTAAAATCTCCTCCATTTCTTTATGGGTGGTCTCGGGGATAACCAAAGCCTGAGCCCTTGTCCTGAAGGGTGCTTCTTGGGTCCCCTTACCTTTGTCAGTAGTAACAGCAGAGGGTACAACTTCGGGAGTAACAATTTCTTCAATCACTGGACTTTGCACAGATATCTTGACTGGCACAGAAGAATTTGAGGGTCCGAAGATTACCCTTGGAGGAGTAATCTCCGGAGAGAAGATTGTTCCGCTACGAGTGATCTTACTTGTCCCTGCAATATTGCCTATGTCAGGAGTTTCTTCATTGGAACTTTCTTCAACTGATTTGATCTGCTTAACACCGTGGTAGAAGATCTCTCCTCCATAATTCCACGGTATTGTCTTGTTGGACTTATATAGGATAGGCCCTGGCATGGTAATCTTCAACGGTACAAACTTTGGATCGGGTGTAATCTTAACAAGTCTTTTAGGGACCTAGGAAAGATTGTCGGAAATGGTGATTATAGCAACATCATTGATTGGAGTAACAGGAGTAACAGGAGTAACATGAGTTTTCTGAAAGAGGATTTCTTGAGTATCCATCAGGCGTTGGATGCCTCACTTCAATAGCGGATAATCGGATTACAAGGTTGAATAAAGGTAACAATCTTTTCCACATCCCGGGAAAATCCAGGCTTTCAACAGATTCATCTTGATCATTGGCAACAGAGTCATTAAGTCATCAACAACAGTAACATGAAGATCTTCTATAATAGCATGGACATTGTGACCATGTTTTCGCATAAGAGCGGATATCACATTAGGTTTTTTCGGGGGCATCAAACTCCACCTCTTTGGCATCTATTAAATCTTGGATCTTGTTTTTAAGGGCCCAACAGTTGTTGGTGTCATGCCCCACGCTGTCCGAATGATAGGCACATTTTGCATTTGAATGATAATAGGGAGAAGAGGTATTTGGGTTCTTCGGCGCCTCATTCAAGTTTGTAAGGTTTAACTTTAACAGATGAGGGAGAACCTGAGTAGGTGTCATATTAATCCGAGTGAATTGCTGTTGTGGCCTTTCCACCCTGGTTTGGTTAGCTCTGGGTTGACTGCTTTGAGGTTGATTGGATGAGGAGTTCTGGATCATCACAGCCCCCACCGCTGGTCGACGCTCTATTCTTCCTTGATTTCTCTGGGTGTAAACAGCAGAAGCTTCTTTCTTGGCTGGGAAGGTCTTCTTGATAGCAGTGGAAGCAGATGCATCCTTCTGAATTTTACCGCTCTTAATGCCAGCTTCTACCCTTTCACCTGTCAGAATTAGCTCGGTAAATCTTGCAGATGAGCTCCCGATCAAGTGATTAAATAATGGACTTGACATGGTCCCCAAAAACATATCAACAAGTTCCCTTTCAGACAATGGTGGCTGCACCCTTCCAGCCAAATCCCGCCACTTCTGGGCATACTCCTTAAAGCCTTCATTAGAAACCATACCCATACTCTGTAGTTGAGTACGATTAGGGGCTAAATCTGCATTATATTGATATTGTCGGTAGAAGGCAACATCCAAATCCTCCCAGTTATGTACATCAGATCTCTTAAGTTGATAGAACTAGTCCAATTGTGTACCCGACAAACTATCTTGAAAAAAGTGGGCCCACAGATCCTTATCAGAAGAGTGAGGTTTGATCTTTCTGACGTAAGACCGCAGATGCATCTTCGGACAGGACAAACCGTCGTATTTAGCAAATGTAGGCACTTTGAATTTAGGGGGAATTACAATCCCAGCAACCAACCCTAGTTCTTCGAAATCCAGCCCAGGTACTCTTTGTACCTCTATGGCTGCCAGCCGATCTTCCAGATTCTTATACTTATCGTCCACAGGGGGATATTGCTACTCAGAGTAATCTTCATCCTCTTCCTCTTCTTCCTCTCCAGCCTTAGACTCGGAAGGTACCGCAGCTCCTTTTCCTTTGCCAACCCCTTCATCAGACGTCGAGGGGAAATCCAGGATTCTCCTAGCTTGGTTCTCAAATCTTCTTCCCATAGTGGTCACACCAATTCTTTTCATTTTCTTCTTTTCTTTTTGCTTTTCCTTCTCTAACAGTGATTTAAGGTCCTCTTGACCCTTTGCCAAGGTCATGAGGAGTTGTTGGAACTGCGAATTTTGTGCCTGCAGATCTTTGACCGTATGCTCTATATCCATCTTGCTGAAATAAACAGCAGAAAGATAAGGAAACCTGGTGTGAAGACCTATTTATGCATATGATGAATGATATGTATTCATGTAATGAATTCAAGGATTCAGAAATTCAAATTTGTTGCAAACAAAAAGAACACACGTCATATTAATAAGAAGAAATTTATCAGTACATAAATGCCCCATGGGCCAAATATTACAAAATTCTTAATATAAAAATACGTTGTGCATCCTCTTTGGTGCGATGTAAGTGTTGAGATTCTGCTCTTAATAGAGTCGACGGGTAAGCTCTAAAACCTTCTTCTCACTGGCGTAGAAGCTGGCTTCAAAAGTATTTTGTTCTTCCTTGAGTTGTATCCAACTCTTTTGCAACTCTTCCAATGATGTTGGCATGTCGGGATGTAGGAGGGTGTATGGAACCTCTCCTTCCATAACAGGATCTTTGATCATAGGCAGAATGTAGGGGTAAGGCATCATAAGACTCTGGGCGTGGGTTCGTACCCACTTGAGGTAAGGCTCAAGGGGGATGGAATTCTTGTGTCCCAGTGTCTTACTATCCACTTTGTTGGGCATCCTCCAAGCTCGGATAAACCTTTGTTGGAGTCCTTGAGCATCGTTGTCGAAGTCAAAAACCAAGTTTGGAATCAGCATGTCACGTGGGCCATTCCTTCGGGCATACCTAAATTATCTCAGAGCTAAACAGGGGTTATAGGTAATGCCTCCCCTAATTCCAAGTAATGGGACATTAGGGAATTCCCCACAACGACCAATGATGACGACATTTTCTCTGGACCGAGAACACCAATGAACATCAGAATGTGTGAGAGCCATCAATCGTTGTGACCACCTCAAGCCTTGTTCATTCTTCAAGACTGAATGAGGAAGGTGAGAAATAAACCACCTTGCTAGAAGAGGAGTACAACACATGAGAACACCTCTTTTCCTCATTATTCGTGTGTAAAATGAGTGGAGGATGTCCCCAATCAATGTGGGCACAGGATTCCGAGATATGAAAATCTTGACAGCATTCTCATCTATAAGCTGATCAGGGCTTGGGAACAAGACCAACCCATAGATGAGAAGTGCCACAATCTCCTCTAAAGCTTGCAGATCTAGAGAATTCCAACAGTCTTGTGCCTTCTCAAACATAAACTTTGCCAAGAAACCCTTGACACCACTTCTGGTTTCCCAATGACCTTTGATATCAGATGGTTGCAAGTGTAGGGATTGAGCAACATCTTCAGGCTTTGGTTCTCTTTCCGTACCGTTGTAGGGTAGTTGATGGAGAATAGGAATCCTCAGGAGTTGAGAAAATTCCTCCAAAGTAGGCACTAGTTGGTAATCAGGAAATGTAAAGCAATAGTGTAGGGGGTCAAAGAACTGGAAGAGAAATTTCACCATGTCTTCTTCAATGTTGGAGTTGACCAAGCTGAGAAGTCAACCATGTCTTTCACTGAAGGGAGAATTCTCTGGAATCTTGGAAGTAAGCTCTTTGAGTTGAGGAGGGATCCTCACAAGGTTGACCTGAATAGTTTTTATGCGGAGTGATTCCATGACCTACAAAACAGGAACAAAGATGAAGATCCAAACCCTTGAAATGGTTAGTGGATGCACATGATGCTTTATGATGTTTATGATGTATGTACAAGTATATGCACAAGCAAGACACACAAGTTCCTAGTTTCAGGCTTGCATGGGGTTTCATAGGTAAGTACCCTCTTGAAGTTAGTTGGCTCAACCTGTCCTAGAAATAGTAACTGGGTTCTAAGGAGCTCAATATCACTGGATTATTTTCTGTGTTCATTGTTTCAGTTTAGCCACTTAACTGGCGACCGAAATATTCCAAGAAAATAAACCTCAATGAGTGTAGTATCGAGTATCTACCGACTTCAGACTACACCAAAGCCGATCATCTCACTACCCCTAATAAGGCCAAGATGGTCAAGTAAAGGTTCTAAGAGTTCATTAGTGCTTCATGACATCACTCAGCGGCCCCATATTCTCTTTGATTGACTCAAAGGCTACCGGTACCCACAAATATGTCGCACTAATATAGCTATTGCTTCAACCATGTCGGTATACCCCGCACAGTTTCCACAACGTATTGCTATTTACCTATGAATGTTTCCCCAATTCCGGGTAGAGGATTCAAACCCAAACAAGAGAACCAAATGTAAAGCAATCAAAGCAAACAAGATAAACATGTAAAAGGTGATCTAAAACCCTAAGTTTACTCTACTTTTATTATTATCCCCAACAGAGTCGCCCGTTCTGTGATACGGTGGGAGAACTGACTTGGGATTTTGCGTTTGTGTTCGCAAATGTTTTGGTTTAGCAAGAGTCGCCACCGACTTTTTATTTTATCCAAAGGAAAGGTCAAAAAGCACAGGAAAGACCTTTGAGATGTTTTCTTGGGTTCGGGGAGTAGATTATGAAAAGGGAAGGTGCAAGAACCCTTTTCATCCATGGTTATCCATGGGCTCTTAGTTACTTTTTTAGATCACTTGCTTTTGCTTTTCAATTGTTTGAAATGGTGCTTTGTGTGTGGTTTTGAAAGATGTTTTGAAAAGAGGAAATCGTTGTGGCAACCTTTGTAATGATTCTTGTTTGAATGTATACAAAGGTGTTTTTGTATTTTGAAAAGATGTTTCAATGTTTGAAAGTTTGTTTTTGGGAAATGTTTTGAAATTATGTTGTGAGGTGTGTTTGAAAATAGAAAGGATGATTTTGCAAGTTTGGATCAAGTGACTAAGAGTTTGTCTACCCTATTTTACTCAAAGATCTTTCCTACACATTTTTAATCCTTTTACAGTGTTGTTTTACCATTGCATTTGGTAAACAACCTTGTGTTTGGATGTTAAACGGGACAGGCGCGGGTCATCGTATTGACCATGATAGCAATTGTGTTAAGTATCTTTAGCAAATTTTTGAGGGACTAGATCATTTTGTTTAGGCAACCAAGATAGCGTCATCGAGGGATTATGATCTTTTGTTTTGCCAAAGTACTCAACATGCATAACAAGGCCAATTTTAAAGGCAACAAGTGGATGAAACCCTAGGGGTGCAAGTGTGCATTGTGTTATCAATTTTCATGCTTTTTGTCTCTGTATTAGGTCATCTATTTGTTTGATTTTGGATTTTTCCATACAAATCCTAATCTCTAATCATGGCATAATTGAAAGCATAAATGCGTAAAAGTAAATCTACCACTATTACAACATGATTATGGGGAGGGGGGTACAATTTTTGAATGGGGATTATTTGGCAAGAAATGGGCCAGGGGGTGCAATCAGTAAAAGGGGGGGGGGAGGGGTGCCAATAGTGAGCCAGGACCAAGCCCAGCCTACCAGACTTCATCTTCAACCTTTGTCTCAAACAAAACACGCGCCATGTACAAATCTCCAGATCCTGCATACGTGCTATAATGCAAAAACTCAAAACATCAAAGTTGTAGCATTTTTCAAGACGAATCCAACCATATAAAGAACTCATTCTAACTCTCAAAGACCAGAGAGAATTTCTCTGGCCCTAAATCCTAACCTAATTTTTTCAGGAAGTTCATGAATCAAATTCTCTTAACACACTTAATTTAAATGAAAACTGAGCATATGTACAGCTTCATGGCTATGAATACTATATTTTTTATTCACAAACCTAAGCCTAATGATTCCTAAATAGAGAGATATGGAGTTGATAAAAAGTTGTTTCAGTTGACTTCGTGTATGGCAATGTGGAGCTTTTCAGTGAGGCCTGAGATGTTTGGGAGCTTGCTTGAACTTCCTATGACCTTCCCTAATACCTAACTTGCCTTGAATGTGCTTGAAGAAGCTTGTAGAACTCAACCTGCACAAGCTGAAAAAAGAAATGGAAAACCTTGCAAATGGAGTTACAGCCAGTGTTTAAGGGTTGGGATAGTTTGGATAGGTTGTATGGAAGTTGTTTGAACAGGTTTGGGGCAAAACGCACGAGCAACTTGTGAGATAGAACTCAAGATGCAGAAGCTGCCCTGTTTTGCCAATGGAAGGTGATTTTGTGCTATGGGAGGTTTCAGGACTCAAAGGCTCGTGTTTTAGGTTCAATACAATGTGTAAAAATTGTCTCAAAAGCTTGCACAAGTTGGTTCTCTCTGATGTTCCAGTTGTGTGAATTTTGACATGTTTCTTGTATATGAAGCAAAAGTGGACAAGTGATGCAAGACAGGCCTGTACAGGCTATCTATCCTCTTGTACTCTATGCTCTTGGCCCCTCAAGTTGGTGGATATTGTGTGTAGTACAGGATATGGTTCAATGCTCAAGGGATGTGGTTTGACATAAAGCAAGATTTTGATAAAAATGGTAATGTACCCTTTACCATTTTTGGATTAATCTTGTGTATAATCTTCTAATGACCAAAAAAAAGCCTTAGACCAATGAATTTGCATTTAATTATTGAGTATGGAAGGGTTTTGAGACCTGTAATCAAGTACAAAGCAAGCTGATTAGAGTTTGCAACTTGTATCAATATGAACATGCCATGGATGAAAAATAAGTTTTTGCCAACTTCAAGCCTTCGATTCTCCCTAACCACAAATGAGTTTGGAGAGTTCTTGGACATTTTGGAAAGCTTGCAACATGCTCTACAATCCATCTTTGAAATGCAATTTTAGATTCCAAGTGGAACTATGTGAAAAATGGTCATGAAGATGGGTCAAAATCTTGCCTAAACTAGGGCAAAATTTCACTAAGTCAAAAGTTTCATGGATCCTTGTTCCAAAAATCATAACTTGAGATCTAAGCTTCTTTTGAGAAAACTTTGTGAATCAAAGTTGTAGACTTTGTGGAGGACTACAACTTTCATGTTGGAAGTTTTGTTTGAATCCAATTGCATCATGGTGAAAATGTTGGGCAAAGTTGGGAAAATTAAGAAAATTTCATAGGTGAAAAATCCCTAAAACTGCCCTTGTGCAGTCAAAACCCTAAAACTGACCATTTTGCCCTTTTGATGATCTGATCAAATTTCTTGAGGAGTTGTGGTCCAAACTTGATCAAATGGTTCATAGGAGCCTAGAATGTTAAAGTGGATCAAAATTTATGAGGTTTGACTGTAAATTGGCCATAGTTGAGTTTTTCCCCAATACAGTTGATTTCTAGGTCAACTGTCCAATTGATTGGGCAAAAATTTGATTCAAGGCTTGAAACTTGGTAGAGGCAATCTTAGGGATCCAAGTTGATGTATGAAAGTCACTTTGAGCATTGAAAATCCAAAAATCCATGTGCAAACTCAAACCCTAATTTAGGTCATCAGTGCAAGGAGATGTCCTGAGCAGAGCCAAAACCCTAATCCTGTCTGGAGTTCCAAGAGTCTTGTGAGGGGAAATCTTGATAAATGAGAGGGAAAATTTTGGGGTATAACAACCATAAATTCTAGATTGAAACGTTGATTATTTTCGGAATTGGAAGATGAACTTTCCCATGCTATATATGCTTTCTTTGACTTCTTATCTTTATTTCTCTTGAAATATTTCTTCTTCTTTTCAAGTGTAGGACATTCACTTTAAACATGTCCCTTTTCTCCACATTCAAAGCATATAACCTTCCTTGTTGGTGCTTACCTTTTCCTTTCTTTTCGTATAACCTTTTCAATCTTCTTGATAAGATCATCATCTTCACTACTAGTGGATTCATCCTCTTGATTGCTATCATGATCTTTTATCCTTGTATTTAGAGCCATGTCTTTTGAATCTTTTACTTGGATTTCATGCTTTTCAAGTCTTGAAAGTTCCGTCTCATATTCTTGAAGTTTTCCGAACAAAGTGGCGGAAGTCATTGTGGATAGATTCTTCTTCTCGGATATTGCAGTCACTTTTGGTTGCCATTCCCTGGATAAAGATCTAAGCACTTTAAGATTAAGTTCATCATTAGTTAAAGTCTTACCGAGTGCTTTCAAATGATTTGTCAAGTGTACAAATATTTTCTGCAAGTCGAGGATTGATTCTCGGGGCTGCATTCTGAATAGTTCGTATTCTTGACTTAAAGTATTTAATCTCGATCTTTTAACTTCAGCAATTCCCTCATGAGTTTCTACCAAGGTATCCCATATTTCTTTCGCAGTTTTGCATGCCGAGACACGGAAGAATTCATCCATGCTAAGTGCACCTTGAAGAAGGTTTATTGCCTTTTTATCATAGAGAACTTTCTTCTTATCATCTTCGTCCCATGCAGTTTTAAGCTTTGATGAGCCAACACCATTGATTACCGTTATACGGATAAATGGACCATTTTCGACGGCATCCCATATTTCTTCTACTTGTTCTTCTAGATGTGCCTTCATGCGTATTTTCCAGAAGTCAAAGTATTCACCACAAAATAGAGGAGGATTGTTGTTAATACCACCATCTCTGAAAATGGGATTATGATTTGCGGAAGCCATTCTGGATCTTTTAGGAGAAGGTTACCTATAACCTGCTCTGATACCAATGGTAAGTACGAAGTACGCCTAAGAGGGGGGGGGGTGAATTAGGTACTTTAAAAAATTCTGGTTTTTAGTGATGATGGTTCTTATTTTTCTGGTTATAAGAGAGTTTAGGAAAGCTTAAAAAATGCAGAAAAATAAAGAGACACGGGCGATATATCCTGGTTCCCCTCACAGTCCGAGAGTACTCCAGTCCCCTTTCAACATGAAAGAGATTTCCTTATTGTGGCAAACTTAAACAAGAACTACCAACCAAACCAAGAACAATCCTCTTGGACCAAGAACAATCCTCTTGGACCAAGAACAATCCTCTTGGATTTTCACTAAGTTACCTATGAGAACAATCCTCTCAATGTAACTACACTTGTATCCAACAACTTGGAAAGACAAGATTTCAACAAAAACACTTAAACTTAATTCCAACAATCCTGAAAAATAAGTAAGTAAATATCAATTTGTGAGTTTGAGTGAGTAGAGTAATATTGATCACTTAGAGTGATTTAACAATGTATGATCTTCTCTTCCAATAATATTATTGTACAATGACTCAAGATATATTTGCTCAAAGATTTCTGTTTGTTAATGTATGAAAATGTGCAGAAAACTTATGCATGAAAGTGAAGGAATGCTTGAGTTTGTATTTTGAAATTTCAGAAAATATTTATGGAAGAGGTGTTGAAATAGATTTTGAAATTGAATATTTATATGTTCATAACACCCTTTTGAAACAACGTGAAGATCTGGAAATCTATCATGAACAAATGCCAAGTTTGAGTGAAAAGATGTAATGAAAAGTCATGATGAAAAGGCATGAACAAAGCTTCTATTTTTCAAATTTGTGCAGTATGCAATCGATTGCACCCTTGGTGTAAATCGATTGCACAAGGTTTTTAACAACTATTTTTTCAAAATTTTTAAGAGTGCAATCGATTTCACTAACAATGTAATCGATTGCATGCAAAGTCAGTAGCAAAAAGTAATTGAGTGCAATTGATTTCACTTGCAATGTAAATCGATTGCATGAGAAACAGAAACAAACATTTTGAAAATTTTAAGTATGCAATCGATTGCATAGGTAATGTGGATGAGGCCCTCATCCATCATCTCTTACAAATCAACATTTATCTTATCGCAACCATGTATGTCAGTACTGCAAATAGCACAACCGGAATAGTCATGCGCATAGTATCTAAATTCAAAGAGGTATGCATACATTTTCACCAAATATCCTCTAACTAGATGAATATCAAAAATCTGGAAGTCGCCTGGACAACCGACCACCATATTCACAACATTTACTCCTCCATGCTTGGGTATAGGATTGTCTTTCACATTAGGACCCACATCCTTGAAAGATAGAATACCATACTTCACCAATTTCGGCACCTCAGTCTTCAAAGGATAACAATTCTCAACATTATGCCTTGGTACTCCCTGATGAAAAGCACATGTTTGGTCTGACTTGTAATACCAAGGCAATGGTGATGGTACTGCGGGAGGTGGTTGAGTCTGAACCAACTTCTTCTGAATCAGTGCCGGTAGTAACTCCGTATAACTCATAGGAATAAGGTCATAACTCTCCCTTCTCTGATTATGCCCTTGATTTCCCTGCCGGGATGGTCTCTGATAAGCAACGATGTTTGGAGCTACACTAATGTTGTACCCCAAAATTTTCCCTCTCATTTATCAATTATTTTCTCACAAGATCTTCTTTGGTTCAAGACTGCACAAGGGTTAATCAGTTCAAGACACCTCCTTAAGCATTGATGATTGAAAATTAGGGTTTGAGATTTCACAAGTACAAATGAACTTTTAATGTCTCATATGAATTTCATGGATCATTTTGGACTCTCAATATTTCTCATGTCAAGTTTCAAGTCTTGGATCACATTTTTGCTCAGGCAATTGATCAGTTGACCTAAAAATCAATTGTATTATAAAAAAGTCAATTGTAGTCAATTTACAGTCAAAATTCATAATTTTTTCATATCAACATTGTGAACTCATATATTTCATTTGATCAAGTTTGGACCATAATTCCTCAAGAAATCTGATCAGATCATCAAAAGGGCAAAATGGTCAAAATTAGGGTTTTAACTGAGAAAAGGCAATTTCTGATTTTTGACCTAGCAAATGGTTGATTGGTTGGAAACATGATCTTAAGGATTCAATTGCATCATTTTGATATAATGGCATGACTCAAAACATTGCTCAAGGTCAATTAATTGATAGTTAATTTTGAGTCAACTGCACACTGAAAAGTCAAACTTAGACTTTTTGGTCAAAATCGAGTGTCAAAGATCACAATTCATCAAAACATGTCAAAATATGAAACTTGTTCATCAAGAAATCAAAAAGTCAAGATTTCATTTTGAAAAGTCAAAGTTTTCAAACTTAGAAAATTTTCTAAGTGTTGAAAACTTCATATTTTTTACAACTTTGAGCCATTTTTCACCATGATGCAAGATGATTCAAAGGAAAATTTCAACATGAAAGTTGTAGAGCTAAATGAGATCCAAAACATTTTTGAACACAAATCCTCCTAGAAATTCTTGGATTTCAAGTTATTAATCCATGAAATCATGTTCATAAAACTAAAACACTTAGTGAAATTTTGAGCATTTTGGTCAAGATTTTGACCTAACTTCTGGGCCAAGTTTCACATAGTTCCAATTAGATTTTGCAAAAATTATTAAAAGAGGGGTTGCATAGAACATTACAAGATTTCTAAAATGTCCAATAACTCCTTGAGATCATTTTTGAGCAAGGAGAATCGAAGGAAAGAAGTTAGGGTTTGAAGTTGTTTTACAAGGCAAAATTTGTGATGCACAATGGACCAAATCACATAGCCATGCTACATAATCTCACTTTGCAGGCTTCTAACTTGAAATTCACTCCTTAATTAAATGTTTACACAACTGATAAAACCATTGTCCAAGCATTTGAGCCATTATCCAAGTTGTATTTCCATTTTGGGAAGAAAGTTCACACTTCCATTTTGGAAAAGTGGCTTTAATCAGAAAGTCCACTCTCCTTGAGCATTAAACTTGTTATTTCTGCATACACAACCCTATAAAACAAAAGCAAGCATGTCCAAAGTACTAACCACTCTATGCAGCCCTGTACCATGCCTTAGAACAAGATGTTCAACATTGCTTAAAAAACAAGTAAAGATGCTACAACTTGAGATTTCAAATTCTGGCTTGTTGTAACATACAAGACCTCTTGCCTATAAATATACAAGTCACTTGCAAGCTAACACATGCATGCTCAAGCCCTGAAACCCCCTAAAGCACATAATCACCAAAAACATCTCCAAACTTGCCATTTTTGAGTTCTAAACCCAATCTCTAAATTTGCTCGTGCATTTCTTGGCCTTTTAATTTCAAAAGCTTCTAAATAACATATACAAACAATTCCAACACCTGCAATACAACTGTAACACCTCCATCACCATCCACCATTTTTAAAAACAATACCTTGCACTTTGACTTCTCCAGAACTCCTCAGCCACTTTCAGCTCAAGCCAAACATCACATTAGCTTCCTGGGAACTTGAGGAAGCTAACCCAATCACTAGAACTCACTAAAAGCTTCAGTAAATGGAAGAAATGGGCCAGGGGGTGCAATCAGTAAAAGGGGGGGGGGGGGGGAGGGGTGCCAATAGTGAGCCAGGACCAAGCCCAGCCTACCAGACTTCATCTTCAACCTTTGTCTCAAACAAAACACGCGCCATGTACAAATCTCCAGATCCTGCATACGTGCTATAATGCAAAAACTCAAAACATCAAAGTTGTAGCATTTTTCAAGACGAATCCAACCATATAAAGAACTCATTCTAACTCTCAAAGACCAGAGAGAATTTCTCTGGCCCTAAATCCTAACCTAATTTTTTCAGGAAGTTCATGAATCAAATTCTCTTAACACACTTAATTTAAATGAAAACTGAGCATATGTACAGCTTCATGGCTATGAATACTATATTTTTTATTCACAAACCTAAGCCTAATGATTCCTAAATAGAGAGATATGGAGTTGATAAAAAGTTGTTTCAGTTGACTTCGTGTATGGCAATGTGGAGCTTTTCAGTGAGGCCTGAGATGTTTGGGAGCTTGCTTGAACTTCCTATGACCTTCCCTAATACCTAACTTGCCTTGAATGTGCTTGAAGAAGCTTGTAGAACTCAACCTGCACAAGCTGAAAAAAGAAATGGAAAACCTTGCAAATGGAGTTACAGCCAGTGTTTAAGGGTTGGGATAGTTTGGATAGGTTGTATGGAAGTTGTTTGAACAGGTTTGGGGCAAAACGCACGAGCAACTTGTGAGATAGAACTCAAGATGCAGAAGCTGCCCTGTTTTGCCAATGGAAGGTGATTTTGTGCTATGGGAGGTTTCAGGACTCAAAGGCTCGTGTTTTAGGTTCAATACAATGTGTAAAAATTGTCTCAAAAGCTTGCACAAGTTGGTTCTCTCTGATGTTCCAGTTGTGTGAATTTTGACATGTTTCTTGTATATGAAGCAAAAGTGGACAAGTGATGCAAGACAGGCCTGTACAGGATATCTATCCTCTTGTACTCTATGCTCTTGGCCCCTCAAGTTGGTGGATATTGTGTGTAGTACAGGATATGGTTCAATGCTCAAGGGATGTGGTTTGACATAAAGCAAGATTTTGATAAAAATGGTAATGTACCCTTTACCATTTTTGGATTAATCTTGTGTATAATCTTCTAATGACCAAAAAAAAGCCTTAGACCAATGAATTTGCATTTAATTATTGAGTATGGAAGGGTTTTGAGACCTGTAATCAAGTACAAAGCAAGCTGATTAGAGTTTGCAACTTGTATCAATATGAACATGCCATGGATGAAAAATAAGTTTTTGCCAACTTCAAGCCTTCGATTCTCCCTAACCACAAATGAGTTTGGAGAGTTCTTGGACATTTTGGAAAGCTTGCAACATGCTCTACAATCCATCTTTGAAATGCAATTTTAGATTCCAAGTGGAACTATGTGAAAAATGGTCATGAAGATGGGTCAAAATCTTGCCTAAACTAGGGCAAAATTTCACTAAGTCAAAAGTTTCATGGATCCTTGTTCCAAAAATCATAACTTGAGATCTAAGCTTCTTTTGAGAAAACTTTGTGAATCAAAGTTGTAGACTTTGTGGAGGACTACAACTTTCATGTTGGAAGTTTTGTTTGAATCCAATTGCATCATGGTGAAAATGTTGGGCAAAGTTGGGAAAATTAAGAAAATTTCATAGGTGAAAAATCCCTAAAACCGCCCTTGTGCAGTCAAAACCCTAAAACTGACCATTTTGCCCTTTTGATGATCTGATCAAATTTCTTGAGGAGTTGTGGTCCAAACTTGATCAAATGGTTCATAGGAGCCTAGAATGTTAAAGTGGATCAAAATTTATGAGGTTTGACTGTAAATTGGCCATAGTTGAGTTTTTCCCCAATACAGTTGATTTCTAGGTCAACTGTCCAATTGATTGGGCAAAAATTTGATTCAAGGCTTGAAACTTGGTAGAGGCAATCTTAGGGATCCAAGTTGATGTATGAAAGTCACTTTGAGCATTGAAAATCCAAAAATCCATGTGCAAACTCAAACCCTAATTTAGGTCATCAGTGCAAGGAGATGTCCTGAGCAGAGCCAAAACCCTAATCCTGTCTGGAGTTCCAAGAGTCTTGTGAGGGGAAATCTTGATAAATGAGAGGGAAAATTTTGGGGTATAACAACCATAAATTCTAGATTGAAACGTTGATTATTTTCGGAATTGGAAGATGAACTTTCCCATGCTATATATGCTTTCTTTGACTTCTTATCTTTATTTCTCTTGAAATATTTCTTCTTCTTTTCAAGTGTAGGACATTCACTTTAAACATGTCCCTTTTCTCCACATTCAAAGCATATAACCTTCCTTGTTGGTGCTTACCTTTTCCTTTCTTTTCGTATAACCTTTTCAATCTTCTTGATAAGATCATCATCTTCACTACTAGTGGATTCATCCTCTTGATTGCTATCATGATCTTTTATCCTTGTATTTAGAGCCATGTCTTTTGAATCTTTTACTTGGATTTCATGCTTTTCAAGTCTTGAAAGTTCCGTCTCATATTCTTGAAGTTTTCCGAACAAAGTGGCGGAAGTCATTGTGGATAGATTCTTCTTCTCGGATATTGCAGTCACTTTTGGTTGCCATTCCCTGGATAAAGATCTAAGCACTTTAAGATTAAGTTCATCATTAGTTAAAGTCTTACCGAGTGCTTTCAAATGATTTGTCAAGTGTACAAATATTTTCTGCAAGTCGAGGATTGATTCTCGGGGCTGCATTCTGAATAGTTCGTATTCTTGACTTAAAGTATTTAATCTCGATCTTTTAACTTCAGCAATTCCCTCATGAGTTTCTACCAAGGTATCCCATATTTCTTTCGCAGTTTTGCATGCCGAGACACGGAAGAATTCATCCATGCTAAGTGCACCTTGAAGAAGGTTTATTGCCTTTTTATCATAGAGAACTTTCTTCTTATCATCTTCGTCCCATGCAGTTTTAAGCTTTGATGAGCCAACACCATTGATTACCGTTATACGGATAAATGGACCATTTTCGACGGCATCCCATATTTCTTCTACTTGTTCTTCTAGATGTGCCTTCATGCGTATTTTCCAGAAGTCAAAGTATTCACCACAAAATAGAGGAGGATTGTTGTTAATACCACCATCTCTGAAAACGGGATTATGATTTGCGGAAGCCATTCTGGATCTTTTAGGAGAAGGTTACCTATAACCTGCTCTGATACCAATGGTAAGTACGAAGTACGCCTAAGAGGGGGGGGGGGGTGAATTAGGTACTTTAAAAAATTCTGGTTTTTAGTGATGATGGTTCTTATTTTTCTGGTTATAAGAGAGTTTAGGAAAGCTTAAAAAATGCAGAAAAATAAAGAGACACGGGCGATATATCCTGGTTCCCCTCACAGTCCGAGAGTACTCCAGTCCCCTTTCAACATGAAAGAGATTTCCTTATTGTGGCAAACTTAAACAAGAACTACCAACCAAACCAAGAACAATCCTCTTGGACCAAGAACAATCCTCTTGGACCAAGAACAATCCTCTTGGATTTTCACTAAGTTACCTATGAGAACAATCCTCTCAATGTAACTACACTTGTATCCAACAACTTGGAAAGACAAGATTTCAACAAAAACACTTAAACTTAATTCTAACAATCCTGAAAAATAAGTAAGTAAATATCAATTTGTGAGTTTGAGTGAGTAGAGTAATATTGATCACTTAGAGTGATTTAACAATGTATGATCTTCTCTTCCAATAATATTATTGTACAATGACTCAAGATATATTTGCTCAAAGATTTCTGTTTGTTAATGTATGAAAATGTGCAGAAAACTTATGCATGAAAGTGAAGGAATGCTTGAGTTTGTATTTTGAAATTTCAGAAAATATTTATGGAAGAGGTGTTGAAATAGATTTTGAAATTGAATATTTATATGTTCATAACACCCTTTTGAAACAACGTGAAGATCTGGAAATCTATCATGAACAAATGCCAAGTTTGAGTGAAAAGATGTAATGAAAAGTCATGATGAAAAGGCATGAACAAAGCTTCTATTTTTCAAATTTGTGCAGTATGCAATCGATTGCACCCTTGGTGTAAATCGATTGCACAAGGTTTTTAACAACTATTTTTTCAAAATTTTTAAGAGTGCAATCGATTTCACTAACAATGTAATCGATTGCATGCAAAGTCAGTAGCAAAAAGTAATTGAGTGCAATTGATTTCACTTGCAATGTAAATCGATTGCATGAGAAACAGAAACAAACATTTTGAAAATTTTAAGTATGCAATCGATTGCATAGGTAATGTGGATGAGGCCCTCATCCATCATCTCTTACAAATCAACATTTATCTTATCGCAACCATGTATGTCAGTACTGCAAATAGCACAACCGGAATAGTCATGCGCATAGTATCTAAATTCAAAGAGGTATGCATACATTTTCACCAAATATCCTCTAACTAGATGAATATCAAAAATCTGGAAGTCGCCTGGACAACCGACCACCATATTCACAACATTTACTCCTCCATGCTTGGGTATAGGATTGTCTTTCACATTAGGACCCACATCCTTGAAAGATAGAATACCATACTTCACCAATTTCGGCACCTCAGTCTTCAAAGGATAACAATTCTCAACATTATGCCTTGGTACTCCCTGATGAAAAGCACATGTTTGGTCTGACTTGTAATACCAAGGCAATGGTGATGGTACTGCGGGAGGTGGTTGAGTCTGAACCAACTTCTTCTGAATCAGTGCCGGTAGTAACTCCGTATAACTCATAGGAATAAGGTCATAACTCTCCCTTCTCTGATTATGCCCTTGATTTCCCTGCCGGGATGGTCTCTGATAAGCAACGATGTTTGGAGCTACACTAATGTTGTACCCCAAAATTTTCCCTCTCATTTATCAATTATTTTCTCACAAGATCTTCTTTGGTTCAAGACTGCACAAGGGTTAATCAGTTCAAGACACCTCCTTAAGCATTGATGATTGAAAATTAGGGTTTGAGATTTCACAAGTACAAATGAACTTTTAATGTCTCATATGAATTTCATGGATCATTTTGGACTCTCAATATTTCTCATGTCAAGTTTCAAGTCTTGGATCACATTTTTGCTCAGGCAATTGATCAGTTGACCTAAAAATCAATTGTATTATAAAAAAGTCAATTGTAGTCAATTTACAGTCAAAATTCATAATTTTTTCATATCAACATTGTGAACTCATATATTTCATTTGATCAAGTTTGGACCATAATTCCTCAAGAAATCTGATCAGATCATCAAAAGGGCAAAATGGTCAAAATTAGGGTTTTAACTGAGAAAAGGCAATTTCTGATTTTTGACCTAGCAAATGGTTGATTGGTTGGAAACATGATCTTAAGGATTCAATTGCATCATTTTGATATAATGGCATGACTCAAAACATTGCTCAAGGTCAATTAATTGATAGTTAATTTTGAGTCAACTGCACACTGAAAAGTCAAACTTAGACTTTTTGGTCAAAATCGAGTGTCAAAGATCACAATTCATCAAAACATGTCAAAATATGAAACTTGTTCATCAAGAAATCAAAAAGTCAAGATTTCATTTTGAAAAGTCAAAGTTTTCAAACTTAGAAAATTTTCTAAGTGTTGAAAACTTCATATTTTTTACAACTTTGAGCCATTTTTCACCATGATGCAAGATGATTCAAAGGAAAATTTCAACATGAAAGTTGTAGAGCTAAATGAGATCCAAAACATTTTTGAACACAAATCCTCCTAGAAATTCTTGGATTTCAAGTTATTAATCCATGAAATCATGTTCATAAAACTAAAACACTTAGTGAAATTTTGAGCATTTTGGTCAAGATTTTGACCTAACTTCTGGGCCAAGTTTCACATAGTTCCAATTAGATTTTGCAAAAATGATTAAAAGAGGGGTTGCATAGAACATTACAAGATTTCTAAAATGTCCAATAACTCCTTGAGATCATTTTTGAGCAAGGAGAATCGAAGGAAAGAAGTTAGGGTTTGAAGTTGTTTTACAAGGCAAAATTTGTGATGCACAATGGACCAAATCACATAGCCATGCTACATAATCTCACTTTGCAGGCTTCTAACTTGAAATTCACTCCTTAATTAAATGTTTACACAACTGATAAAACCATTGTCCAAGCATTTGAGCCATTATCCAAGTTGTATTTCCATTTTGGGAAGAAAGTTCACACTTCCATTTTGGAAAAGTGGCTTTAATCAGAAAGTCCACTCTCCTTGAGCATTAAACTTGTTATTTCTGCATACACAACCCTATAAAACAAAAGCAAGCATGTCCAAAGTACTAACCACTCTATGCAGCCCTGTACCATGCCTTAGAACAAGATGTTCAACATTGCTTAAAAAACAAGTAAAGATGCTACAACTTGAGATTTCAAATTCTGGCTTGTTGTAACATACAAGACCTCTTGCCTATAAATATACAAGTCACTTGCAAGCTAACACATGCATGCTCAAGCCCTGAAACCCCCTAAAGCACATAATCACCAAAAACATCTCCAAACTTGCCATTTTTGAGTTCTAAACCCAATCTCTAAATTTGCTCGTGCATTTCTTGGCCTTTTAATTTCAAAAGCTTCTAAATAACATATACAAACAATTCCAACACCTGCAATACAACTGTAACACCTCCATCACCATCCACCATTTTTAAAAACAATACCTTGCACCTTGACTTCTCCAGAACTCCTCAGCCACTTTCAGCTCAAGCCAAACATCACATTAGCTTCCTGGGAACTTGAGGAAGCTAACCCAATCACTAGAACTCACTAAAAGCTTCTTAAACTCAAAACACGATACCCTCTTGCAAGGTGAGTTTTCTGACTTTTGAACTATTCATATATGCATTGTTAGGCTTCCATTTTCAAAGATAAAATAAAGATACCATTGCCCTGAAGCTAACCATGTCCATAGTTTGCATTTATATGGCTTGAGCTTAGATAATTTTAAGCTTGAAGTTTCTGGAAAAGTTAGGTTTCAGATTAGGGCCAACAAAATTCATGCTTGTCTTTGATCTATAATTTTAATGCTTTACATTTATGAAATCGCGAGGAAATTTTCCACAAGATTCATGTTTACACTTTTGAAAATGGATGAGAAATGAACAAGATGCAGGTGGTCTTGTTGGCGTGAGGTTGAAGATGAATTTCAGGCCTAGGTAGGGTTTTCAAATATATATTTATGGTTTGATATAAGTAAACGGATGTATATCCACCCCAGTGGTAGAAGCGCGCACCTTTCACCTTTAGGATCTGGGTTCGAGCCCCATCGTCTGTTTTGTCATTTTTTCTTTCATTTTTGTTTCTTTTTATTTTGCAGCCAGCGCGTTGGGCCCTCATCCTTGGGCTTTGTCATTTTTGCTGCCTTTAACCCCCCTGGTCACTTATAACACACAACCCATCTCTTTTTTTTCTTATTATTATTTTTATTTTTTCTGTTTACAAAAAAACAATAATGGGTCAACTTCAAAATTGTTTTTCTAACAAACCTCCCAATATCAACTTTAACCCCCTGACTTATTTTTATTTTATTATAATTATTAATATTATTATTATTATTATCATCAATAAAAACCCAAAAAATAATTTACTCATTTACATCCAATATTACTTATGTTTTATTTTAAAACCAAAAAACCTAAAAAAAACTTGCTTGCTTAATTAAATTAATTTCCTTTTTTAATTTAGGTCAACTTCTTCTTAGTTTAATTAAACTATTTTCCTTAATTAATTAAATCAAGAATCCTTTCCTCTTAATAAAAATCCAAAACTAAATCAATTTCTTTTTCCTTTTATAGTTGTATGCTATTTTCATTTCAATTCTTGTACATTATTCAATATGGTTGTAATAGTTAATTAGATTTAAATTCTTGCAATCCCCATTTGTAAAAATGTATACCCCATCCCCCAAATAATGTAATAGCGTAGAATATTTACTTTCCGCAATTTATCGCTTTATATAAATGCTTGTAATTACGGTTTGTATGGAAAGATAAAATCAATGCTTAGAAAACCCTAATACAAGACAAATCAAGCATGGAAAAGATACACTTGCACACTTCGCACCTCTAAGGTTAACTCCACTTGTTGCCTTGAGAAATAAATGGTCATAATACGCATGTAAGATGTTTTAGCAAAAACAAACAAAAATACAAGATCATAGTCCCTCAATGACGCTCCAAACGTTGTCTTACAAATGATCTTATTCCCTCAAAGAAAATGTTAAGTATCTTACAACATTGCTATTCATGACTATACGATGACCCTTGCCCGTCCCTTTTACATCCAAAGATAAGGTTACTTACTAATCCATGGTAAAATAACAATGTCAAAGGAAAAAAGAAATAAACAAGAAAGACTTTTGAGTAGGTAGAATGTTCCTAAGTTGCTTGCTCATTTTCAAATCAAAACATCCTTGCTATTTTCAAAGCAAACACCAACACTTTCAAAACATCTTTCAAACTTGAAACATTTTCAAAAGACAACACTTTGTACGCGTTCTTATAGAAACGAGAGCCATTACAAAGACACCTTTTCAAAATCACTTTCAAAAGCACATTACACAAACACCTCTTTGAACTATTTTCAAAACAACACTTTGTACTCGTTCTTATAGAAACGAGAGCCATTACAAAGTCACATTTTTTAAATAATTTCAAAACCCATATCACAAGCACACTTTCAAACAAAAACAAGTGATCTAGCATGCAACTAAAAGCCCGTAGATAACTATGGATGAAAAAGGTGTTAATACCTTCCCTTTTCATAATCTACCCCCCAAACTCAGAAATAATCTCAAAAGGTATTTCCTGTTCTTTTCAGTCCTTCCTTATTGGATAAAAGAAAAGTCGGTGGCGACTCTTTCTATCCGCACAATTGCAATCAAATGCAAAAAAACCAAGTCAGTTCTCCCACCGTGTTACAGAACTGGCGACTCTGTTGGGGAATATTCTTAAAATTGGGGTTACCTTAGGGATATATCACATTTACTTTCTTTCCTTGTTTGACTTTCTTGCTTTAAATTTTTTTAGTTCCTTGTTTGGGCTTGCTTTGATCCTCCACCCAGATTTGGGACACCTTTTTTGGTAAGTAGCATTAGATTGTGGAAACTGTACGATGTAGACTGATATGGTTGAAACAATGGCTACGTTAGTGTGACGCATTTGTGGGTACCAGTATCCCTTGTGTTGAATCAAGGAGAATACGGGGCCGCTGAGTGGCGTCATGAAGCACTAACTGACTTTAGAAACTTAATTAAACAAACCTTGGCCAATTAGGACGTAGTGAGGTAACGGTTTTTGGTGGAAAACTGAAAATTGGTTGATACTCGATACTACACTCATTGAGACTAGACTTTTGGGATATCCCGGCCGCAAGAAAAGATTGATTGTGCAGAGACAATGCCTAAAAGAAAGGTCAGTGATATTGAGATCCCTTAGAACCCGGTTACTATTAACTAGGACATGTTTGAGCCAACTAAACTTTAAGAGGGTACTTACCTACAAACCCCATGCAAGCCTAAACCTAAGGACTTGTCTGCTTTATGTGTATATGATTATTTGTATATAAACTTGCTTACTTTGCATACTTGTACATAACATCATAACATCATACCATAACATTTTCAATAACCATTTCAAGGATCTCAAGGGTCTATGATGCAGGGTCACGTTGAACCAGACGTCTAGCAAGGGGCAAGAGGATTTATTTTCCTCTAACCAAACACCGTCAAAGATCAAGTACAACAACTTGAGTCAAGGGATACAACCCACTTGACATGGTGAGCTTAATTCTCGTGGAAAGACATCCATCGATACAAAATTCTCCAATCAAAGCTGTAAGTGACTACTAACATTTACCCCACGAGATCCTTGAAAACATGCATCCACATATATTTCATCATGTCATGACAGGTTTCGCCCATAAAGGTCTCTTTATCTTCCTACTGTTTATTTTAGTAAGATGGATATGGAACAAATGGTGAAAGATCTCCAAGCTCAAAATGCTCAATTCTAACAAATGTTCCTGGCCATGGCTAAGGGGCAAGAGGGCCTGAAGACTCTCCTTCTCAAAGACAGGAAGAAGAAGCCTAAGAAGTCAGTAGGCGTCCTGAACTTGGGAAGAAGACTTAGAGGACCAGTCAAGGGAGCTCTAGATCTTTAAACTCCATCCAACATAGGGGATAGTCATGAAGAAGACAACAATCTGAAGATTGATTAAGTCGAAGCTAAATACTCTGAGGAACAATATCCTCCCGCTAATGACAAGTACAAATAGTTGGAGGATCACCTCAATGCTATGGAGATTCAGCAGGTACCTGGTTTGGATTTAGGAGACATGGGTTTGGTTTCTGGAGTGGTCGTCCCGCCAAAGCTCAAAATCCATACCTTTTCCTTGTACGATGGAGTCTCTTGCCCTAAGATGCACTTAAAGTCTTATGTCCGCAAGATTCAACCATACACAACTGATCTGAAGATTTGGATCCATTTCTTCAAAGAGAGCCTAGTAGGGACTCAACTCGAATGGTTCTATTAATTGGAGAGTTCTCGCATCCACACCTTGGAGGATCTAGCTGTTACTTTCTATAAGCAATACCAGTACAATGCTGATCTTGCACCAACTCGTGTGCAATTGCAGAACATGACCATGGGTTCCAACGAGAGCTTCAAAGGATACGCCTAAAAGTGGAGAGATCTGGATGGTAGGGTGCAGCCCCCTATAACTGACTGGGAGCTGATTGGCATCTTTATAGGAACATTGATGGGACCTTTCTTCAAGCACCTAATTGGAAGCTCATCTGCCGGGTTCAACGAGCTAATACTGACTGGCGAAAGGGTCGAAGCTGACATTAAAAGCGGAAAGATCCAAGGAGCTACACCTTCTGATGCTCAGAAAAAGCCATACAATGGGAAGAAAGAGTCCAATGTTGTGTATGGTCAAAAGAGTCATCATCACCAAGACGTACGGGCAGTTCTGATCTCTGGTTCTGCGTCGCACCGAAAATAGCAAAAGGGAAATCAACGAAGGCCAGACGAGCCCAAAAGACAGTTTACCAACATCAAAATGCGGCTGTCTCAAGCGGTACAACACTTATTGAGGATGAATCTGATTACGTTGATAGGACCATCCAAACCCCAAAACTTCTTCTCCTAACTACAATCCTAATGCAACGTGTGCTTATCATTCGGGAAGTCCTGGGCATGATACTGATGATTGTTAGGCGTTGAAGTATAAGATTCCGAATTTGATTGACGCCAAGGAGATCGAGTTTGACCCTCCGGAGACTCCAAACGTGATTACTGCTCCTATGCCGAATCATTGAGAGCGTCTTGTTCATTTTGAATTTTCAATTGTAATTTCTTTTGTTATTCAAACAATTATCTATTAGTGTCAAACTTTGTTTCATTAATGCATTAAATATGTTTGTCTTGAATTAATCCATTCATTTTCATTCTATTTAAATTATGCTTTTTACTCCTTTTATGATATTCAACTCTTGTTTTAAAAGTTGCAAGCCTTTAGAGAGAGGATGACGAAAGCAATGCCATAATCTCATATAGTATGCTTTTGGACAGACCTTGTTGACGATGTACATGCGTTTATTTTAAATCCTAAACATTGGAGTTATAAAGAAGATAATCCCTAGTCAACCCCTTCGAGCCAAAGAAGTAGAAGTTTTATTTTTTACACAAATTGAAACCTTTTAATCCAAACCTAGGGGCAGGGTAGTCTCTCAGTTAATTCAAATGCACATTCAGTCGCAGACTTTCACTTTATAACACAACGAATGACGTCAAAAACATTCCTCTGGAATCAAAGGACAATGATGTTTCCCTACCGAATAGGAAGTCATTATCTCTCAAGAAAAAAAGGCCCACGTCAAAACCTACAAAGGAGACTTAAGAAAAACTAGGGCATCCCGCTGACTGTAATCTTAAAACAAGAACAGTCAGACAAAAATCAGGGATAACAAGTCAAAAAGAGGTCACTACAAATCCTCAACAACATGAAAAATGTTGCAAAAAAAACGACTGCCTTCCGATAAACTAAACTTGTCTGAACCATCACCAGAATGTCATTCCAGACTCAATTGGAGTTCAAACGCGCAATTAACTGAGTTTAGGATTGGTGAACATCACGAATAACGGGCGGGTACAAATACACTTTGAGCCTTATCCTTTGTTTCTTAAACCGTGAACCAAGCCATATTACAACCCTTCAAAAGTCCTATTTGAAGCATGGGTTAGTTCGAAAGCATACTGTTACAAAAGGTATCCTGACTCCTGTAAGGCTTTATTCTAAATTTTGAAGTTGATTTCATCATCTTACAAAACTCTTTACTTGCTAAAACGCATTTTCAAAACTTCAAGACAAGCATAAACTTTGCATTATTTGAATATCGTTGTTTGCATATGGCTATTTGTTTGACAGCGGAGAAATTCACACAACGAATATCCAATGAACGAAAGCTCTCTTAGTAAACAAAATCACCTCGAATGGGAAGACACTTCCAACGACAAATCTCCTATAAATAAGGGGCATGACATGTCACTACCCAGCACACCTGGGGCAGTCAAGTCAAAATTCCAAAAGAAATGTTGAATAAACAGGGACAGGTCTCCATCTAAATCACTTGGGGCATTGTACGCAAATCCCAACAAAGGGTTATGTACAGTCCATTAGTTCCTGGCAGTGCCATAATCACCTGCTACTAGGGGCAATGATGAATCCCCCATAATATCCTTTTCATAGGGTGACCCCTAGCCAGAGTTTCAATCTCTGGAAGCTTCTCCCCAACTGAGTCGACCTCAAGAATCCTCAAGGATTTCTGCTAGTGAAGTCACCGCCTCTCAAACAGATCAACAACAAGGTTTATTTCCCTAACCAAACAGCAGGATTCTCCAGTTTGAGTTTACCTCTCCGACTATTACAAATCAAAGGACCACAACTCCTCTTCCCCAGTAGACTACTCTACAATCCCCAGCAAGTTACTGTGAAGCCTAGACCCGACCAGATATCAGTTCAACTTCGTTCATCAAGAGATGACTCCCCACTAGAGTAACGGACAACCGAGACTCCTGAACTCTTTTCCCCAAATAGGAATCAACATTCTCTACAGAGTTTTCGACATTCCCTAGCGGAATTCTCCTCAAACAACAAAATGTGAATCCCTCGTGGAAACATTCTAAGAAAAATTTGAAGACGCACCTACTCTTCGACAGCAGTCCGGGATTTAATGATTCCCCAACATTTGTCAAGGATTTATTTTCCAAGACAAAGTTAAACTTCAATAACATTTCACATTTTATACATCCTAGTTACATACATAACAAGTGCATACGACACAATCTCATTTATTTTAAGACTACCATTGCACCATGCATTTCATACATCATGAAATTGCATACAGTTAACATTTTACCTTTTTCATGAAAAGGTTAATCAACAGATGGCTATCGTCAATAATTTTTAAAAGGTCAGAGATTAATACCCGTAACAAGTCAGGGTAATTATCTACACGACCAGCTGAAGCAACCCTACCCAGGTTCCTTCTTATTTCCAGATGCAGTTTTACACGGACTTATCATGAAGCAACCCTACCCAGGTTCCTTCTCATACAATTCCAGATGCAGTTTTACACGGACTCATCATGAAGCAACCCTACCCAGGTTCCTTCTCAGAAAGTTCCAGATGAAGTTTAACACGAACTCATCATGAAGTAATCCTACCCAGGTTCCTTCTTAGACAATTCCAAATGCATTTTTACGCGAACTCATCATGAAGCAACCCTACCCAGGTTCCTTCTCAGAAAATTCCAGATGAAGTTTAACACGGACTCATCATGAAGTAATCATACCCAGGTTCCTTCTCTTTCCAAGATGAAGTTTTACACGGACTCATCATAAAGAAATCCTACCCAGGTTCCTTCCCATACATTTCCAGATGAAGTCTTAAATGGACTCATCATGAAGCAACCCTACACAAGTTCCTTCTCTTTCTCAGATGCAGTTTTACACGGACTCATCATGAAGCAGCCATACACAGGCCCATCATAAATTGAAGAATATCCAAGACCTCTACTGGTTCAGCTTAAATATCTCAACGGTTTATCCTGATTCTTTTCGGTAGACATTTTCTATGGTTAGATAAATCACTCCTAGATTTATTCTGATTCTTCTCTAGACCCCTGTTGGTTCAGTTTAAATCTCTCAACGGTTTATTCTGATTCTTTCCCGCAGATGTCTTCTCTGGTTCAGATAAATATCTCAACGATTTATTCTGATTCTTCTCCAAATCCCTGCTGGTTCATATAAATCTCTCAATGATTTATTTTGATTCTTTCCTAGTAGGCACTTTCTCTGGTTCAAATAAATCGCTCAAAGATCTACTCTGATTTTCTCCAGTTAAAGAATATTCGAGACCTCTTTTGGTTCAGTTTAAACCTCTCAACAATTTATCCTAATACTTTCCAAATGAACATTTCTGGTTCAGATAAATCGCTCCAATATTTATTTTGATTCTTCCCAATCAAACAACATATAAGACTTCTGCTAGTTTTAGATAAACTGCTCCAAGGATTTATTCTGATTCTTTTCCAGTTGAAATCAAGTTCAGACTTAGTCCATTTTCTGCCAACAGTCACCTTTGGATGGCATCTACAAGCCCATCTCTGGAAAATCTCCATCATTCCTTCAAATGGCATCTATAAGCCCATTCACAATTCATCTTCGAGTGCAAATTTCTGGGCACTCTAGTGTTTAATCATCTTCCACCTTCAAGTCACGAATGGCGGATCCACCAATCTAACTCTTCAGGTTTAAGAAGATTGAACAGGGGCAGCTGTTTTACCCCAAAAATTTCCCTCTCATTTATCAAGTATTTTCTCACAAGATCTTCTTTGGTTCAAGACTGCACAACGGTTTATCAGTTCAAGACATCTCCTTAAGCACTAATGACTGAAAATTAGGGTTTGAGATTGCACAAGGACAAATGAACTTTTAATGTATAATATGACTTTCATGGATCATTTTGGACTCTCGAGATTGCTCATGTCAAGTTTCAAGTCTTGGATCACATTTTTGCTCAGGCAATTGATCAGTTGACCTAAAAATCATCTATATTGGGAAAAAAGTCAACTGTAGTCAATTTACAGTCAAACTTTCATAATTTTTTATCCATATCAACATTGTGAACTCATATATGTCATTTGATCAAGTTTGGACAACAATTCCTCAATAAATCTGATCAGATCATCAAAAGGGCAAAATGGTCAAAATTAGGGTTTTGACTGAGAAAAGGCAATTCCTGATTTTTGACCTACAAAATGGTTGATTGGTTGGAAACATGATCTCAAGGATTCAATTGCATCATTTTGAACTAATGGCATGACTCAAAACATTGCTCAAGGTCAATTAATTGATAGTTGATTTTCAGTCAACTGATCAAAAGTCAACTGCACACTAAAAAGTTAAACTTTGACTTTTTGGTCAAAATCAAGTGTCAAAGATCACAATTCATCAAAACATGTCAAAATATGAAACTTGTTCATCAATAAATCAAAAATTCAAGACTCATTTTGAAAAGTCAAAGTTTCCAAACATAGAAATTTTTCTAAGTGTTGAAAACTTTATTTTTTTACAACTTTGAGCCAATTTTTCACCATGATGCAAGATGATTCAAAGGAAACTTTCAACATGAAAGTTGTAGAACTCAATGAGATCTAAAACATTTCTGAACAAAACTCCTCCTAGAAATTCTTGGATTTCAAGTTATTAATCCATGAAATTATGTTCATAAAACTAAAACACTTAATGAAATTTTGAGCATTTTGGTAAGGATTTTGACCTAACTTATGGGCCAAGTTTCACATAGTGCCAATTAGATTTTGCAAAAGTGATTCAAATAGGGATTGTATAGCACATTACAAGCTTTCTAAAATGTCCAAGAACTCTTTGAGATCATTTTTGAGCAAGGAGAATCGAAGGCAAGAAGTTAGGGTTTCAAGTAGTTTTACAAGGCAGAATTTGTGATGCACAATGGACAAAATCACATAGCCATGCTGCATAATCTCACTTTGCAGGCTTCTAACTTGCAATTCACTCCTTAATTAAATGTTTACATAATTTATAGAATCATTGTCCAAGAATTTAAGCCATTATCAAAGTTGTATTTCCATTTTGGGAAGAAAGTTCACACTTCCATTTTGGAAAAGTGGCTTTAATCATAAAGTCCACTCTTCTTGAGCACTGCACTTGTTCTTTCTGCATACACAAACCCTATAAACCAAAAGCAAGCATGTCCAAAGTACTAACCATTATATGCAGCCCTGTACCATCCATTGGAACAAGATGTTTCAACATTGCTTCAAAAAAAGTAAAGATGCTACAACTTGAGATTTCAAATTCTGGCTTATTGTAATATACAAGACCTCTTGCCTATAAATATACAAGTCATTTTCAAGCTAACACAGACATGCTCAATCCCTGAAACCCCCTAAAACACAGAACCACCAAAAACATCTCAAAACTTGCCATTTCTGAGTTTTGAACCCAATCTCTAAATTTGCTTGTGCGTTTCTTGGCCTTTTACTTTCAAAATCTTCTAAATAACATATACAAACAATTCCAACACATGCAATACAACTATAACACCTCCATCACCATCCACCATTTTCAAAAACTGCACCTTGCACCTTGACTTCTCCAGAACTCCTCAGCCACTTTCAGCTTAAGCCAAACATCACATTAGCTTCCTGGGAATTTGAGGAAGCTAACCCAATCGTTAGAACTCACTGAAAGCTGCTCAAACTCAAAACATGATACCCTCTTGCAAGGTGAGTTTTCTGACTTTTGAACTATTCATATAAGCATTGTTAGGCTTCCATTTTCAAAGATAAAATGTAGATATCATTGCCCTGAAGCTAACCATGTCCATAGTTTTCATTTATATGGCTTAAGCTTAGAGAATTTTAAGATTAAAGTTTATGGAAAAGTTAGGTTTTAGATTAGGGCCAAGAAAATTCATGCTTGTCTTTGATCTATAGTTTTAATGCTTTACATTTATGTAATCGTGAGGAAATTTGCCACAAGATTCATGTTTACACTTTTGCAAATGGATGAGAAATGAATAAGATGCAGGTGGTCTGGCTGGCGTGAGGTTGAAGATGAAGTTCATGCCTAGGAAGGGTTTTCAAATATATATTTATGGGTTGATATAAGTAAACGGATGTATAGCCACCCCAGTGGTAGAAGCGCACACCTTTCACCTTTAGGACCTGGGTTCGAGCCCCAACGTCCGTTTTGTCATTTTTTTTCTTTCATTTTTGTTTCTTTTTGTTTTGCATCCAGTGTGTTGGGCCCTCATCCTTGGGCTTTGTCATTTTTTCCGCCTTTAACCCCCCTGCTCACTTATAACACACATCTCATCTTTTTTTTCTTATTATTATTTTTATTTTTTCTGTTTACAAAAAAACAATAATGGGCAAACTTCAAAACTGTTTTTCTAACAAACCTCCCAAATTCAACTTTAACCCCCCCTGACTTTGTTTATTTTTTATTTTATTTTTTTATTATTATTATTATTATTATTATTATTATTATTATTATTATTATTATTATTATTATCATCATCATCAATAAAACCAATATTTTACTCATTTACATCCAATATTACTTATGTTTTATTTTAAAACCAAAAAACCTAAAAAAAACTTGCTTGTTTAATTAAATTAATTTCCTTTTTTAATTTAGGTCAACTTCTTCTTAGTTTAATTAAACTATTTTCCTTAATTAATTAAATCAAAAATCCTTTCCTCTTAACAAAAATCCAAAACTAAATCAATTTCTTTTTCCTTTATACTTGTATACTATTTTCATTTCAATTCTTGTACATTATTCAATATGGTTGTAATAGTTAATTAGATTTAAATTCTTGCAATCCCTATTTGTAAAAATGTATACCCCATCCCCCAAATAATGTAATAGCGTAGAATATTTACTTTCCGCAATTTATCGCTTTATATAAATGCTAGTAATTAGGATTTGTATGGAAAGATAAAATCAATGCTTAGAAAACCCTAATACAAGACAAATCAAGCATGAAAAAGATACACTTTCACATTTCGTACTTCTAGGGTTAACTCCACTTGTTTCCTTGAGAAATAAATGGTAATAATACGCATGTAAGATGTTTTAGCAAAAACAAACAAAAATACAAGATCACAGTCCCTCGATGACGCTCCAAACGTTGTCTTACAAATGATCTTAGTCCCTCAAAGAAAATGCTAAGATATCTTACAACATTGCTATTCATGACTATATGATGACCCTTGCCCGTCCCTTTTACATCCAAAGATAAGTTACTTACTAATCCATGGTAAAATAACAATGTCAAAGGAAAAAAGAAATAAACAAGAAAGACTTTTGAGTAGGTAGAATGTTCCTAAGTTGCTTGCTCATTTTCAAATCAAAACATCCTTGCTATTTTCAAAACAAATACCAACACTTTCAAAACATCTTTCAAACTTGAAACATTTTCAAAAGACAACACTTTGTACGCGTTCTTATAGAAACAAGAGCCATTATAAAGACACCTTTTCAAAATCACTTTCAAAAACACATTACACAAACACCTGTTTGAACTATTTTCAAAACAACACTTTGTACGCGTTCTTATAGAAACGAGAGCCATTACAAAGTCACATTTTCAAAATACTTTCAAAACCCACATCACAAGCACACTTTTAAACAAAAGTAAGTGATCTATCAAGCAACTAAGAGCCCGTAGATAACTACGGATGAAAAGGGTGCTAATACCTTCCCTTTTCATAATCTACCCCCCGAACTCAGAAATAATCTTAAAAGGTCTTTTTTGTTCTTTTTAGCCTTTCCTTGTTGGATAAAAGAAAAGTCGGTGGCGACTCTTGCTATCCGCACAATTGCGATCAAACACAAAAGAACCAAGTCAGTTCTCCCACCGCGTTACAACTAACAACTGGAGTAATTGAGGCAACTTGCTGATGACACTGATAATTTCTTCTAGGAGGATTAACCCTCCTCTCTTGCATAAAAACATTTGCATTCCCTTCCTTCTTCTTCGTAAACCCATAAGATGGCTTCTTCGTACCTCCAGATCCTTCACTCTTCGTTAAATGACCCTATCTTACAGCCTCTTCTAAGAGGATACCCATGCCTACCATTTTAATAAAGTCACTTGGCGCACTTGCTACCATCCTCTCATAGTAGAAAGCACCCAGAGTTTTCAAGAAAAATTTAGTCATCTCCTTCTCTTCCATGGGAGGAATCACTTGGGCGGCTACCTCACCCATCTCTGTGAATATTCTTTGAATGATTCCCTGTCCTTATGGACCACGGCCCTCAGGCACCATGTCCATGTTGTACTTGTATTGTCTGATAAATTCTTCTTCCAAGTCATTAAAAGTACGAATATTGACGCTGTCCAAACTCATATACCACTTCAGCGCATCACCGGTCAAACTATCCTGAAAAAAGTGAATCAACAGACGCTGATCATCAATATGGGTAGACATTCTCCTTACATGAATTACTAGATGAGCACGAGGGCAAGTGTTGCCCTTGTACTTCTCAAACTCCGGGACCTTAAACTTTGCAGGTATCTTAACATTCGGGACCAAGCATAATTCATTCACATTCTGCACGAATAACTCTTTTCCCTTAAGGGCCTTCACCTCCCTCTTCATCTTGTCAAGCTGATCTTGAAAATCATTCATTCTATCATAGAGTCCCAAGTCTTCACTTGGTAGAGGAAAAGGACGACACACATCATCATTAACAAACAAAACCATATTCACTGAAGGAGGTGCAGCAGGAGCAACATGCACCACAGGAGGTGCAGGAGTAACAATAGTCTGAGCAACTGGAGTATCTTGAGGACCAAGATTGAAACCTTCAGGTGTAAAGTTCTCTGGCATTCCCCATGGATAAACTTGAGGCATGCAATTCTGAATAATAGCTGGGGTAGCAGACACATGAACAACTGGAGCTTCAGCAGTAGCCCTTGTTGGTTGAGGTTGAACACTCGGCAGCGGATTCTGAGCAGCCACTAGAGATTCCATCAGAGTATTAAGATTGGCCATGCCGGTCTTTAGAGAAGAAACTTCCTCGCACAACTCGCGATTCTCTTGTTCTAAGTTGTCCATCTTCCTTCCAAAATTAGCTCGAGTATTACAGTGGTGAGACAACTTGCTGAATGAAGTAAATAAGCTTGGTAAGACACCTGGATATGCATAAAAAATGGAAGAAATATGTGCAATATGATGCATGATATGCAATGCGCATGATTTGTTTTTATTATATTTCAAGAGATTTTAAGATTTATAGACACATTGCAAATATCAAAGTAATAACGCATTTGAAATACTGATTTTTTTTATTATCATAACTTCAAAAAAGGTTACAAGTATCAACAATCCCAAGTACAAGATGAAAATAAAGTCTAAAACCCTGAGAAGTAAAGTTGTCGGAGATCACTCTATACGCTGGCGCTTCCCTGTGAGCCTGGAAATCTGAGCCTTCAACCTCTGATTTTCTTCCGCATACCTAGTGGAAACCCCCTTCCAATTACATGAATAAGGAAATGATTAATCAGCATCTGATTGAGGCTTATGAGAAAATAAATCCCCTTGCCTCTCCATCATCTCTACAGCCCGACTCTCAAGAATCTCAATCAAATCGTCCTTCTCCTTTAAGTCTGCTCTAAAGGAAATCTGTAAAGTTTGGTACTTGTTCTTCCAAGCATCCTTTTCCTGCTACATCCTGGCCAAAGCAAGTTGTAGCTCTTCTATATCATCTAATAAGGGAGGAGTGGTCTTCACAAATAAATCAGACATAGGTGTTTCCTGGGAATACGGCATCTTCAATTGAATAGCTCTCGTTTGGACCCACTGAAGATATGGCTCCAAAGAAACAACTCCCATAGGTACCAAGTCTTTCCTACTCTTCTTGTGGATGTGATGCCAGGCCTTTGCAATCTTCTCCCTAGCTTCCTTATGGTCTTCTCCCTCTTCCAGGAAGAAACTACTCAAATGAATACTATTTGGTTTATCCCTCATTGGATAACCAAGCTGTCGTCGTGCAAGAACAAGGTTGTAGTTAATTCCTCCCTTTATACCAAGAAGAGGTACATTGGGGAAACTACCACCACTGTCAACAATCTCTACATCTTGGTAAGCTTGATGATACCAATCAATATACGAATGAGTAAGTGGCATGATCTTAGGAGCCCAATGGAGTTCCTTTCTGACATCCCAGAAAGCATCAGATTAAGGAATATGAGAGATAAACCAACGGTACAACAAAGGCGTGCAACAGATAGCACATATACAGATATACATAAAGATAGGTTCAACCCACTTAGGGATGGACCAGCAAGAGGTTAATCTTTCCCCAGTGAAGTCGCCATTTTTTTCTTTAGCGGTAGAAATGTTTAAGACTAAGTCATTGGATTGACTAGACTTGTACAAATCAAAAATAAAAATCGCCACCACACTTTGTTGTTTCCAAAGGAATGAGAAAAGAGCGAGTAACCCAAAAAGAGGCGGAAACATTCAAGGTAAGGGGGGTGGTTATGCAAAGGGAAGGTATTAACACCCTAAACATCTATGATACTCCGCAGGAACCTCTTTGTAAAATCTGTATATTTTGGCTATAAAATGTTGTATAAAACTAGATGGTGGAGGTGAGAAAATAAATACATTTTTATGATTTTTGCACCCGCCGCGGTTGCGAACCTTTAGTGCCTATTTACAACCGTCCGCGCAATAGGAGATCATGGTACACATAGTTCCTCTTTCAAAAATTTAAAACACAAATGTGTTGCTTAATTTTATGAGATAAGACATCATTGTCATTGTCCATGTGGAAAACAAACTTACTACCCACAATCATGAGAAAGGAGAATTTGCATCATCTCAAAGTGGAGGATATGGCTTGGATTTTAAAATCAACAATGCCTCACTCAACACCCAAGTGGAAAATATCTCTCTTCACTACATATTGTAGAAGTATAGTTGTTTGCATCACTAAAAGGATTGAAAAGAGTCTAATCTTTTGAGAAAAGTTTTGAAGATAAGAGCCAAAATGGCAAAATGGTTTGGATGAGATTGGTTGACTTTTAGTCTTCTCACAAAAAAATGCCAAAGTATTATTAAGTTGATTGAAGTTTATTTATGAAAATGTTTTGAAAATGCATGGACATAAGTCCGAGTTTATTTTGAAAGTGGTTCAAGTTTAAAAGAAACAAGAAGAGTTTTCAAAAGGAGGGAGAAGATTTTTGAAATTAAAGAAGATGGGAGGAGAAGAAGGGACTATCCTAAAGCATAAGGTAAAAGCTAGGGATAAGAACCATCTAATCAACAAGAAGCCAATACTTGACATTATGAGTCAAGATGAAGTTCCCATTCTTTGGATTGAAACTAAGCAAACAAAGATACTAGACCTCTTGAAGGAACCAAACTTCAAATGTATTAAGTCTTCACAAAAATTGGGCAGAGTAACGGCTGTATACGGGAGAATTCCAGATTACAAACAAAGTATGTAATCACAAAAACCTGCACACAAAACAAACAAACAATCCAATGCCTTGAGTTAAACCTCAAGAACTCCAGACAAAATATCAATTAAGGTCAAGGTCTCCAACATAGGCCAAGGTCTCTAATCCTCAGTCCAAAAAGTCCAATACTCCATAATGCCAAGGATAGTAACCAAATAGTCCAAGTATCATTAAGTATTTTTATGGTTCATGTTGATTATTAGGTGTCTTAGAATAGAAAAGAAAAGCTTAAGTGAGCAAATTAAAATGACATGAAATGTAATGCTAAAAGTAAATGGTGGATAAAATATAAAAAATAAAAGGGCATAAGGTAAAAAAAAAATTAATAATTAGTGGTTAGTTGGATGACCATCTTGAAACTTGCATTTGGAAATCATTAGAGGATTGGTAGAACCAAAGCCTCCACACAACAAGTTGTATTTTCTTTTTGTCAAGTATATAATCCATTTAGAATTCTCAAAAGTATCATTTAATGATCAACAATGTTTAAGTGATCCGCGTTGATCAAAAGTCTTGTAGATCCACTAGAGGATTGGTAGAACCAAAGCCTCCACACAATGAATCTCAAGGTTATTGGATCAAAGAGATCAAGTTAACATACTTGGGCTTGCAAACATAAGTTTGGGCCGCGAATAATCATTTATTCGAATCGAGACAAAATTTAGCGCTATGTTAAGCAATCATAAGTGGACTTATATAGAAGTCACACCTATTTTGAGGCCGGTAAATAGCAATCTATGCACCATTTGTTTTGAGACATGATATAAAGATCATGCTCCAATAACACTTAGTGCAATAAGAAAGGGATGAGATGAAGAGGGATGAGAGAGAATATACAAACCACATTTGAATTAGATTCAAATCAAACTATTATTAAAATCATTCATCCATTTTTGTGGAGTTAGACTCAACACCATGGATCCAATGATGTTACAAAGTTCATGACCAAAAACTTAATCCAAGATCAGCCAGAAAATAATCACAAAATAATATTGCATTTAATATATACATAAAAGGTTTTTAAAAAAGTTTTAAAATTGAAATAAAAGAGAAAAATATCAACTATATTCAAATTAATCAAAAAATAAAAAGTAAGACCATAGAAAAATCATAAATGAATTAAAATGATTTCATAAAATTTTTGGTAATTTTTAAAAGTCAGAAACTTTTTTTAAAATTAAAAGAAATGTGTAAAATAAACCAAAAATCGTAAAAAATAACAAATTCAGAAACAAAAATAAGATGAGGTTACCAATATTTGTCACAATATCATTGGATCATTCCATAATTTTTTTAGAATTTAAAAATGTATCAAAGTATTTTTAAATATTTAAAACAATTCAAATAAAGTGAAATTTTGTAAAAAATACCAAAACACAAAATTAAATTGTGAAAAAATAAAAATCAAAAAGAGAATAATCAAAAATATTTTTTATGATTTTTTCAGATTTTTTGGACTAAAAATGAATTTTCTATGATTTTTTGAAGTTTAAAACAATTAAATATAAAAATCAGAAAAGAAAAATAAAGTAAAAAATATATGGACCATTGGATGAGAGTCAAAATGCGTTAGTAATAAAGTCCAAGGGATCTGGCACGTTGTGCATATCATGGTCATTAGTGAAAAAAACATAGAATCATTAATTAAATCAGATTTTAAAAAAATAGATGGCGGGCCTTCATTGGTTGGAAGATGACACGTTGGTCATCTTTAACCTCCAGCCAACGTGAATTGTAGGTCTCTCAAACTGTAAAATCAGAAGCTCATACCTATGACATTCGCTTCGTCTCTTCAAGACGAAGACAACCACACCTTTGCGACAAATTTATATAAATTGTAGCTCAAGCAATTTGGAAGGAAAGTTTTGAAAAGGGATTTGAAAATTCATGGACAAAACATGTTTCCAGATAAAAGTAAGTGTTGCAACTAGAACCAGGGCAATGAAAGAATCACAATGATATCAAAGTTTTGAAGAATTGATAAAGGAATCTACCTATTGAAGTTGAGTTGCAGAGCTCTGAAACTAGACTTTTATGGAGCAATATAGGGCACGATTCTTGAATGTAATTATATGGTTAGCTTCAGGGAAGATCAAGGAAGGTGAATTGATGGAAAAATGGTTTAAAAAAGGCTTGAGAATAGATTTTGAATTAGCAGAGTTTTGAGTTATGGAGCAAGTTTGGCAGGATGATTCTGGCTATCCAAAGTTGAGGAAATGAATGGGGGATGACCCTTTATTTATAGGGAATCAAATGGAATTTCCAAGCGTGTGAAATGATGAAGTTTGGAGGGAAATCGTGTGAAGTTGCAAATAAGAAAAGTGTGACTTCTAATTTGGTCAAAACTCATCCAGAACGCGCGTTTTATTGTGCTAATCAATTTTGGAACTTCACTAAACATGTTTAGAGGCAAAAACGCGTGGAAAACTTGTGATTAGAAGCCAAAACAAAGATTTTAAATTCTGACTTATGGAGAAACTTCAGTTCCAAGTTACCAAGTTCAATCCAATGGCATTCCCAGCTCAAGGGGTCTTAAGGCATTATTCTTGATGTTTTAGAAATATGAGGTTACAAGCTTTGTAATAGAAAATAATGGAATCAAATGGATGCTTGAGTTGGAAGTTGCATTGAGTCAAAGTTGTAAAAAAGAAGTTGACTTTCCATACTTAGAAATATCTCAACTTTTCCTTCAAAAGTGACCTATAATTTTTTGCATCCAAACATGGCCTTCCACTTGGAATTTTATCTTGACCAAAAAATATGGCATGAAATAGACCTCTTGAATGACATTTTGAAACTTGAACCATTTAACATCTCCAAAAATTGAGAGAGTTATGAGTTGTTAAAGTTGGCAAAAGATCATGAAATCACCTATAATCTATTGTATCCTTAGGGAATCTTCCATCCATTTTCTCACTTTTCATATCAAATGAGGAATAAATTTCACATCCTCAAGATTATTGTGGAAAAATAATGGGCTCAAGGTGATAAAAATTGACCAAGTTATGATCACTTGAAGTCACACATGAGAAATTGGGGATTCATTTGAAGGACTTGTAATCTTTCTTCATCATCAAGTTTCTTCCACATGAAAACTCCTTGAAACTTTTGAAGTGATTTGTTTATAACCCTTTGAAGAGAAGGATGTTTTGGAATCACTCAAAAATACCAAAAGATGAGCAAGATATGCTTCTTTGAAGTTCAAAACCCTAGCTCCTAGATCAAGAAAATGCTTGGAAGAAACTTGACAATTTTGAACCACCTTCTTGTACCAATATAAATGTTTTATAAATAGAAGTTGTTGAGGATGAAAATGAGAACTCATAGCCACCAAAACCACTTCCATATCTTGAGAATTGAGTGAAATATGCACTTGTTACCAATGGGAACAAATCCTTGTCCAAGCATGACAAATTCTTCAAGCAACCCCTTGTGCTTTTGAATCAATCTTGATAAATTTTAAATATGGTGAACCAAAATAAACTTGCCATGCCATTTCTTCCAAAACAAATCCAATGGTGAGGTTTGAACTTCTCAAGCTTTATTGACTAGGGCATGGAAATAAACTCATGAACCCATGGAGCAACTTGCTAAGCCTTATTGCCTTTACTTACATTAGTAACAAGCAAGACAAACCAAAATTGAAATTTATTAATCAAAAGGAAAAAATAAGACAAAATATTCATGATCACAAAAGAATACAAGTCAAGGTGCTTGGTGATGCCTCAAAGAGCAAAACTAAAGATAGGGAGAGGAACCAAAATCCCTAATGTGATCTTGTTGTGATTAAATCAACATGGTATGATGAAGGGATCTTAGGGGGAAAAATTGGGGTACAACAGTTTCATAACATCATGACACACAAAACACACTAACACTTTACTCCCTCTTTTTAACCAAAAAAATAGAGTAAATGTAAAACATAAATGGAAGCACACAATGCACACTAGCACAAAACACAAGTGGAAGCACACAAAAGAAGATGGAAAAAAAATAACAGATGGAAGCACACAACAAATTCCAACAGCTTCAGGTGGTCATCCACCTCTTACCCCTGTCAAAGATCCTCCTAGACTCCTTGGTGCAATCACCGGAAATTTGTAGAGACCATATGTTCCATCTAATAGAAACTTTCTTAGGATTCCCAATATTTGTAAGTGATATAACTCCTTAATAGTACAAGTTCCAATCCCACTATTGATGTTCATAACAATAAGTTATTCCTTGTTGACCATATGCTCTAAAGGAACAACCTTTCCTTCAGCAAGATTCTTGATAAGTTGGTTATGACTATCAAGGTTCTTATTCCAGCCATGTTAAATGAGATATGTGATTTCATTCAGATCTTCACAAGGTAATGTCATGACATCATGCTTGACATTATAATGCTTCAACATCTGGTCAATCCTCATCAGTTGAGAACCACCTCTCCTAGTCCTTCCATACTCAAATTCAGTAGTATTTTCATCACCACAAATCAGACTGTTTCTTAGATACAAATACCTACCGACCCACTGTGACCCATGTTGTACCCAAAATTTCCCCTCTCGCTTTTAACCCTCATTTTCTTATGCATTTAATCATACATACTCATATGTTGCATTAGTTACATGGTTATGGGAGAAAGGTATCGTGTGCTAGTGGTTTTTTTCAATCTCATGGTATTTTAAGGCTTAAAGGTCTTCTTATACTCCAAAATATCTCATAAAGTTCACATGGTCATCAGATGATTGAGATCTCATTTGATTTGGAAGATGATTACACTCTCCTATCTTTTTTCTATGAACTAGGGTTTTGGTCAAAGTCAACCTATGGATGACTTTTTGAGCAAAACATGATTCCATGGTTCAATATACATCTCAAGGTGTCCATGTGTTCATTATTGTGCACCATAAAGTCTTTCAAGAGATTCAAATGGACATTTGATAAAGTATTGATTTCATTGAGAAAAAGTCAATTTTCAGTAAAGTCAAAAGTTAATTGTTCGAGTTTTTGGTCAAATGAGGTCTTATTAAGTCATCATTCATGTTATTGTGAAGTTTTATCAAGTGGAATCAAGAGAATAATTAAAAAATAACAAAATTTTAGAAATTAGGGTTTAGGATAAAATCCTAAGTGTGGAAGTATTGTGTTCCTCTTTCCATCTTTCCAAGTCAATATCTCTCCACATGGCCATCATAAGTTTGAAAACCAATGCTCAACACAAAGAGAAAACATCCTACTACAAGTTTTTAGATGGATTGAAAATTAAAATGTCCATGGATACAAATTTATTTAATCAAGAAGTGTTGGGTTTGTTGTACCCCAAAATTTTACCTCCCATTTTCACACCAGACATACTCCTAGAGGTCTTCAATTGCTCAAGGTTGACCAAGAATTGATCAGACAAATTATCCTCCTAAGCATTGGCCTTCCAACCAGGGTTTCATTTTTCACCAAGATGTGTGAGCTCCAAAGGTCTAAAATGTCTTCCATGGTCATAATATGCATTCACTATTATCCATGACATATTTCATACCTTGCACTACAAGTTTGCTCAGTCAACTGCCCAAATGCCTGAAAATCAACTGTATTAAGTCAAAAGTCAATTGTGGCCTATATACAGTCAAACTGCAAGATTTTTGGTCAACATCAACATTTTCAAGTGATATACATCATTTAATCAAGGGTTTATCATGATTCCTCATGAAATGCTCATAATTCATCAAAAGTAAAAAATTGCTAATTAGGGTTTCTATAGGAGAATTCAACCAAACTTTGACCAGGCATAACTTTCTCATACTTTATTTGAAATTTTTCCACCAAAGCTCATTTTGAAGAGAATCCAATTCCATACAATTTCTCTTCAGCCTTCAAGTCCAAGAAATGCATCATTTGAAAGATACAAGCTCAGACATTACAGATCATTTTAAAAAAGTCAACAAAAGCCACTTTTTGCCAAGACCTTTTACATCAAGACAAAATCTTCAAATGCAAAATTGATCAAAAGATGGATTGAAGTAGACATCTTAGGATTTCCAAAGAGTCCTAGATAATCATCATGAGATAAAAATAGAACAAGATATGGCTTTCCCAAGTTGGGAAAATTTTGGAAATTTCAAGAATGGTGCATTGAGAAATTTTAAAATTTTGAGTCAATGACCTAACTTTTTAAGGTTCAAATATTTTTCTAAGTTTATAGAGGACCTCTAATTTTATTTTTGTATGGCCTTGAATTTCTACCTTTTTTACATATTTATTTTAATTAATTTCAAATAAATATAAAATAAATTATACAAAATGTTTGGAGATGGGCCTTGGCCTTTGGGCTATTGATTTGGCTTGCCTAGAAGCCCATAATTTCGTGACAAAGTGTCCAGGTACATTCAAGCATGGAAAGGGAAAGATTTTTAAGTTTTGGAAACTATTAAATTTGTTTGATTTTGACATAAAAGTATGGCATTATGGTGAAGATTCTTGCCTTGAAAGCTCGTCTCTTCCCTCTCCACTATAAGTACAAGCTATTTCCAAGCCAAGGACACAAAAAAAAGGCTTTAGAAGAACCACACAAAAGTTACCAAAATTCTCAAAGTTGTGAAATTCAAAACTGAATTTCCAGCCATCATCCATCCAAACCAAGCGTGCTATCTTCTTCCTGGATATCCCAGGACTCATTTCCAGCCCTCATTCAAGCCATCACACGCCTAGAAGAGGCCAAACCACAATCTCCAATTTGGTAAAACTTCTTGCATCCGAAATATTATATTCATGCACTGTTTACTAATGTTTCATGGCTAGATGTGATCAGGGTGATGTTTAGGACTGAAATGAGTCTTTACATGCAAGCTAAGACGTACGCATGGTTGTTTTCCATTTTTAACCGTGCAATTTGCATTTGTATCGTAACCTCTTTCCATTAGTTTCCAGCCAATTTTGACCCCGGATTCGGACTCGGGGTGAAATTTCTTGCAGGATATGGCCTTTTCTTTTTCAATTTAACACGTTTTTAAAGGATTGACGTTGAAGGCCGCCGGAGAAGACGATGGTTTCTACCATCTTCATTTGTTTTTATTTTTATTCTTTTAATTTTGTTTATTTTATTTAATCAATAAGTTTTTTTTAAATCAAATAAAAAAATCAACAAAACTTAGGATTAGTTTTTCTTTTTAGAATAATTAATTTCTGAAATTAATTAATTAATTAACTTTAACATTTTAATTAAAATAAGTTAGAACTTAGGGTTTAATTTGTGTCTAAATTATTTTCTCAAATAAAAATACAAAAATATTAGCATTAGGCTTTAAATTTATTTAGCAATTATCTTTTTAAATTAAAATTAGATTTAAGTTAATTTAATTATTTTCTTAAAATAAACAAAAACCGAAAAAAGATTTTTATTTTACTTAGCTTAATTCTTAGGTTTTCTTTATTTCGCGCGCGTTATTTTGATTTCGCATTTTTACATTATTGATGTAACTGTTATTTGGGTTGTAATAGTTATAAATAGGACTTTTTATAGCTTTCTTTATTTTTCTTTCCCCAATTGTTTGTACATTGTAAATACCCCCTACCCGAAAGCCATGTAATAGTCTAGATTTACGCTTTCCGCACTTTATTTTCTGTACATATTAACTGTTAGTAACTAGGTGTGTATGGAAAGACTAATAATCAAATGTTAACAAACCTAATAACACAAGATAAATACTTGAACTAAATCAATTGCACATGCGCACCTCTAGGGTACACCCACTTCGGTTGCCTTCGGAAAACGATCACAATTCTCGAAACGTGGGAAGCTTTAGTGGCTGTCCTCTAGTTTGAAAGATCACAAGTCCCGCGATGACCCCCTCGACGTTGCCTCGGTTAAAAGTGATCTTAGAACTTTAGGATAATTACTAAAATTTCTTGCCAAGTTTCCTTCGTGACCGTAACGTCCCTTTCGATTGTCCCTCAAACATTCAACGATAGGGCTACCTACTCACTAATAGTAGGATAGCACTGTCTAAAGGAAAATAGGAAAAGAATGACCCTTTTCGAGTATAAAAGTAGATAGCTGTTAGAAGTTTGCTCAAACATTTTGCACTTACACAAAAACTACTTTTCAAAAGACATTTCAAAACACTTTGTATACTTTCTCCACTATCCCGAGAAACATTACAAAGTTCGCCGTACTAAGGTGTTTTCAAAATATTTTCAAACACAAAGCACAAAGATATTTTAAAAATGAGCAAACCTCTAAGAGCCCGTAGAAAACTACGGATGGAAAGGGTGTTAACACCTTCCCTTTCCATAAACTACCCCCTTACTCAGAAAACTCTCGAAAAGGTCTTTTTTTGTTCTTTTCACCCTTTCCTTTGTTGGATAAAAGAAAAGATGATGGTGACTCTTGCTTACCGCAACATTTGAGAACAAAAATGCAAAACCAGTATTAACAGTCGGTTCCACCACTGTATCACAGAACTGGCGACTCTGCTGGGGATATAAAAAGTGAGGTTACTTTAGAGTTTTAGTTCATCATTTTAAATGTTTTATTGTGTGTTTGCTTGATTTATCTTTGAGGGTTTATTTGGCTATTCTTGTAAAGATCCTACACCCGGATCTGGGGAACCTTTTAGGTAAGTAGTAATAAATCATGGAAGTTGTACGACATAGACCGATACAGATGAAGTGGTGGCTATGTTAGCGCAATACTTTGGATTGTACTAATGTTCCTTGAGTAAGTCAAGGATAACATTAGGCTTCCTCATAGTGTCACTAAGCGCTAACTGACGTTTAGAACCTTTAATCGACTCACCCTAGCCATTAGGAAGTATTGAGATAACCGACTTTGGTTCCGACTGAAGATTGGTTGATACTCGATGCTACACTCATTGAGACTGGACTTTCGGGATTTTTTGGCCGCAATACTTCGATGCGTGAGCTAAAACCATTCCTGATGGGAAGGTCAATGATATTGAGACTCCTTAGAACCTGGTTACTATTAATAGGACATGTTGAGCCAACTGAACATTAAAGAGGGTACTTACCTTAAACCCCATGCAAGCCTAAACCTAAGGCTGCTTGTGTGCTTTGTTTGCTTTCAACTTGAGCTACTTGCAGGGTTTTTATCTAATAACATGATCTCCCTGCAAGATTTGTTTACAGTCATTATCCAATAACCTGGACTTCTTAGACTCACTTGTCTTCATTACCTTACACTTTTGCTTAACGCATAGCATACACATCATAACATCATGCCATAATATTTCCTTAACCATTTCTGGGATCTCAAGGGTCTGTGATGCAGGTTATGACAGAGCAGACGTCTAGCAAGGGGCAAGGGGATTTATTTTCCTCTAACCAATACCGTCAAAAGATCAAAACTCAACAACTTGAGTCAGGGGCTATGACCCACTTGATATGGTGAGCTTGACTCTCGTAGAAGGACACTCAACGATACGAATTTCTTCAATCAAAGCTGTAAATTTCAACTTCTGACATCTTCTTGTTTACCCAGTGAGATCCTTGAAAACATTGCATGCATGCCATTTCATAACAGGTCTTCCTGTACAGGTTTCTCATCTTTTTACTATTTATTTCAGCAAAAGCAATGGCCCTTGAACAAACAGTAAAAGACCTTCAAGCTCAAAACGCTCAGTTCCAACAAATGCTCATGGCTTTGGCCTAGGGGCAGGAAGAACTGAAAGCTCTCGTCATCAAAGAGAATAAGAAGAAGGCAAAGAAACCGGCTGGCATCTTGAATAAGGGAAGAATATTCAGAGGGCCGGTTCAACGAGCTCTAGATATCACAACTCCATCAAACGAAGGGGATAATCATGAAGAAGTTAACAAACCCGATGTTGATGAA
This sequence comes from Vicia faba, assembly GCA_948472305.1. Classification (NCBI taxonomy): domain Eukaryota; kingdom Viridiplantae; phylum Streptophyta; class Magnoliopsida; order Fabales; family Fabaceae; genus Vicia; species Vicia faba. The sequence goes on along the minus strand of OX451735.1, from coordinate 387,528,248 downwards.
GAAGAAGATGATTACTCTGAGGAACAATATCCTCCTGCTGACGATAAATACAAACAACTGGAGGATCATCTCAATGCTATAGAGATTTAGCAGGTACCTGGCTTGGACTATAAGGAGTTAGGGCTGGTTCCTTGAGTCGCATCCCACCAAAGTTCAAGGTTCCCACATTTTCTAAGTATGATAGTGTCTCCCGCCCTAAGTCGCACTTAAGGTCCCATGTCAGGAAGATCCAGCCTCACACTATTGACCGGAAATTATAGATCAATTTCTTCCAAGAAAGTTTGGCCGTTATTCAACTAGATTGGTTCTATCAGTTGGAAGGAGCCAACATCCATACCTGGGAAGACTTGGATGCTGCTTTCTACAAGCAGTACCAATATAATGCTGACCTCGCTCCAACTCGTACACAACATCAAAGCATGTCTATGGGTTCTAGTGAAGGCTTCAAGGAATATGCCCAGAAATGGAGGGATCTATCTGGTAGAGTACAACCTCCTCTGAATGATCAGGAAATGGTAGACATGTTCATGGGCACTCTGACAGTCCCATTCTTTAATCTGCTAATTAGGAGTTCCTCATCCGGGTTCACAGAGATGGTTCTGACCAGAGAAAGGACCGAAAGTGGTATCAAGAGTGGGAAGATCCCGATGGCTGCATCTTCTAGTGTTGCGAAGAAGCCATTTGTTGGTAAGAGGGAAGCCAATGTTGTGTATGGCCAGAAGGGTCGTAATAAGGCAGACTACCACAAATCTGTAGGGGCAGTGTTGGTCTATAATTCAGCATGCGTGCAACGACCACAACAATGGTCATAGCATCTGCAGTACAAATGCATACATCCCAATCTCATTTATTTTGAGAACACCATTACACAATGCATTTCATACATCATGACATTGCATACAACTATCATTTTACCTTTTCAGGAAAGATCAATCAACAAGTATTTATCACCAACAATTTTCAACACGTCCAGGATTAGCTCCTGAAACAAAACAGAGTAATTATCCGGGCGACCAAATACAGCTTTACACGGGCTCATCATGAAGCAATCTTACATGGGTTTCTTCTGACTTCCAAATACATCTTTACACGGGCTCATCATGAAGCAATCTTACACGGGTTTCTTTTGAATTCCAAATACAGCTTTACACGGGCTCATCATGAGGCAATCTTACACTAGTTTCTTCTGACTTCTAAATACAGCTTTACACGGGCTCATCATGAAGCAATCTTACACGGGTTTCTTCTGAATTCCAAAGACAGCTTTACAGGGGCTCATCCTGAGGCAACCCTACCCAGGATCCTTCTCTTGAATTTCCAGATGCAGTTTTACACGAACTCATCCTGAGGCAACCCTACCCAAGTTCCTTCTTACAATTTCCAGATGTAGTTTTACACGGACTCATCATGAGGCAACCCTACCCAGGTTCCTTCTCACAATCTTCAAATGCAGTTTTACACGAACTCATCCTAAGGTAACCCTACCCAGGTTCCTTCTCTTTAATTTCCAAATGAAGTTTTACACGAACTCATCCTGAAGCAACCCTACCCAGGTTCTTTCTCTTGAATTTCCAGATGCAGTTTTACACTGACTCATCCTGAGGCAACCCTACCCAGGTTCCTTCTCACAATTTCCAGATGCAGCTTTGCACGGACTCATCCTGAGGCAACCCTACCCAGGTTCCTTTCACAATTTCCAGATGCAGTTTTACACTGACTCATCCTGAGGCAACCATACCCAGGTTCCTTCTCACAATCTCCAGATGCAGTTTTACACTGACTCATCCTGAAGCAACCCTACCCAGGTTCCTTCTCACAATCTCTAGATGCAGTTTTACACTGACTCATCCTGAGGCAACCCTACCCAGGTTCCTTCTCTTTAATTTCCAGATGCTGTTTTACATGTACTCATCCTGAGGCAACCCTACCCAGGTTCCTTATCACAATCTCTAGATACAGTTTTACACGGACTCATCCTGAGGCAACCCTACCCAGGTTCCTTCTCTTGAATTTCCATATGCAGTTTTACACAGACTCATCCTGAAGCAACCCTACCCAGGTTCACTCTCACAATTTCCAGATGCAGTTTTACACGGACTCATCCTAAGGCAACCCTACCTAGGATCCTTCTCTTGAATTTCCAGATGCAGTTTTACACGGACTCACCCTGAGGAAACCCTACTCAGGTTCCTTCTGACAATTTCCAGATGCAGTTTTACACGGACTCATCCTGAGGTAACCCTACCCAGGTTCATTCTCACAATCTCCAGATGTAGTTTTACACAGACTCATCTTGAAGCAACCCTACCCAGGTTCCTTCTCACAATCTCCAGATGCAGTTTTACACGAACTCATCATGAGGCAACCCTCCCCAGGTTCCTTCTCTTTAATTTCCATATGCAGTTTTACACTGACTCATCTTGATGCAACCCTACCCAGGTTCCTTCTCACAATCTACAGATGCAGTTTTACACGGACTTATCCTGAGGCAACCCTACCCAGGATCCTTCTATTGAATTTCCATAGGTAGTTTTACACGGACTCATCCTGAGGCAACCCTACCCAGGTTCCTTCTCACAATTTCCAGATGTATTTTTACACGGACTCAACCTGAGGTAACCCTACCCAGGTTCCTTCTTACAATTTCCAGATGCAGTTTTACCCGGACTCATCCTGAAGTTCCACTACCCAGGCTCCCTCTCATATATCTCCTAAAACATCCCTACCCAGGTTCCTTCTCATACACTTCTAGATGAAGTCTTACCCGGAATCATCCTGAAACATCCCTACACGGGTTTCTTCTGATACATTTCCAGATAGTAGTTAATTTCATTCTCCCTAGCAAACTACTTTGAAGCCTAGATTTCAACCAACAAATAACAAAATTTCATCTCTCCAATCCAGAGATAACCCCTCAGTAGAGCCATAGACAACTAAAGTTCCTAGACTCTATTCCCCACAAACTTTTCCTCAAACAGGAAAACAACAGAATTTAACGTCCCCCAGTGGGCTCCTCCTCAGACAACAGAAACAAGAATCCCAATAAAGAGATCTCTTTTGAAGTAAACATCTACTCTGGATGGAATCTTTAAGCCCATCTCCAATGACTTTAAGTCATCTTCTCCAAATGGAATCTATAAGCCCATTCCCGACGTCATCAACCATCAGTATTACTTCATGCGAGTGCAAATTTCTAGACACTCTAGTGTTCAATCATATTCCACCTTCGGATCACAAAAGGCAGACAAGCCAATCTAAATATTCATATTTAAGAAGATTGAACAGGGGCAGCTGTTGTACCCCAAAAGTTTCCCTCCCATTTTCACACAAGACATACTACTAGAGGTCCTCAATTGCTTAAGGTTGACCAAGAATTGATCAGACAAATTCTTCTCCTAAGCATTGGCCTTCCAACTAGGATTTCATTTTTCACCAAGATATGTGAGCTCCAAAGGTCTAAAATGTCTTCCATGGTCCTAATATGTCTTCAATATTATCCATGATAAATTTCATACCTTGCACTACAAGTTTGCTCAGTCAACTGCCCAAATGCCTGAAAATCAATTATATTATGTTAAAAGTCAACTGTGGCCTATATACAGTCAAACTTCAAGATATTTGGTCAACATTAACATTTTGAAGTGATATACATAATTTAATCAAGGGTTGATCATGATTCCTCATGAAATGCTCCTAATTCATCAAAAGTCCAAAATTGCTAATTAGCGTTTCTATAGGAGAAGTCAACCAAACTTTGACCAGGCATAACTTTCTCATACTTTATCAGGAATTTTTCCACCAAAGCTCATTTTGAAGAGTATTCAATTCCCTAAAATTTCTCTTCATCCCTTAAGTCCAATAAATGCACCATTTGAAATATACAAGCTCAGACATTATAGGTCATTTTCAGAAAGTCAACAAAAGCCACTTTTTTCCAAGACCTTTTACATCAAGACAACTTCTTCAAATGCAAAATTGATCAAAAGAGGGATTGAAGTAGACATCTTGGTATTTCAAAAAATTCCAAGATCATCATTATGAGATAAAAATTTAGCAATTTATGACTTTCCCAAGTTGTAAAAATTTAGAAATTTCAAGAATGGTGCATTGAGCAAATTTGAAATTTTGAGTCAATGGCCTAACTTTTTAAGGTTCAAATATTTTCATAAGTTTATAGAGGACCTCAAATCTTATTTTTGCCTGGCCTTGCATTATCTACTATTTTTTACATATTTATTTTAATTTATTTCAAATAAATATAAAATAAATTGTACAAAATGTTTGGAGATTGGCCTTGACCTTTGGGATATTGATTTGGCCTGACTAAAAGCCCATCATTTCGTGACAAAGTGTCCATGCACATTCAAGCAAGGAAAGGGAAAGATTTTCAAGTTTTGGAAACTATTAAATTTGTTTGATTTTGACATAAAAGCATGGCATTATGGTGAAGATTCTTGCCATGAAAGCTTGTCTCTTCCCTCTCCACTATAAGTACAAGCTATTTCCAAGCCAAGGACACAAAAAAATGGCTTGAGAAGAACCACACAAAAATTGCCAAAATTCTCAAAGTTATGAAATTCAAAACTGAATTTCCAGCCATCATCCATCCAAACCAAGCGTGCTATCTTCTTCCTGTAGATCCTAGGACTCATTCACAACCCTCATTCAAGCCATCACACGCCCAGAAGAGGCCAAACCACAATCTCCTATTTGGAAAAACTTCTTGCATCCGAAATTTTATATTCATGCATTGTTTACTAATGCTTTGTGGCTAGATGTGATCAGGATGATGTTTAGGACTGAAATGAGTCTTTACATGCAAGATCATACGTACGCATGTTTGTTTTCCATTTTTAAGCGTGCAATTTGCATTTGTATCGTAACTCTCTTTCCATTAGTTTCCAGCCAGTTTTGACCCCGAATTCAGACTCGGGGTGAAATTTCATGCAGGATAGGGCCTTTTCTTTTTCAATTTAACACGTTTTTACAGGTTTGACGTTGAAGGCCTCCGAAGAAGACGGTGGTTTCTACCATCTCCATTTTGTTTTTATTTTTATTCTTTTAATTTTGTTTATTTTATTTAATCAGTAAGTTTTTTTTAAATCAAATAAAAAAAACAACAAAACTTAGGATTAGTTTTTCTTTTTAGAATAATTAATTTCTGATATTAATTAATTAATTAATTTAAACATTTTTAATTAAAATAAGTTAGAACTTAGGGTTTAATTTGTGTTTAAATTATTTTCTCAAATAAAGATACAGAAATATTAGCATTAGGCTTTAAATTCATTTAGTAATTATCTTTTTAAATTAAAATTAGATTTAAGTTAATTTAATTATTTTCTTAAAATAAACAAAAACCAAAAAAAATATTTTTATTTTACTTAGCTAAATTCTTAGGTTTTCTTAGACGTTTCTTTATTTCGCGCGCGTTATTTTATTTTCGTATTTTCACATTATTGATGTAACTGTTATTTGGATTGTAATAGTTATAAATAGGACTTTTTATCACTTTCTTTATTTTTCTTCCCCCAATTGTTTGTACATTGTAAATACCCCCTCCCCGAAAGCCATGTAATAGTTTAGATTTATGCTTTCTACACTTTATTTTCTGTGCATATTAACTGTTAGTAACTAGGCGTGTATGGAAAGACTAATAATCAAATGTTAGCAAACCTAATAACACAAGATAAATACTTGAACTAAATCAATTTCACATGCGCACCTCTAGGGTACGCCCATTTCGAATGCCTTCAGAAAACGATCACAATTCTCGAAACGTGAGAAGCTTTAGTGGCTGTCCTCTAGTTTGAAAGATCACAAGTCCCTCGATGACCCTCTCGATATTGCCTCGGTTAAAAGTGATCTTAGAACTTTAGGAAAATTACTAAATTTTTTTGCCAAGTTTCCTTTGTGACCGTAACGTCCCTTTCGATTGTCCCTCAAACATCCAACGATAGGGCTACCTACTCAATAATAGTAGGATAACACTGTCTAAAGGAAAAGAGGAAAAGAACGACCTTTTTCGAGTATAAAAGTAGATAGCTGTTAGAAGTTTGCTCAAACATTTTTCACTTACACAAAAACTAATTTTCAAAAGACATTTCAAAAAACTTTATATACTTTCTCCACTATCCCGAGAAACATTACAAAGTTCGCCGTACTAAGGCGTTTTCAAAACATTTTCAAACACAAAGCATAGAGGTATTTTAAAAATGAGCAAACCTCAAAGATCCCGTAGAAAACTACAGATGGAAAGGGTGCTAACACCTTCCCTTTCAATAATCTACCCCCCTTATTCAGAAAACTATTGAAAAGGTCTTTTCTGTTCTTTTCACCCTTTCCTTTGTTGGATAAAAGAAAAGATGGTGGCGACTCTTGCTTACCGCAACATTTGCAAACATAAATGCAAAACCAGTATTAATAGTCGGTTCTGCCACCGTATCAGTGTTCATTCAGATTTAGTTCTCAACACTTAGAGAAATTTTTTGAAGTATTTGATAAAGATCATATTCATGATTTGCAAGCCAATTTTCTTTGAGACTCAAGCTTCATTTCAATTTATAATCTATATGAAAGTTGTAAATCAAACTTCCATCTTTCCTATGTTCCAAAGAATTCTCCATTTTGTCCATTAATTTTCAAGTTATCATTAATCAAAGTTGAGGCATCCATTATGTGGAATTGACCATAACTTAGAAAATATTTCTAAGTGTTTGATTAGGTTCAAGGTACCAACTTCCATGGAAATTTCCTTGGTCTTCCAATCTCCTTCTCACTTTCCCATTAACATGAAACTTGTATATATTCCATCCCTCTTTCTTTTGAGCACAAGTTTTCCTCAATTGGTGCAAGGATCACTGAGTTATGATTGAGGCAACAAGGCAAGAAAAACATGGGCATCATTTGTATTAAAATTTCTATTTTGGTAATTTGGAGATTATAAGTCATTTTTGTTTATTTTAAACACCACAATCACATGCATACATCACTCTTTTCAATTTCCTAAAATGCCTAAACATATATTTCTCATGCATGCACCTCATGTGACCATTTTACCAAAGTTGGCAAGTTATGGAAGTTTGTACAAACATCCTTCCATGCATTCCTCATGTGACCCCACGTATTTCGTGCTTATCCCACTCTATTTCACTCTCCAAAACGCAAGAAAAATCACCATAACAATGCATGAAACACATCACACATCACCCTTATCCATTTCACTTTTCATTTTTTGCGAACTTGGACAACAAACTTTGTTAACCATAGTGAGCCTTTAACCATACCTAGATTCTTCTTATAAACCACTCTCCACCCTCAAACGACTCAGCCATTGTTTCTCCATGAAACAATCGCTAGCCTCTTATTAAAGTTTACTTGCGGGATCAGCAACAATAATCCCATACTTTAGTGTTTAAGGTGTTTTTGTGTTGAAAAAAGGATAAAAAGGAGAAAAAGACAAAAGCAATTGCAATAAATAAATCAAAGACTTTAAATTACTAAGAATTTAAAATGTGGAAGCATATATAAATTGTTAAGCGTGAACTCATTTCTCTCTTAAATGTGGGTACTTTGAGTGTGATGTTATTAAATGTGAAGAAATGCGACCCCTAACACAAATACATAAGTTTGCTTAAATAGACATCCTAATTATGTAACCGTCGATGATTACTAGCCCAATTTTGGGTTTCATGGGGTTGTTTGAGTCTTCCCACGTTCTTGCTGACTCTGCACGTTGATAACTTTTCCCGCCAATATGCATTTTCTCTTTAGCTTATTCGACCCTTGTTTCTGTCGACAACTGCCTCTAATCTTCTAACTCTCGTCGACTGACTCATTTGGTTGACGTCCTTTCCTTGCTTGATGCACCCTGTTGTCTTTATGCCACTTCAACCAAATAATCCCACAACTTAAGGTTCAATACCTTAGTCGAAAATTGCTTGTCAACAAATTTCTCCCCAAAACTCCAAGTTCGATGGAGCCCTTGTCAATGGGAGAACCTTTTCCCAATGCCTCTCCTAATGCTGCTCATATTAATGCTGTCTAGAGTGCCTTTCTAACACCCACCGTGTTTTCTTGTTGAATAAATGTTGGTTCAACAAGATATGGTTTCATGGTTTACCAACCGGACTTGGTGTCTCGCCAGCTGGGTCTCAGTCAAATGTTGCCTCCGTCTTTGTTCTACCATCCTAACGATATTGTCTGTGTGGGTAAACAATTTACTACAGAACGACATAAGGCTTACCTTAGATTCCACCAGGCTACTCAAACTCTTAAACTTCCAGTGTTAGCTTTTGAACACTCCTTTTTTACTTCAAGGCTTTTTGATCTTTTGTGGTTTCAATACCAGGAAAAATATTTATTTTTACCTTACTTTTTAAAGGCTTATCGACACCTTTGGTGCCTTGGAAAATCGACAGTATCATGCGTTGTTGATCGCTTGGGGGTGGGAGCGCCCTTCGCCGATTGACTTGAACTAGGCTTTACCTTCTAAAGAGGTGCAATAGGTGGCACCTTTCTTTTTTGAGGATCCATCTTTTCTAAAGCGCAGTGTTGTGCCACTAAACTTAGAGGTATCCCTTTCTTCTGCTCCTTTCATTGTTTCTCGTTTCTTCTACTAACTTGATGAAACTCTCCCAAGGCTCACCTCGTACAAGTGGTGTTGAATCAAATCCCACTATAAGCGTCCCGGTTGGTGACAACATTGCAAGATCTAATCATCCAGCTTTCATCATATCCCTTTTCAATATTTTGTAGGATACTCCACATTCTGACTTATCCACTCATAATGAGATTGCAGAGTTGAAAATACAAGATCCAATGGGGGCCTTCAAAAGGATTCACCTTTTTCGACATATGCCAGTTGCTTCCTCAACTCTTGGCTCGACGTCTCTACCAATCATTGAACTAGACGCTAAAGTAATCCAAGCACTTCATGAGCTAAGATCCTATTTATTTGAAAGCGAATTTTTAGTTATTGTCGAAGAAGAAGCCTTCATTGCGGCTGTGATCTTCAAACATATTGACACCATCTCCCAGTATCCTCTTCCCGACTCCCAGCATCATACTCCAATATTATTCTGATGAAAGTTCGTATTGGCGCTGCACTCGTGCTGATTGCAAGTGTATTTCAATTGGCAAAACAATGTTGTGTCTAAATGCCAATCGAAAAGGTATTGACCCTGTCGCCTCATTGGGGGTCATTCGACAAGCCCAAAAAACTTGGTGTAACATCTTATGCCAATTCTTGGGTTTCGAGGAGATTGTTTGAGTCTTCCCACGTTCTTGCTGACTATGCATGTTGATAATTGTTCCCACCTGTATGCATTTTCTCTTTAGCTTCTTTGACCCTTGTTCCTATCGACAACTGCCTCTAATATTCTGCCTCTCATCGACTGACTCATTTGGTTGACATCTTTCCCTTGTTTGATACATCATGTTGTCTTTATGCCACTTCATCCAAATAATCCCACAACTTAAGGTTCATTACCTTACTCAAATATTTCTTGTCAACAAATTACCCTCCAAAACGTCATGTTCGACGGAGCCATTATTGATGGGAGAATCTTGGTGTTTTCTTTGCATTTTCGATTTTTCGTCGCTCTGTAAGGATGACTATTGTACCCCAAAAATTTCCCTCTCATTTCTCAAGGAATTTCTCACAAGGATTCTCAAGATTCAAGCTTGCACAAGTACAATTGGATTTTCCAGTATCAAATTAAATAGGAAGCTTTAAAAAAGGGGAAAATAGATAAAAATAATATTTTTGACAAATTGGAGAAAAAATAAGCCTTTTTCGATTCAACTCTTTCGATTGGCCTTTTGGCCTCTTTTGATGCAAGCTTTGCTTGCATCCTTCGATTGGTCACTGACCTTTGACATGCTGGCTTTGATTTACAAGGAAGGAGTTTCCTACATTCCATCTTAGATTGCATCCTGGCCTCACATGGTTCACAATATAATGGTTGCCATTGTGCCTGCTTCGATTGGATGTTTGATGCTTGCATGAATGGAAAAATATTCCCCCCCCCATGCTTGCTTTGATTCACAAGTTGATGACTAGCTGCATACAAGACTTCGATTGAGCCATAACTTCTTTCTTGCACGCAAGAGGCTCCCACCATGCTAGCATGCACAAGGCACAAATCCTCCTATAGCCTCCTTAGATTCCAAGGAAAAAAGCCTCCTTTTGGCATCCTTCGATTGCTCAATTTTATTCCTGTATGCCTCTTTCTCCTGGGCATCTTTGCAAGCCTAGCATGCCTCTTTCGTTTGGGCATGTATCCCCCTTGTTGCAAGCTTCGCTTGTGCCCTTTACTTCTTGCATGCTTTCTTCGTTTGGGCGTGTGACTTTCTTCAAGACAAGCTTGGGTTTACATTCTTCGTTTGGGCTTGTGGTTTCTTTCAAATGCAAGTTCGTTTGGCCATATGGACCTTTTGCAGGAAAAATTTTGTTTGAGCAAAGGCCTCTTACATGTTTCGTTTGAAGTCACAAAGCAAAGGCCTCCTACAATCCCCCTTCGACTCAGAAGCCTTTGGTTTTGCATGTTGGCCAAACTCTCAAGGAAGAATTTCCCCTTTATGCTAACACCCCACAACAAGGACCTCCTGCATGCACCCTTTCGTTTGGCCATGTAACCTCTGCAGGTAAGCCTTCGATTGGACAAAAATCACCTTCACATAAGGCTTCGATTATAACTTTGATTCCCTTTGAATTAGCATCTTTCGAACCCATCTCTGGACCCTTTGAAGCAAGTTTGAGCAAATCTCATAGCCTTATCCTACTTGTCAGGCTATGTTGCTTCCAAATATTTATATGATCAGAGGCTTATACAAAGGTTTGAAGCTTTGTCTACTGGATAATACCATTCTTGGTTAAAATAGAAAAAGGCTACGTACCCTTTTTTCATAAAAGTACTTTTATCACAAAATCAGCTTCCAACCTGATTCATGTCTAAACGAAAAGCAGTGCCAAAGGCATATGTCAAATCTCCTGCCAGCAGGCCCCCACTTATACTGGAAACGTGGGAACAACGAAAAAGGGACAAGACTTGTTTCATTTTCAACCAAACCATGGTTTGTTATCATACAAACCTAGTTACTTCAAACACATTCATTCTTTTCTCTATAAATAGAGAAGCATTTTCAAGCTTAAAAAGGGGGAGGACTTTTTGGTTGGAGGAACGAATCTTCCAAATCATCAAACACTCTAAAAAAAACTCAAACACTCTCAAACACTTAAACACATTTTAAAACACAAACACAAAATCTCAACACTTTTTTTTCTTGACCCTTCAAATCTAGAAGAAACACTACACCTGTTTCCTTGGTCCTTCAAATATAAAGAAATACAACCCTTGTTTTCTTTTTCTCTGTCGAATCTGAAACCATCCTTCACATCTCCTGAACTTTGAATCCAGCACTAAAGGTGTCACCCTTGTTTTCTTTCCATCAAATCCAGGGACATCCAAGGCAGCCACTCAAAGTCCATCAAACGTTCCATCTTCAAACAAGGTAAGTCAATCTGACCTTAATCTCTTCGTTTGAAGCATTTACATAATATTTGTTTCCTTTTCGTTTCCACCCTTTTAGTGTGTTTTTATTGCTAACCTTCTTGGTTTTTCTTCTTGTTTTATTAAACATGCTTTAAAAACTAACCTAGCCACAGTCAATGCTAGCATGGCCTTAGGCCATGTTGCTATTAAAATCCCAAACAAAGGGAAACAGGGGAAGGAAGTATGAAACGAAGCCTTAGGCTTCCACACTGACTTCCAAGCCCCAATTGAAGGAGGCATCAAAGGACTTAAAGTGAAGAGGGCACTCCATACTGAACAAAAGAAGCAGCCAGAAAGTCAGGCACGCCCACACTGACCTCCAGGCCCCATTCGAAAGGCACGCCCACATTGACTTCCAGGCCCCGGTCAAAGGAAGCAGAAAGGTAGACTGCATCTCATGCTGATTCCAGGCCCAATCGAAAGGCACGCCTTCACTACTCCAAGGCCAAGTCGAAGGGAGCCAGAGAAGTAGAATCGAAGGATGCTTCTATCCAAATTGAAAGACCCCTTTTTCTTTATTTTATTTTATTTTGCCTTTACATTTGCATGCTATTCAATATGGTTGTAATAGTGTAGGATTTATTTTCTGCATCTTTATTACTTTTGTATAAATGCTAGTAATTAGGATGTATGGCAAGATAAAAACAATAAGTAGACCACCTAAAAATTCAAAGACTAAATGCATGCAAATCAAACACACTATTCACACATGCACCCTTAGGGTAATCTCACTTGTTGCCTCGGAAAATAGTCATGTCCCTTGAATATGGGCGTTTTAGCAAAGACCCTTGATAAAAGATCTTAGTCCCTCGATGACCCTTAATGTTGCCTTCGATAAATGATCTAATCCCTAAATGACATTGCTAAAATGTTCCATAGGTTGCCTTCTATGACTATACAAACGTCCCACGCCCGTTCCTTCACATCCAACGATGGGGCTTCTTACCAAATCAATGGCAAGATAGTAACATCTAAAGGAGGAGGAAAAGAACATTAAGACGTTTTGAGTAGGTAGGATGCTCCTAGTTGCTCGCTTGCTTACAACAACAAAAATTTTATACACCAACACTTTCATTTGAAACATTTTCAAAAGACAAAGTTTTTTGTACGCGTTCTTATAGAAACTTGAGCCATTACAAAGACACTTTTCAAAATCACTTTCAAAAACACATTCCACAAACACCCTTTTGAAATATTTTCAAAAACAACACTTTGTACGCGTTCTTATAGAAACGGTAACCATTACAAATACATTTTCTAAATACTTTCCAAAAACCACACCAGGAACACATTTTGAAATAAAACAAGTGATCTAGCAAGCAACTAAGAGCCCGTAGATAACTACGGATGAAAATGGTGCTAATACCTTCCCTTTTCATAACCTACCCCCCGAACTCAAGAAATAGTCTCGAAAGGTCTTTCATGTTATTTTCAACCTTTCCTTATTGGATAAAAGAAAAGTCGGTGGCGGCTCTTGCTATCCACAACAATTGCGATCAAACACAAAACACCCAAGTCAGTTCTCCCACCTTGTAACAATGACATAAAGCATGATCAGGATTACTTTATACACAACAGTTTTCAACGTCACTTCAATCATTTCTCATGATTAATCCTAGTATTTAGGGAGTGTGTTTCTAGCGAATCCCACTAACTTTTCCATTTCTTTTGGCCTGCTCTCATTAGTCAAGCGACATTTTTTCCGATCCTAACGATTCTAATTCCTCTTTAAATAGTATTTTAAGAACCTATCGTTTCTTTCTTCTGCTTCAGTTTCCCAACTTCCAATTCTTGAAATTTCTAGAGAAACTTCTTCTGTTCTTTGCAATAGCCACTCCAATTGATATCCCTTTTATCAGTGATAACCCCATAGCTTATGCTATATATGAAAAAAAATCTTGAACTTCATTCTGAATCCTCCCACTAAGGTGAAATCCAAAGTCTAGACATGTAAACACCAAATGTTGATCCCTTTTTTTGTTACGGGAAACTTGTCGCAATCCATGGTCCTTACCCATGTCTAAAAACGTACCCCTAAAGCAGTCAATCTATACTTTCCTTATTTTCTTCCTTCTATCCCTTCTTCTTTTAATCAAACAAAACCTACTGGTGTCAGGTTTTTCGTTTCTAATACCACAATATTTCCTTCTATTCCTACTCTGGACAATACCGTGTATCATGCTTGGCTTGATAGAGTCCAAGGACAACGAAAACTTCAATGGGAAAAACTTGTTACTTTTGACGAGATTCAACTTTCACGGAATTCCCACACCCTTGATCCCAACTTTATTCTCGCCTCACTTTTCTTTTGGGAAGGCTAGACCAATAATTTCCAACTTCCAAGTGGTATGTTCACTCCCACCTTGTCGACATGGCGGCCATTATTGGGATTTTCCTATTGGGTATGACTTTCAACCCAAAGGTTTCGACAGAATACACATTTAGCTTCCACTAAACAGATTTCTCCAGTTACATTGCTGATCACCACCTTATGGATTCGGGCGATGTTTCTAATCTTGAACACATAACTTTTATCACTCTTTGGCTATCAAATTTCTTGGTTTGCACAAGATACTTTATGATAACCCAAGATTTCACGCCTCTAGCGATTCAGCTTCATGAGGGGCAAAACATCTCACTGGGAAAGCTATTGTTGGAGATTCTCTATCGAGCTTCGGGAAATGCTTCTACGCAACTCAAGGCACTTCCTGATCATGATAATAGCTTTACCCTTTCATAGCTCTTTTGGATCTGGCATCACTGGCTAAATGTTGTATTTTAACATCAACTAGGCTATCTGATTTCTGAAAAGGTGCTGCGTCTTAGCAAAGTTAGATCCGTCGAAGGTATGAGGTTATCTTTGATTACTTACCTCCACAAACTCAATCTCCATGTGTTCATGAAGTATATTAATATAATCGTCAAAAATAATACATCTGTCTTCGCCATGCCCCCTTTTGTGGACCAGCAGTTTGGTCCAGACTGGTTTCGAGAACCTTTTCCGAATACCTCTCCAAATGTTGCTCGTACTAATGCTGTCTGGAAAGCCTTTCTAACACCCACCATGATTTATTGTCGAATAAGTATTGGTTCAACATGATATAGTTTCATGGTTTACCAACCGAACTTGGTGTCTCGCCAGCTGGGCCTCAATCAAATGTTTCCTTCATCTTTGTTCTACAATCCTGACGATACTGTCTGGATGGGTAAACAATTTACTACATAAAGGTATAAGGCTTACCTTAGATTCCATCAGGTTACTCAAACTCTTGAACTTCCTGTGTTTGCTTTTAAACTCTCCTTTTTTACTGCAAGGCTTTTTGATCTTTTGTGGTTTCAATACCATGAAAAATATTTCTCTTTACCTAACTTTTTTCGAAGGCTTATCGACGCCTTTGGTGCCCTAGAAACTCGGCAGTATCATGCACCATTGATCGCTCGGGGGTGGGAGCACCCTCCGTCGGTTGAATTGAACTAGGCTTTACATTCTGAAGAGGTGCAGGAGACTGCGCCTCTCTTTTTTGAGGATCCAGCTTCGCCAAAGCACAATGTTATGCCACCAAACTTAGAGGTATCTCTTTCTTGTGCTCCTTTCTTTGTTTATCGTTTCTTCTACTAACTTAATGAAACTCTCCCATGGCTTACCTCGTATAAGTGATGTTGAATCAAATCCCACTATAAGTGTCCCTGTTGGTGACAACACTGCAAGATCCAATCGTCCATCTTTCATCATATCCACTTGCCATATTTTGAAGGATACTCCATATTCCGACTTCTTCGCCCAGAATGATATTGCAGAGTTGAAAAAACAAGATCCAATGGGGGCTTTCAAAAGGATTCATCTTCTCCAACATATGCCAGTTGCTTCCGTAAATCTTGGCTCGACGTCTCTGCCAATCGCTGAACTAAACGCTAAAGTAATCCAAGCACTTCATGAGCTAAGATCCTATTTATTTGAAAGAGAATTTTTAGATGTTGTCGAAGAAGAAGCCTTCATGGCGGTTGCGATCTTTAAACTTATCGACACCATCTCTTAGTATCCTCTTCCTGACTCCTTAGCTCATTACTTGTTTTATTTTAAAGCTTTCTTTACCCAATTAGCAAAATATCTTTCATTCTGTCATCACACCGACCTCCAGATTAAGACTAAAGTGAACCAGATGAACATCGAATGGGACTTGAGTGAGATCTCTGTGCAAAAGGCCAATGACCTTGAGGCTAAGAGAAAGGATCGGCTGGAGAAACATTCTTCTCTCGATCAAGAGATTCAAAATTATCGACAACAAATCGACAAGCTCCAGCAAAAGATTATTGATGGTGAGCATCAAAAGGCTTTGTTGGACTCAGATAATGGTCATTTACCCCATGACATTCAAAAATCTACTCTCGAGGGAACAAACTGTGGTGAAAAATCCCTTCAGCTTAGGAGCAAGATCACTTATATTTCACCCAAAAGAATTTGCCTCGACCAAAAAATTACTTATGAGAGGGCCTTTTTGGAGAACCTCAGATCTCTATTTCCTTTGTAATCTCATTATTTTCCCATGTTTTGACATTCTTAGCCCATGATTTTTTACATTCTTTATTTTACCGTAATTCGAATTTCCTGAAGCATATGCTTATATTTTTTGAAATATGTAACATTCACTTTCAAAATTCTTTGATAAAAACCCAAGTCTTTGATCTCATATGCATTATTGCTAAATGTTCGCAGTATCTGGAAAGGTCCCTCCCAATTTGGTGACCATTTCCCTAAAGTTCTATATTTTTGATCTATAGGGAGGATAACTTTCTTGATGTAATCATCGACCGTAAATGTTTTTATTCTGGCCTTTCTATCGTAGGCACTTGCAACTCGCTCATTTTGTCGAATTAGCAAATCTAATGCAAATAATATTTCTTCATCTAGATCCATTGTTTCATCCAAAATCATATCCCAATATTGTTCTAATGAAAGTTCGTGTTTGCGCTGCACTCTTGCTGATTGCAAGTGTATTTCAACTGGCTAAACAACGTTGTGTCCAAATTCCAGTCGAAAAGGCTCTAACCCTGTCGCCTCATTGGGGGTAGTTCGACAAGCCCAACAAACTTTGTCTAATGTCTTATGCCAATTCTTAGGTTTCGTGGAGACTGTCTGAGTCTTCCCAAGTTCTTGATGAATCTGCATGTTGATAATTGTTCCCGCCATTATGCATTTTCTCTTTAGATTTTTTGACCCTTGTTTCTATCGACAATTTCCTCTAATCTTATGGGTCTCGTCGACTGACTCATTTGGTTGACGTCTTTCCCTTGCTTGATGCATCATGTTGTCTTTATGCCACTTCAACCAAATTATCCCATAACTTAAGGTTCATTACCTTAGTCGAAAATTGCTTGTTAACAAATTTCCCCCTAAAATGCCATGTTCGACGGAGCCCTTTTTGATGGGAGAATCTTGGCGTTTTCTTCTTTGAATTTTCAAATGTTCGTCACTCTGTAAGGATGACACATGCCTTATCGTGATTACTTTATGCGCAACAGTTTTCAACGTCACTTAAATCACTTCTCATGATTACTCCTAGTACTTAGGACGTGGGTTTATAACAAACCCAACTAACTTTTCCACTTCTTTTGGCCTGCTCTCACTATTCAAGCGACATTTGCTCTGATCCTAATGGTTCTTATTCATCTTTAAATAATATTTCAAGAACCTATTGTTTCTTTCTTCTGCTTCAGTTTCCCAATTCCAATTCTTGAAATTTATAGAGAAACTTCTTATGTTCTTTGCAATAGCCACTCCAGTTGATATCCTTTTATCGGTGATAACCCCATAGTTTATGCTATCTATGAAAAACAAAGCTTGAACTTCATTCCAAATCTTCCCGCTAAGGTGAAATCCAAAGTACATACATGGCAACACCAAATTTTGATCCCTTTTGTTTTTACGGGGAAACTTGTCGCATTCCATGGTCCTTACCAAGAACCAAAATCGAATCCAGCCAGTCAATACTTTCCCAGTTTTCTTCCTGCTATCCCTTCTTCCTTTAATCATACAAAACTTATTGATGTCAGGTTTTTGGTTTCTGATACCACAATATTTCCTTCTATTCCTACTGAAATAACCGGCAGAAACGTCATTGAATATAAAATCAATGAAGTCACCATTGAACGTCTTTTATCCCGCCGAAAGGGAAAGGTGAACATCGAGAAAATATGAAGAGGGAGAAATCACGGTCTTGCGACCAAGAGATTAGGTAAGGGAGTTGGTTGCGCAAGGGGAAGGTATTAGCACCCCACATGCCCGTAGTACTCTACGGTATCCACTCTAGTTTGTTCTAATCTAAGGGTGTGTAAAATCTATGTCTAAGGCTTAAAACCTAAAAGGGAATGCATGTGAAAGAAAAGATAAAATAATGTAGGTAAAATAAAAAGTTGTGCTTGTTCGGGCCCTACCCCAATGCCTACGTATCCCTTTTAAGGAATCAGAGCAACCGTAGTTCGGCTCACATATTTTGGTTGGTTTGTGTTTTTTTTTAGTTAAAAAGACAAAAGCAATAAAAAATATGGCAAAACATCAGATAAAATAACAAGACATTAGCAACAATGATAAAACATCAAAACAAAGGCGATAAGACATCACATAACTACACAAACTCAGATAAGATGATAACACATTAGCATGATAGAAAAATATCGGATAAGATGATAAAACATCACACCTAACAATGATATCAAAAATCAAAATAGGATAAAAATCATATGCGATGGAAAAACATCGACTCGAAGATAGTAAAATACCATGGCAAGGATGGAAAAACATTACAATTTAGATGATAAAACATCACACGTAACAATGATATTGAAAATTAATGTAGGATAACAAACATAAACGATGGAAAAACATCGACACAAAGATAGCAAAATATCATGGTAAGGGTGCACAAACAATTAAAATTTGTTTCTACTTTTTTTACCTTGAAGAAGGATTTAAGTTCATTTGAGATGTTCTTATGATTTTCCAAAAAAGAAAGTTTTTGTTTTAAGATGCAAGGATGCAAAAGGAAGAAAACCACTAAGGGAGACTAGCCTAGCACTACCCCTAATGTTATCATACAATGATTAATCCTAAGGTTGAGGATGAAAAGGGAAATTTCTACCCTATGATAGCATGCATGGATACATATCCTAATGTATAGTTCAAAAGATACTCTAATCGAGCGATCCTAAGGGAAGCATGGTATAGAAAACGAATAAGAAAACAATTGATTTGGAAAAAGCATACAAACGTGAGTAGCAAACAAGGCACATATGCGGATTTGCCTTAAACATGTCTTCAAGTAAACCAGAGGGATTCCTGACAAATATCAGCAATGGAGGTCCCTTTCATGCATCTCTATTCTTGCTTGACATGGCAAGGAAAGCCGTAAAATCCTACATGACATGATCTCTATAAAGCATTAAAATGAGGAAATGAAGTAACGATGATACCCAAAGGAGTAGATTTGTTGCCTATTCAAAGTGCATGAGATAAGAAAACTCTAAAGAACGACTTCTTGTAACTCCTCAATAAACCATCAATTAGGCATACCCGGGTTGCATCAACGATCGATCGCAAGATCATAGCCAAGTGTCCATAAGATAAATGCAATGCTTGGTGTATGGGAGTTGAATCGAGTTATGATTAACCAAGGGGTGTACTTGATTAATCTCATGAGAGTAGGTGCTCCTACCCTCAACCATGAGGCCCTTTGTGCATGGAAACACTTGGTATATGGACCAAAGTGATTGATTCAGGTTATGAATGACCAAAGGAAAAACTTGATTAATCTCGTGAGAATAGCCATGCCCAAACTCAACTATGAGACCCTTTAAGAAAATGCTTGGTATGTAGACTAAGAGGAGAGGAGAGAGTTGCTTCAATGCATAAGATTAAAATCAAAAACCCAGATAAGGTGGCTATATGCATGCTCCTAGAAAGTGGGACTAACATGGTGCTAGTATTCTAAACAACCAATTAGAATAATTGGTCGAATAATTATCGTTGTAGAAAAGCCCAGGACCAAACTCTAAATGTGTGCAAGTGTGCATTTGTAGATGGATACTTTTTCATTGATGATGAGACTAAGAGGAGGCCATGTGTTTTAATTGAACAACATATGCATAAATGCAAAAATTAAACATATAAAAAAATAACAAAGAAAAAAAATTCTAAGTTATTACAAACCATATGGGAATGGGGGTACTAGTTTATGAATAAGGGTGTATCCAATCGACAATACGATTAAGGGTATAAATAAAAAAGCAATACAACCCAATCGAAATATTAAATAACTAATTAAATTGAATTATCTTATTTAATAGAGTTAATTAACAAAATAATTAATTCAATAAAATATTATTTTCCAATCTAATAATTATTTAAAACAAAATTTTTATTATTATGATTTTAATTGATAGAAAGTCTAACTAAAATGAAATGATGCAAAAAAACCAATGTAAAGAAAAGAAATAATTAGGTCTGAAAACAGTAATACGGGGGGTGTTGAAAAGCAAAACGTTGGGCACATGAAGAGCAAGCCCAGGCGCTGGACATGGTCTACTGGATTTGGTGAGGCACGCTCAAGGGGGTATACCGTGTGGAGGCAATTATGGAGCGTTGGATGTTTGATCAGGAGTGATCTGGTAGCTAGGACTGCACTGGTGTATCACAAGGTTCTTGAGCAGGCACGCGCGAGATTTGGCATATCTGATGGTGGCGACTTTTGAGGGTCCACTATGAGGGTGCACTTTAGGCTATGGGTTCTAAATTTGATGAGATCTGATGGTGGTGATTAAAGGAGCATGGTATCCACGACGAGGTACCTTCACAAGATCAGAAAACAACCACAACAGCAGTGACAAGTGTCACCGCCAGATTAGTGTTTAATCCAAAACAATTAATCAAAATAGAGATTTAAACAAAAATTTAAAAAAAGAGATTATTATACCTCTCTTAATCCTTTGTTCTCTGACTTCTGCTCTCTCCTCTCTCTTAATAGTTCATCGAAGACGATGAAGAGGCCACCGCGCTGGAAATCGCCTCGCAGCGGCGATGATGCGCAATCTTGCTTCGATCTTCATTTTTCTGGCATATTTTGCTTCATCTTCTTCTCCTGAACATTAATCTGGCATCTGATTTTGCAGGAAGTGAATAATTTAGCGTAGATCTTGTAGGGGGAAAATGAAACCCTAGATTCTCAACATGATGAAAACTGATGATAATGATGATGAATGGTGTGAAGATAACGAAGAAGGAAGGTCACAATCAAAGGCAAGCTCGTCAAACGGCTGAGACTTCTCCTGGAAAACTCTTTCTGATTTTTTCTATTTGTATTAGTTCTTTGTGATTCTGTGGCTTGTGAGATCAAAATCTCTTCCACTTTCTCAAACTTCTGAAGGATTTTTGATTGGGAAAAATGATGAGTTAGGGTTTTTTTGTTGTTAGCTTGATAGTTTTTTTGTAATCTTTTCTGAATCGTGGATGAGATTTTGAGTTTTGTGTATGATGAAAAAAATGAATCCCTCCCAATTGTCGTGAAATAAATTTCTATTAAATATGCCTAAAAGTTTGTTAGAGATTGAAGAATATGAGTTGTTGGATCTATGAATTCTGTTACTCAAATGGAAGGTGAGGATTAAGTCTTATGAAACTTGTTTGAGAAGTTTTGTTTAGCAGGATTGTGAATCTGTCTGGGCTTTTTTTTGCAAAACTCTCATCTGTTATATTTTTCTTATTTATGATCTATGAACTTTTTAGTGATTTCTGATATCTTTTATTTTCTGAGATATGATAAACAGGCTTGCGTGGATGTTGTATTGGGATTAGCAAATTAATATTTGTTTGATCTGACTTTTGAAATGTTACTGCATTTTTGCTTGCTGAGATGACTATGATTATTGGGCTTGGAAACACGGTTCTGACTTGTGATTTTCGAATACTGAGTTATGATCTATGTGTTTATTGCGTTTGGTATTATTGTTGGGCTGGAGTTTGTGATCCCGTGCTTGCAAGATTGTGATGTTCTTTTTCTGAATTGTACTTGGGATGTGATAATTCTGTTTTTTTTAATCTTTGTCTCATCTAAATTCGTCTTCACTGTGAAGAAAATTGATTTTTGTGATTTGTAGTGAAGAACTCGGCCCATGATTGAACTTTGAATTCTAATTTGTTGTGGAACAATTTGTATGAGGCCTTGGCACATGATAAAATTCCCTAAATAAACTGATTCGTTGCATGAAACCTAATGATGAAGTTTTGAGAAACTTGCTTGAAATATCTTTTTTTTTTTACAAATTCTTTGGTTATGTTCAATGTTATTAATTGCTTTGATTGTTTCCTAATAACTTACTTTCTTTTTTCCTTGTTTCATGAGGTTGAGAAACATGGGAAAAGGACACCTTGGCTACCATGAAAGTGAAATCATGTTGGTGGGAAGTTTGGCAAGAGTTTTGAAGAATTCAATAGTCCATAGGATAACTTCATTAACTTAGGAGTCCTCTTTGGAATTTGTGTATTGTAAAAACAATTAGGACTTGTGGATAAAAACATGTATTTTGAATATGTAAGCTTCTTGCGACATCTTGTAAACTTGTAATTTTAACAAATTCACAAATGAAATTTGGAATACAAACTTTTTCCAAAATGTTTGCAAAACAAGAATAATGATGAACTTGAATATTGGATGTTGAATGATATTTATTTATTTTAGTCAAGAATGAATCTTGAATTGATCTTTGAATGAATGAACAAATAAAAATACATTTACTTCTAATCTTGTAAGCTTTAAGTGGCTTTGATAAGGTGAACCAAATTGAGTTCAAATATTTATTAAAATATCAAATTTCCATTCTCAAAGTGCCTTTAACTTTCAACCCCAAAACTAAATAGAAACTTGTATGACAAGCTACAATCCATAAGAAATACTCATAATAAAAGCCATAAATCACATCCTATATCAAGAACCGCTTTTCCATTCATTCCCTCAATCTTTAATGACCAAATATCTCAATAAGAAAAAGAATTCTTAGAGGAACCTTGAAGATGAAAATAGGAGAACATGGAGGAAGTTAAACCAAAATGGCCCATGCCTTGTATGCATTTAATCTCACTCTATCAACCAGATAACCATGAATGCGAGGAACAAAACCTATTCTTCTCACAAATCAAATTCCATACTTTATTGCTTTGAAACAACATTTGGGACTAAAATACCTCGATCCCGTCTCCATGATGCATGAGTATGTATGATGAAATACAAGCCATAAAATTTTTGTATTCAAGAGGGTAAATTTTTGGGTGCAACAACTGCCCCTATTCAATCATCTTAAAAATGAACTTTAAAACTCATAGAAGAATCCAAGAAACAAAGGAGACCAATTTTAACCAAGGATGAAGTTAAACAAACACTGCAAAAAGACTTGGTAAACGAAAACTGATAAAGGATTCAATAATCAAACACTGATGGAAGTCCAATGTATGAAAACAAAACAAGATGACACTTGACTCATTATAACTAGTTAGACAAAACTAAACTAGATGAGTACCAGAATGAAAACTAGATTTCATGCGCGGATGAGGAGACAAAACTCAAAACTCGACCCAAAGCAAGGTGATTAGGGCGTACTACAAAAAACCCGCTGAAAGTGAATATAAGGACGAAATTGATATTCAAAAGGTATATCAAAAAAACATTGGAACGAACCAACAAGGGTAGTAAATATTAAACCCGAGAAAACTGCACCAGGGTAAAACTGAACTACAATCAAGAGTACACACTCAATATTCAAATGATTAATATCAACTAGATATTTGTATGGGGTGAAACTGAAATACTGAGGATGAAGGCCTCGCTGGGGATATAATCCGAAGTCTTAGAAAATTCACTGGGGAAAACAAGAACAATTATGGCTTATGTTCCGATGCATGTTTGAATTATTTTTCTATGGAATAATATTTTAGAAGAGAATGGAAAAACTATACTTTGAGGATGCAATGTAATGATGCATGTTTAGATGTTTCACTGGGGAAAGGCCAATCGAGAAGCTAACAACCAAAAAGTCAAAACCTGGTAGGACTTACAAAAATAAATTGCAAAATCCAATGGAGAAGAGAAGATATAAGGAACCGCTGGAGAGCAACCCTTGAAGAGCCAAAACTCTATGGGGAGTAATAAACTGAGTAACCCGTAGAAACGACCTACAAACATTGTGAGGAGTTGAAAAACTAAATTTCATGCTCTACTGGATAAGATCAAGTCAAAACTGTAACTTTTGATGAGAAATGCCGAATAAAAATCGGTTGTTACTGGAGAAGATCAGGGCAAGACCGTAATCTCTAGAAAAGATGGCGTGCAATCATGTTGAAGATGGTAACAAGATGACAAACCAGATGTGAGAAGTGAAAACCTCGCTGGGGAAACTTCCGTCGGAGAATCCTTTACCGATTGCCGAAGATTAACAAAATCTCAATTAATCGACCAACATCAGCTCTACTGGGGATAAGCAAAGATACTTAAATAAGGATGCCCAAGCAACAAATTAGTTGGGAAATGAGAGATCAGGACGAGGAATCTCTGATTGGCAACTCCGCTAGAGAATTGAAACTTCTTCAGACTGTGAATTCTCATCTAAGGTACTCCACTGGGGACATGAGACATCTTCAAATTTGAAGTCTCAGAATGAAGCCTTTCTCTTGAAAAAGATTTTTTGGCAACAAAACTCTGTTGAGGAAACAAAACTCCATTGAGGATACAAAACTCTGCTGGGGATTCTAGAACCTTCGGTATGCAACCATAAATAGACCATTAAGATAGTCATATAGTATCAACTCTACTAGGGATACGACAATCTCAGCCAGCATCAACTCTACTGAGGATGATAAAAGATTCTTTTGATATAGATATACCCTGTTGTACCCCAAAATTTGCCCTCCCATATTCTTCAAGATTTGCAAAGTCAAGCTTCAAAATTCCCCAAGGGTTGCACAGTACAAAGGTCTCCTAAGCAGTCAAGATTAGGGTTTTTGTTTTGATCAAGAAAATGAAGTTTCCAAAGGTCCAATCAAGTCTCATATGCCTACAAATATGGTCAAGCATCCTCATATCAAGTTTCAAGACATTCAGCTCAAAATTGCACAGTCAAAACCCTAATTGCACTACAGTCAACTGTAGGGGCAAAATTGTCATTTGACAGCCAAAAGTTCAAATTTTTGGTCAACATATCATTTTGAAGCCACAAACATCATTTGATCAATGCTTGATCATGATTCTCAAAGTTTGGCTCAAAAATCATCAAGATGCAAAAGTTTCCTTATTTGGACAGTTGAAAAAGTCAACTGTAAATTGACCAGGGCATAACTTTCACATGGATTATCAGAAAAATTCCATCCAAAGCTCATTTTGAAGAGAAAGACATTTACTACAACTCATCTTCATACTTCAAGTCCAAGAAATGCTCTCACAAAAAGTTATCAATTTCAACATTATAGGTCATTTTCAAAAGTCAACAAAAAGGGACTTTAAGTCAAAGGCCATAATTTTAGATTGGTAAATCAAAATGACATGGGACCAAAGGCATTGGTTAGAGGACTCAAAGACCTTTCCAAAATGTCCAAGAACATGAGAAAAGCTTAAAAATTGAGCAAGTTATGCCTTGTGGAAGTTGGGAAATATTTGGATATTTTGAAAAGTCAACATTGATTCAAATGGTCTAAAATTGCTAATGGGCCCATTTTTCTTCCATAATTCATCATCCATGACATGTGCACGACCACTTGGCCCAAAGGGAAGTTTTTATTCATTTTTTATTTATTTATTTGAATTTTTATTAATAATAATTCATTTAAATCAAATTAAATACATGAAAAATGCTAACCTAAGTTTTCCAATCTTTTTGTACATGTTTTATTCTCAAGATCTCGTGCATGTACCAATATGGAAAGATTTGGATTGATTGGTGTGATTGAGAACAAAAAACACATGAAAAAAGATTTGATTTTTATGGTGAAGAAATCAAATATTGAATCCTTTAATTCATGGATCTTTGGACAATTTCTTTGACCTAATTCATTACTACTTATACAAGGAACAAAAACCTAGTCCTAATGACCCTGGAAGCTGCGCAGAAAACCATTATCAACTTGAAATTTTTTCTAAAAAACTCAATACTGAAAACTAATTTGCAGGTGGTTTCAAGGCACAATTCTCATCTCATTAGCTTCCTCAAGCATCACTGAACGTATTCCAATCAAAGACCTTCATCAAAACTCAAGGAATCGGTATACAGAACTCCAAATATTTCATGAAAAATTCATAATCGTGTTTTCAAATCTATGCATTTTCATGACATTTTAATTATTGATTCATGTTCCTGGTATGATTCTAAAGCTAACCCATGCGTTTAATTGAGTTTTTGCAAGCTGTAGACGATTTCACCATTGCCAAATTCTAGGGTTTTCAGAGTTGGGAATTGGGCGTTTTCAAATAGCGTAAAATTAGAGAACCATAGTGCCATGAATGTATTCAGCAAGCTTGGACGAAGAAGAACCCATACTCGCGCTCAATTTATGAACACTATAGGCCTAATCGCTATTTTTCCAAAACTGGCCTAAGAGAACGCCATTAAAACCGTTGCTCATTCTATTTGTGTTTCAGGAACATGAAGAAGATGATACCGTGGCAAATGGTGATAGGCTGATTCAAATTTTCGCGCGCGGACCCACTAACATTTTTGTTTTCTTTTATAATATTTATTAGTTGTTTATATATCAAACGTGCAAATTAGCTCAGCTGGCAAGCGTTGTTGTTGTTAATCCTCATGACCTGGGTTCGAGCCCCAGGTCTTCATACTTTCCATATATTATTTTGCAATTCATATTCCCATACAGGCTCAACATCAAAGCATACCATGCACTGCCAAATCAAGCGTGCCACGTCCATCTTGAGATCAATCCAAAGGCTGAGAGTTAGAGAATAGCATGGACTTGAGTCAACATGCCAGCACGCGTCCAGCAAAGGTCAACAGGGCCATGCTAAATGGGCCAGGTCTCTTGGACTATACCTCCCACTTGGGGTCTGAACCCCCTAGGTTTGTCAATTTATTTTCTTTCTTTTATTTTTTTTATTATGTATATTTTCTTAATTATTGCTTTATTTAATTAATTAATTATTTCCATAAAAAATCTAAAACACGTAAAAAAATCAGAAAAGAGCAAAAATAATGAATATTTTTATTTCTAGAATTTTTATAAATAAATTTGCATGTAATTAACTTTAGTGTAAATTAGGTTTAATTTTAATACTTTTCATAACAAAAATCTAAAAAAACATAGAATTAGGTTTAATTAGTGTTTTTATTCCTTTTTAATTTTTCTTTTTTATAATAATATTATTTATTTTGTTTATTTTTATAATTAAATTTGTATATAAAAAAATTAGGGTTAATTTAGATTAAATTCTAATGTTTTCTTAATAAATTAAAATAAAATAGAATTAGGGTTAGCGTTTAACTTCAATTAATTTTTTTTCTATTAAATCATAAAATACTAAAAAATACCAAAAACAAGTTCTTTCTTTTTTAATTAATTAATTCCATGTTAATTTAATTTTGCAAAAAGGGTCCAACGCCCTCGTTTCGTTTTAATTCTTATTAATTCGCATTTATTTTTATTTCTTTATAATATTATGTATCTCTCCCAAGGCCATGTATTTAATTACTTTCACTTTTAATTCTTTTATTTTCTTTAATTCTTTATTTCTTCTGTCAAATCGGGTTCGAGAAACTTTTGGCGATGTGGACCCGCGCCTTTTGTAATAGCTTAGAATTTTCTTTTCCCGCAAATATTTTAAACTGTTAATCAAAGGCATGAAAGAATGTATGGACAAAATAAACTCAAGCGTAGAACACCAATAACATGACAAGATAAATGCAAATGAACATGACACACAAATCACACACCACCCCTAGGGTACGCCTCACTGTTGCCTTGCCTCGAAAGGTGATCGTCGAGTAGAGGACGTCTTAGTAAGTCCTCATGATCCGGGAACCTGGCATGAGGGTAGCTTCTAAGGTGTCTTCCCATTGCTCTAGTGATCACCATGTCCCGAACCCTCGAATTTACCCAAACACCTCCAACGGTGGTGCTACCTACCTCTCAATGGTGGGATGGCACTACTTTAAGGACGTTTACACAGACAAATTCCTTAGGGTAGGTAGAGAACTCATAGATACTTGCTCTAATTTCAAAACAAATCAAAAACTTCTTTTCACACCGACACCTTTTCAAAAAGCTTTCAAAAGCAACTTTTCAAACACTCTTGAGGACTGATACAAGAGTCGAACTGAAATTTTCAAAGAAACTTTTTTAAAACCCACATTGAAAAGCAAGCAAACCATTTTTGAAAACACAATGAGCAAGTATCTAAGAGCCCATGGATAACCATGGATAGAAAGGGTGCTAACACCTTCCCTTTCTATAACCTACCTCCCGAACCGAGAGCAATCTCTTTAAGGAATTTTTCTGTGCTTTTGTCCTTTCCATTTGGAGAAAATAAAAGACGGTGGCGACTCTTGCTTCCCCGACATTTCGTGAACCAGCGTTAAACAGTCAGTTCCAGATCCACCGATCACATACCCCAAGTCACAATTCAGATGGGAAAATGAGAACTTTTGAATGCAAACTTCAATGATAATTCCAATCGAAAGGTAAACTCTGATGGGAATAGTCTTTATTAAGAAATGAGATAATGCTCATCAAGACTTGGCCGGGGAATGAAGGTATCCAAAAACTTTATCCGCCTCGAGAATCCCTCAAATGATAATGCTGAGGAGAACTAACTCTGCGGGGAATTCCCTATTCCAGAGTTAAAAAGTTAGAGGTAAGACTCTTGCATGGCTGCTTATAAGCTGCAAATTACAGAGTGAACAAAAATTCCTCGAGAGTACTTCATGGGATCCTTACCATCATTGATATGTTTCCCCAGAGTAGCGGAACTTTGCGATATTGATCCTCAACTTGACTTGCCCAGATTGGCGAAACAAAAAAAAACCAATAACCACATACCGAACCCTGATAAAATTTGCAAAAATAAATTGCAAATTCCGCTAGAGAAGATCAGATCAAAATTGTAACATCGGCGAGGAAATGCCAAATGGATACTTGACGTTGCTGGAGAGAGCATTAATAAAATGGGGTATGTGGGAAGTCAAAATTCACCTGTCTTTTGTTTGATAACTTATCAATTTCTCACTGGGAAGAACGAAACCTTATACTTCCAAGGATATGAAGATCCATGATAGGGGTAAGAGACCTTACAAATACAACCCTTGTCGGGAATGAGATATTCTTTGTGGGAGAAACTCAACAAAATATGTTACTACTGGAAATACGAGAATTTGCAGCTCCACTGGGGAATAAGGATGTGCTTCAACAAGAACAAAATCCTGCTATGATGCTCAATCCAGGGGCTAGCAACCACAATAGCATACTCTTTTGGGGAAGTAACACTTATCAACATCAAGGATTGAGATCTAATGGGAAAACAAAGAATATGTAAATAAGTACTTTCGATGAAACGACTCCATTGGAGAAATGAGAATTCCTGAATAGGAGATATCTTGATAAGGCAACTTCACAAGGGAGATGAGGATTTCTGAATAAGAGATTTCCGAAGGCAGCTTCGCTGGAGAAAGAAGAAATTTTTCATAAGAGATCTTAGACAATGGTCTTTAACAGAGAGAAGAAATAAACCCTAGCACAAATCAACCAGGGGAATGAAAATTCATAAGAGTGAGATCTCAAATAAGGAAGCTCCAATGAGGAACGAGAAATCTTGGACAAGAGATCCTCATCAATAACCTCCTTTTAGGAAATGAGATGATGACTTTGGAACAAACTTGAACATTCTTCATTGGGGATAAGAAAAATACTCAACATAACGAACTTAAAACCATACTTCTGTTATGGAGATTAGAGAATTCTTGAACAAGAAATATTTATGAGGTGACTTCGCCGGGGAACAAGAGAAATTTCTGAAGGACTCTTGACTTCAGTTGGGGATGAGAACATTTTACTTCAGGGAATATACATTCTTTTGCTGGGTGATACTGGGGAGACAAAACTTCAAGCACTTGGAGAATAAGACTTTCTTAATTCGAATTTCCAATTAGTTAATTTTTAAAATTTCTCTTTTGGGAAGACTTACTTGGGAGAAGTAGAAACTTCAGTGTTGCTTCAGAGGAAACGATCCCAGTTAGGGATACTTTAATCATCTTGAGGGATGTTGCTCTGGTAATGGTGAATTATACAGATAAGCAAAGAAAATGATAACTTCTGTGAAACAGACCATTGAACGCACCCTAGATAGTGTGATAACTTTGCTAGAAAAGGTCCTTTTGACTTGAGATAATCTTCCCCCGGATTATTTGAGCTCTGAATAATTCTCTAACACAACAGGTCCATGGAGAGATTCATTGAATTTCGACGTAACTGCTTCGGGTTGACTATCCTTTGAAAAGATTCCACTTGAGAAGACTTACTGATATCTTTGCCGAGGATAGAAATCCTGATTCAGTCGGAGTTAAAGACCTCAACTTCGATGAACGAACAATAATTCAGAGACTTTAAATTCTGATGAGCTGAGGATAACAATTATGACTTTCCATCCAGCTCTTCACATTCATAAATCCTTTATCCCGCAACCAGACTTAAACTAATCAACTATGAAATGGGAGAAATTCCCTTGAATAATGCCTTTCCCCAGTTTGTAGGGCTGTTAAAGAACTTGTCTTGAAATGACTTCCTGAGATATGTACCATCCAGATAAACTATCCCAGTGTTCCAAACATTAAAACACGACTTCTGACTAATCAATATTAGAAGTGGCTTCAATAAATCTTGGGTAACTGACCCTGATCACCAAACACTTTGAGAGATTTTTTGAATCTCGACATAACTACCTCAAATTGACGAAACTTTAAGAGTCAATGGATCTTGACTTGATTGCCACCGATTAGTGGAATCTTGGAAAACCATTTCCTTAACTCATGCTCACAGAGGAATGAGAAGTTCACGGATTTTGGAAGATAACACCTCCTCAGGATGATTGACATACATCTTCAAAATAACCTAGTACACAATCATACTTCTAAACTCGAACTGCTTCGCGCGCAAGCAGATGCTTGAAGAAAATTGTCCTTTGTGGCCAACTGGAAACGATATTCCATTTCTCAATAGAGACTTGTGGGCAGACAAAATTTCCGCACAATCATCAGACAAAATAGTTCTTGATCAATCTCTTAAACTAGTCTTCTTCAATTCAAAGGAGTAGCTAGAAAGCATGCCCTAGATTAAGATCATTCATTCCAACATACTCTTGAAGCAATTCTTCCCTCAGGATAATAAAACTCTTCATCTGATGCTCATTATGCAAGCTTAGTTGATGTTTAAGCATTTATTCATAAGCAAAGAATGATAAATCTAATGAAAATCACATGCTTGTTTTGAAGTTATAAAACTTTTATTGAAAAGATGTTGAAACATCGAAATTTTTCTATACAAAGAAAGTAAAAGAAGGAGTGATACCAACTTAAAAGTTTTTAGCAAGTCTCCTAGGAGTCAGGTTACCGTATTCTCATAACAGTTTTGCTTTCGAATTAACCCATGCTTCAGTTAGGACTTTTAAGGGTTATAACGTGGCCTGGTTCACGTTTTTTTAGAGAAAAGGTTTTTAAGGCTCAAAACTATTGAGCGCCCGCCCATTCTCCATGATGTTCTCCAGTCCTACATTCGGTTAACTCGATACGAGTGGTAACCCAAAGTTGTAGAGAGCGCGCCTGATTGAAATAATCGGGTTCCTTAGAGTGGTAATCATATCTAACATTGGTATCATGATCGGGAAGGGAATTTGTAGACAATACTGAAGTACGGAGCCTATCCCATTGGAGCTCAAACAAGCGTGGAAACAAATGAGAATAAAGCACTGATATAGGATCAAAGTCGTTCTCTAGACCTATTCTTCCCTTGATGATAAAACATATCCCTTGAATTCAGCTAGGAAATGGGAACCATTTGCTGAGAAGACGCCCCAAGAACTCGAGATAAGAGGGGATCCACAGAGCACTCCATGTCTTGAAAGAAATACTAAAAGATGAGGAGAAGAGATAACTTGTGTTGCAACAGTCAGTGTAGGATTTCTAACACTATCATTAAGACTTCCATGACTTGACTAAATTGGGTCTTTAACTAATTACCTTCCTTCTCGAAGAGTTCCCGATGACGGGATAAGGCTTGCATGTATACCACAAACAACCATATATGAATCTTCATCCCAACCAATACCCCACGAAATTGTTCCATAACTGATCTTTGAACATGTGATAGCAAGAATTTAAGTCTTCAACTTTGAAGAGCGTACCAAGCCTGAATATGAATCTCCAACTATGAATACTTGTTATGAATGCATGAATATACATGAGGTGTGTGAGTGGATGAAATGTCATGTTTAGTCATTTTGAAGGAACTCACATGCTTTTAATCTTCTTTGTAAGTAAGATATGAAGAAAATGCGACGCCAAGCTCACAAGCACGATTCCTTGGAAATGGGAAGAACATGTGTGTCAAAATTATGTTAACATGTTGTATGTGCAAGAACATATGATCAAGGTCCCGTAAACATAGAAGATGGTTGCACTGTCTCTAAACTAAATGATGAATATCACCGGATTGAAGGTATGACGCCACCTTGGAACACAAAAGAAACAAGTACCAAGTGGATCAACAACTATATGAGACCAAAATCTCCTTATCATAGAAGATAACTACTGAATTGCGAAATAAACGGCCATCACAAGGTGAGAAGTCCGAAACAAAACCAAGAAATCAAGTAGTCGCTAATAGGAACAAAGTCACCAACAGAACCCAAAATTCACTATTAGTACCTGTAAGAATCAAACCCTCCCCACTCACAGGTGTAGTCTAGGTAAAGGTAAGGCAAGGAAGAATCAGAGTCGTAGGTTCGCTTGAAAGTACCATAATCGTACAACATACGTGATGGTGATGATACACTCATTAAAACCTACTCTGACTGTGGCTCTCATGATCGGGCACGACAGAGCATACACCTATTATATGTCTTGACTCTCCACTCTAATACTATGTGTTCCTAGTGGTATACAACTCTGGACTGGGTATTGGGCCTTTTTCCTCTTAGTAACAATCCACCCATCAAAGAAACAACACAACAATAGTGTCCAGAGTATAGGAAACTAAGCAATAAAATGCAATGCATGAAAGCATATAAACAAATAAATTAGTAAAGCAATAAACAAATAAACACCCAATAGAAAAGCAAACAAACATGAGCTAGGATCGAATCTGGAATGGACCATCAATTGGTCAACATCTTTATTCCCCAGTGAAGTCTCCATCTCAAACAACTGGCAGAACCGTCATTGGATATAAAATCAATGAAGTCGCCACCGAACGTATTTTATCCCGTCGAAAGGGAAAGGTGAACATAAAGAAAACCTGAAGATGGAGAAATCACGATCTTGCAATTGAGATATCGGGTAAGGGAATCGATTGCGCGAGGGGAAGGTATTAGCACCCCATATACCCGTAGTACTCTATGGTATCCTATCTAGTTGTTCTAATCTAAGGGTGTGTAAAGTCTAAGTCTAAGGCTTAAAAACTAAAAGGGAATGCATGTGAAAGAAAAGAGAAAATAATGTAGGGAAAATAAAAAGTTGTGCTCGTTTGGGCCCTACCCCAATGCCTACGTATCCCTTTTAAGGAATCAGAGCAGCCGTAGTTTGGATCACATATTTTAGTTTGTTTGTGTTTTTTTTAGTTAAAAAGACAAAAGCAATAAACAAGATGGAAAAATATCAGATAAAATGACATGACATCAGCAATGATGATAAAACATCAAAATAAAGGCGACAAGACATCACATGACTACACAAACTCAGATAAGATGATAACACATCATCATGATAGAAAAATATTGGATAAAATGATAAAACATCACACCTAACAATGATATCGAAAATCAAAGTAGGATAACAAACATATGCGATGACGAAGCATCGACAAAAAGATAATAACATATCATGGTGAAGATGACAATACATCAAAACTTAGATGATAAAACATCACACCTAACAATGATATCGAAAATCAAAGTAGGATAACAAACATATGCGATGGCAAAATATCTACTCGAAGATAGTAAAATACCATGGCAATGATGGAAAAAAATTACAATTTAGATTATAAAACATCACACCTAACAATGATATTGAAAATGAAAGTAGGATAACAAACTTAAGAAATGGCAAAACATCGACACAAATATAGAAAAATATCATGGTAAGGGAAGTAAGATGTCAACTTATCAAAGTTAAAATAGAGCCAAAAGGCGCACAAACAATTAACATTGGTTTGTATTTTTTACCTTGAAGAAGGATTTAAGTTCATTAGAGATGTTTTATGATTTGCCAAAAAAGAAAGTTTTGGTTTTAAGATGTAAGGATGCAAAAGGAAGAAATCCACTAAGGGAGACTAGCCTAGCACTACCCCTAATGTTATCATACAATGATTGGTCCCAAGGTTGAGGATGAAAAGGAAAATTTCTGCACAATGTTAGCATGCATGGATACCTATCCTAATGTCTAGTTCGAAAGCTACTCTAACCGAGCGATCCTAAGGGAAGCATGGTATAGTAAACAAATAATCAAACAAGTGATTTAGCAAAAGCATTCAAACTTGAGTAGCAACCAAGGCACATATGCGGAATTTCCTTAAACAGGTCTTTAAGTAAACCAGAGGGATTCCTGAGAAATATCAGCAACGAATGTCCCTTTCATGCATCTCTATTCCTGCTTGACATGGGAAGGAAAGCCGTAAAATCCTACTTGACATGATCTCTAGAAAGCATTAAATGCGGAAATGAAGTCACGATGATACCTAATGGAGTAGGTCCATTTCCTCTTCAAAGAGCATGAGATAAGAAAACTCTACATAATGCATTTCTTAACCTTCTCAATCAACCATCAATTAGGCATACCCGGGTTGCATCAACGGTCGATCGCAAGATCATAGCGTAAGTTTCCATAAGATAAATGGAATGCTTGATGTATGGGAGTTGAATTAGATTATGATTAACCAAGGGGTGTACTTGATTAATCTCGTGAGAGTAGGTGCTCCTACCCTCAACCATGAGACCCTTTGTGCATGGAAACACTTGGTATATGGACCAAAGTGATTGATTCGGTTATGATTGACCAAGAGCAAAACTTGATTAATCTCGTGAGAATGGCCAAGCCCAAACTCAACGATGAGACCCTTTAAGAAAATGCTTGGTATGTGGACCAAGAGGAGAGAAGAGAGTTTCTTCAATGCATAAGATAAAAATCAAAAGGCCATATAAGGTGGTTATATGCATGCTCCTAGAAAGTGGGACTAGTGTGGCACTAGTATTCTAAACAACCAATTGGAACAATCGATCGAATAATTGTCGTTGTAGAAAATTCCAGGACAAACTATGAATGTGTGCAAGTAAGCATTTGTAGATGGACACCTTTTCATTGATGATGAGCCCAAGAGGAGGCCATGTGTTTTAATTGAACAAAATATGCATAAAAGAAAAAATTAAAATATATAAAAAAATAACAAAGAAAATAAAATTCTAAGCTATTACAAACCATATGAGAATGGGGGTACAAGTTTATGAATAATCGTATATCGAATCGATAATACGATTAAAGGTCTAAATAAACAAGCAATACAACCCAATCGAAAGATTAAATAACTAATTAAATTGAACTATCTTATTTAATAGAATTAATTAACAACATAATTTAATTCTATCAAATATTATTTTCCAATCTAATTAATTATTTAAAATAAACATTTTTTTATTATTATTTTAATTGATAGAAAGTCTAACTAAATGATGCAAAAAAAAACAATGTAAAGAAAAGAAATGATTGGGCCTGAAAACAGTAATACAGGGGGTGCTGAGAAGCAAAATGCTTGGCCCATCAAAAGCAAGCCCAGGCGCTAGACATGGTCTATTGGATTTGTTGAGGCACACTCCAGGGGGTATACCGTGTGGACGTGCTTATGTAGCATTGGATGTTTGATCATGAGTTATCTGGTGGTTAGGACTGTGCTGGTGCATCATAAGGTTTTTAAGCAGGCGCGTTTGAGATTTGGCATATCTGATGGTGGAAACTTTTGAGGGTCAATCGTGGTGGTGCGCTTTAGGCTGTGGGATCTAGATTTTATGAGATCTGATGGTGGTGATTGAAGGAGCATGGTATCCACGGCGAGGTACATGAACAAGATCAGAAAACAGCCACAACGACGGTGACAGGTGTCACCGCCAGATTAATGCTTAATCCTAAACAATTAATCAAAACGAGGTTTAAACAAAAATTAAAAAAACAAAAGAGATTAATATCTCTCCTAATCCTTTGTTCTCTGACTTCTGCTCACTCCTCTCTCTTAATAGTTCACCGAAGATGATGAAGAGGCCGACGCGCCGAAAATTGTAACACCCGTTTATTTTATTAAATATTTAATTAAATTATTTTTGGATTATTTGTTGAAGTTGTGAGATGTTGAGAATTGTTGGTATAAGTTTCTAGATTCTTATTAATTAATTATTTAGTTGATTAATAATAATAACAATGTTGGAATTATTAGTATTAGTTGTTGGGCTTATTTTGGTGGTATGTAGTATTAAGGGGGTGTGAGAATTAGGCCCAATAGAAATAATACTATTATTATTAGGTTTAGTCATAATGATAGAAATTAGGATATTTGAAAGGGTTAAGAGAAAGAATTGAGAAGTACTGTACGTAAGAAGTGACAGAGAAGAAGGAAAAGAGGCAAAGCGGGATTCGATCGGAAAATTATAGGGCAACCTTCAATCCAAGGTAAGGGTGGGGTTCTGACTCTATAATTGGGTATATGGTTAATATTATGTGGGAGTTTTTCTATAAAATTGTGTAATAGATTTGATTAATATGATTAGTGGAGGTTATATGATTGATATACGTGGTTAATTGGGGAAAATTATAGTCCGTGTAAAGTTGTTGTTTCTATGAACAATTGATGTTGTTTTAAAAATATATTGTTTTGGTAGGAGACCTGCGATCAAAGGAAAAACTAGAGGATTTTGTGTTGGTATCAGTAACAGAGGAGAGGCTGCATGAAAACCTGTTGTGCAGAGGGCCACATTTATTGTGGCGAGGGGCACGGGAAATTCAACTAGGGAAGACGTCACAAAGGGTGTGTCAGATAGCACAGTTTGGTGTAAGTTCCGAGTGGCACAACTTGTGTGCTGAGGGGAACATCACATGTCTGTTACTTTATTTTGCTTGTTTCCTGTATTTGTCCTACATATTTGTTATTTGTTGATTTAATACTTAGTTACAGGAATGTGTGTTGCAGGTTTAGAAGAGAATGATTAACATAAGAGGTTATATATTAGTAACAGAAGTGATCAATTTGTAAATTAGCATAAGTATAACAGGTAATATTAATGAGTAACCGAGTTAGTAAATGTTCACAGAAAATTACTAATAGCAGACAGTAAAATGAAGATTGTTGATAGTAGTAATTTATGAAAGTAATAGTAGTAGGTATTTAGCAAGGATAATTATTAGGCTGCAGAGTTAGTCCTGACAGGAAGTATAGTAATAATAGAGGTAAATGATATATATATATATATATATATATATATATATATATATATATATATATATATATATATATATATATATATATATATATATATATATATATATATATATATATATATATATATATATATATATATATATATATATATATATATTACTGTAATGTTAGTGTTAATAAGTGATGAAGATACAGGTGATGAATTTTGTTCTGTTGCCTCTATTGATTGGAAAATTGTTGAGTTGTAGGCTTTTGCCAATGTTGTTGTTGTTGATGTTGCATTTAATTATGTTGTCGTATACATGGCATATCATGTTGGAGCTGATGCTCGTTAAGTTTGCATGGATTGGTAAAATATTAAGTTGAAGGCTTATGCCTTAGTGATGCCTTTATTAATTGGCAATATTTCTAAGTTGGGAGTTCTGCTCCATTGGTACCACATGCATGTGCATAGTAATAAGTTGCATTCCACATTGCATATTCGAGATGTTGTGTTGATGAGTTATTTGTGACATTTTGTTGATGTTTTATTGTGATTAATATTGTTTAAAGTTGTGAAGTGGTGATTTATCATAGACTAATTCTAGTGTAGTATTTATCTTACATCTAATTATATCGTTTGATATCTTACCCTTCTGTTTGAATGTTACCCCGATGTTCGTAACGTGTAGGTAATCCTTAGTGAAGGAGGTTTACCTTCAGTAGTTCGAGTCGGTGTCATTGCTCTGATGCGTAACACTCGGGGGAATGAACGCTTGTTGTTTATTATTGATTATTATTTCAGTCGATTGAACTTTAAGTTATTGTTCGTTAAATACTTGTTATTTTAAGTTGTTTCAGTTGGACAAAGTTGGTATATTATTTTAAGTTGAATCTTATGATTCTGCTGCGTAGTTATGAAAGTTGTTGGTTTTTAAAAGATTAAATTATGTTGTTGATTGGTTCATTCAAGTTTAATGTGTGTTATGCATTTGTAATGAATACTGTTGTTTTAAGCCGAATGTGTAGAATCTCATTTGTTCGACGGAAATTTTATAACTCCGATTTTAATATTATTCGCCGGGTAGAAATGGGGGTGTTACAGAAATCACCTTGCAGCGGCGGCGATGCGCGATCTTGCTTCAATCTTCAATTTTCATGCATATCTTTCTTCATCTTTTTCTCCTGAACACTAATCTGACATCTGATTTTGCAGGAAGTGAATGATTTTGCATAGATCTTGAAGGGGAAAAATGAAATCCTAGGTTCTCAACATGATGAAAACTGATGATAATGATGATGAACGGTGTGACGATAACAAAGAAGGAAGGCTGCGATCAAAGGAAAGCTCATCAAACAGATGAGACTTCTCCTGGTAACATCTTTCCGATTTTTCTATTTGTATCGGTTCTCTGTGATTTTGTGGCTTGTGAGATCAAAATCTCTTCCTCTTTCTCAAACTTTTAAAGGATTTTTTATTTGAAAAAATGATGAGTTAGGGTTTTTTTCATTGTTAGCTTGATAGCTTTTTTTTTTTTGTAATCTTTTCTGAATCGTGGATGAGATTTTGAGTTTTGTGTATGATGAAGAAAAAAAAGAATC
Organism: Vicia faba; assembly: GCA_948472305.1. NCBI lineage: Eukaryota > Viridiplantae > Streptophyta > Magnoliopsida > Fabales > Fabaceae > Vicia > Vicia faba. Next base: position 387,489,389 of record OX451735.1, on the reverse strand, counting down.
CCCCCCAATTTTTGTGAATCAAATTTCTGTTAAATAGGCTCCAAAGTTTGTTACAAATTGAAGAATATGAGTTGTTGGATCTATGAATTTTGTTACTCAAATGGAGGGCGAGGATTAAGTTTTATGAAACTTGTTTGAGAAGTTTTGTTTAGCAAGCTTGTGAATCCGTCTGGGCTTTTTTTGCAAAACTCTCATCTGTTATATTTTTCTTATTTATGATATGTGAACTTTTTACTGATTTTTGATATCTTTTATTTTTCTGAGATGTGATAAACAGGCTTGCATGAATGTTGTATTGGGCTTTAGAAAATTAATATTTGTTTGATCTGACTTTTGAAATGTTACTGCATTTTTGCTTGCTGAGATGATTATGCATGGTGGGCTTGGAAACACGGTTCTGACTTGTGATTTTTGAATACTGAGTTATGAGCTCTGTGTTTATTGCATTTATTATTGTTGTTGGGATGGAGTTTGCGATCCTGTGCTTGCCAGACTGTGATGTTCTTTTTCTGAATTGTACTTGGGATGTGATAATTATGTTTTTTTTTAATCTTTGTCCCATCTTAATTCATTTTCACTGTGAACAAAATTGATTTTTGTGATTTGAAGTGACGAACTCGGCCCATGATTGAACTTTGAATTCTGATTTGCTATGGAACAATTTATATGAGGCCTTGGAACATGATAAAATTCCCTAAATAAACCGATCCTTGCATGAACCCTAATGATGATGTTTTGAAAAACTTGCTTGAAATCTCTTTTTTTGACAAATTCTTTGGTTATGTTAAATGTTCTTGATTTCTTTGATTGTTTGCTAACAACTTTCTTTTTTCCTTGTTGCATAAGGTCGGGCAACATGGGCAAAGGACATCGTGGCTAGCATGAAAGTGAAATCATGTTAGAGGGAAGTTTGACAAGAGTTTTGAAGAATTTAATAGTCCATGGGATAACTTCATTAGCTTAGGAGTCCTCTTTGGAACTTGTGCATTGTAAAAAGAATTAGGACTTGTGGATAAAATAATGTATTTTGAATATGTAAGCTTCTTACGACATCTTGTAAACTTGTAATTTTAACAAATTCACAAATAAAATCTGTAATACAAACTTTTGCCAAAGTGTTTTCAAAACAAGAATAATGATGAACTTGAATATTGGATGTTGACTGATATTTATTTATTTTAGTCAAGAATGAATCTCGAGTGGATCTTTGAATGAATGAACAAAGCAAAATGCATTTACTTCTAATCTTATAAGCTTTCAGTGGATTTGATAAGGTGAACCAAATTGAGTTCAAATATTGATTGAAAAAATCCAATTTCCATTCTCAAAGAGCCTTTAACTTTCAACCCCAAAATCAAATAGAAACTTGTATGAAAAGCTACAACCCATAAGCAATAGTCATAATAAAATCCATAAACCACATTTTATATCAATAACCGCTTTTCCATTCATTCCCCCAATCTTTAATGACCAAATATCTCAATACGAAAAAGAATTCTTAGACGAACCTTGAAGATGAAAATAGGAGAACATGGAGGAAGTTAAATCAAAATGGCCCATGCCTTGTACGCATTTAATCTCACTCAATCAACCCGATAACCATGAATACAAGGAACAAAACCTAATCTTCTCACAGCTCAAATTCCAAACTTTGTTGGTTGGGAACAACAATCGGGACTAAAATACCCTGATCCCGTCTCCATGATGCATGAGTATGTATGATGAAACATAAGCCATAAAAATTTTGTAATCAAGAGGGTAAATTTTTGGGGGCAACACCTACTCCGGACAATACCATGTATCTTTCTTGGCTTGATAGAGTCCAAGGACAACAACAACATCAATAGGATAAACTCGATACTTTTGACGTGATTCAACTCTCATAGAATGCCCACACCCTTGATCCAAACTTTATTCTCGCCTCACTTTTCTTTTGGGAAGGCTCGACCAACACTTTCCAACTTCCCTGTGGGATGTTCACTCTCGCCTTGTTCGACATGGCAGACATTACTGGGCTTTCCCCATTGGGTGTGACTTTCAACCCAACGGTTTCAACAAAACACACGTTTAGCTTCGACCAAATAGATTTCGCCAGTTACATTGTTGATCACCACCTTATGGATTCCAACGATGTTTCAGATACTTAACACATACCCTTTCTCACTCTTTGGCATCCACATTTCTTGTTTTTCACAGGATCCTTTATGAAAACCCAAGATTTCATACCTCTAGCGATTCAGCTTCATGAGGGGAAAACATCTCACTGGGAAAGCTATTGCTGGAGAATATCTACCGAGCTTCGGGAAATGCTTCTGCGTAACTCAAGACACTTCCTGATCATGATAATAGCTTTACACTTTCAGGGCCCTTTTGGCTCTTGCAACACTGGTTGAAAGTTGTATTTGAATATCAACTAGGCTATCTGATTTCCAAAAAGGTTCTGCGTCTTATCAAAGTTAGATCCATCGAAGGTCTGAGGTTATCTTTGATCATTCCCCTCCACAAACTCGACCGCCATGTATTCATGAAGTATATTAATATACTCGTCAAAACTAAGACATTTGTCAACGCCATGGCCTCTTTTTTGGACCGGCAATTTGGTCTAGACTGATTTCGAGAACCTTTTCCCAATGCCTCTTCTAATGCTACTCGTATTAATGTCGTCTGGAGAGCCTTTCTGACACCCACCATTTTTTCTTGTCGAATAAACGTTGGTTCAACAGGATATGGTTTCATGGTTTACCAACCAAACTTGGTGTCTCGCCAGCTGAGTCTCTGTCAAATGTTGCCTTTGTCTTTGTTCTACCATCCTGATGAAATTGTCTGGGTGGGTAAACCATTTACTGTAGAAGGGCATAAGGCTTACCTTAGATTCCATCAGGCCACTCAAACTCTTGAACTTCTAGTGTTTGCTACTCCTTTTTAACTTCAAGGCTTTTTTGATCTTTTGTGGTTTCAATACCCGGAAAAATATTTCTCTTTACCTAACTTTTTTCAAAGGCTTATCGACGCCTTTGGTGCCCTGAAAACTCGGCAGTATCATGCGTCGTTAATCTCTCGGGGGTGGGAGCACCCTCCGCCGGTTGACTTGAACTAGGATTTACCTTCTGAAGAGGTGCAGGAGGCGGCACTTCTCTTTTTCGAGGATCCAGCATCACCAAAGCGCAGTGTTGTGCCACCAAACTTAGAGGTATCTCTTTCTTTTGCTCCTTTATTTGTTTCTCGTTTCTACTACTAACTTGATGAAAGTCTCCCAGGCTCACCTTGTACAAGTGGTGTTAAATCAAATCCCACTATAAGCCTCCCTGTTGGTGACAACACAGCAAGATCCAATCATCCAGCTTTCATCATATCCACTTGCCATATTTTGAAGGATACTCCATATTCCGACTTCTCCTCCCATAATGAGATTGTAGAGTTGAAAAAACAAGATCCAATGGGGGCCTTCAAAAGGATTCACCTTCTTCGACATACACCAGTTTCTTCCCTAAATCTTGGCTCGACGTCTCTGCCAATCGCTGAACTAGACGCTGAAGTAATCCAAGCACTTCATGAGCTAAGATCCTATTTATTTGAAATCTAATTTTTAGTTGTTATAGAAGAAGAAGCCTTCACGGCAACTGCAATCTTCAAACTTATCGACACCATCTCCTAGTATCTTCTTTCTGACTCCTTAGCTCATTACTTGATTGAGTTTGAAGCTTTATTTACCCAATTAGCAAAATATATTTCGTTCTGTCATCACACCGACCTCCAGCTTAAGATTAAAGTGAACCAGATGAAGATTGAATGGGACTTAAGTGAGATCTGTGTGCAAATTGCCAATGACCTTGAGGCTAAGGGAAAGGATCGTCTGGAGCAGCATTCTGCTCTTGATCAAGAGGTTCTGAATTATCGACAACATATCGACGAGCTCCCACAGAAGATTGTTGATATTGAGTGTCAAAAGGATTTTTTGGACTCATATAATGGTCATTTACCCCACGACATTCAACAATCTACTCTCGAGGGAATAAACCATGGTGAAAAAGCCCTTCAGCTTAGGAGCAAGATCACTAATCTTTCACCCAAAAGAATTAGCCTCGGTCAGAAAATTACTTATGAGACGGTATTTTTGGAGAGACTTAGATCTTTGTTTTCTTTGTAATCTCGTAGTTTTCCCATGTTTCGGATGGGATTTATTTTCTATATATGTAATCCCGTTGGGAATTTTAATAGCCATTTTGGCACTTGTCCATTTTGGCCCACGATTTTCGACATTCTTTATTTTTCCGTAATTCAAATTTCTTGAAGCATAGGCTTATATTTTTTCAAATATTTAACGTTCACTATCAAGATTCTATGATCAAAACCTAACTCTTCGATCTCATATGCATTATTGGTAAACATTCGCAGTATTTGGAAAGGTCCCTCCCAATTTGGTGACCATTTCCCTAAAGTTATCGATCATAAATGTTTTTATTTTTGCCTTTTTATTGTAGGCCCTTGCAACTCTCCCCTTTTGTCAAATTAGCACATCTAATGCAACTAATCATTTTTCATCTAGATCCATTGTTTTATCCAATATCATATTCCAACACCGTTATGATGAAAGTTTGTGTTGGCGCTGCACTCGTGCTAATTGAAAGCGTATTTCGACTGGAAAAACATCATTGTATCCAAATGCCCTTCGAAAAGGCGTTAACCATGTCTCCTCCTTGGGGGGATGTTCGACAAGCCCACAAAACTTGGTCTAACGTCTTATGCCAATTCTTGGGTTTATTAGAGATGTGTTTCTTGATTAAACCAATTATTACTTTGTTTGCGGCTTCGTCCTGACCATTGGCTTGACCATAATAGGGCATGGACATTACCAGATTGAAACCTGTTTCCGATGCAAAATCTTGCATCTTTCTCCTAATGAACATTAATCCTTGGTCCATAGTAATTGTCTCAGGAATCCTGAATCTATAAATGATATTCTTCTGAATGAAGTCAATCACTGCTTCCTGGTCGACACTGACCAATGGAACTGCTTCTATCCATTTAGTAAAGTAGTCTATCCCTATTAGGATGAACTTTTGGTTTTTCGATGAGGCTGGCCAAATTTCTCCTATGTCATATAGCGCCTAGCCTCGAAACGGCCATGGCTTAATGATTGTGTGCAATTCACTTGTAGGTACATGTTGAACTCCTGCGTGTTTTTGGCATTCCTGACAGCCCTTAGCAAACTCAATACAATCTTTCCACATACTTGGCCAATAATCACCCTGTAGAAACAAAAACCATTTCATTTTATGGCCAGCTTGGTGAGCCCCACAGGCTCCACAATGGACTTAGACTATTGTTAAAGATACTTGAGTATCTCCTAAGCATTTAAGCAACATCCCTTCAGGAGTCTTTTTGAACAACTCTTTGCCCATACACACGTAACTCAAAGCCCTGTATTTTATTTTCATGTCTACATTTCTGACTGGGGTTTCCAAATACTTCACAATTGGCTTTCACCAATTCGTGTGTGACAAAATGTCAATGGAAAAAATTTCAAATTCAAAATTTTCAAAATTTTCACACGTCTCATCTGCCCTCCCAGTTTTTGAGATTGAAAATATGAAGGATGGTGTCGAGACTACCTTCTCTCGTACTTCAAAAAAACTTTCTAGTTTGTCAGTGGACCCCTTGTAGCCAGATACTATTTGCGCCAAATCATTGGCCACTTGATTCTCAAATCTTGGCACGTGTGTAATACTCACTACTTCAAAATGCTGCAATAATAGATTGACCATTGCAAAATACAAGAATAAATTCTCTTTGATGCATTTGTATTCTCGAGTGATGTACTTATTCACTGATTCTTAATGTCCTTTAATTTCGACCCTTTTTGCGCCTAAGTCTTTCAACTATTTAAGCCCCGTAATTAGCACTTTATACTCTTCTTCGTTGTTGGATCATTTTCCATCTACCATACATTTTAACTTTGTCGATATTCCTTTTGGAGATATAATTAAGACCCCTACCCTGTTGTACCCCAATTTTTTCCCCTAATATTCCTTTATCATCTCATATCAAATTAATCACAACAAGATCACACTAGGGTTTGGTTCTTCTCCCTATCTTTAGGTTTGATCATGAGGAATCACCAAGCACCTTGATTTGTATATTGCTATTATATATGTTTTATATTGATTAACTTTTAACTAATAAATACAATGAATATTTGCTCTAATTGATGATACTATAGGTGAGGACACTACACATTTCATCAGATTGATCTATAGGTTCGTGTGTTTATTTCCACGCCTTCTTCAATAAAACTTCATTGAGATTCAAGTTTCATCATTGATGATGCTTTAAAATAATATTATGACAAGGTCAACTATGATTCACCAAGCCTCAATTTGTCAAAAAGAAATCAAAAGATGCAAGGGTTAATTAAAGAGGTTTGACCTAATTGGACAAATTCTTGATTCTTTGATCACAAGTACATAACTCTCTCAATCCTTAATATTTGATGTGGTTTTTGTTTCTATGGGTTCTTATTATCATCCACAATAACTTCTATTCACATGGGAAGAGTAATTGTGCAAGAAAGTTTGTTAAAATTGAAACGGGTTTCCAAGTCACTTTGGTGCTTGATGAGCTAGGGTTTTGAACTTCTAAGGGTTATATCTTGCTCATATTTTGATATTTTTGAGCGATTTTAAAGATATGCTTCTCTTTAAAGGGTTATAAACTAATCACTTCAAGGGTTTCAAGGAAATTTTGTGCTAAAGATGCCTAATGATAAAGAAAGATTACAAGTCCTATAGACAGGCCATCAAATTCCCTTATGTGACTTCAAAAGGTCATAACATGGTCAATTTGTATCTCCTTGAGCCCATTATTTTTCCACAATGATATTAAGGAATTGAAATTCAACTCTTGTTTCATGTGCAAAGCTTGAAAATAAGTGGAAGATGCCCTAAGAACTCAAAAGATTATAGGTCACCTCATGAATTTTCACCAATATTACAAGGCCATAACTTTTTCAATACTTGGTATTTTTGAGTGATTCAAGTTTCACAATGCTCTTTGGGAAGTATACTTTAAGCTAGAATCAAAGATTAAAGCTCAATTTTGGAGGAATTCCTTGTTTGAACTCAAAACATTATAGATCACTTTTGAAGATAAACATAGAATTTTTCTAAGTACAAAAAGTCAGCATCTTTTTCTCAACTTTGACTCATCACAAATTTTAGCTCAAGCATCCAATTGATCTCACTCTTTGCACATTGTAAAGTCTATGACTTATCTTTCAAATGCTTCAAGAATAAGGCCCTAAGACTCCTTGAGTTATGAACACCATGGATTCAAAGATGGTACCTTGAAACTGAAGTTTTCTCCAAAGTCAGAATTTGAAATTCAAAATATGGCTTCTAATCACCAATTTAGCACGCGTTTTTGATTTAAACATGCTTAACTATGTTCCCAAAGTTTAATTAAAGATCAAAACACAAGAATTAACTAAGTTTTGAACAAAATCAAGTTACACTTTTCTCACTTTCGAGCTTCCTTTGTTTCCCCTCCAAACTTCACTTTTGTTTCTAATTCTTTTCACCATTCACTCTCCTATAACTAGAGGGACATATTGCATTCATTTTCTCAATCTTGAATAGCTAGAATCACCCTACCAAACTCTCTCATGAACCCACTTTTCTGCAACTTCGAATTTGGTTTTACAGCCTTCCTCAATCTATTTTCTTTGTGAATTCTTCATCCTTGAACTTCACTGAAGCTAACAGAAGAAGAACCAAGCCCTAAAGCATCCTAAATCGTGCTAGCCAAGTCAAGTTTCAGAGCTCTGAATTTGAACTTCAATAGGTAGATTCCTTCATCAATTCTCTCAAAATTTGTTACTACAATAAAACTTTCATCATTATGATACTAGTCGTACATTTATTTTCAACTAGAAGTGAGTTTTGGCCACGAACTTTCAAATACCTATTCAACTTTTTCCTTCTTTTTTTTTTACAAATTGACTGAGCTACACCTTAAATAAATTTTTCGCGAGGGTACGGTTGTCTTCGTCTTTATGACATGAAGCGAATGACATAGGTCTGAGCTCTTGATTTTATAGTATGAGAGACCTACAATTCGTGTGGCTGGAGGTTGAAGATGACCAACGTGTCATCTCTCCACCAATGATAATGCGCCACTTGTTTTTTTTTTAAATATGATTTAATATTTGATCCAATGGTTTATTCACTAATGACCATGATATGCACAGTGCACCAGATCCCTTGGATCTGATTACTAACGCCTTTTAACATTCATCCAATGATCTATATCTTTTTTTTTATATTTTAATTGATTTAAACTTAAAAAAATCATAGAAAATTCATTTTTGACTCAAAAATTATGAAAAAATTCACAAAAATATTTTCAAATATTCTCTTTCTGATTTTAATTTTTTTATAATTTTATTTTTAGATTTGATATTTTTTTTATAATTTCTCCTTTATTTTAACTTGTTTTTAATTATTTAAAATTACTTTTGGATATTTTAAAATTCTATTTTTTTTATAAAAACCATTTTCCGTATTTCTGACCTTCGTAAATTTTTCTAGAATTTTATTTTGACTTCTACTATTTTTTATCCTTTTTTCACTTATTTGAGTGATTTTGATTAGTTTAAAAAATGCTTTTCTGTTTTAAAAAATTACCAAAAATTTTTATAAAAATGTTTGAGGTCATTTCTGATTTTTTTCTATAGTCTCTTTAAATTTTTCTTTGATACTTTGAATATAGTTTGTTATTTTACCTTTTATTTTCATTTTAAAAAAATCATTTTTCCTTCTATTTTATTCATTAAATGCAATTTATTTTTTTAATATCTTCAGGCTATGTGATTGCTGATCATGAATTTTATTAACATTATTGGATCTTCAGTGTTGAGTTTAATTCTACTAAAATGGATGGATGCTTTTAATGATAGTTTGATTAAATTTTTTTATTCAAATATATACCCTCCCTCTTCATCTTATCCCCTTCTCTTTTGTACTACATGTTGTTAGAGGATGATTTACATATCATCACTCCAAACATATAGCACGTAGATTGAAATTGACCATCCTCAAAATAGGTGCGACTTCTACATAAGTCCACTTACGATTGCTTAACATAGCGCTAAATTTTGTCCCGATCTGAGAAATGATCATTCGTGGCCCAAACCTATGTTTGCAAGCCCAAGTATGTTTAATTTGAAACCTTTGATCCAATAACCTTGAGGTTTATTGTTAGGAGGCTTTGGTCTTATCAATCCTCTAATGGACCTTCATAAAATTTTGTCTAAGTGAATCATTTAAACATCGTTGATCATTTGTTGTCGCCTCGAGAATTTAAAATGAATGATATACTTGACAAAAAGAAATTGAAACTTGTTGTTGAGAGGCTTTGATTTTATCAATCTTCTAATAATTTTTCAAATGCAAGTTTCAAGATGGTCATTCAACTAACCTCTAATCTCTAACTCATTAACAACTGACTTTTATCTTTATGCTTTTACTTTACGCCTTTACCTTTAAGCATCATTTATCTTAGCATTTACATTTCATGCTATTTTCATCTTTGCTCACTTGAGCATTTATCTTTTTGTCTTTCTATTTTGCTCACTTGAACTTTTAATTTTCTTTTTGAAGATACTTAATAACCAATTTGAACAATAAAAAACTTTAAGCTTACTTGAACTACTTGGTTACTATCCTTGGCATTTTGGAGTTATGGACTTCTTAGACTTAGGAGTAGAGACCTTGACCTACCTGAAGACCATGGTGATTTCTATTGTTATTTTGTATGGGGTTCTTGGGGTTTACCCCGAGACATTGGGTTGTTTGTTTTCTTTGTGTGCAAGTTATTCTGATTATGTGGTTTGTCTATGATTGGGAATTCATCTGTATACAGTCGTTACTCTACCCAATTTTTGTAAAGACTTAATGTATTCTAAGCTTGGTTTTCTTAAGAGGTTTATTATCTTTGTTTGTTTGGTTTCAATCCAAAGGATGGGAATTCTACATTGACTCATTGTGTCAAGTGTTGGCTTCTTGTTGGTTTGACGATTCTTTTCCCTAACTTTTACCTTATGCTTTAGGATAGTCCCTTCATCTCCTCCCATCTTTTTTAATTTCAAAAATATTTTCCCTCCTTTTGAAAACTCTTCTTGTTTTTAAACTTGAACCGCTTTCACAATAAACTTGGACTTAGGTCCATGTATTTTCAAAATATTTTATTAATCAAATTTTAATCAACTTAATAATACTTTGACATTTTTGTGAGAATACTAAAAGCCAATCAATCTAATTCAAACCATTTTTTAGCCATTTTGGCTTTTTACCTTAAAATTTTCTCAAAATGATTAGACTCTCGTCAATCCTTGTGGTGATGCGAGCTACTATACTTCTACAATATGTAGTGATGTCAGATATTTTCCACTTGGGTGTTGAGTGAAGCTTTGTTGATTTTAAAATCCAAGCTATATCCTCCACTTTGAGATGACGCAAATTCTCCTTTCTCATCATCGTGGGTAGTAAGTATGTTCTTCCACTCAGATAAGACGATGATGTCTCGTCTCTTAAAATTAACCAACACAATTGTGTTTTAAAATTTTTAATTATGAACTACGAGTACCCTGATCCCCTATTGCACGAAAGGTGGTACGTAGGCACTAAAGGTTCGCAACCGCAGGGGGTAAAAATTGTGCAAAAATTGTAAAAAATACTTCTTTTCTTATCTCCACAATATTTTTTTGTATACAACATTTATAGCCAAAATAAACAAATTTTCAAAGAGGTTCCTGTGGAGTACCGTAGACGTTTAGGGTGTTAATGCCTTCCCTTTGCATAACCAACCCTCGAACTTAGATTCTCTCCCCCTCTTTTTGGATTATTCACTCTTTTCCCATTCCTTTGGAAACAATAAAGCACGATGGTGATTTTTATTTGATCTGTGCGAGTCAAGTCAATCCAATGGCTTAGTCTCAACATTTCTACCGCTATAGGAAAAAATGGTAACTTCATTGGGGAAAGATCGACCAATTGTTGGTCCATCCCTAAGTGGGTTGAGCCTATCTTTGTTTGTTTGTGTATGTGCTATTATTTTTTTTGTATATTATGTGTTGTATATATGTTTGTCTAGATTTTCCTGGTTTTCAGGGTGCTTGGTGATTTCTCATAAGTCCTCTACCTGGACTTGGGAAAACTTAAGATATGACGGTCGGTATAGTTATGTTAAATTTGAGGGAGTAATACCAAAAAAGGAGGCATGAGACCCTCCCCTCAGTGGAGGCCCCTTTGACTGTAGTATCATTTATCGAGTAATCGGGAAGACGTGTTGCTTTCAATCTAGGAGCCTGCTGAAGCTGAGGACCGTAGAACCTTTAACTCATCTTGGCATTTTAGGTGTCATGCGGAAAATATGAAGGAGTAATTCGGAAATGGTTGTCACATGATACTACACTCAAATGAGTTTTTCTTGAGAATATTACTAATTACTGAGTCAATCGGGACGCTGGTAATATCCGAAGGAAGAATGTAGACTCTGGGAACCTTTTAGAACCTTGTTCGGCAGGTGACAAACTATTAGATCATATCTTGTGGGTAGTACCTTTGACTTCATGCTCGTGATGTCAAACCTAGGAATCCCCCATTTTTATAATCTTGTGTGTGATTATTGCATCATGCATTCATGCACCCATGAGCATCCTTTAAAACATGTATTTCAAGGGACTTGAAATTGAATTTTTGCGAATATCTCAAGTAATTTTGACCATGGATTCTGGAGAAAAAAACTCAAAAGTACAGTTTCAAGGATCCTAAGATTGATGAATCTGATTCTCGAAATCGAGAGTTCTATAGATTTTCGATAGAAGTATGGATCCACCGTATCTCTTATGAATCTCAGGATCAAGGAGGGCATTCTCTCGACTTTGGTCCAGTCCTATGATCCGATGTATCAATGTTTTACTTTCCCTGATTACCAGTTGATGCCTACATTGGAGGAGTATTCTTACATACTGGGTTTACCTGTTAATGATCATGTTCCTTTCACCGGTTTAGAGGGAGAGCCCAAGTCTCATGAGATTGTTGTTATGGTTCATTTGGGGAAGTATGAGATTGAGGTCGACATGACTACCAAAGGAGGGATTAGAGGATTACCTGCTCAGTTTTTATTGGAGAGAGCTCGCTAATTTGCAAGGATGAAGAGCACAGTTGCTTTTGAGGCTATCTTTTCTATACTTGCCTATGGGTTATTCTTATTTCCTAAACAACGACAAATTTGTGGATATCAACTCCATCAGGATCTTTTTGATCGCGAATCCAATTTCTACATTATTAGGAGATGCTTATTACTCCATTCATCTTCGGGATTCTTATCATGGAGGGATGATCGTTTGTTGCACGCCTTTGTTGGATCAGTGGTTTATTTCTCACTTACCTCAGTCCAATGCTTTCTGGGATATGAAGAAGGAACCTTGTTGGGATCCGAAGATTATGGCCCTCACTCATTCAGATATTGTTTGGTATCATCGGGCTTACCATGATGTCGAGATTGTCGATAATTGTTATAGTTTCCCCAATTTACCTCTTCTCGGTACAAAGGGAGGAATTAATTACAATCCCGTTCTTACATGATGACAACTTGGATATCCGATGAGAGATAAGCCAATAGTATTCATCTGAGTGGTTTCTTTCTCAAAGAGGGAGAGGAACATAAGGAAGATATAGAGGAGATTGCAAAGGCTTGGTGCCATATTCACAAGAAGAGTAGAAAGGACTTGGGACCTAGAGGAGTCATTTCTTTGGAGCCTTATCTCCGGTGGGTACAAGCAAGGGAAATCCAGTTGAAGAAGCCATATTCCTGTAAGGAACCTATGCCTGATATGTTTGTGAAGACCACTCCTCCCCTTTTGGATGATGTGGAAGAACTTTAGCTCGCCCTAGTCAGGATGCAACAGAAGAAAGAGGCTTGGAAGAATAAGTGTCAGACTTTAAAGATGTCCTACCGAGCAGACTTGAAAAGAAGGGTGACCTGATCGATATTCTTGAGAGTCGTGCTATAGAGATGATGGAGAGGCAAGAGGATTTATTTTCCTCTAGAGCTCGATCAGGACTTAGTCATTCACTTCCCGACTCTTGTGATTGGAAGGAGGTCGACAACAAGTATACAAAAGAGAACAAGCAATTGAAGGCTCAGATTGCAAGACTCATAAGAAAGCGTCAGTGTGTAGAGTGATCTTCATCAACTTTGCTTTCTTAGGATTTTAGATTCTATCTTGTCTTGTACTTCCGATTGTTGAAACTTGTACTAAAAAGTTGTAATCCATTTTGAAGTTATTATAATGAGATTTTCAGTATTTCAAAATATTTAGTACTTTAGTATTTGCAACTTATATATAATTCTTTGAGTCCTTTGGAAGATTTATAATAATAAAATAAATCATGTTCATTTCATATCATGCATCATCTTGTACATATTTCTTGCATTTCTGTTCATACCGAAGTGTCTTACTGTGTTTCTTTGACTTTGTTCAGCAAGCTATCTCACCGGTACAATACTCGAGCTAATTCCAGGAAGAAAATGGAGAATCTTGAACAAGAGAATTGTGAGCTACACGAAGAAGTTACTGCTTTGAAGGCCGGTATGGCCAATCTGAATGATTTGGTGGAATCATTGGTGGCTGCTCAGAATCAGCCGCCACTTGCTCCTCCTCTTGCTGAGCCACAACAAACAACGGTTGCTTCTGAAGGTCCATCAGTTCCCGTTTATGTTACTCTAGTTACTGCTGCATAGAACCGTATGCCTCAGGGTTACCCCTAGGGGATGCCAGGAAATTTCATGCCAGAAGGGTATAATCTTGATGCTTAAGTTGCTTCAGTTGTTTAAGCTGCTGCTACTCCCACACCTCCTATGGTGCATGTTACTCTTGTGGCTCAAAATGAGATTCATTATATTGCTCCTCTTTCTGTGAATGCTATGCCATTTGTTAATGATGAAGTTTATCGCCCTGTTCCTCCATCAAGCGAAAGTATGGGTTTCTATGACCGGTTGGATGACGTTCATGACCAGTTTAATGAGATGCAGAAGGAAATGAAGGCCCTTCGTGGAAAATAATTGTTTGGACAGAACATCAGTGAACTCTTCCTAGTTCCCAATGTGAAGGTGCCAACAAAGTTTGAAGTGCCGGAATTTGAAAGGTACAAGGGAAACTCTTATCCTCGTGACCACCTTGTGATGTATATTAGGAAAATGTCTACCCATACTGATGATCAGCGTTTGCTAATTCATTTCTTCCAAAATAGTTTAACTGGTGCTGATCTTAAGTGGTATATGAGTCTGGATAGTAGTAGTATCCGTATGTTCAATGATCTGGTAGAAGCCTTAATCAAACAATATAAGTATAATATGTTCATGGAACATGACTGTGACTAGTTAAGGGTAATGGCTCAGAGAGATAAGGAGTCGTTCAAAGTATATGCATAGAGATGGCGCGAGATAGTTTCCCAGGTGGTGCCACCTATGGGAGAACAAGAAATTACCAAGGTCTTCCTGAGAACCCTTGGATCATTTTATTATGAAAGGATGGTCGCTAGTGCATCGAGTGATTTCACCGAAATGATGAGCATGGGTGTTCGTTTAGAAGAATTTGTCAGAGAAGGGCGCTTGGCAAAAGATAAAGGGACAAAGAAGTCGTCATACAGGTTCTCTCGAAAGAAAGAAAGAAAATGAAACGAATGTTGTTATTGGGGAGAGGAAGAATAAACCACCTAGAAGACATCATCAATACCAGAAACAAGTTGCTTCTGTGACTCTGGTCGTTAATGTAGCTCTAACCAGTGTTGCCTATCAAACACCATCTCCTAAGGGAAATCAAGGGCAAATCCAGAAGAGAGAGGCTTTTGACTCTATTCCAATGAGCTATGCAGAGTTGCAACCGACTTTGATTCAGAAGATGTTGGTTCAGACCTGGCCGCCCCCTGCTAAACCATCACCCATGCCCTGGTATTATAAGGCATACTAGACATGTGCTTTCAATCAAGGAGCCCCAGGGCACAACATTGAGAATTATTATCCTTTGAAATCTGAAGTACAAAAGATGGTGAGATCTGGCCTCCTATCCATTAAAGATGTTGGCCTTAACGTGAAATATAATCCTTTGCCAAAACATGGAGGAGCAAATGCTGTAAACATGGTTGCTGGTTTCCCAGTGGACTTTCAGATTTTTGATATCAACATGGTTAGAGAAGATTTGGTCAAGATGCATGCTGACCTCTGCGAATTCAGCCACTATACGCATGATCATGCTGGTTGTGGTATTTATATTGCATATATCCTGGGATGTGATAAGATAAAAGCTTATCTTCAGGAAATGATGGACGAAGGCCTCATTCATATAATCAGGCCTAGGGTAGAGTACGAAGAAAATGTGAACATGGTCTATGGATGTCCTGGAGAGTTCTGGATTTTTGACATAGATCATATGAATGACGATTTGGTACAGTTGCACTCCACCTTCTGTCACATGGATGGTCAAGAAGAACACCATTATGGGTCTTTCCAAATTTGCTACAGAGATTCTCGGGGTTGTTCAATTGTGAGAAGGGTGTTCATTTGTTATTGGATAATGGTACTATCAAAGTTTCAGGTAATAGAGATGATTACAACAGGATTAACGTGATTGAAGATTGCTCGACCGAGATTGTGTCAGATGATGAGTATGCTTGTGCAGATGGATTCTTTTCTTCTAACGAAGATATGTTCTCCAACAATGATTATGTGATGTCTAAGTATTTTGAAGAAGGGGTAAATGTTATTGTGCCTTGTTTTAGTGTTCTCGCCCCTATAGAGATTGAATACCATAGCAAACAAGTTGTTACTCCAGTGGTGATTTGCTTGTCGGGTCATGTTCCTTAAGAATTAGACAAAGCCATTCCATATAAATACAATGCTACAATCCTAGATGATGGTGTGGAAGTTCCCATCCAATCTTTGTCTAATGTCAAGAATATTGCTGAAGTCAACCGAGTGACCCGCAGTAGCCGTGTTTTTGCACCTATCATTCAAGAGAATGTTAATGTTGAGAAAAAAGTTGTTGAAATGTTGATAAAAAAGCAGCGGGGGAATCTAGTGGTACTACTCTAGAAAAAGATGTGGATGATATATTGAAGGTTTTCAAGATTAGCGACTATAGGATTATAGATTAATTGTTGCAAACTCCATCAAAGATATTTATTCTAGCCTTGCTATTGAATTCTTCTGCCTACAGAGAATCTTTAATGAGAGTATTGGATCAAGCTTTCGTAGAAAGTGATATGCCTTTGGACCAATTCAGTAGTGTTGTCGGGAATATTACATCCTATAATAACTTGAGTTTTTATGATAACAAATTGCCCGATGAAGGAAGGAATCATAATCTGGCTCTCCATATTTCCATGAATTGTAAGAACAATTCATTGTCCAATGTGCTGATTGACAATGGGTCCGATTTAAATGTCATACGAAAGAGCACGCTCATGAAGATGAAGTACCAAGGAACTCCCAAGCGCCCGAGTGTCATAATTGTGAAATCTTTTGTTGGTTCGAGGAAGTCCTTCATCGGAGAAGTATATTTTCCTATTCACATAGGCCCACACTTATTTCAGATTACTTTCCAGGTTATGGACATTGTTCCCACTTACAGATGTTTACTGGGACGACCGTGGATCCACGAGGCAAGGGCTGTTACTTCAACTTTTCACCAGAAGCTGAAGTTTGTTCATGAAGGAAAGGTGGTCATCATAAATGGAGAGCATGACTTGTTAATATCTCATTTATCCTCTTTCAGTGTTGTAGAAGCGGATGAAGCTGGTGTTGGAACTCAGTTCCAAGCTTTATCCATTGATAATGTGAGGAAAAACGAGGATTCTATAGCCTTATTTAAAGATGCTCAATAGGTAGTACATAATGGCCCTAGAAAGGTGTGGGGGAATATTATTGATACACCGATGAATAAGAGTATAGTTGGTTTGGGATTCTCTATGAAGAATGATAAAGGTGAGATTATGAAGCCAAAGTCTGCTCTGGGCACATATCAAGACATGTTTCGTAGTGGAGGTTACTTTCATCCAATTGATCCTAGGGTTAATACTATTCGAGAAGGTGAATCAGAGAAAGAGATTCCAAATTACGTGACGCATGGAGTCAGAGTCTAAAACTAGGTTACTATTGATGTTCCCTCTTGCATTCATATCTCAAAGTAATTTGTTTTTTGTTAATCTTTTCAAAAATCTTTCACTCTGCCCAAGGTGAAAGTATTGATATTGTATGGGCATATCTGTTTCTTTGATCTTTAAAATTAATAATAAAAGTTGTCTTTGATTCCCAAATTGTGTCTTTATTTTCTACTTTTTTCTTGGAAAATGGTAATTAGAAAAATCCTTTCAAAATAAATAATAAACTATAATTAAATATGCATAATCACTTGCTATATGTGTCAGTTTGTAAAAGCAATCATAAATCATATGCGCATATTAAATAAAAAACCCATTGAGTACAATGACCCTGCACCCTCTCTCAACTTTGAATATCCTGCGTATGTGGCTGAAGAAGAGGAATATGATGAAATCCCAAAAGAGGTTTCACAATTTCTTGAGTGCGAGGAAGTACCATTCAGCCATATAAAGAGCCGTTAGAAACGATTAATTTGAGTTCAGAGGAAGATCTGAAAGAATTCAAGATTGGAGCTTAGCTTCATTCCGACATGAAGAGCAGGTTGATTGAATTGTTGAAAGAGTACGTGGATATCTTTGCTTGGTCATACCAAGACATGTCGGGATTGTATATTGATATTGTGGAACATCATTTGTCGCTAAAACCAGAATGCCCACCAATCAAGAAGAAATTACAAAGAACTCACCATGATATGGCAGTGAATATTAAAGCAGAAGTTTTAAAGCATATTCATGCCGGTTTTCTTGTGACATCAGTGTACCCTTAGTGGATTGCCAATATTGTCCCAGTACCAAAGAAATACGGAAAAGTTCGCATGTGCGTTGATTATAGAGATTTAAATAAAGCTAGTCCAAAAGATTACTTTACATTGCCACATATTGATATGTTGGTTGAAAGTACAGCAAAGTTCAAAGTATTCTCGTTCATGGATGGATTTTCCAGGTATAATCAAATA
This sequence comes from Vicia faba, assembly GCA_948472305.1. Taxonomy (NCBI): domain Eukaryota; kingdom Viridiplantae; phylum Streptophyta; class Magnoliopsida; order Fabales; family Fabaceae; genus Vicia; species Vicia faba. The sequence continues at coordinate 387,471,214 of OX451735.1, read as the reverse complement.
AAAATGGATCTTGAGGACATGTAAAAAACAACGTTTATCACACCCTGAGGAACATTCTGTTACAAAGTGATGCCCTTCGGGTTGAAAAACGTTGGTGCAACGTACCATAGGGCTATGACAACCCTATTCCATGATCTGATGCACAAGGAAATTGAGGTATATGTTGATGACATGATTGCTAAGTCCCAAACTGAAGAAGGGCATATAGAAGATTTGTTGAAATTTTTTCAGCATTTGACGAAGTATCGTCTCCGCTTGAATCCAAATAAATGCATCTTTGGTTTCCGATTAAGAAAATTGTTAGGTTTTTTTGTTAGACAAAAAGGAGTTGAAGTTGATCTTGATAAAGTTAAGGAAATTCAAGAAATGCCAGCTCCAAGAACTGAAAAGCAAGTTAGAGGCTTCCTTGGGTGTTTAAGTTACATTTCTAGATTTATATCCCATATGACTACAACGTGTGAACCGATCTTTAAGTTGTTAAAGAAAGATCAAGTTTATGAATGGACAGATGATTGCCAAATTACATTTGAAAGTATTAAATAGTAACTGCTTGAACCTCTTATCTTGTTCCCTCTTGTTGAAGGAAGACCATTAATTATGTATCTGGCAGTGTTAAATAATTCTATGGGCTATATTTTGGGACAAAAAGATGAAACAGGGAGAAAAGAATATGCTATTTACTATCTCAACAAGAAGTTTAATGACTGTGAGTCGTCGTATTTAATGCTGGAAAAAACTTGTTGTGCTCTGGCCTGGGCAGCAAAACGGTTTGCGGTAATATATATTGAATCATACTACTTGGTTGATTTCCAAAATGGATCTAATTAAGTATATTTTTGAAAAGCCTGCTCTTACTGAGAGATTTACCCATTGAAAGATGATGTTGTCTGAGTATGATATTGAATACCGTACTCAGAAGGCTATAAAAAGAAGTGTGTTGGCAGATTATCTTGCTAACCAACCGGTTGATGATTATCACTCTATTAAATATGATTTCCCTGATGTGGATGTGATGTTTTTGAAGGTAAAATATTGTGATGAACCTTTTCCTAGGGAATGTCCTGACCCTGAATCTCGATGGGGCATGGTATTTGATGGAGCTATAAATGCTCATGGAAAGGAATTGGTGTTGTGATTATCACTCCTCATGGGTCGCATATCCCTTTTACTACAAGGTTGGAATTAAATTTCACCAATAACATGGAAAAATATGAAGCTTGTATCATAGGTCTCGAGGAGGCTATTGATCTCAAAATCAAAATTCTAGATGTGTATAGCGATTAAGATTTGGTAATAAATCAGATTAAAGGAGAATGGGATACTTGTCACCCTGGCTTGAGTCCCTACAAAGAATATGCTAGAAGATTATTACCCTTCTTCAATAAAGTTTGATTCCATCGTATTCCCAGAGATGAGAATTAGATGGAAGATGCTTTAGCCACTTTGGCTTCTATGTATCATGTAAGTACTTAGAACGATGTGCCTCGTATCACAGCGCGATGTTTGGACATGCCGACTCATGTGTTTGTAACAAAGGGAACGTCAAATGAAAAACCTTGGTATTACGATATCAAGCATTTTCTCCAGACTCAGGAATATCCGGATGGTGCATCAAACAAAGATAGAAATACATTGAGAAGGTTTTCAGGAAGCTTTTTCCTCATTGAAGATGTGTTATACAAAAGAAATTATGACATTATCTTGCTCAGATGCGTGGATAGACATGAAGCAGACATGTTGATGCATGAAATCCATGAAGGTTCCTTTGGCACTCATGCCAACGGACATTCGATGGTAAAAAGATGTTTAGGGTATGTTACTATTGGCTGACAATGGAATCGACCGTTACAAATTTGCAAAGAAGTGCCATAAATTCCATATTTATGCTGACAAAATTAATGTGCCTCCGACACTTCTCAATGTTATTTATTTCTAATGGCCTTTCTCTATGTGGGGTATTGACATGATTGGAATGATTGAACCCAAAGCGTCGAATATCGTTTTATCTTGGTGGCAATTGATTACTTCACCAAATGGGTGGAAGCAGCTTCCTATGCTAATGTCACTAAGCATGTGGTAGTACGTTTTATCAAGAACACTATTATATGTCGGTATGGTGTGCCAAGTAGGATTATCACTGACAATGGCTCGAATCTGAATAACAAGATAATGACAAAACTTTGTGAAGAATTCAATATTTTCCATAATAATTCATCTCCCTACAGGCCAAAGATGAATGAGGTTGTTGAAGCCGCTAATAAAAACATCAAGAAGATCATACAGAAAATGGTTGTTACCTATAAATATTGGCATGAGATGCTCCCTTTTTCTTTGCATGGATATCGCACATTCGTCTGTACTTCAACAGGGGAAACCTCGTTCTCTCTCTTATATGGTATGGAAGTAGTGCTCCCCATTGAGGCTGAGATTCCCTCTTTACGTGTGATAATGGAAACCAAGTAGTCAGAGGTTGAATGGGTCCAGAATAGGTTTGACCAATTGAATTTGATCGAAGAAAAGAGAATGACGGCCTTGTGTCATGGCCAGTTATACCAGAAGAGAATGAAGAAAGATTTTGATAAGAAGGTAAGGCCTCGTGAATTCAGAGAAGACGACCTCCGGCTCAGGAAGATCATGTCTTTTAACGTTGAATCTAGGGGTAAGTGGACTCCCAATTTTGAGGCTCGTGTGTTGTCAAGGAAGCCTTCTCTGGCAGTGCATTGATTTTTGAAACTATGGATGGCGAGGAATTCCCACGTCCTATGAATGCTGATGCAGTCAAGAAATACTTCACCTAAAGAAATAAAAGAACAGCTCGCTAAGTAAAAAACCCGAAAGGGCAGCATAGGCAAAAAAGAGCATCTCGGTAGGTTGAAAACCCGAAAGGGCGGTCTAGGAAAAAATAAGAGACAAAAATAGAATAAATTCTTCCCGCTAGGTTGAAAACCCACAAGGGTAACCTAGGCAAAAGTTAGAGATTTCTTGGCAAGTAACTACATCAGACAAGACTTGATCATTGAAGCAACAATCTTCTTTGATCCTCACCATACTTCAACAGAAGTCGCTGCTAAGGAATTCAAAGTTGTTAGGGAGAATAGTGGTCATTGTGTTTCAATGTATCTTTTCTAATGTATTACCATTTTTCAAACTTCGTAATCATCCATGGGGTCTCGCCATTCGCAGACTACCATTCTATTAATAAAGTTTGAGCTTTTATCCAATTCTTTGCAATCCTTATTTTATTCTGCTTACAAAGACTCCATTTATTATTGATACTAATTTTCAAAACAAAGAGATATAATAACAAAAAAAAATTGAAAAGAATTTACAAATTACCTTTTACTTTAGATTTTGTGATTCAAGAAAAAATGAAAAATAGTGATTCCGAGGGTGGACGAACTCCATTTTTGGAAGTAGGTATTCCGCTAGAAAGTTCTTTCAGGTCGATTTTGTTGATATGCGTATGATCTTCTTGTGGTTTCTCAAATAGTTGGAGATGATACCAATTAATATATGGTGAAGTGTCATATTTGTGATCCCATTTTCCCCAGTCAGATCCTGCTTCAGGTTTTCCCCATGTTGATAATTTTGGTGTCGGATTTGTGATCCCATCTTCCCCAGTCAGGTCTTGGTTCAGTTTTTCCCCATGTTGATAATTTTGGTGTCAAAATTGTGATCCCATTTTCCCCAGTGAGGTCTTCACTCATATGACGAAAGTTCCTTCTCCCTTTGTGTGATAAGGTGGAATCATTTGCAAAACATTGCCCTTTGGCGGTGTCGGCATTATTATTGTTGTTTGGCAACTAGACAAGGATAGTATCTTTTTTATGAAGTGTGGAAACAACTGTCAACTTGGGTTTTCTCCCGCCAAGTGATGGGTTTGATTTAAAATCCACATAATTTTGATTTCTCGCTGTATTGTTTAACTTCTTAGTTCCCCAAATAAAGCTGGGATAATGTTTCTCTCTGAAAGTTGTTATCCACATGCGGTTTCATAATTTATGCCCATGGAAATTTGTGTAATCTTCACTCTTGGTATTGAAGAGTGTATTTTGGGCTCCTCTCAACGATGTGACATTGTGTTCCCCAATGAAATCAATATGAGATCCCCAGCTGATATCACGATGTTGTGGTTTTCAGCTTCCCTAATGAAGTCAACATTATTATCTCCAGTGGAAATCTAGGTATTGAGATGTTGTTTTCCCTTTAAAGTCTGTGTGAGTTTTCCTCGGTGAAGCCTGGAAGAGGATGTTACATCCCCATATCTATTTCGATTTACTATTTTGACTTGATTATCTTTCGGATTGTGTTTCTCCCCAGTGAAGTTAAGCCATGAAATATGAACTTATTTCCTTGGTTGGTGCTTACTTCCTTGTGAAATTTTCATCCTGGAGGCGAATTAGCCGAGTATTGACTTTATCCAAGCTGGTTTTGTACGGTTATGCCCAATGTTGCGTGTCTGTGTTGTCAGCATATATATAACAGCATTCATACATTCATACATATATCATGCACAAATGAACTTAAAATTCATTGCTCATTTGCATGCATAAATAATTTGTTGGCATATTAACCTATTTTACAGACTTATGTTACCCTCTTTCCAATAGAGTGTCAACCTTAAGCAGAACGTGTATATTCTTTCAATTTCCCCACTAATTTATCCCTCGTGGAAGAACTTTGTTTTAGCCTTCCTATTCAGCTCATTATCTGGATGGAACGTGATCCCCATTTGAGCTTAGTCCTTATTGGGTGCTATCTTCCTTGACTGTTTCACTCCGATATATTTCTAGTTTGAATCTGTGATCCATGACAATATTATTATTATGTTTACTGTAGGCTTTGAGCCCTAGTTTGAGAATATGCATTTATTTGGCACGAGAAGACTGTATCTCCTCAGTAGGACTGAGTTGGCATATCCCCATAGAAGCCAAGATTCACTTCCCAGCGGAATTATTTCATTTCCTTCTCATAGCAACAAATGGTGATCTCTTTATTTTAGCAACCTATTCTTCCCCAGTAGGTCTGTTAGTTCCCCGAGAAGATTCATTTATTACTCCAATGGATGGTAGTCTCATCATTATGGGAGATAATTTGTTGTTGAGATTTATTACTCCAATGGATGGTAGTCTCGTCATTATGGGAGATAATTCGTTGTTGAGATTTATTACTCCAATGGATGGTAGTCTCGTCATTATGGGAGATAGTTAATTGTTGAGATTTATTACTCCAATGAATCGTAGTCTCATCATTATGGGAGATAGTTCGTTGTTTAAATTTGTTACTCCAATGGATGGTAGTCTCATCATTATGGTAAGATAGTTCACTGTAGATATTTGTTACTCCAATGGATGGTAGTATTGTCATTATAAGAAGATAGTTCATTATTGAGATTTGTTACTCCAATGGATGGTAGTCTCATAATTATGGGAGATAGTTCATTGTTGAGATTTGTTACTCCAATGGATGGTAGTCTCTTCATTATGGGAGATAGTTTGTTGTTGAGATTTGTTACTCCAATGAATCGTAGTCTCGTCATTATGGGAGATAGTTCATTTTTGAGATTTGTTACTCCAATGGATGGTAGTCTCGTCATTATAGGAGACAATTTGTTGTTGAGATTTGTTACTCCAATGAATGGTAGTCTCGTCATTATGGGAGATAGTTCGTTGTTGTGATTTTTTACTCCAATGAATGGTAGTCTCGTCATTATGGGAGATAGTTCATTGTTGAGATTTGTTTACTACGATGAATGGTAGTCTCGCCATTATGGGAGATATTTTGTCGTTGAGACTCACTTTGCTCTGAAGAATTCATTTGTTTCCAATCATAAGGAAGTTTTGTTTCCCCCCGGGAAAGTTTTTTCAGGTCATTTCGCTGGTATGCGTGTGATTCTTGTATATTGAAGATGATACCTATTGGCGTAAGGTGCAGTATTGGGTTTGTGATCCTAGTGTCCCCAGTCAAGTGTTAGTTATTTTCTAATTTTTGAGTTTGCATGGTCTGAGGCTTATATCCAAGATTCCCCAACAAAGTTTTCCCTCATATGACGAAAGGTTTTGTTCCCTTGGTGTGATGAGATTGGAACTATTTGCAAAAATATCGCTCTTTCTACAGTATTGGCATTATTGTTGCTATTTATTTCCCAGGCAGCTAGACCAAGGCAGTATGTTTTCTAAGAAGTATTGAGACAGTTGTCAACCTTTTGGGTTTTCATCGCCAAGTGTTGGGTTGGATTTAAAATCCCCATGAGTTTGACCTCTTTCTGAAATGTTGACTTCTTGATTCCCCGTGAAGGCTATCCCAGGGCATCTTTTTTTTGAATAAGTTTGCATGATATGAAGACTCAATCCAAGATTTCCCGGTGAAGGCTTCACTATTTGGTAGAAGTATTTTCTCCCCGTGCATGCTGAGATTTGACTCATTTACGAAGCATCTCCCTCTCGGCAGTACTTGCATTTCCTTTGATTACCCGATAATCAGGCAAGGGCAATTTTTTATTTAAGAAGTGTTGAGATGGTTATCAACTTTTTGGGTTTTCACTCGCCAAGTGTTGGTTTTTATTTAAAATCCCCATAAGATTGATTTCTTTCTATAATGTTTGACTTCTTAGGTTTCATACTTTTTCCCCAGAGAAGTTGGTAGAATGCTTACTCTCGATATTCAAGAACGTATCTATGTTTTTCCCAATGAAGAACGTATCTTAGTTTCCCCTCGGTGATGTGGTGTTGTCCTCCCCAATAAAATCAACACGAGGTCCCCAGTTGATATCTCGATGATGAGGCACTATCTCCCCCTAGTGAAGTTTGTATGATGTTTCCCCAATGAAGTCAGCTCGAAATCCTCAGTCGATGTTTTGCCGCTATGGTTTCCATCTGCCTTATTTGAAATCAGTATTGCAATCCCCAGTAGAAGTGCGGACCGTGAAAACATTTGTTTCCCCATTGAAGTCTGAGTGATATTCCCCGGTGAAGCCTAGAAGGATGTTATATCCTTGTATCTGTACTGTTTTGTCGCTATGATTTGATTATTTCCGGATTATGTTCCTTCCAAGTGAAGTTAAGCCGCGAAATAGGATTATATTTCCTCATTTGGTGCTTATTTTATTATGGAATGTTCATCTTGGATGTTATTTAGCAGAGTGTTGATTGTGCCCGAGTTGGTTTTTCCTGGTTACCCCCAGTGTTATATGTCTATTTTGTCAGCATATGCATAATAACACTCATACATTCATATATACATCATGCATATTTAAATTTAGCAAATCATTTCTCATTCACATTCGTTAATACTTTGTTGACATATTACCCTATTTTGCAGAGTTATGTTGTCCTCTCTCCAATAGACTGTCGGCCTTAAGAAGAAAGTGTATATTCTTTCAATTTCCCCACTGAGTTATCCCTCGTGGATGATTTTTGCTTTAGCCTTCCTGCAAAGCTCTTTGTCTGGATGATTTGGGTTTCCCTCTTGAGTTTATTTCTCAAAGGATGTATTTTGGTTGATTCTTTCACTCCAGTTTATTTCTAGTTTGAATCCTTGGTTCCCAGCAATATTATTACTTTGGATTTCTACAAGCTTCGAGCATCGGTTTAAGAATATGCATTTATTTTGCACGAGAAGGCTTTATCTCCTCAGCAGGAATATATTGGCATTTCCCCAGGAAGTCATGATTCATTCCCCAGGAAGTCATGATTCATTCCCCAAGAAGTCATATCTCTTTCCCCAGGAAGCCATATTGCTTTCCCAAAAAAGTCATTCTTACAATCCTTCCTATAATAACAAGTAGCATGTCTCTTTATTTGAGCAACTTATACTTCCCTGTAAAAGTCGATGTTACCTTTTTGCTATCTTTTCTATGAATGGATAGTTTGCCGTTCGTTGTCAAATTACTCCAGTGGATGGCAAGTCTTTCAATATCGCAGAGACAATCCATTATGAAATCTTTGTAAGTGGTAGTCTCTTTATTTGAGATAGCTTATATATTACCCTTTCGAAGCAGAGTGTCTCAGTTAAAGAAGAAGTTAAAACCCTTTCTAGGTGAAACTCTAGAATTTTGGGGAAACTTATTATATTTTTGCCACCCTCAGTGAAAATTGGCAGTTCATCGTGAGTGAACAGTGGTGGTATGATATATTTCTTTTCTCTCTACCTTCAGTGAAAGTTGGTAGATCACCATCAGTGAAAGTTGGTGATTGTTATCTTTTTGCTACCCTCAGTGAACGTTGGTAGTTCATCATCAGTGAACGGAGGTGCTATGATATTTATTTTCTCTCTACCTTCAGTTAAAGTTGATAGATCACAATCAATGAAAGTTGGTGATTGTTATCTTTTTTCTACCCTCAGTGAACGTTGGTAGTTCATCGTCAGTGAACGGCGGTGCTATGATATATTTCTTTTCTCTCTACCTTCAGTGAAAGTTGGTGATTGTTATCTTTTTGCTACACTCAGTGAGCGTTGGTAGTTCATCGTCAGTGAACGACGGTGCTATGATATATTTTCTTACTACCTTCAGTGAAAGTTGGTAGGTCACCATCAGTGCAACTTAGAGATTGTTATCTTTTTGTTACCCTCAGTGAATGTTGGTATTTCATCGTCAGTGAACGGCGGTGCTATGATATATTTTCTCTCTACCTTCAGTGAAAGGTGGTAGATCACCATTAGTGAAAGTTGGTGATTGTCATCTTTTGGCTACTCTCAGTGAACATTGGTAGTTCATCATCAGTGAACGAAGGTGTTATGATATATTTTCTTACTACCTTCAGTGAAAGTTGGTAGGTCACCATCAGTGAAAGTTTGTGATTGTTATCTTTTTGCTACCCTCAGTGAGCGTTGGTAGTTCATTATCAGTGAACGACAGTGCTATGATATATTTTCTCTCTAACTTTAGTGAAAGTTGGTAGATCACCATCAATGAAAGTTGGTGACTGTTATCTTTTTACTACCTTCAGTGAATGTTGGTAGTTCATCGTCAGTGAACGGTGGTGCTATGATATATTTTCTTACTACCTTCAATGAAAGTTGGTAGGTCACCATCAGTGAAAGTTGGTGATTGTTATCTTTTTGCTACCCTTAGTGAACGTTGGTAGTTCACCGTCAGTGAACGTCGGTGCTATGATATTTCTTTTCTCTCTACCTTCAGTGAAAGGTTGTAGTTCATCATCAGTGAATGTCGATGTTTATCTCTCTACCTTCAGTGAATGTTGGTAGCTCACCGTCAGTGAACGTCAGTGTTGTTATTCTTTTCTCTTTCTACCTTCAGTGAACGTTGGTAGTTTCGCCTTCAGTAAAAGATGGTGTATCCTTTGACTTTTTATCATCCTCTATGAGTCGGGTCTTTTATTCCACCAGTGATCTATTTTCCTGGTTGGGTTTCTCCTTTGATTCCTTAATTCCTTTGCTACATCCCCAGTGGTGTTTTGTGTCCCTTTGAAGTTGTTCATGTGCATTCATATTCATAAGCATTGCATGGCATCTTAAGACCAAAAATAGGGTTTGTTTTTATGTAAGTATCTTCAATCATGTTGACACGGAGATTTTTAACCTTCGTATCTCTGGATAGAAGAAACTTAAATAAGGGCAGTTGTTGTACCCCAATTTTTTCCCCTAATATCCCTTCATCATACGATGTTGATTCAATCACAACAATATAACATTAGGTATTTTGGTTCTCCTCCCTATCTCTAGCTTTTCTCTTTGAGGAATCACCAAGCACATTGACTTGTTTTTCTTTTGTGATCATGCATGTTTTGTTTTGACTTTTCTTTTAATTAATAAAATGCAATGTTGGTTTGTCTTACTTGTTAATAATGTAGGTAAAGGCAATGTGGCTTAGCAAGTTGATCCATGGGTCCATGAGTTTATTTCCATGCCCTAGTCAATAAAGCTTGAGAATTTCAAACCTCACCATTGAAGTTATTTTGGAATAAATGGCATGGAAAGTTTATTTTGCTTCACCATATTTCAAAGTTATCAAAATTGATTTAAAAGTACAAGGGGTTGATTGAAGAAGTTGTCATGGTTGGACAAGGCCTTGCTCCCATTGGTTATAAGTGCATATCCCTCTCAATTCTCAAGATATGGAAGTGGTTTTGGTTTCTATGATTTCTCATTATCATCCTCAACAACTTCTATTTACAAAGAAAAAGATTTGGTACAAGAAGGTTGTTCAAAATTGTCAAAGTTCCTCAAAGCATTTTCTTGATCTAGGAGCTAGGGTTTTGAACTTCAAAGAAGTATATTTTGCTCATCTTTTGGTATTTTTGAGTGATTCCAAAGACATCCTTCTCTTCAAATAGTTATTAACAAAACACTTCAAAAGTTTCAAGTAGTTTCATGTGGAAGAAACTTGATGATGAAGAAAGATTACAAGTCCTCTAGATGAACCCCCAATTTCCCATGTGTGACTTCAAATGATCATAACATGGTCAATTTGTATCACCTTGAGCCCAATATTTTTCCATAATGATCTTGAGGATGTGAAATTTATTCCTTCTTTTAAGAGCAAAGTGATAAAATGGATGGAAGATGCCCTAAGGATACAAAAGATTATTGGTAATTTCATGATTTTTTGCCAACTTCAATAATTCATAACTCTCTCAATTTTTGGATATTTTGAGTGGTTCAAACCTCAAAATGACATTCAAGAGGTCTAATTCATACCATCTGTTTGGGTCAAGAGCAAATTTCAAGTGGAAGGCCATGTTTGGATGCAAAACATTATAGGTCACTTTTGAAGAAAAATTTGAAATATTTCTAAGTGTGGAAAGTCAACCTTTTTTGCCAACTTTGACTTATTGCAACTTTCAGCTCAAACATCTATTTGATTCCATTCTTTTCCCATTGCAAAGCTTGTAATCTCATCTTTCTAAAGCATCAAGAATCATGCCCTAAGACCCCTTGAGTTGAGAATGCCATTGGTTTGAACTTGGTAACTTGAAACTGAAGTTTCTTCAAAAGTCAGAATTTGAAATCCTTGATTTAGCTTTTAAACACATTTTTTTCTACAAATTTTTTCTTCTAAACATTTTTAGTGAACTTCCAGAAGTGATTAGCATAGAAAAACGCGCGTTTTGGATTAGTTTTGATCAATATAGAAGTCACACTTTTCTTGTTTGCAACTTCACACGATTTACCTCCAAACTTCATCATTTCACACGCTTGAACATTCCATTTGATTCCCTATAAATAATGGGTCATCCTTCATTCATTTCCTCAAGCTTGAACAACCAGAACCACCATGCCAAACTTGCTCCATAACTCATATTTCTGCAACTTTGAAATCAGTGTTCAAGCCTTTTTCAATCCAATTGTTCTATCAATTCACCTTCCTTGATCTTCCCTGAAGCTAACCATACAATTATCTTCAAGAATCGTGACCTATATTGATCCATAGAAGTCCAGTTTCAGAGCTCTACAACTCAACTTCAATAGGTAGATTTCTCCATCAATTCTTCAAAACTTTGATATCATTGTGAAGCTCTCATTGCCCTGGTTCTAGTCGCAACACTTGCTTTTATCTGGAAACACGTTTTGACCATGAAATTTCAAATCCCTTTTTAAAACTTCTCTTCCAAATTGCTTAAGCTACTGTTTATATAAATTTGTCGTGAAGGTGTGGTTCTCTTCGTCTTGAAGAGACGAAGCGAAATGGCATAGGTCTCGTGCTCTAATTTTACATATTAAGCAACCTGGTTTTGGGACTGGCTGGAGGTTGAAGATGATCAACGTGTCATCTTCCAACCAATAATGGCGTGCCATTTGTATTTTTTGAATTTCTGATTTATATTTGATCCTATGCTTTATTCAGTAATGACCATGATATGCACATCGCGCCAGATCCCTTGGATTTGATTACTAACGCGTTTTGACTCTCATCCAATGGTCCATATATTTTTTACTTTATTTTTTATTTCTGATTTTTATATTTAATTGCTTTAAACTTCAAAAAATCATAGAAAATTCATTTTTAGTCCAAAAAATATGAAAAAATTATATAAATATTTTTTATTTTTCTCTTTCTGATTTTTATTTTTTCACAATTTTATTGTGTTTTGATATTTTTTATAAATTTTCACTTTATTTGAATTGTTTTAAATGTTTAAAAATACTTTTATGCATTTTTTAATTCTGAAAAAAATATGGAATGACCAATGATATTGTGACAAATATTGGTGACCTCATTTATTTTTTATTTCTGACTTTGTTATTTTTTATCTTTTTTGTTTATTTTACTCATTTTATTTAATTTTAAAAATAGTTTCTGACTTTAAAAAATTACCAAAATTTTTATAAAAATATTTGAGTTCATTTCTGTTTTTCTATGGTCTTATTATTTCTTGATTAGTTTGAAGCTAGTTAATATTTTTCTCTCTTATTTCTATTTTAAAACATTTTTAAAACCCTTTTAATGTATATATTAAATGCAATATTATTTTGTGATTATTTTTTGGTTGATCTTGGGTTGAATTTTTTATGAACTTTATTGGATCCGTGGTGTTGAGTCTAACTCCATAAAAATGGATGAATGATTTTAATAATAGTTTGATTAAATTTTAATTCAAATGTGGTTTGTATATTCTTTCCCATCCTACTTCATCTTGTCACTTTCTTATTGCACTAAGTGTTATTGGAGCATGATCTCTATATCATGTCTCAAAACAAATGGTGCATAGATTGCTATTGACCGGCCTCAAAATAGGTGCGACTTCTATATAAGTCCACTTACGATTGCTTAACTTAGTGCTAAATTTTGTCCCGATTCGAATAAATGATCATTTGTGGTCCAAACTTATGTTTGCAAGCCCAAGTATGTTAATTTAATCTCTTTGATCCAATAACCTTGAGATTCATTATGTGGAGGCTTTGGTTCTACCAATCCTCTAATGGATCTACAACACTTTTGGTCAATGCGGATCATTTAAACATTGTTGATCATTAAATGGTACTTTTGAGGATTCCAAATGGATGATATACTTGACAAAAAGCAAATGCAACTTGTTGTGTGGGTGCTTTGGTTCTACCAATCCTCTAATGAGTTCCAAATGCAAGTTTCAAGATGGTCATCCAACTAACCACTAATTATTAAATTGTTTTTACTTTATGCTTTTATTTTTATGTTTTATGTACCATTTACTTTAAGCATTACATTTCATGCCATTTTTATTTTGCTTACTTGAGCATTTATATTCTTGTCATTTTTATTTTGCTCACTTGAGCTTTTCTTTTCTCTTTTAAGACACCTAATAATCAACATGAACCATAAAATGCTTTAATGATACTTGGATTATTTAGTTACTATCCTTGACATTATGGAGTATTGGACTTCTTGGACTTAGGATTAGAAACCTTGGCCTTTATTGGAGACCCTGTGACCTTAATTGATATTTTGTCTAGAGTTCTTAAGGTTTACCTCAAGACATTGGGTTGTTTGTTTATTTTGTGTGCAGGTTATTGTGATTACATTCTTTGTTTGTAATCTGGAATTCACCCGTATACAGCCGTTACTCTGCCTAATTTTTGTGAAGACTTAATACACTTGAAGTTTGGTTCTCTCAAGAGGTCTAGTATCTTTGCTTGTTTTGTTTCAATCCAAGGAATGGGAATTCTATCTTGACTCATAATGTCAACTATTGGCTTCTTGTAGGTTAGATGGTTCTTATCCCTAGCTTTTACCTTATGCTTTAGGATAGTCTCTTCTTCTCCTCCCATCTTCTTTAATTTCAAAAAATCTTCTCCCTCCTTTTGAAACCTCTTCTTGTTTTTTGAACTTGAACCATTTTCATAATAAACATGGACTTATGTATGTGCCTTTTCAAAACCTTTTCATAAATAAACTTCAATCAACTTAATAATATCTTGACATTTTTTGTTAGAAGACTAAAAGTCGATCAATCTCATTTCAAACCATTTTTGCCACTTTAGCTATTTATTTTAAAAACTTTTCTCAAAAGATTAGACTCTTATCAATCCTTGTAGTGATGCAAACAATTATACTTCTATAATATGTAGTAAGAGAGATATTTTCCACTTGGGTGTTGAGTGAGGCATTGTTGATTTTTAAATCCAAGCCATATCCTCCACTTTGAGATGATGCAAATTCTCCTTTCTCATGATTGTGGGTAGTAAGTATGTTTTCCACACGGACAATGACGATGATGTCTTCTCTCATAAAATTAACCAACACACTTGTGTTTAAAATTTTTAAAAGAGGAACTACGTGTACCTTGATCCTCTATTGCACGAAAGGTGGTACGTAGGCACTAAAGGTTTGCAACCACGGCGGATGCAAAAATCATAAAAAAATATATATTTCTTTTCTCACCTCCACCATCTATTTTACATACAACATTTTATAACCAAAATATACAAATTTTTACAAAGAGGTTCCTGCGGAGTACCGTAAATGTTTAGGATGCTAATACCTTCCTTTTGCATAACCAACCCCCTTACTTAGAATCTTTCTCCCTCTTTTTGGGTTACTCGCTATTTTCCCATTCCTTTGGAAACAATAAAGCACAGTGGTGATTTTTATTTTGATCTGTATAAGTCTAGTCAATCCAATGGATTAGTCTTAAACATTTCTACCACTACAGAACCCAAATTGATTGTCTCCAACGGCTCTTTATACGGATGAATGGCACTTTCCTCGCACTCAAGCAACTGTGAAACCTCTTCTATGATTTCATCATATTCTTCTTCTTCGGCCACATACGCAGGATATTCAAAGTTGGGAGAGGGCGCATGGTCATTGTATTCAACATGTTTTTTAATTAATCTGCACATATGATTTATGATTGCTTTTTAGAAACTGACACATATAGCAAGTGATTATGCAGATTTATTTACAGATATTATTTATTTTATAAGGTTTTTTTCTGATTACCATTTTCCAAGAAAAAGCAAAAAATAAAGACACAATTTAGGAATCAAAGACAACTTTTATTATTGATTTTAAAGATTAAAGCAAACAGATATGCCCATACAATATCAACACTTTCACCTTGGGTAGAGTGAAAGATTTTTGAAAAGATTAACAAAAACAAATTACTTTGAAATATGATTGTAAGAGGGAACATCACTAGTGATCCAATTTTGGACTCTGACTCCATGCGTCACGTGGTTCGGCATCCCTTGCTCTGCTTTGCTTTTCAGAATAGCATTGATCCTAGGAACAGTTGGATGAAGATAACCTCTGCTACGAAAGATATCCTGATATTTGCCCAAAGCAGACTTCAACTTCATATTCTCAGCTTTACCATTTTTCACATAGAATCCCAAACCAGCTCTATTCTTATTCACAGGTGGGTCCATAATCTGCACCCATACTTTACTAGGGCCATTATGCACTACATGTTAAGCATCCTTAAACGAAGCTATAGAATTCTCATTTTCCCTTATATTATCAATGATCAAATCTTGGAACTGAGTTCCAATAGAAGCTTCATCCACTTCCATAACACTGAAAGAGGATAAATGAGATATTAACAGAGCTTGTTATCCATTTATGATGACCATCTTTCCTTCATGCACAAACTTCAGCTTCTGGTGCAAAGTTGAAGGGACAGCCTCTGCCTCGTGTATCCATGGTCGTCCTAGTAAATAGTTGTAAGCAGGCACAATATCCATAACCTAGAAAGTAATCTGAAATAAGTGTGGACCTATATAAATAGGCAAATCTACTTCCCTGGTGACAGTCTTCCTCGATCCATAAAAAGCTTTCACAATTATGCCACTCGGGCGCATGGGAGTTCTCTGGTACTTCAGCTTCGTGAGTGTGCTCCTCGGTATGACATTTAGAGCGTGCCCATTATCAATTAGCACATTGGACAATGAATCATTCTTACAATTCATGAATATATGGAGAGCCAAGTTATGATTCCTTCCTTCATCGGGAAATTCGTCATCACAGAAACTCAGGTTGTTATAGGATTTAATATTCCCTACGACATTGCTGAATTGGTCCAAAGGCATATCACTTTCCATGAAAGCTTGATCCAATACTCTCATCAAAGATTCCCTATGGGTAGAAGAATTCATTATCAAGGCTAAAATAGATATCTTTTAGGGAGTTTGCAACAACTGATCTACAATCCTGTAGTCACTCATCTTGATAATCTTTAATATATAATCCATATCTTTTTCCAGAGTAGTACCGCTGGATTCATCTACTTCTTTCTTAGGTTCAGTACTTTCAATAACCTTTTTATCAGCATTAATATTCCCTTGAATGACAGGTGCGAAAAAACGGCCACTACGGGTCACTCACCTGGCTTCAGTAATATTCTTTACATCAAACAAAGGTTGGATGGGAATTTCCACACCATCCTCTAGAATTGTAGCATTGTATTTGTAGGGTACGGCCTTGTCTGATTTGTAAAGAATAGGACCCGGCAAGCAAATCACCACTAGAGCAACAACTGGTCTGCTATGGTACTCAATCTCTATAGGGGCGAGAACACCAAAATAAGGCACAATAACATTCACCCCCTATTCAAAACACTTAGTCATCATAGAATCATTTCTGGAAAACAGATATTCATCTGAGGAAAAGAATTCATCTGTAGAAGCATACTCATCATCCGACACAGTTTCGACCGAGCAATCTTAAATCATGTTAATCCCATTGTAATCATCTTTATTGCCTGAAACTTTGATAGTGCTATTATCCAACAAGAACTGAACACCCTTTCTCACTATGGAATAACCACGGGAATCTTTGCAGTAGATCCGGCAAGACCCATAATGGTGTTCTTCTTGACCATCCATGTGATAGAAGGTAGCATGCAATTGCACCAAATCATCATTCATATGATTCACGTCAAAAATCCGGAATTCACCGGGACATCCGTAGACCATATTCACATCTTCCTCGTACTCTTCCTTTGGATTGATTATATGAATGAGGCCTTCGTCCATCATTTATTGAAGATCATATTTTATCTTATCACATCCATGGATATTTGTACTGAAAATACCACAACCAACATGGTCATACGTATAGTAACTAAACTCGCAGAGGTCAGCATGCATATTTACCAAATACCCTCTAACCAGGTTGATATCAAAAATCTGGAAGTCGCCTAGACAACCAGAAACCATGTTTACAGCATTTTCTCCTCCATGCTTTGGAAAAGGATTATCTTTCACGTTAGGGCCAACGTCTTTAAAGGATAAAAGGCTAGATCTCACCATCTTTTGTAATTTAGATTTCAAAGGATAATAGTTCTCAATATTGTGCCCTGGTGCTCCCTAATGAAAATCGCAAGTCTGGTCTGCCTTATAATACCAAGGTAAAGGTGATGGTATAGTAGGGGTGGCCTGCTCTGAACCAACTTCTTCTGAATCAAAGCCGGAAGTAACTCTGCATAGCTCATTGGAATGGATTCAAAAGCTTCTCGCTTCTGACTTTGCCCTTGATTTCTCTAAGGAGATGGTCTCTGATTGGCAACAGTGGTTGGAGCTACATTGACAACTGGAGTCACATGATCAACCTGTTGCTGGTACCGTTGATACCTTCTAGTTGGTCTAATCTTCCTTTCTCCAATAACAGCATTCGTTTCACTTTCTTTCTTTCGAGAGAAATCGTACAACGACTTCTTTGTCCCTTCATATTTTTTCAAACGCCCTTCTCTAACATCCTCTTCCAAACAAACACCCATGCTTACCATTTCGGTAAAATCACTCGGTGCACCGGCGACCATCCTTTCATAATAAAATGATCCAAGAGTTTTTAGGAAGACCTTGGTCATTTCTTGTTCTCTCATAGGTGGCACTACCTAGGCATCTATATCGCGCCATCTTTGTGTATATTCTTTGAACGACTCCTTGTCTCTCTGAGCCATTGCCCTTAATTGGTCACGGTCATGTGCCACGAACATATTGTACTTGTATTACTTGATAAAGGCTTCTCCCATATCATTGAAGGTACGGATATTACTACTGTCCAGACTCATATACCACTTCAGAGTAGCACCAGTTAAACTATCTTGGAAGAAATGAATGAGCAAACGCTGATCATTAGTATGGGTAGACATTTTCCTAATATACATCACGAGGTGGTCAGGAGGACAAGAATTTCCCTTGTATCTCTTAAATTCTGGAACTTTAAACTTCACTGGCACCTTTACATTGGGAACGAGGCAGAGTTCATTAACGTTCTGTCCAAACAATTCTTTTCATCAAAGGGCCTTCATTTCCTTCTGCATCCTAATCAATTGGTCTTGAAAGTCATCCAACCGGTCATAGAAACCCACACTTTCACTCAGTGGAGGAAAAGGACGATAAACTTCATCATTAGAAAATGAAATAGCATTCACCGAAGGAGGTGCAAATATAGTGGATCTCATTTCTAGCAGCAGGAGTAATATGCACCACACGAGGTGCGAAAGTAGAAGAAACTTGCACAACTAGAGCAACTTGAGGGTCAAGATTAAAACCTTCTGGCATGAAGTTTTCAGGCATTCCCCACAGTTAACGCTGAGGCATACTGTGATCGGTGGATCTGGAACTGATTGTTTAACGCTGGTTCGCGAAATGTCGCGGAAGCAAGATTCGCCACCGTCTTTTATTTTCTCCAAATGGAAAGGACAAAAGCACAGAAAAATTCCTTATTGAGATTAGTTCTCGGTTCGGGAGGTAGATTTATAGAAAGGGAAGGTGTTAGCACCCTTTCTATCCATGGTTATCCATGGGCTCTTAGATACTTGCTCATTTGTGTTTTCAAAATGTTTGTTTGCTTTTCAGAGTGGGTTTGAAAAAAGTTTCGTTTAAAATTTCAGTTCGACTCTTGTATCAGTCCTCAAGAGTGTTTGAAAAGTTGTTTTTGAAAGCTTTTTGCAAAGTGTCAGTGTGAAAAGAAGTTTTTGATTTGTTTTGAATTAGAGCAAGTATCTACGAGTCATCTACCTACCCTAAGGAATTAGTCTGTGTAAATGTCCTTGAGGTAGTGCCATCCCACCATTGAGGGGTAGGTAGCACCACCGTTGGAGGGGTTCGGCTCAATTCGAGGTTTAGGGACAGTGTGGTCACCGAGCAACGGTAAGACACCTTAGAAGCTACCCTTATGCCATTGATCTTTTATTCCGAGGCAACTATTCCGAGGCAACTTGTTTCGAGGCAACCAGATCAATGGGACATAAGGACTCACTAAGACGTCTTATAGTCGACGACCACGTTTCGAGGGACAAGGCAACAATGTGGTCACCAGAGCAATAGGAAGACACCTTAGAAGCTACCCTCATGCCATGTTCATGGACATGAGGACTTACTAAAACGCCCTCTACTCGACGACCACTTTTCGAGGGGCAAGGCAACAGTGAGGCGTACCCTAGGAGTGGTGTGTGATTCGTGTGTCATTTTCAGTTATTTTTGTCTTGATCATGCATTGAGTGTTCTACGCATTGTTTTTATTTGAGCATACATTCTTTCATGTGACTATTAACAGTTTAAAAGGTGCGGGAAGATAAAAGTCCTACGCTATTACAAAGGCGCGGGTCCACATCGCCAAATTAAACCAAGACCCGATTTGAAATAAATAAAATGCGGAAAGTAAATATCCTAATTATCTATTACAAAGCTTTGGGGCAATTACATGAAATTTAAAAAAGGAAATAAAAGTAAATGTGCGAAAAGAAATAAAAATCGAGAATGCGAGGGCGTTGGACCCTTTTAAAGAAATTAAATCGAAATCATAAATTAATTAAATTAAATAAAAGAAAGAACCTTTTTTTTGGAGTTTTTGTATTTATGGAATTTAATGAGAAAATTAATTATTATAGGAAACCCTAATTCTAAGCATTTTTAATTATTAAAGAAATAAATTCAAGTTTGACCTAATTTACTAATTATTTAATTATAAGTTATTTACAAAAATAATTAATGGTTAATAATAATTATAATAAGAAAAGAATATTTATTAAAAAAAAAGAGGATCAAAATGTACTAAAACCTATTTTTATATTTTTTTAATTATTTAAGAAAAAGCATTAAAGTTAAAAGCCTAAAATTAAAACTAAATTGATTAACAAAATTTATTTACAAAAAGAAAACTATTAATAGATTAAATTAAATAAACATATCTTTTGTTTTTGACTTTTCTGATTTTTGTATTTTTGTATTATTAAAATTAATTTGTGGAATTAAATAAAACAAAAGAAAAGAAATAATTAAAATAAATAATAGAGAAAGAATAAAAGGAAGAAAATACAAACAGGGGGGTTTCTGGCCCAATTATGGAGGTTAATGTGCAGCAATTTGGCCCAAGAAGCATAGAACACGTTTGACTTTTCCAGATTGCGTGTGGGATTACTGACTAACATACATGGTGAACTGCGTTATCTGGCCGTTGGATTGGGGCCTCTGGCCACTTGGCAGGAAAGTACGTATGCCTGCATGGTGGACTTCAAGTGAAGCGCTGCAGGGAAATATGTTAAGCAAAATAATATTGAGGAAGGGAGGGGACCTGGGAATCGAACCCAGGTCCCAAGGCTTGCCAATCAGGTTCCCAACCACCACACCATTCAACGCGTTTGTATGTATCATGAAAAACAAATATTATAAATAATAAGTCACGCTAATGATATTTAACACAAAAGCGCGCTGAAAATTTAAATGATCCAACCAAGATAGGACACGCAGGCTTCTTCCTCGTTGTGTCTGTAAACAGAAAAGAGACAGCGGGGGTTTTAAACCCCCACTAAATGCATCCTGCGAAAAATAGCGATTAGAGTATCGTTGATCATAAATTGAGCGCGATGTATGGAATTAGTTCGTATGAAGGTCACGAATCCAATGGTCCTGGTCTTATGGCTTAATTTTTCCAGATACTCAAAGCCCCAAATGGAAGCTTCTGAAACCCTAGAACATTTCAATGGTATATTTCGCTACAGGCAAGATCAATTCAATTAACATACACCAAAAGCTTCAGTGAGTCTATATTAGTACAAATCAGCATTTAAAATGTATGAAATATGCATATAAATCAAAGTATGATTATGAGAGTTTTCTTGAACAAGACTATGGCGTTCTACCGTTTCTCTGCGTATGGGGATGTGGTTTTGATTGAGAAAGCTCCCTAGTTATCCCAGCAAGCCTTTGGAATGGTCCTTTTGCCTTGAAACACCCTCTAGCTATGAAATCAGTTTTGAGAATTTTAGAAAAAAATGCAAAGTTGGTTTTCAAGTTTGGGCGTAGCTAGCTTGTGTTTTTCATTAGGGTTGTGATGTATATGTATATGTCAATGAATTAGGTTTACAAAACCAGTCCAAAATCCATTTAATCAATGCTTTTGAATTTGTGATCTTCATGAATCTTTTTCAATCTTTTTCATTCCTTTTTTATACCAATCATTGCCAATTCTTGCCTTTTTGAGTATGCACGAAATCTTGAGTGAATGATGAATAGAAATGCTGCATAAAAAGATTTGAAAGGTGGCATTTAGTATTTTTTTTCATATTTAATTTGAATTAAATGAATTAATAGATTTAAAAATTCAATTAATAAATTAAAAATAAGAAAATAACTCCCCTTTGGGTCAATGGGTCGTGCATAGCTTTTGGGTGATGGTTCTTGGAAGAAATTGAGGCCCATTAGCAATTTTGAGGCATTTGAAGCAAAATTGACTTTTCAAAATTCTCAAATATTTCCCAACTTCCACAAGGCATATCTTGCTCAATTTTTAAGCTTTGATCATGTTCTTGTACATTTTGGAAAGGTCTTGAAGTCCTCTAACCAATGCCTTTGGTCCCATGTCATTTTGATTTACCAATCTCAACTTATGGTCTTTGACTTAAAGTGCCTTTTTGTTGACTTTTGAAAATGACCTATAATGTTGAGATTGATAACTTTTTGTGAGAGCATTTCTTGGACTTGAAATGTGAAGATGAGTTGTAGGAAATGTCATTCTCTTCAAAATGAGCTTTGGATGGAATTTTTATGATAAACCATGTGGAAGTTATGCCTTGGTCAAGTTACAGTTGACTTTTTCAACTGTCCAAATATGGAAACTTTTGCATCTTGAGACTTTTTGAGCCATGCCTTGAGAATCATGATCAAGAATTGATCAAATGATGTTTGTGGCTTCCAAATAAGATGTTGACCAAAAATTTGGACTTTTGACTGTCAAATGACCATTTTGCCCCTATAGTTGACTGTTGAGCAATTAGGGTTTTTGACTGTGCAATTTTGTGCTGTAAGTCTTGAAACTTGGCATATGAATGCTTGACAATGTTTATGGGCATGTGGGACTTGTTTGGACCCTTGGAAACTTCAATTTCTTTGCCAGAACCAAAACCCTAATTTTGACTGTTAGGAGGCCATTGAACTGTGCAACCCTTGGGAGATTTTGAAGCATGCTCTTAGCAAATCTTGAAGAATATGGGAGGGAAAATTTTGGGGTACAACAGTTGCCCCTGTTCAATCTTCTTAGACCTGAGGATGTAGATTGGTTGTCGTGCCTTTCGAAGTCCGAAGGTAGAAGATGATTGAACACTAGAGTGCCCAGAAATTTGCGCTCACATAGTAGTGTGATGGTGGGAATGGGCTTATAGATGCCATTTGGAGATTGATGGATAGGATGATGGGCTTATAGATGCCATGCTGAGAGGTGATGGATAGGTGGATGGGCTTATAGATGCCATCTGGGTGTCGATCGCGTAAGAGATTCCTTAGCGAGAACTTGCGTACCTGAAAAAGAAAATGAGTACCTGGCCTGTTACAGGAGCTGGTCTTCAAAATCTTTGTGTAGATGCGCCCTGACTTGTTACAGGAATTGAATCTGGAGCTTCAAAAAGGTGATGAATGAATCAGGGATGGGTACTACCTCAGCGGGACGATGAGAGAACCTTGGACGATTACTATCTCAACAGGAACGCTGAGAGAACCTTGGACGATTGCTACCTCAACAGGAACGCTGAGAGAACCTGGGGCGATTACTACCTCAACAGTAACGATGAGAGAACCTGGGGCGATTACTACCTCAACAGTAACGATGAGAGAACCATAGGCGACTTCAACCTCAACAGTAACGATGAGAGAATCTTGGGCGACTTCAACCTCAACAGTAACGATGAGAGAATCATAGGCGACTTCAACCTCAACAGTAACGATGAGAGAATCATAGGCGACTTCAACCTCAACAGTAACGATGAGAGAATCTTAGGCGACTTCAACCTCAATAGTAACGATGAGAGAATCATAGGCGACTTCAACCTCAACAGTTACGATGAGAGAATCTTGGGCGACTTCAACCTCAACAGTGACGATGAGAGAATCTTGGGCGACTTCAACCTCAACAGTGACGATGAGAGAATCTTGGGCGACTTCAACCTCAACAGTAACGATGAGAGAATCATATGCGACTTCAACCTCAACAGTAACGATGAGAGAATCTTGGGCGACTTCAACCTCAACAGTAACGATGAGAGAATCTTGGGAGACTTCAACCTCAACAGTAACGATGAGAGAATCTTGGGCGACTTCAACCTCAACAGTAACGATGAGAGAATCTTGGGCGACTTCAACCTCAACAGTAACGATGAGAGAATCTTGGGCGACTTCAACCTCAACAGTGACGATGAGAGAATCTTGGATGTCTTCTACTGAGTCTTCATCAGGAAAATCTTTAGGAATCGATTTAACTGGACTAGAGAAGGCCTTTGACTGGATAAGAATCAGGAAAATCTTAGGGTCGATTTAACAGAACCAAGCAAGGTCTTGGAATAACTTCAACTGGATAAGAATCAAGGAGATCTTAGGGTCGATTTAACTGAACCAGGCTAGGTCTTGGAATATCTTCAACTGGGTAAGAATCAGGGAGATCTTAGGGTCGATCTGACTGAACCAGAGAAGGCCTTTGACTGGATAAGAATCAGGAAAATCTTAGGGTCGATTTAACTGAACCAGGCTAGGTCTTGGAATATCTTCAACTGGATAAGAATCAGGGAGATCTTAGGGTCGATCTGACTGAACCAGAGAAGGCCTTTGACTGGATAAGAATCAGGAAAATCTTAGGGTCGATTTAACTGAACCAGGCTAGGTCTTGGAATATCTTCAACTGGATAAGAATCAGGGAGATCTTAGGGTCGATCTGACTGAACCAGAGAAGGCCTTTGACTGGATAAGAATCAGGAAAATATTAGGGTCGATTTAACTGAACCAGGCTAGGTCTTGGAATATCTTCAACTGGATAAGAATCAAGGAGATCTTAGGGTCGATCTGACTGAACCAGAGAAGGCCTTTGACTGGATAAGAATCAGGAAAATCTTAGGGTCGATTTAACTGAACCAGGCTAGGTCTTGGAATATCTTCAACTGGATAAGAATCAGGGAGATCTTAGGGTCGATCTGACTGAACCAGAGAAAGCCTTTGACTGGATAAGAATCAGGAAAATCTTAGGGTCGATTTAACTGAACCAGGCTAGGTCTTGGAATATCTTCAACTGGATAAGAATCAAGGAGATCTTAGGGTCGATCTGACTGAACCAGAGAAGGCCTTTGACTGGATAAGAATCAGGAAAATCTTAGGGTCGATTTAACTGAACCAGGCTAGGTCTTGGAATATCTTCAACTGGATAAGAATCAAGGAGATCTTAGGGTCGATCTGACTGAACCAGAGAAGGCCTTTGACTGGATAAGAATCAGGAAAATCTTAGGGTCGATTTAACTGAACCAGGCTAGGTCTTGGAATATCTTCAACTGGATAAGAATCAAGGAGATCTTAGGGTCGATCTGACTGAACCAGAGAAGGCCTTTGACTGGATAAGAATCGGGAAAATCTTAGGGTCGATTTAATTGAACCAGGCTAGGTCTTGGAATATCTTCAACTGGATAAGAATCAGGGAGATCTTAGGGTCGATCTGACTGAACCAGAGAAGGCCTTTGACTGGATAAGAATCAGGAAAATCTTAGGGTCGATTTAACTGAACCAGGCTAGGTCTTGGAATATCTTCAACTGGATAAGAATCAAGGAGATCTTAGGGTCGATCTGACTGAACCAGAGAAGGCCTTTGACTGGATAAGAATCAGGAAAATCTTAGGGTCGATTTAACTGAACCAGGCTAGGTCTTGGAATATTTTCAACTGGATAAGAATCAAGGAGATCTTAGGGTCGATCTGACTGAACCAGAGAAGGCCTTTGACTGGATAAGAATCAGAAAAATCTTAGGGTCGATTTAACTGAACCAGGCTAAAGTCTTGGACATAGCTGAGAACTTAACTGGATCTTTCCTGAAAGGTAATGGTCAGTCATATGCAATGCATAATATGGATCAAGCAATGATGTTCTCAACATAAATGAGATTGTAAGGTATGATGCGTTTATGCATGTATCATGATGTATGTGATGTTTTTGAATGTATGTTTTCGTCTAGGAAAGTAAATCCTTGACGGGTGCCGGGAAGTCACATCCTGGGCTGATGTTGGAGAATAGTGCTTTGTTGTTTCCACTGTGGATGATAGTTGCAAGAATACCGGTAGGAGAAGATCACTCTGTTGGGGAATAAATTTTGGCGAATAGAACACTCTGCGGGGAGAAAATTACTCTAGCAACCTTGCTGAGGAACAATACTCTGTGGGGAGAGAGATACTTTGCTGGGATGATGATAACTCCGCTGTGGATACCATTGTTATGTTGGAAGTGTTAATAGACTTCGCTGGGGAGTAAGAAGATTTTGCTGAGGACGATCCTTCCGTGGCTTTTGGCTGAGGACAACCCAGTTATATCCTGGTAGGGAAATAACCTTTAAATAAAGTCGGGGACGCGTTCGTGCTCTGTAGGGGGTAAACTTCCAGAATCTACTGGGGATAAGCTTCCTGCTGGAGGAGATGGATTCAAATTTTCCTGGGGAAATCTGGATTGGACTCTCCTGGGGAAATTTTGAAATGTATTGGGGAAGTGGCTCTGCTGAATATTTGATATACCGCCGGGGAACAATCTTTAGGTCAAGACTGTCGGGGATGCTTGTTTAAGAATATTTGTATATCGTGTTGGGGAATGTTGAGATCTGCGGGGGTACCCAACTTCCTTAAGGCTGATAATAACTTTGCTTGGGGAGAGTGCACTGACTTGCTGGCTCACTCTCTGGGGAATTAAGGTATATTGGTTATGTTCTTCGGCTGAACTTACCTTGGTATCTTGATGGACAGAACCATTAGACCGTTTGGACGACTCATTACTGCCCCTATTTCTGAGGTGGGAGAGGAAGACCTGTGAGGTGCTGATAGTTGTTGATGGACAAACCTTCTTCTGGTAGGCAGGTGACAAGATGACAGGACATAGTCGTACGCTTTGATCCCTAACTTTTGCTTGGACCGCCCTTTCGGGTTTTCAGTCCACCGGGATACCCATTTTTGCCCAAGCCGCCTTTTCAGGTTTTCGACTTGTCGGGTATGCAGATTTTTTCATTTCATCCCTTATTTTTGCCTGAACCCTTTTGGTTCGTCGGGAGGCCCTTATTTTTGCCTAGGTATGTCAACCTAGCGGGTCTTTGATTTTGCGTATTTTTTTCGACTATGTCCATGTTCTCAGAATGTAGGGAGATGCCCCTGTCAGTGGTGTTGTGTTGCCATACTACCAGAAGATCTTTGTTTGATCGTCCAACGCTCCAAGTGATCCAGATGGAGATTTGCCCTAGGCTGGTTGGCCTTTTGAGAGATTCTCCGAATCTTGACTTAACTGCCCCAGATGATGGACAATGATCATGCCATGCCCCTTGATTGGAAGTACTTTTGTTCACTTAGATATTCGTCGTGCGAATTTCTCTGCTGTTCGAACAAATAGTCATATGCAAACAGTGTTATATCAAGAATGCAAAGCTTATGTCTGTCTTGAAGTTTTTGAAAATGCATTTTTCAGTAAAACCAGCAAATTTTGTAAAATGTGATGTCAACTCGAGCTTTTACAGCGAGCCTTAAGGAGTCAGGATACCTTTCGTAACAGTATGTTGTCGAACTAACCCATGCTTCAGCTAAGACTTTTAAGGGTTATGACGTGGCCTGGTTCACGGTTTAAGAAACAAAGGATAAAGGCTCAAATTTTTATTTGTACCCACCCGCTCTTCGTGATGTTCTTTAAACCTAAACTCAGTTGATCGTGCGTTAGACTTTGTTTGAGTCTTTGCTCTGATATTCCGGTGATGGTTCGGATGTTTGACAATTTATTTTGAATAGGCAGTCATTCCTTTTTTTGTTGAGGGTTTGTTGGACCTCTTTCTTTTATTATTTATTATCCCTATCTTTTTTGCCTGAACTGTTTCTTTTGTGATTACAGTCAGCGGGATGCCCCAGTTTTGTAAGTCTCCTTCGTAGGTTTTGACTTATTGGGTTTTTATCTTTTCTTTGAGATAATGACTGCCCGTCTTTATGATTGTTCAGAACTATCACTGTTTTTTTTTTGTTTTGTAAAGACTTCTTTGGTGCCATTCGTTATGCACCTGGATCAACTGAGAGACTACCCTGCCCCGGGTTATGATTAAGGGTTTTAAATTTTGAAAATAAAAACTCCTACTTCTTTGGCTCAGAGGGGTTGACGAGGGATTATCTTCCTTATAACTCCAGTGTTTAGGGATTGAAACAATGCTTGTACCTCATCAGCGGGGTCTGTTCAAAAGCATACTGTAAACTGTGGTATCGTTTTCGTCATCCTCCCTCAAGAGGCTTAGAATTATTAATTGAGAGTTGGCATCAAAAAGAATGAAAGCAGTTTTGAGTATAGCGAATGCGAATATATTGCGTCAAAACAGACATATGTGATGCATTAATGAAATAACAACGTTTAACATGAATAAATGTTTGAACAATCAAAAGAAAATTACAACTTGAAAAATTCTAATGAACAAAAGTTTTCTAGTCTCAGGGCTTGTTACTTCAAATGGTGAGCCTTGGAGGGATGGTAGAAAAACTCAGCCTGACCATCTTGCGTGAACTCCAATGCTCCTTCATCAATCAGGTCCTGGATCTTGTTCTTCAGAGCCCAACACTCATTTGTATCATGTCCTAGACTGGCAGAGTGGTAGGCACACCTTTTATTGGGATGATAGGTAGGAGATGATATGTTGGGGTTCCGGGGATGAGCCCTTAATGTGATCAGATTCAATCTCAACAGGCGTTGTAAAGCTTGAAACAGTGACATGTTGAGCTGGGTGAATTGCCTCCTGGGCTTGTCTGGCTGAAGCTGGTGAGGTTGATGCTGAATTTGTGACACTGGAGCCATTTGAGGAGCTCTCCCCTTATCTCCTTGTCTCAAAGATGGTTGAATGATGACTGGCTCTTTACCCTTAGACGTTTGCCCCAGTTGGTTACCCTGAAGCAGTTGGTTGATGAGAACTCCGAGCTCTTCTTGTCTTTGAGCTAAACCTTGAATGGTAGTCACCTGCCCCAACATCTGGGCTTTCATTGCATCCATTTCAGCTTGCAGGTGTTTCAGCCATTCATCCTCAGCACTGTTCCTGACCAAAGTCCCCATGAGAAGTGCTCTCAACTCCTCCTGCCCCTTGGATAGATTCAGGAGGATTTCCCCGAACCGAGTCTCTTGAGCATGGAAGTCCTAGTTGTATTGTTGGGAAGCCATTGCTGAAATAAACAGCGGAGGAGGTAAGTGACCTGTACAGAGGGTACCTGTAATGCAATGATGTGTATGTATGCTTGCAATGTTTTTTTCAAAGATCTCGCGGGGTAAACAAGAAAATTGTTAGCGTTTGAATTTGTAGCTTGATTGAAGGAACTGCATATTGTTGAGAGTCCTTCTTCCAGGGTAAAAGGCTCACCATATCCAGTGGGTCATAGCCCCTGACAACCTTGGCTAGAGGAAAATAAATCCCCTTTGCCCCTTGCTGGACAGTTGGTTCATCATGACCTGCATCACAAGCCCTTGAGATCCTTGAAATGGATTAGTCCTTATGCGGGATGTATGCAATGGTATGATGGTATGGTGTCATGCTATGCATGGGGTGATATAAGTAACCCTGTTATGAGTCCGGGTTAAGGACTATAAACAAAACCTGCAAGAAACTTAGTAAACCCTGTCATGAGTCCCAATTAAGGACTATAAACAAAACCTGCAAGAAACTTAGTAAACCCTGTTATGAGTCCCAATTAAGGACTATAAACAAAACCTGCAAGAAACTTAGTAAACCCTGTTATGAGTCCCAATTAAGGACTATAAACAAAACCTGCAAGAAACTTAGTAAACCCCGTTATGAGTCCCAATTAAGGACTATAAACAAAACCTGCAAGAAACTCGAGTGTCAGATAACAAGCATGCAAGTAGTCAAGTTGTAAGGCACACAAGTCACACAAGAGAAACCCTTAGAGTTCAGGCCAGCATGGGGTCTGGGTATTACCCTCTTGAAGTTGGTGGGCTCAACCTGTCCTATCAGAAGTAACCGGGTTCTAAGGGTCCCAATATCACTGGATTGCTTTCATTGTTCATCGTTTCGATTTAGCCACTGAACTGGCGATCGAAATATTCCAGGAAAGCAACCCTCAATTGAGTGTAGTATCGAGTATCAACCAACCTCGGACTGCACCAAAGGCAGTTATCTCACTACCCTAAAGAGGCCAAGATAGTTCAATTAAGGTTCCTAAGGTCAGTTGATGCTTCACGACACCACATGGAGGCCCCGTACTCTCCTTGACTGAACTCAAGGGTTACCGGTACACACCAAAGTGCCACATCAACGTAGCAAACTGTTTCAACCATGTCGGTATACCCCGCACAGTTCCCTCACAGCCTTGTTGCTACTTTCTAAGAAGGTATCCCCAGATCCGGGTTAGGATCTATAGAACTCCCAAGACAGTCCCACAATTTAAAGCAAACAAGTCAAAGCAATTGAAAACACAGTTATGAACTATCCTAAGGTACACCTCACTTTATAAGTATCCCCAGCAGAGTCGCCAGTTCTGTGATCGGTGGATCTGGAACTGACTGTTTAACGCTGGTTCGCGAAATGTCGCGGAAGCAAGAGTCGTCACCGTCTTTTATTTTCTCCAAATGGAAAGGACAAAAGCACAGAAAAATTCCTTATTGAGATTAGTTCTCGGTTCGGGAGGTAGATTTATAGAAAGGGAAGGTGTTAGCACCCTTTCTATCCATGGTTATCCATGGGCTCTTAGATACTTGCTCATTTGTGTTTTCAAAATGTTTGTTTGCTTTTCAGAGTGGGTTTGAAAAAAGTTTCGTTTAAAATTTCAGTTCGACTCTTGTATCAGTCCTCAAGAGTGTTTGAAAAGTTGTTTTTGAAAGCTTTTTGCAAAGTGTCGGTGTGAAAAGAAGTTTTTGATTTGTTTTGAATTAGAGCAAGTATCTACGAGTCATCTACCTACCCTAAGGAATTAGTCTGTGTAAATGTCCTTGAGGTAGTGCCATCCCACCATTGAGGGGTAGGTAGCACCACCGTTGGAGGGGTTCGGGTCAATTCGAGGTTTAGTGACAGTGTGGTCACCGAGCAACGGTAAGACACCTTAGAAGCTACCCTTATGCCATTGATCTTTTATTCCGAGGCAACTATTCCGAGGCAACTTGTTTCGAGGCAACCAGATCAATGGGACATAAGGACTCACTAAGACGTCTTATAGTCGACGACCACGTTTCGAGGGACAAGGCAACAATGTGGTCACCAGAGCAATAGGAAGACACCTTAGAAGCTACCCTCATGCCATGTTCATGGACATGAGGACTTACTAAAACGCCCTCTACTCGACGACCACTTTTCGAGGGGCAAGGCAACAGTGAGGCGTACCCTAGGAGTGGTGTGTGATTCGTGTGTCATTTTCAGTTATTTTTGTCTTGATCATGCATTGAGTGTTCTACGCATTGTTTTTATTTGAGCATACATTCTTTCATGTGATTATTAACAGTTTAAAAGGTGCGGGAAGATAAAAGTCCTACGCTATTACAAAGGCGCGGGTCCATATCGCCAAATTAAACCAAGACCCGATTTGAAATAAATAAAATGCGGAAAGTAAATATCCTAATTATCTATTACAAAGCTTTGGGGCAATTACATGAAATTTTAAAAAAGGAAATAAAAGTAAATGTGCGAAAAGAAATAAAAATCGAGAATGCGAGGGCGTTGGACCCTTTTAAAGAAATTAAATCGAAATCATAAATTAATTAAATTAAATAAAAGAAAGAACCTTTTTTTTGGAGTTTTTGTATTTATGGAATTTAATGAGAAAATTAATTATTATAGGAAACCCTAATTCTAAGCATTTTTAATTATTAAAGAAATAAATTCAAGTTTGACCTAATTTACTAATTATTTAATTATAAGTTATTTACAAAAATAATTAATGGTTAATAATAATTATAATAAGTAAAGAATATTTATTTAAAAAAAAGAGGATCAAAATGTACTAAAACCTATTTTTATATTTTTTTAATTATTTAAGAAAAAGCATTAAAGTTAAAAGCCTAAAATTAAAACTAAATTGATTAACAAAATTTATTTACAAAAAGAAAACTATTAATAAATTAAATTAAATAAACATATCTTTTGTTTTTGACTTTTCTGATTTTTGTATTTTTGTATTATTAAAATTAATTTGTGGAATTAAATAAAACAAAAGAAAAGAAATAATTAAAATAAATAATAGAGAAAGAATAAAAGGAAGAAAATACAAACAGGGGGGTTTCTGGCCCAGTTATGGAGGTTAATGTGCAGCAATTTGGCCCAAGAAGCATAGAACACGTTTGACTTTTCCAGATTGCGTGTGGGATTACTGACTAACATACATGGTGAACTGCGTTATCTGGCCGTTGGATTGGGGCCTCTGGCCACTTGGCAGGAAAGTACGTATGCCTGCATGGTGGACTTCAAGTGGAGCGTTGCAGGGAAATATGTTAAGCAAAATAATATTGAGGAAGGGAGGGGACCTGGGAATCGAACTCAGGTCCCAAGGCTTTCCAATCAGGTTCCCAACCACCACACCATTCAACGCGTTTGTATGTATCATGAAAAACAAATATTATAAATAATAAGTCACGCTAATGATATTTAACACAAAAGCGCGCTGAAAATTTAAATGATCCAACCAAGATAGGACACGCAGGCTTCTTCCTCGTTGTGTCTGTAAACAGAAAAGAGATAGCGGGGGTTTTAAACCCCCACTAAATGCATCCTGCGAAAAATAGCGATTAGAGTATCGTTGATCATAAATTGAGCGCGATGTATGGAATTAGTTCGTATGAAGGTCACGAATCCAATGGTCCTGGTCTTATGGCTTAATTTTTCCAGATACTCAAAGCCCCAAATGGAATCTTCTGAAACCCTAGAACATTTCAATGGTATATTTCGCTACAGGCAAGATCAATTCAATTAACATACACCAAAAGCTTCAGTGAGTCCATATTAGTACAAATCAGCATTTAAAATGTATGAAATATGCATATAAATCAAAGTATGATTATGAGAGTTTTCTTGAACAGGACTATGGCGTTCTACCGTTTCTCTGCGTGTGGGGATGTGGTTTTGATTGAGAAAGCTCCCTAGTTATCCCAGCAAGCCTTTGGAATGGTCCTTTTGCCTTGAAACACCCTCTAGCTATGAAATCAGTTTTGAGAATTTTAGAAAAAAATGCAAAGTTGGTTTTCAAGTTTGGGCGCAGCTAGCTTGTGTTTTTCATTAGGGTTGTGATGTATATGTATATGTCAATGAATTAGGTTTACAAAACCAGTCCAAAATCCATTTAATCAATGCTTTTGAATTTGTGATCTTCATGAATCTTTTTCAATCTTTTTCATTCCTTTTTGATACCAATCATTGCCAATTCTTGCCTTTTTGAGTATGCACGAAATCTTGAGTGAATGATGAATAGAAATGCTGCATAAAAAGATTTGAAAGGTGGCATTTAGTATTTTTTCATATTTAATTTGAATTAAATGAATTAATAGATTTAAAAATTCAATTAATAAATTAAAAATAAGAAAATAACTCCCCTTTGGGTCAATGGGTCGTGCATAGCTTTTGGGTAATGGTTCTTGGAAGAAATTGAGGCCCATTAGCAATTTTGAGGCATTTGAAGCAAAGTTGACTTTTCAAAATTCCCAAAAATTTCCCAACTTCCACAAGGCATATCTTGCTCAATTTTTAAGCTTTGATCATGTTCTTGGACATTTTGGAAAGGTCTTGAAGTCCTTTAACCAATGCCTTTGGTTCCATGTCATTTTGATTTACCAATCTCAAGTTATGGTCTTTGACTTAAAGTGCCTTTTTGTTGACTTTTGAAAATGACCTATAATGTTGAGATTGATAACTTTTTGTGAGAGCATTTCTTGGACTTGAAGTGTGAAGATGAGTTGTAGGAAATGTCATTCTCTTCAAAATTAGATTTGGATGGAATTTTTCTGATAAACCATGTGGAAGTTATGCCTTGGTCAAGTTACAGTTGACTTTTTCAACTGTCCAAATATGGAAACTTTTGCATCTTGAGACTTTTTGAGCCATGCCTTGAGAATCATGATCAAGAATTGATCAAATGATGTTTGTGGCTTCCAAATAATATGTTGACCAAAAATTTGGACTTTTGACTGTCAAATGACCATTTTGCCCCTACAGTTGACTGTTGAGCAATTAGGGTTTTTGACTGTGCAATTTTGTGCTGTAAGTCTTGAAACTTGGCATATGAATGCTTGACAATGTTTATGGGCATGTGGGACTTGTTTGGACCCTTGGAAACTTCAATTTCTTTGCCAGAACCAAAACCCTAATTTTGACTGTTAGGAGGCCATTGAACTGTGCAACCCTTGGGAGATTTTGAAGCATGCTCTTAGCAAATCTTGGAGAATATGGGAGGGCAAATTTTGGGGTACAACACATACGATTCTGAGCAACAGTAATTGGGGTAACAAAACAGGAACTGATAGACCTTTAGAAGCAATTGTTGTTTGTTGAGGCTAAGAAAAAGGAGGAACAAGTGGTGGCTGATTCTAAGCAGCCACCAATGATTTCATCAAAGTAGTCAGATTGGCCATACCAGCCTTCAAAGCAGTAACCTCTTCGAACAACTCGCGATTCTCCTATTCAAGATTCTCCATTTTGTTCTTGGAATTAGCTCGAGTATTGTACCGGTGAGACAGCTTGTTGAACGAAGTAGAGAAACTCAGTAAGACACCTGGGTATGAACAAAAATGCAAAAAATATGTAAAAGATGATGCATGATATGCGATGCACATGATTTATTTTATTATTATTAATACTTTAAGGGACTCAAAGAATTATAGACAATTTTGAAAATATTAAAGTACTAACACATTTCGAAACACTAAAAATATCATTATAATAACGTCAAAATGGATTACAACTTTTAGTACAAGTTTCATAAATCCCAAGTACAAGAAGATATAGAATCTAAAATCCTAAGAAAACAAAGCTGATGAAGATCACTCCACACACTGACGCTTTCCTGTGAGTTTTGTAATCTGAGCCTTCAACTGCTTGTTCTCTTCTGCATACCTGTCGGCAACCACTTTCCAATCACCGGAGTTGGGAAGTGAATGACTAAGTCCTGATTGAGTTCTAGAGGAAAATAAATCCTCTTGCTTCTTCATCATCTCTACAGCACGACTCTCAAGAATCTCAATCAAGTCATCTATCTCCTTCAAGTCTTCTCGGTAGGACATCTCTAAATTTCAACACTTACTCTTCCAAGCTTCCTTCTCCTACTGCATCCGGACTAGGGCAAGATGAATCTCTTCCACGTCATCTAAAATGGAAGGAGTGGTATTCACAAACATATCAGGCATAGGTGTTTCACGGGAATACGGCATCTTCAACTGAATTTCCCTTGCTTGTACCCACCGGAGATAAGGCTCCAAAGAAACAGCTCCTCTAGGTCCCATGTCCTTTCTACTCTTCCCGTGGATATGGAACCAATCCTTTTCAATCTCCTTTTTAGCTTTCTTATGATCCTCTCTCTCTTTGAGAAAGAAACCACTCAGATGAATATTGTTTGGCTTATCTCTTAACGGATATCCAAACTGTCGTCGTGCAAGAATGGGATTGTAGTTAATTCCTCCCTTTGTACCAAGAAGATGTACATTGGGGAAACTACCACAACTATCGACAATATCCACATCATGGTAAGCCTGATGATACCAAACAATATTTGAATGAGTGAGGGCCATAATCTTCAGAGGCCAACACGGTTCCTTCTTGACATCCCAGAAAGCATCGGATCGGGGTAAGTGAGAAATAAACCACTGATACAATAAAGGCGTGCAACACATGATCATCCCTCCATGATAAGAATCCCGAAGATGAATGGAGTAATAAGCATCTCCTAATAATGTAGGGACTGGATTCCCTATCAAAAAGATCCTGATGGCATTGATATCCACAAAGTTGTTGACATTCGGATATAAGAACAACCCATAAGCAAGTAGGGCAAAGATGGCCTCAAAAGCGACTGTACTTTTCATCCTAACAAAGTAGTGAGCATTCTCTAATAAAAAATGAGCGGGTAATCCTCTAATTCCTCCTTTAGTAGTCATGTGGGCCTCAATCTCATACTTCCACAAATGAACCATAGCAGCAATCTCTTGAGATTTTGGCTCCCCCTCCAACCCAGTGAAAGGAACACAATCGATAATAGGTAAACCCAGTAGATAAGAATACTCCTCTAATGTAGGCATTAACTGATAATCAGAGAAAGTGAAACATCGATACATCAGATCATAGAACTGGACCAAAGTCGATAGAATACCCTCCTTCATCATGAGCTTCGTGAGAGACACAATGGATCCATACTTCTTCTGAAAATCTATAGAACTCTCGATCTCGGGAATTAGACTCATCAAATTATCTATCCTGGGATTCTTAAAATTGTACTTCCGAGTTTTCTTTTTCCATAATCCATGGTCAAAAGTACCTGAGATATTCGCAAAGAGTCAACTTTAAGTCCCTTGCAACAAAATGTTTTAAAGGATGCTCATGGGTGCATGAATGCATGATGTAACAATCACACACAAGATTACAAACATGGGGGATTCATAGGATTAACGTCACGAGCATGAAATCAAAGGTACTACCCACAAGGTATGGACTAATAGTTTGTCACCTACCGAACAAGGTTCTAAGAGGTTCCCAGAGTCTACATCCTTTCTTTGGATATTACCAACGTCCCGATTGACTCGATAATTAGTAATATTCTCAAGAAAAACTCGTCTGAGTGTAGTATCGCGTGGCAACCACTTCCGCATTACTCTGTCATAGTTTCCGCACTACACCTAAAAGGCCAAGATGGGTTAAAAGTTCTACGGCCCTCAGTTTCAGTAGGCTCCCAGTTCGAAAGCAGCGTGTCTTCCTGATTACTTGGTAAATGACACTACAGTCAAAGGGGCCTCCACTGAGTGGGAGATCTCATGCCTCCTTTATTGGGTTTACTTCCTCAAAGTTAACATGACTATACCGCCCGTCATATCTTATATTTGCCCAAGTCCGAGTAGAGGACTTATAAGAAATCACCAAGCACCCTGAAAACCAGGAAAATCCAGACAAACCTATATACAACATATAATATATAAAAAATAATAGTACATACACAAATAAGAAAAGATAGGCTCAACCCACTTAGGGATGGACTAGAATTTGGTCGATCTTTCCCCAGTGAAGTCACCATTTTTTTTCTGTGACAGTAGAAATGTTGAGACAAAGCCATTGGATTGACTTGACTCGCACAAATCAAATAAAAATCGCCACCGCGCTTTATTGTTTCTAGAAGAATAGGAAAAGAGAGAATAACCCAAAAAGAGGGGGAGAGAATCTAAGTTTGGGGGTTGGTTATGCAAAGGGAAGGTATTAACACCCTAAACATCTACGGTACTCCGCAGGAACCTCTTTGAAAATCTGTGTATTTTAGATATAAAAGTTGTATACAAAAATAGATTGTGAGGATGAGAAAAGAAGTATTTTTTTTATAATTTTTGCACCCACCGCGGTTGCGAACCTTTAGTGCCTACGTACCACCTTCTGTGCAATAGGGGATCAGGGTACTCGTAGTTCTCCTTTTAAAAAATTTAAAACACAAGTGTGTTGGTTAATTTTAAGAGACGAGACATCATCGTCTTATCTGAGTGGAAGAACATACTTACTACCCACGATTATGAGAAATGAGAATTTGTGTCATCTCAAAGTGGAGGATATGGCATGGATTTAAAAATCAACAAAGCCAAGCCTCGCTCAACACCCAAGTGAAAAATATCTCACTTCACTATATATCGTAGAAGTATAGTAGCTTGCATCACTTCAAAGATTGACATGAGTCTAATATATTGAGAAAATTTTAAGGTAAAAAGCCAAAATGGAAAAAAATGGTTTGAATGAGATTGATTTACTTTTAGTATTCTCACAAAAAATGTCAAAGTATGATTAAGTTGTTTAAAGTTTAATTGAGAAAAATATTTTTGAAAATGCATGGACCTAAGTCCAAGTTTATTGTGAAAGCATTTCAAATTTAGCAAACAAGAATAGTTTTGAAAAGGAGGGAGAAGATTTTTTAAATTAAATAAGATGGGAGGAGATGAAAGGAATATTCTATAGCATAAGGTAGAAGCTAGGGAAAAGAACCATCTAACCAACAAGAAGCCAACATTTGACATAATGAGTCAATGTAGAACTCTCATCCTTTGGATTTGAAACCAAACAAGCAAAACTAATAAAACCTCTTAAGAAAACCAAGCTTCAAAGGCATTAAGGCTTCACAAAAGTTGGGCAGAGTAACGGCTGTATACAGATGAATTCTCAATCACAGACAAAGCATATAATCAGAATAACCTGCACACAAAGAAAACAAACAACCCAATGTCTCGAGGTAAACCCCAAGAACTCCAGACAAAATGATAATAGAATTCACAAGGTCCCAAGGGTAGTCAAGGTCTCTAATCCTAAGTCCAAGAAGTCCATAACTCCATCATGCCATCATGCCAAGGGTAGTAACCAAATAGTCCAAGTAACATTAAATTTTTTTATGGTTCAAGTTGATTATTAGGTATCTTCAAAAAGAAATGAAAAGCTCAAGTGAGCAAAAATAAAAATGACATAAAGATAAATACTCAAGTGAGCAAAGATGAAAATAGCATGAAATGAAAATACTAAAATAAATGTGCTTAAAGTAAAAAAGTATAATGTAAAAGCATAAGATAAAGTCAATTGCTAGAAATTAGAGGTTAGTTTAATGACTATCTTGAAACTTGCATTTGAAAACTTGTTAGAAGATTGATAAAATCAAAGCCTTTCAATAACAACTTTCATTTGCTTTTTGTCAAGTATACCATTCATTTCAAAATCTCAAGGCAATAATAAATTATCAACGATGTTTAAATGATTCACTTAGTTCCAAAATTTATGAAGACTCATTAGAGGATTGATAAGACCAAAGCCTCCTAACAATGAATCTCAAAG
Organism: Vicia faba; assembly: GCA_948472305.1. NCBI lineage: Eukaryota > Viridiplantae > Streptophyta > Magnoliopsida > Fabales > Fabaceae > Vicia > Vicia faba. Next base: position 387,432,825 of record OX451735.1, on the reverse strand, counting down.
TTATTGGATCAAAGGTTTCAAATTAAACATGCTTGGGCTTGCAAATATAGGTTTGGGCCATGAATGATCATTTCTCGAATCGGGACAAAATTTAGCGCTATGTTAAGAAATCGTAAGTGGAATTATATAGAAGTCACACCGATTTTAAGGTCGGTCAATAGCAATCTATATATCATATGTTTAGAGAGATGATATGTAAATCATCCTCTAATAACATATGGTACAAGTAAGAAAGGGATAAAATGAAGAGGGAGGAAAAATATTTGAATTAAAGATTTTAATCAAACTATCATTAAAATCATTTATTTATTTTGGTGGAGTTAAACTCAACACCCAAGATCTAATGATGTTAATGAAGTTCATGATCAAAAATCACATGGCCATAATATGTTCAAAAAATAAATTGAAATTAATAAACAAGATAAAAAAGGAAAATGATTTTTAAATTGTTTTAAAAATGGAAATAAAAGGTAAAATAGCAAACTATATTCAAAGCATCAAAGAAAAATCAAAAGAGACCATAGAAAAGTCAGAAATGATCTCAAATATTTTTATAAAATTTTTGGTAAATTTTTAAAACACGAAAGTATTTTTAAACTAATTAAAATCACTCAAATAAGTGAAAAATAAATATCAAAAATAGTAGAAGTCAAAATAAAATTCTAAAAAATTTCAGAAAGTTAGAAATGAGTAAAATGATTTTTATAAATTTTTTCAGAATTTAAAAACATCAAAAAGTATTTTTAAATGATTAAAAACAAGTTAAAATAAAGGATAAATTATAAAAAAATATCAAATCTGAAAATAAAATTATGAAAAAATAAAAAACAGAAAGAGAATATTTGAAAATATTTTTGCTAATTTTTTCATAATATTTGAGTTAGAAATGAATTTTCTATGATTTTTTGAAGTTTAAATCAATTAAAATCAAAAATCAAAAAATAAAATAACAAAACAAAATAAAATAATGTGGACCATTGAATGAGAGTCAAAACGCACTAGTAATCAGATCCAAAGGATCAAGCACGTTGTGCATATCATGGTCAACTTTGGAAATTGCACCAGATCACTTTTTAAATATTAAAAACAACTAAAATTCTGGCGCGTTGGACGGAGTCTGACTAATGAAAGTAATCAAATCCAAGGGCTCTCAAAGCGCGCGTACGATAAAGAAAACACACTGGATTGAACTCAAAAAATCACAGGTCACGCTTTCATTGGTTGAAGCACGACACGTAGGTCGTCTTCAACCCCCAGACGCCCTAGATTGGCATTCCTCAAATTGTAAAATTAGAGGACCAGACCGGTACCATTAAATTCGTCTCTTCAAGACAATTCTAATGGTACCATCGTGCCAAATTTATATAAGTTGAGCAAGGCTTAAATTGAGAAAATGCATAAATAATAACGAGCACAAAATTCTGGAATATCTCACTCAAATCTCAATGAAATCACAAATTGTAAAAAGCATGAGAATCAGAAAGAGGCAGAGAGTAGATTAGTCTTTTATTTGGATCAATTTGACCAAGAAATCTACCTGAACGAAGTAACACTAGGTGGCTCTGAAATTGGATTTCTGTAGATCAGTATAGGTTAAAATTCTTGAAGGTGAGAGTGTGGTTAGCTTCAGAGAGGTTCAATGAAGCTAACTGAATGAAGCTTTTGGTGTTTTGGACTGAGAAAGCAAGAAAACAGAAATTCAAATTCAAAGTTCGTGTGGGATCTGAACAGGGGTCAATTGGCTATCAAAGCTTGAGGAAATTAATGAAATATGTTCCTCTACTTATACGGAAGAAAATGGGATGCTCAAGCGTGTGGAATGATGAAGTTTGGATGGAAATCGTGTAAAGTTGCAAGCATGAAAATTGTGACTCGTATTTTACTCAAAACTAAACTAAAACTTGCATTCCAATGTGCTAACCACTTCTAGAAGATTGTTAAACATGATTAAAAGTAAAAACACGCAAAACATTAGTGATTAGAAGCTGAATTATGCATTTCAAATTCTGACTTGGAGGAAGAAGTCAGTTTCAAGGTACTAACTTTGAATCAATGATATTCACAACTCAAGGAGTCTTAGGGCATGATTCTTGAATCATTTGAAAGATAAGGTCACAAATTTTACAATCTGCAAAGAATGGGATTATGGTACGGTGGGAGAACTGACTTGGGTGTTTTGCGTTTGATTGCAAATGTTGCGGTTAGCAAGAGTCACCACTGACTTTTCTTTTATCCAAAAGGAAAGGTGAAAAAGCACAGGAAAGACCTTTGAGATTGTTTCTTAAGTTCAAGGTGTAGATTATGATAAGGGAAGGTATTAGCACCCTTTTCATCTATGGTTTTTCATAGGCTCTTAGTTACTTGCTAGATCACTTGCTTTTGTTTGAAATTATGATTTGTGTGGTTTTTGAAAGTATTTTGTAAAGAGGTCATTGTTTAGGCAATCTTTGTAATGATTCTCATTCATAAGAATGTATACAAAGATGTTGATCTTTTGAAAATCTTTTCAAGTTTATAAGATGTTTGAAAGTGTATGTGCTTGTCTTGAAAATAGCAAGGATGTTTGTTTGAAATTGAGCAAGTAATTAGGAGCATTCTACCTACTCAAAATGTCTTTCTTGTTTTTTTTTTCTTTGACATTGTTATCTTACCATTGATTTGGTAAGCAACCCTATCTTTGGATGTAAATGGGACGGGCGTGGGTCATCGTATAACCATGATTAGCAATATTGCAAGGTATCTTAGCATTCTTTTTTAGGGACTAAGATCATTTGTAAGGCAACTTAGATAGCGTCATCGAGGGACTATGATCTTGTATTTGCTTGTTTTTGCCAAGGATACCTTACATGCGTAATATGGTCATTTTGTATAAGGCAACTAAGTGGGGTAACCTTAGAGGTGCTTGTGTGCAAGTGTATCATTTTCATGCTTGTTTTTTTCTTGAATTAGGGTTTTCTAAGCATTGGGTTTAGTCTTTCCATACAAACCCTAATTACTAGCATGTTATATAAAAGCGATAAATTGTGAAATTTAAAGTTACTACGCTATTGCAACATTTGTAGGGAGGGGTGTACAAATTGAATGGAGATTGCAAGAATTTAAACCTAATTAGTCTATTACAACCATATTGAATTGGTATGAATATACAAGGAATTAAATAAATACAAAGTATAAAAATGAATAAATGTACAAGGATGCAAAATGTAAAGAAAATGAATTTTGTTTGGTTTTCATGAAAAAAAGATTTTGTCTTAACCTAATTAAATAAAGAAAATAGTTAATTAAGTTTGAATTTATTAAGAAAAGATTTTAAATGAAAACCTAGTTCTATTAATTAATCAAAAGGAAATAAGTTTAAGAAAAGTATTTTTGGTTTTTTTTTTATCTTGAAAATATTTATAGCATCATAAAATAATTTTAGTCTTTTTTATATTAAAATAATGTATTTTAAATAGTGTGAAAAATAAATAAATAAATAAAAAACATAATATTAATTAAGTTTATAAGATTTACTTAATAAAATAAATAAAGTATAATAAATAAAAATATTTTTTTGTGGAAAAATAAAATAAGTCAAAACATAAATATATTATTTTTTGTATTTTATGATTTTTAGTATTTAGAAAAATATATTCAAGAAAAGAAAAATGAAATAAATAAATAAACTTGGGCCAGGGGGTGCCAAGAGCCTGCAAGGGGGTTAGTCAGTAAAAAAAACAAAGAAACAAAGCAAACCCAATAAAGGCCCAGGCGCTCAAAAACAAGTCAGAAATGCCAAAATTGTGTGAAAAATGAAAAAGGGTACCACTGGGGCTCGAACCCAGGTCCCATAGGTTACAGTCGCGCGCTTCTACCACTGGGGTGGCTATACATATGTTAATAAAAATGAAACAATAAATATGTAAGGCAAAAATGCGCCCTGAAGACTTCATCTTTAACCTCCAGCCAGACCAACTGCAACTTGCTCATTTCTCATCAAAAATGAAAACTGTAAACATGAAACTTGTAGCAAATTTTCTCATGATTCCAGAAATATAAAGTATTAAAACTATATATCAAAGATAAGAAAGAATTTTAATGGCCCTAATCTGAACCCTAAAAATTTTAGAAATTTCAATTTCAAAATTCTCTAAGCCCAAGCAAAATTAATGGAAACTAAGGACATAGTTAGCTTCAGGGCAATGATATCTACATGTTTTATTCACAAATAAACTATTGATGATGCATGTATGAAGAGTTCCAAGATGAGAAAACTTATCTCAAAACTGGAAATCGTGTTTTGAGTTTGACCTTGTTTCAAGTAATGGTGATGATCAGGTTAGCTTCCTTTAGGTCCTAGGAAGCTAAAGCAATGATTAGTTTGAACAATGGATGGCTGAAATGGCCTGGAGAAGTCAATTTGCAGACTTTGTTTTTTGGTTATGGAAGTTATGGTAAATGGTGTTAAAGTTCTGGAATAAGGATAGGGATGAGTTTTATTTGATGTAAGGAAGCTTTGGAAACTAAAAGGCTAAGAAACGCGCGGGGGAAATGTGAGTTTGATGTTCAAGGTCAAAAACTGTGCAACAATGGAGTTTTTGGGAAATTTCTGATTTGAGATAGTTTAGGTGTATTTAAGGGTGCTCAAGCTCGTGTCCTAGCTTACAAATAGTGACTCTATTTATAAGCAACAAGTTTGGAGTGCTCTAGTTGATCAGAATTCAAATTTACATATTTAAGTTAAACATGTGATTTTTTAACAAAACAAGTTTCCATGCCTTGTGTACTTGCTAAGATAGAGTGGTTATGCTTTAAACAAGCTTGCTTCTGACTTTATGGATGGAGTGTGATCAGAGGGAACAAGCTAGAGGCTCAATGTGAACTTTATGCAAAAAGCTTGCTTTACAAGAATGGCAATGTTAACTTTGTGCCATTAATGGAAATGCAACTTGGATAATAGCTCAATTGCTTGGATCAAAGCCCTAACAGCTGTGTAAACATTTAATTATGGAGTGACAAACAAGTTTGAGGCCTGAAAAGCAAAGATTATGCAGCCTAGCGTGGATTTGGTTCATGTGTTCATCAAAAATGGCTTGTAATTCAAGTGACAAAACCCTAACTTCATCTCTTCGATTCTCCATACTCAAGAATGATCTCAAGGAGTTCTTGGACATTTTAGAAAGCTTGAAATGTGCTCTACAACCCATATTTTAATTACTTTTGAATATTACCCTTGGAACTATATAAAAAAGTGTCATGAAGTTAGGTCAAAATCCTGGCCAAATTAGGGCAAAATTTCACGTGTTTAGTTTCATGACCCTATGTTCATAAATTTATAACTTGAGGTCCAAGCATTTTTGGAAGGAGTTGTGTAAAGAAAATTTGTATATTTAATGGATATCTACAACTTTCATGTTGGAAGTTTCTCTTCAATCATCTTGCATCATGGTGAAAATTTGGCTCAAAGTTATAAATAAACATGAATTTTTCAACACTTAGAAAAATTTCTAAGTTTAGAAATTTTGACTTTTCAAAATGAAATCTTGACTTTTTGATTTCTTGATGAATAAGTTTCATATTTTGACATGTTTTGATGAATTGTGATCTTTGGCACTTGAATTTGACCAAAAAGTCAAAGTTTGACTTTTCAGTATACAGTTGACTTTTGATCAGTTGACTGCAAAATTCATCTGTCAATCCAATGGACTTGCAATGTTTTGAACCATGTCATTAGGTTAAAATGATTCAATTGGACTCTTGAGATCATGCCTTAAACCAATTGACCATTTGCTAGGTCAAAAACCAGAAATTGCCTTTTCCCAGTCAAAACCCTAATTTTGACCATTTTACCCTTTTGGAGATTTGATCAAATTTCTTGAGGAGTTGTGGTACAAACTTGATAAAATGATACATATGAGTTTATAATGTTGATATGGATAAAAAAATATGAAGTTTGACTGTAAATTGGCCATAGTTGACTTTTTCCCCAATACAACTGATTTTTAGGTCAACTGTTCAATTGACTAATCAAAAGTGTGATCCAAGGCTTGAAACTTGGCATGAGTAATCTTGGGGGTCCATAATGATCCATGAAAGTCATATGAAGCATTGAAAGTTCAAAAATCCTTGTGCAAACTCAAACCCTAATTTTGGTCATCAGTGCCTAAGGAGGTGTCTTGAGCTGATCAAACCCTAGTGCAGTCTTGAGCCCAAGGAGATCTTGTGAGCAAATTATTGATAAGTGAGAGGGAAAATTTTGGGGTACAACGGGAATAAAATGGATACTTGAGCTAGGAGTTGTGATGAGTCAAAGTTGAGAAAAAGATGCTGACTTTTTGTATTTAGAAAAATTCTAAGTTTTTCTCAAAAAATGTCTTATAATGTTTTGACTCCAAACAAGGCCTTTATTCAAAATTGAGCTTTGATCATTGATGCTAGCTTGAAGTGGACACCTTAAAGAGTATTGTGAAACTTGAATCACTCAAAAATAACTAGCATTGAAAAAGTTATGGCCTTGTGAAGTTGGTGGAAATTCATGAGATGACATATAATCCTTTGCATTCTTAGGGCATCTTCCATCTATTTTCAAGCTTTGTACATAAAAGAAGAGTTGAAGTTCACATACTTAAGATCATTTTGGAAGAAATATGGGCTCAAGGGGATAAAAATTGACGAATTTATGATCTTTTGAAGTCACACAAGGGAATTTGATGGCCTATCTAGAGGACTTGTAATCTTTCTTCATCATTAGGTATCTTCCACATAAACTTTTCTTGAAAATCTTAAATTGATTGGTTGATAACTCTTTAACGAGAAGCATGTCTTTATAAATAATCAAAAATAACAAAATATGAGCAAGATATAGCCCTTAGAAGTTCAAAACCCTATATCCCAGAGCACCAAAATGACTTGGAAAACCTTTTCAATTTTGACAATCTTCCTTCCACAATAATTCTTTCCACGTGAATATAAGTTGTTGTGGGTGATAATAAGAACCAATAGCAACAAAAACCACCTCCAAATATTAAGAATTGAAAGAGTTATGCACTTGTGACCAAGAAATAAAGAACTTGTTCAATTAGGTCAAACTTCTTCAATCAACTCTTGCATATTTTGATTTTCTTTGACAAATTGAGGCATGGTAAATCATAGTAGACATTGTCATGATATTACTTCAAAGTATCTTCAAGGATGAAGCTCGAGTATCAATAAATCTTTATTGAAGAAGGCATGCAAATAAACTCATGAACCTATTAATCAAACTGATGAAATGTGTTGTGCCCTTACCTATAATATCATCAATTAGAGAAAACATTCATTGTACTTGTTAGTTAAAAGTTAATTAATGAAAAACATAGATGATCACAATATATAACTTAAGGTGCTTGGTGATTCCTCATGATCAAACCTAGAGGTATGGAGAAGAGCCAAACCCTAGTGTGATCTTGATATGATTGAGTTGATATGAGATGATACTGGAATCTTAGGGGGGGAAATTGGGGTACAACACTATCACAACACTCATGCATGACATTGTTGAAACTTTGTACCCCTAACACAACCATCTTATCTTTGTGTGAAACAATTCCTTCAGGATCTTTAGAATCATCATATTTTTAAGTAAACCCTAATATGTTTATCATATATCTCGCGTAATGTTTCTGGATGAGCTACACTTTTCTTCCCCTTAAAATCCTCAACCTATTGTGTTGAGGAAGTGTCTCCCTGCTCAGACATATTTCTTAGCATTCTTATCTTATGGCTTAGAATCTTAATTTCCTTGGGTTGTCTCTGCTCGATCTCATTTTGTGTTGGGGATCTCGTAAAAACTTCATTAAGTGGCCCTCCCATAGGATACAAGTAATCATATGAAACAACACCAATTTATCATGAAAATATGATAAATCACTTATGTGAGATTTTTAATTATTTTATTCATGAGAACATGTGAAAAATATCAAAGAAAACATAAAGCACCAAGTAAAAGGGCAATGAAACTCGCTAGGAGAGCATGGGCATGCCTATCAAAGCAAATTCATTCACTTCACTCATCTAACCAAAGACCTCGCCCAACAAGATACATGGAAACACATGCAGGGATATCCATTTTAGGCGAGAAAGGTAATCGACTAGGCAAGCTAAAACAGTACAAAGAGCATTCAAATATTTCTTCATAGCCAATTTACTTCAGAGTGAAGCAAAGTGAATCTCGCTAAGATAAGATGAATATATCGCCTAGTGAAGCAATGAGGTTTTAGAATCCTTACCGGCTAAGTAAATTCAAGGGGGTAATAGGCTTTCTAGGCACAATATAAGGCTTCGCCTAGAAAGATATGGCAACACATATTTACTTGATTGAGCTAGAAAATAATGTGTGGGGAAAAATACAAGCTCGCTAGGCGAGCTAAAGGTTTCTCCTAGAAAGACTATTGTTACCAACCCCTATAAGTAACATATCAAATCAGTTGAAAATAAGATTGCTGGTATAGTTTGTTTCTATATTCACAAGAAAATACTCCAAGAACAACAAGAGAGAGAGAGAGAGAGAGAGAGAGAGAGAGAGAGAGAGAGAGAGAGAGAGAGAAAATTTGAAGCGTTCTCCAAGATATTGACATAGATGACATTAAACTTCTTTCATATAGGTCTTCATTATACAACTAATATGAGTAAGAGAAGATAATTTCTCTTTTCTTGGGGGTTAGATGTATTCGTTTGAATATTCATGTATCCACATTGATCATGGCGTTTTATGTAAATCTAATTATGCTTTAATATTGATGAACCTCTTCATGCTTGGTGAGTGTTTTAAAGTAGCTAACTAGAATGTGTTTTCACTATTTTATATTAGAATGTTATTGAGAGATACTTTTCATCATTATATCTAAGATATTCATATGCTTGAATCTAAAGTCCAGAGATAGATTTAGATCGAGCATCAACATATACTATCAAATTTTAATGCTCTAATATGATTAATAGGTTGAGAGATTGTTTATTATATAATATGATTTATTTTACAATGTTGATTGGAAGCATACATCATTATCTTTGGGAAACTTATGCACAAAAACTAGATTACGAGTTATACTTGAAACATGAAGTAAATTGTGTACGAATAACACTGAGTTTAACACTATATTGGAATTAAATTTTTATGAAATAATTGACTTAACTTCTAAACTTTGACCATTTCCAACAAGAACTTTATCTGATCCTTTATATGAAATTCTATTTTGTAAATGATAATTATTGGTTGTGATGTGTGAGATTCTCTTGAATATGAAAACCACACATGTTAATCTAGACTTGGTGGCACATGTAAATCCTCTTGATGAGCTAGAAGTGTAGTAGCTTGACTTGGACATATATGGGTGCTTGATTATTTTGAATTGCATTCTCAATAGTGTGATTTGCAGAGGCAATAGCTTGTACCTATGATTGATTTGGCTTAAAATATTCGGGGGGGGGGGGGGGGGAAAGAAGAAAAAATCAATCTCACCATGATCATATTTTTCACAAAATTGACATGTATGACAATTTCCAAAACCGGAATCATGTTGGTGCATAAATAAGAGATGAAAGACAAAAGAAATATATTTAAATGACGGCTACAAAAATAAGGAATAATAATTTACAAAGAATTACATTGATCTACTTCACTAGGCTATTTATACACAAAATAAAAACCTAAATATCCTCTAACAAAGATATAAATAGATATAATAATATCCTCTAAAAAGATATTCCTAAAATATAGATTAATATCCAAAATGTATTCCTAAAATATAGATTAAATCTAACACCATCCCTTAATTTATATTTTATCCAAAACTGACAACACCAATTTCATCCCTCAAGCGAAGAAATTGATCAGTTTTGATAGCCTTTATTAGAACATCTGCCAGCTGCTTCTGGATGCTACAGTGCACAACTTCTAATATCCCGCTATGAACTTGATTCCTCAGAAAGTGATATTTGGTCTCAATATGCTTGCTTCTCCCATGCAGCACTGGGTTCTTGTCAAGATTGATTGCAGACTTGTTATCAATCATCAGCTTCAGAGGTTTGACTACTTCAATCTTCAGATCTTGCAACAAGTTCAAAATTCACACATCTTGACTTGTAGTCAGAGCGCCTGCAATATATTCAGCTTCACAGGTTGACAGCGCAACAACATGTTGCTTCTTGGAACACCAAAAAATAGGACCTCCCAGAAATTTGAATAAGTATCCAAATGTACTTCTTATGTCAACTTTATCTCTGCACCAGTCAGAATTTGAATAACTCAGAAGTTTTGGTTCGATCTTTCTTCCAGACGGAAATAACACTCCATACTTCAGAGTTCCCTTTACATACCTCAGAATCCTGACAGCAGCTTGGTAATGAGACCGCTTTGGTTTACTCATAAATCTGCTAACCATTCCAACTAGATAGCAAATATCAGGTATGGTATTACACAAATACCTTATAGAACCAACCAACTGTTTAAAGGTTGTAGCATCCACATTCTCTCTATCAGAACTAGAGTCCAACTTCTGATTCATATCAGCAGGTGTGATAGAAACTTTGGAATTTTCTAGCTTAAATTTCTTCAGAAGCTCAAGTTCATACTTCATCTGATGTAAAATGATTCCTTTCTCAGAGTACATAAATCCCATCCCTAGAAAGAAACTCATTTTCCCAAGATCTGTCATCTCAAACGCATTCATCAGAACTTTCTTGAACTCAACTATCTCTTGTTCAGAACTTCCTGTGAGTAATATGTCATCAACATACAAACAGACCAAAATCATATTACCTTCTGAAGTATGCTGAACATAAACACCATACTCCATCTCACACTTCTGAAACCCTTGTTCCTTGAAAAACGAATCAATCTTCAAATTCCAAGCTCTGGCCGCTTGCTTCAATCCATACAAGGCTTTGTGTAATTTGAACACCATCCCTTCCCGATTATTTTTCTCAAATACAAGAGGTTGGGATACGTATACCTCTTCTTGTAATGGACCATTCAGAAATGCAGATTTTACATTTAAATGCATCAAAGGCCAATTCCTGTTAGCAAATATTGCAATCACTAGTCTGATTGTTTCTCGCTACAGGTGCAAACACTTCAAAGTAATCCAGCCCGAGCTTCTGTAGAAATCCTCTTGCTACTAATCTTGATTTGTGTTTTCCAATTGATCCATCTGGCTTTAGCTTCTTCTTGAAAACCCATCTGACACCGATTGCTTTCTTTCCTTTTGGAAGTTCTTCCAGTTTCCAAGTCTTATTTCTCTTTATAGCATAAAGTTCTTCTTTAATGGCCTGTAACCAAACTTGCTGGTTAAGAGTGAAGTGGTGAAAAACACAAGAAGGGGGGGTTGAATTGTAAAACTGAAATCTAATGCAATGAACAAGATATTTTTATCCTGGTTCGTTTGATCTCAAACTACTCCAGTCCACCCGTCAAGGTGATTTCGCCTCTCTCCAACGAGGTCTTAATCCACTATATTCAACTGAATATTACAGACTGCTTTAACAACTGCTAAAGCCTTCTTGATCCAAACCACAACCCGGTTTGTCAAGGTAACACTTTCTTACAAAGAGATAAAACTAAGTGTGTGAATGTTTTCTACAAAACTGTATCACAACTGTGATGTATACACAAATTGAAGCTTAGAAACTAGATTGCTAAACAATGATAGAATATCAGAATGTAGTTTAGCAAAACTGAGAGAAAGAAGATTTTGATTAGCTTTTGTGCGTGTAGAGATTTGGAGAGCATTAGCCATTTCAATCTTCAAAGTCTTGTTTATATAGCACTGAGATGATGAACGTTGGATGTAATATTCTTGATTCAATGCTAATAACAAACTTTCCTTATTGAGCAGATCTTGTCTGGAATGAGGCCGTTGGAATTAATTTGCTTTCAATGCACAGTACCGTTGCTTACTTAATGCAAGTTCTGGCTTGGCTCATTCTGACTCTGCTTCGCTGCTGATGAACTGTTGTGATTCTTTATCAGAGTGTTGAGCGCAGTCTTGTTCATCAGGCTTCAGCATATACGTAAGTTGATCATCTGATTCTGTCATTCTGATATGGCAACTTCTGATGCTGGTGTCTGAAACCAAATTCTGATGCTGAATAGATGTGATCTTGCTTATATCAATCAGAGTATCTGCAAGTCAGAACATAATAATTTTAGGCAGCAGATATACATGAAACTTATAAATACTATATCTTTTCACTTTGTTATCATCAAAACTTAAATATAGGGTAGTAGATTCAAACTTTGTTCTAACAATCTCCCCCTTTTTGATGATGACAAAAACTAGATATTTTTAAATGAAAATAACGTGAAAAGGTATCTGAGATATGCATCAGAGTAAGAAGTAAAAGGATAAGGAGTAAAGAGATATCAGAGTTGAGAGATACTCCCCCTGAGTTTATTACTTCCCTTTGATTACACGTGTTCTTCAGGATCAGATCTTTTTGCCTTTCTTTGAACATCAGAGTATCAGAGTCTTTGACTTATCAGAAGCTTTATGTCAGAGCAGAGCTTCAGAGCTTTTCTTGTCAGAGCTTTGCTTTGGATCAGAGTATCAGAGCGGATCAGAACTTCATAGTGATCAGAGCTTCAGAGCTTCTAGTCTTCAGAGTGTCCATGAGCTTCCTTGTACCTGTAGACTTTAAGCACAACAGAAAAAAAACATTTTCAAGTAATAGAGTTAGAATGTTTGAGAATTTCTGTCTAGTTAGCCGTTATTGATTAAAATATCATTCTTGTTCTCCCCCTTTTTGTCAGCAATCAAAAAGTGTAGGTGATGTGCTAAAACAATTAAGATCAGAAAAACTAATCATATTAAGAGAGTTCAGGATCAAAACATGAAAATAGTACAAAACATATTCAAACAGTACATCAGAAAATCAAGGAAAACATGAAAAAGGACATGTATGAAAAAAGACTAAGGTTGAGGAGGCAAGCGTGTGAACAAGTTCTCCAGCATGGCTTGGATCTTTTCAGCAGTCTCATTCTGCTTGTGCACCATGCTGACAACAGTGTAAATCTTGCTATCCTGCACATCCATTCTCTCTTTCATCTTCTGGTCGCTTTCCTCCATCCACTGCTGCAGACACATGTCATTCAGCCTTAGTTCTTCAAGAGTCTGCCTGTCCAAGGCAGCTTGAGAAGCATCAGAAGCAGGAAGCTTCTGAGAGCTTTCAGCAACATCTTCTGCTTGACTTTCTTCAGCTTGAATGGTCTTGTCTTCTTCTGATTGCACCTTTGCAGCTTGCTGTTTCTCAGACCAAGGTTCACTATCCAGAGGGAGCACGTCTTCTTTCAGAAGCTGACTTCCAACTTCATTCAGAAGCTTGCTGAAATTTTGTTGTGACTGCTCATAGTTGATATCCTGCAACTTGAGGGCTTCAGCACGTACCCAAAGTCTGAATTATGACCAGAGCTGATCAGAAGCAGCTGGGTCAATCATTCCAGGACAGACTTGCTTCAAAGAAGCAATCCATTGCAGCACACCTGTTTCAAAATTCATAATACCAGAGCCAACATCTGGTTGTTTTGGTTTTGGGATGGCAATTTTGTGTTTCAGATCAGCAAGACGGTCAAGACTGGTTAAGTCTATGAAAGTCCTGCTGGGGTTTTCAGAGGTTTTCTGGGCAGCTGTTTGTTTTGGAGATAGAGTATCAGAATCAGAGATTATGATTGGACTGGGTGGTGTTTTGGGAGTATTTGGTGGTGTAGATTCTGATGAGGATGGCAATTGTGCTAAGGTGATAGTTGTTCCACCTGGCAGCTGGATTGCCAAAGGTGATGGTTGAGGTGAATGAGGTTCAGATGGTTGAGGAGAAGGAGTTTCAGAGTGATGAAACTCTGGTTGAGGTGATGGTGGATTAATTTCTGGTTGAGGAGAGGGAGACGGGATTGCTGGTTGAGGAGAAGTTGTTGGATTTTCTGATTGTTCAGGGATAATGGGTTCTTCAGGAATTGGTGAGAGTGGTTGTTGTTGTTCTGGTTCTTCAGCAGATTGTTGTTGTTCTGGTTGTGGAGGAGGAACAATTTGTGGTTCAGAGATTGGTTGATCAGAGGTGTGTTGATCAATGTCAGACAGCACTTGGTCAATTGCTGATGTTGTTGAGATTGTTGGTTGTTTGGGATGTTTGGTTCTGGGTCTTCTGAGTTTTAATGCCTCAAAAGGGTCCTCTTCTGGTACAGTTTCATCTATGGTAGGGATGGGGATTGAGATTCTATGAGAGGTTTGAGGAGGAATAGATGCTGGAATAGTAGAAGAATTTAAAACAGAAGCAGCAGATGAATTACCTCTTTTCCTGGGTGTCTGCTGGGATGATCCCTCTGATGGTGCCTTCCTCTTCTTCGTCTTCTTCAGAGTCACTTCTTGCTGAGGTTGATGCAGAGCTTTGATAATCAGATTTGGATCTGAACCATCTGCCTTGCACGCATCCAGGTATCTGAGAACCACCTCTGGTTTGGATTCTATTTCAGAAAATAACGGAAAGTCACTCAGAGGCACTCTTCTGCTGGTGATATCAGCAATAGGAGTAGCTCTGGGTTCCTTCTGAATATTCTCTATCAGCTTCATCTTCTTCAAGTTCTTTGCATTCAGAGGTTTCCCAACTGTTGGTTCAATAGTGCTTAGCTCTTGAGCTTCTATCAGATGCTCAATCAGCCTATTCTCTGTCAGAATATCTGATATCAGCCTTCCAAAGGGTATCCAATCCCTCTTGGTTCTTTCTTCTTCCCTGGTTTCCTTCACACTTGTTCTGAGGTGGTTGAACAGAAAATGAGCCAGATTGATCTTTACCTTCTGATCAATAAAGTAGATCAGAAACTGCTGATCCACATTTATGTAATCAGGAGAACTGGTTGGTTTCCTGTGGTTGAAGCACCCCAGAATTATCTTAGCCCAAACTCTGTAATGATCCTTCAGATCTTTAATCTTGCTGCTGGGCACCCCATGAGTGAAAATCCTTGCAGCTATCACACCCACATCAGCACATCTTTCAGCCATGTCCACACAACGGACGCCACCGCCACTGTAACCTATTAGCCTTGCAATGTGATCCTCAGTGATCACAATCTTCTTCCCCATAACAAAGGAGGTGACTAGATGTGTTGAAGCCTTGGCGTGAATCTAGAATTCCTTGACTAGCATTGGGAATGTTGGTCCAACCAACCTGTCAAAATACCTTTCCCACTTCTGTGCCCTAACTTCTTCAGTTAGGTCAAAACCGTTCTCCTTCAAGCTTCCAAAATCAATGATTAATTCATAAAGCACTTCAAGATTCTTCACAGGAGTGAGGAGAGTTCTGAATGGCACTTGATATTGCTCAGATAATGCTTTCTTCTGAGGACCTGCAGAAGCACTGCTGGAGGTTGCCATGTTCACACTAAAAGGGTTTTGAGAATAAACTGAGGAAAATAGGTTTTGCAAGAGATGAACACAGAAATATGCAGAAAATGCTTGAGTATTAGTGAGAAAACGTAAAGAATGAGAATGAGAGATTAATGTGCTTAAATAGAGTTTCAAAACTATTTTGAAAAGATAAACGTTTTTTAAGAGAGAGAAAAAATCATGATTGCATTTTAAAAGCATGATTACTTTTCATTAAATGCTTGCTGATTTTGGGGGATTTGAGAAAGATACTTAAAAACGGTTACCAGACATGTGTCTCAATGCACCCAATCAGCGCTTTGCCTTCTCAGAAGCGTGCACGCGTTCTGCTTCAGAGATATGCTGATGATTGGATGACACTTGTTTGATGTAGTGATCAGCACGTCTGTCTTTGAGCTTAGACTCTCAGATCTTTAGACTTGCATCTGATCCAATCTGCATGTTCTATCTTTCTGAAAGAAGATTGATCAGAAGTTCACAGTAAAACAATTACATTCTGAAGGTAAATATATGGAATTAGAACATTTTCACTCTGGACACACTTTCATGCTGAGATGTTTCAGAATGAAATTAAACCTATCTTCTGAAAGGGGTTTAGTAAAGATATCAGCCCATTGATGGTCTGTATCTATAAATTTTAAGTTCAAAATACCTTTCTGAATATAGTCCCTAATGAAGTGATGTTTTATTTCTATATGCTTAGCTCTAGAATGTAAAATGGGATTCTTACTTAAGCAAATAGCAGAAGTATTATCACAGAGTATAGGAATGTTACTCTCAAAAATCTGGAAGTCTTCAAGCTGACTTTTCATCCAGAGCATTTGTGTGCTACATCCTGCTGCTGCTATGTACTCAGCTTCTGCTGTTGATAGTGCAATTGTTGATTGCCTTTTGCTGGACCAAGAGATCAGATTTTCTCCCAGAAACTGGCAGCTTCCAGAGGTACTTTTACGTTCCACTCTGTCTCCAGCAAAATCAGCATCGCAGTAGCCTACTAAGCTGTAATCACTAGATTTTCTATAAAACAAACCCAGATTAGTAGTACCTTTCAGATACTTGAAAATTCGCTTAACAGCTGTTAAGTGAGATTCTCTAGGATCTGATTGGAATCTAGCACAGATACAAACACTGAATAATATGTCAGGTCTTGAAGCAGTCAGATAGAGGAGAGAACCAATCATACCTCTGTAGACTTTTTGTTCTACATTTTTGCTTACCTCTTCTCTTTCCAGAATGCACGTGGGATGCATTGGAATCTTTGATGGCTTACATTCTGAGAGGTCAAATTTCTTCAGAAGATCTCTGATGTATTTGCTCTGATGAATGTAAGTTCCCTCTGGAGTTTGATTGATCTGAATTCCTAGAAAGAATTTCAGTTCCCCCATGAGGCTCATCTCAAATTCTGCCTGCATACACTTAGCAAATTTTCTTCCAAGAGAAGGATTAGTAGAACCAAAAATAATATCATCAACATAAATTTGACAGACTAAGATGTCATCCTTAACTGATTTACAGAATAGAGTAGTGTCCACTTTCCCTCTGGTGAATTCATTTTCTAACAGAAAGTTACTTAGCCTTTCATACCAAGCTCTGGGAGCTTGTTTCAGACCATACAATGACTTCTTTAGTTTGAAAACATGTTCTGGATGTTTTGTATTTTCAAAACCTGGGGGTTGGTGTACATAAACTTCTTCTTCTATATAACCATTTAAGAATGCACTTTTGACATCCATCTGATACAAAGTGATGCCTCTATTAACAGCAAATGAAATTAAAAGTCTGATAGATTCTAACCTGGCGACTGGGGCAAAGGTTTCTGTATAGTCTATCCTCTCTTGCTGACTATAACCTTGTGCAACCAGTCGTGCCTTGTTTCTGATGACTTCACCTTATTCATTTAGCTTGTTTCTGAACACCCATCTTGTTCCAATGACGTTGAATCCTTTTGGTCTGGGAACGAGATCCCATACGTCGTTTCTGGTGAATTGATTCAGCTCTTCTTGCATTGCCAGAATCCAGTCATTATCCAGAAGTGCTTCATCAATAGAAGAAGGTTCAATCAGAGACACAAGTCCCATAAGTGTTTCTTCAGAGTTTCTGAAGCTTGCTCTTGTCCTGATTGGATCTTCCTTTCTTCCTAGGATAGTCTCTTCTGGGTGATCCAAGCTGCTTCTGGGTAATCTCTTCTGAGGTTGATCAGCAGCTGTTGTAGGATTGCTAGCAGTGCTCCTTTCAGACGTTGAAGGAATGTCTGTGTTGAGAGCTTCTGATGACTTGTCTTCAGAACCTGCAAATTCAATTTCTATACCTGCAAAAACTTCATTCTGCTTTGACTTTTCAGAGTCAAGCTTGTCATCAAAACGAACACTGATTGATTCTTCCACAATCTGTGTTTCTGTATTGTATACTCTGTACCCTTTTGAGCGTTCAGAGTATCCTAACATAATACACTTCTGTGCTTTAGAGTCAAACATGTTCAAATAATTCTTTGTATTTAATATAAAGCAAGTACATCCAAATGGATGAAAATATGAAATGTTGGGCTTTCTGTTCTTCCACAATTCATATGGAGTCTTTTCCAGAATAGGTCTTATTGAGATTCTATTCTGAATGTAGCACGCTGTGTTTATTGCCTCTGCCCAGAAGGTCTTAGCAACGTTTGTCTCATTGATCATGGTTCTGGCCATTTCTTGCAATGTTCTGTTCTTTTGTTCTACAACTCCATTTTGTTGGGGAGTTCTAGGACAAGAGAAATCATGCAGAATGCCTCTGTCATTAAAGAATGACTCAAAATCTTTGTTTTCAAATTCTCCACCATGATCACTTCTGATTTTAACGATTCTAAGATCCTTTTCATTCTGAACTTGGTTACAGAAGGTGACAAACACAGAGTGTGACTCGTCCTTGTGTCTTAAGAACTTTACCCATGTCCATCTGCTATAGTCATCTACGATTACTAACCCATACTTCTTACCACTGACTGAAGCAGTTTTAACTGGTCCAAATAAGTCAATGTGCAGAAGTTCTAATGGCTTAGAGGTAGAAACAACATTTTTGGATTTAAAAGAAGGTTTTGCAAATTTGCCTTTCTGACATGCTTCACACAGAGCATCTGAATTGAACTTCAAATTAGGAAGTCCTCTGACCAGATTGAGTTTGTTAATCTGAGATATTCTTCTCATACTAACATGCCCCAATCTTCTGTGCCAGATCCACTGCTCGTTGTTAACAGACAGAAGACATTTTACATTCTGACTCTTTAGTTCAGAAAGTTTGATTTTGTAAATGTTGTTTTTCCTCTTACCATTAAACGGGATAGTCCCATCTTTCTGACTAACAGCTTTACATGATTTTTGATTAAAGATTATATCATAACCGTTATCACTTAATTGACTTATGGATAACAGATTATGCATCAATCCATCTACTAGCAGAACATTATTAATAGAGGGAAGATTTCCATTACCTACAGTTCCAGAGCCAATTATCTTTCCCCTCTGATTGCCTCCAAAGCCAACGTGGCCTCCAGGCTTAAGTTCCAGGATTTGGAACATATGCCTTCTTCCCGTCATGTGTCGTGAGCAGCCAGAGTCCAGGTACCATGACTGGTGTTTCTGACTTGCTGCTAAAGATATCTGCAACATGTATTATTTTATCCTTAGGTACCCAGATTTTCTTGGGTCCTGATTTGTTAGTTTTACCAAAACTCTGGTTGAATTTTGGTTTCAGAGTGCTTACTGCTAGTGTATTTAATATCATGTGTGTGACCATACACAAAATGTGAATTTAGAGGAGTGTGTTTAATGGTTAAGTCCATGACATTCTTTGGTGTAGGAACCTTACCTTGGTATCCTATTCCTTTCCTGCCGTTTCTGCTAACTCCATAGATCATTGAAGCCATTCTGCTTCTATCTATGCTTTTAGCTAGGAACTTCTGGAAACTGTGATCATACTCCTTGATGATCTCATCAGCATTGCTGGGAGTTTCAGAAATTGGTTCCTTCTGAGAGTTTTGTAAAGTGTTTTCTAATTTTGAAATCTTATTTCTCAGCTCAGAATTTTCCAATTTGAGACTCTCAGTCTTATTAGAGTCAGATTCAAGATTCCTTTTCAGGTTTCTGAATTTAACTCTAATTTGCTGATACCGTTCCAGAATCTCATTAAGGCTTTCAGCAAGTTCAGCCTTTGTAAAGTTAACAGCAAAGTTAGGAAATACCTCTTCAGTGTCTGAGTCTGAGTCTGATTCAGAAGCTCCACTATCTTCTGAGATGTTAGCCATGAGAGCTATGTTTGCCCTCTCATCATCTGATTCTGAGTCAGCTTCAGACGAGTCAGAGTCATCCCATGTAGCCATGAGACTCTTCTTCTTCTCTCTTCCAAACTTCTTTTTGGGCTTTTCCCTCTGAAGCTTTGGGCAATCACTCTTATAGTGTCCTTGCTCATTGCACTCATAGCAGATGATGTCTTTGGTGTTTGGCTTTTTGCTACTAGAGGAGCCTTCAGATCTTCTGTATCCAGAGGAAGAATCCGTCCTTCTGTATCTGGAAAAAGACTCGTTCTGATCAGATCTTCTGGGATTCCTAAACTTCCTTTGTCTTTGCTTCCACAGTTGATTTACTCTTCTGGAGAGGAGGGAGAGTTCGTCTTCTTCTGATGAGGATCCATCAGATGTTTCTTCAACTGCCTGCAAAACTTTAGACTCAAATTTTTTGTTAGATTTTAATGCTAAAGGCTTACCTTGCTTCTGAGGCTCATCAGCTTCTAGCTCTATCTCATGACTTCTGAGGGAGCTGATAAGTTCCTCCAGAGTGATTTTGTTGAGATCTTTAGCTAGCTTCAGAGCTGTAACCATAGGTCTCCACTGCTTGGGTAAACTTCTGATGATTTTCTTGACATGGTCAGCAGTAGAGTATCCTTTGTCCAGAACTTTGAGACCAGCTACCAGAATCTGGAATCTAGAGAACATGGTTTCAATGGATTCAGATTCTTCCATTTTGAACGCCTCATACTTCTGAATGAGCGCCAGAGCTTTTGTTTCTTTGACCTGAACGTTGCCCTCATGCGTCATTCTGAGTGAGTCAAAAATATTCTTTGCTGTGTCTCTGTTGGAGATCTTTTCATACTCAGTATAGGAGATGGCGCTGAGGAGGATGGTTCTGGCTTTGTGGTGATTCTTGAAGTCACGCTTTTGTTGATCAGACATTGTTTTTCTATCAATCTTCTGACCGCTTGCATTCACAGGGTGCGTGTATCCATCTGGCACCATATCCCACAGATCAGCATCATGTGCCAGAAAGAAGCTTTCAATTCTGTCTTTCCAGTAATCAAAGTTTTCTCCATCAAAGACTGGAGGTTTGCCGCTGAGTCTGTCTCTGTCCTCATTGTTGTCATTACTGATGTGAGAATTGTTTCCTGCCATTGTGTTTTTCTGATGCTGGATCTTGTACTGACACGGTTAAGTGTTTTAGCTCAGAACCAGGCGCTCTGATGCCAATTGAAGTGGTGAAAAACACAAGAAGGGGGGGTTGAATTGTAAAACTGAAATCTAATGCAATGAACAAGATATTTTTATCCTAGTTCGTTTGATCTCAAACTACTCCAGTCCACCCGTCAAGGTGATTTCGCCTCTCTCCAACGAGGTCTTAATCCACTATATTCAACTGAATATTACAGACTGCTTTAACAACTGCTAAAGCCTTCTTGATCCAAACCACAACCCGGTTTGTCAAGGTAACACTTTCTTACAAAGAGATAAAACTAAGTGTGTGAATGTTTTCTACAAAACTGTATCACAACTGTGATGTATACACAAATTGAAGCTTAGAAACTAGATTGCTAAACAATGATAGAATATCAGAATGTGGTTTAGCAAAACTGAGAGAAAGAAGATTTTGATTAGCTTTTGTGCGTGTAGAGATTTGGAGAGCATTAGCCATTTCAATCTTCAAAGTCTTGTTTATATAGCACTGAGATGATGAACGTTGGATGCAATATTCTTGATTCAATGCTAATAACAAACTTTCCTTATTGAGCAGATCTTGTCTGGAATGAGGCCGTTGGAATTAATTTGCTTTCAATGCACAGTACCGTTGCTTACTTAATGCAAGTTCTGGCTTGGCTCATTCTGACTCTACTTCACTACTGATGAACTGTTGTGATTCTTTATCAGAGTGTTGAGCGCAGTCTTGTTCATCAGGCTTCAGCATATACGTAAGTTGATCATCTGATTCTGTCATTCTGATATGGCAACTTCTGATGCTGGTGTCTGAAACCAAATTCTGATGCTGAATAGATGTGATCTTGCTTATATCAATCAGAGTATCTGCAAGTCAGAACATAATAATTTTAGGCAGCAGATATACATGAAACTTATAAATACTATATCTTTTCACTTTGTTATCATCAAAACTTAAATATAGGGTAGTAGATTCAAACTTTGTTCTAACAAAGAGCCTCTTCCATACTCACGGGTTCAGAGTCTACTAACATTGCACACTGAATAACTTCTCCTTCAGAGTCTACTTCAGTGTCTTACAACATGTCAAACTCTGCGAATCTTCTTGGGATGCTTCTGACTCTTTGTTACCTCTGAACTGAACCTTCCGAACTTTGGACATCAGAACTTTCCCCTTCAGAAGCACTTGCTTTAGAAATTGGACTTTCTCCAGAACTTTGACTGTCTTCAGAGTCTGGATCACCATCGAAGTCAGAGTCAAAATCATCTGCTCCTTCTTTATCTTCTTCAGAGTCAGAGTCTTTACCAGCTTCAAAAACATGTGTTTTTGACTTTTCTTCAGGAGTTCTCTCATTAGAGTCAGGACGAGACCTTTCCCAATTCCAAACTTCTGATTCTTTTACAATGACATCTCTGCTGAACTCAACTTTGTTAGTTTCTGGACAATAAAGTTTGTATGAACCTGTACTGTGGTACCCCACCAGCAACATCACTTTACTTATATCATCCAACTTCTGTCTTCTGGCTTCTGGGACATGTTTGTAACACACAGAACCAAACACCTTCAGATGACTAACACTTTGCTTATCTCCAGTCCACTTCTAAATAGGAACTATTTCCTACAATTTCTTCGTTGGACATATGTTGATCACATAACATGCAGTTGCAACAGCTTCTCCCCACAGAGTATGAGGAAGCTTCTTCTCTTTCAGCATGCTTCTCACCATATCAAGCAAAGTACGGTTTCTTCTTTCAAAAAGACCATTGTGTTGAGGAGTATAGGAAGCAATAAACTCATGCTCAATTCCATTCTCCTCACAGAACCTTCTGAATTCTGTGGAGTTATACTCACCACCACCATCAGTTCTAAGAATCTTCAGAGCCTGGCCACTCTGATTCTTAACCTTCAGTATGAACTTCTTGAATTCAGTAAACACCTCGTGTTTAAACTTTATGAGAGATACCCATGTCATTCTGGTGAACTCATTAACAAATGACACAAAATATTTATTCCCTTCAGTTGATGCTACTGGAAAAGGACCGCACACATCAGAATGCACTACTCCCAAGGCATGCTTTGCTCTTGGAGCTACTTATGATGTAAATGGTAATCTTGGTTGCTTCCCTTCCATGCACACCTTGCATGAATTTTCAGGCTTCTTGATTGTAGGAATTTCATGTACCAGATTCTTTGATTTCAGATGCCCTAAACTTCTGAAATTTAGATGACCAAATCTTTTGTGCCATAGCTCACTCTCCTTCACAACACTTGTTTCACTAAGACATTCAGAGTCTGCAGTTCTAACATTCACCTTGAATGTTCTGTTCCTTCCCTGTTCTGACTCCATAATCAGCTTCTGATTACAGTGATACAGCTTCAGAAGATTGTCCTTCATGGTAACTGAAAAACCTTTCTCAATTAGTTGTCCCACACTCATCAGATTGCTTTTCATGCCAAGTACATACCATACATTTTGGGTCACTGCTGCTTTCCCATTGTTAGAATGATTCTGACATTTCCCATACCTTCTGCGTTAAGGTATTTATCATCAACACATCTGATCTTTGTACTCTTCCCAGATTCAAAGTCAACCAACAATTTCTTGTTTCCATTAAGATGGTTTGAACACCCTGTGTCCATATACCACCATTCTGATGAATTCAGATTATCAAGTTCAGAAGCCAACAATAGCACAGGTTCATCATCTGACTCTCCTATGGCTATATTTTCTTCTTCTGACTTCCTTTCTTTGTTTGACCAGCAATCTTTGGCATAGTGACCAAAGTTTTTGCAATAGTAACATTGAACATTCTTCTTGTCAAACTTCTCCTTTCCCTTCTAGACATTCTTCTGCCTATCAGAGTTTGAAGCTTCTGACATTTGACCACCATTATTTTTCTTCCTGGCTTCTGACCAAGTTTACTTCTGATACTTCTTACCAGAAGTTACTTTCAGAGCCTGCTGCTCTACTTCCCTCTCAGAAGTTCTCGCAGTCATACGCAACTCATGCGTCTCTAGACTATTTTGCAGCTCTTCAACTCTCATGGTGCTCAAATATTTGGAATGTTCAATTGCTACCACAATGTAATCAAACTGAGAAGTTAAAGATCTCAAGATCTTCTCAATGATCATTTGTTCAAAAAGAGTTTCTCCACAAGCTTTCATCTCATTAGTGATCAGAATCACTCTAGAGATATACTCAGAAACCTTCTCGTTGTCCTTCATGTTGAGATTCTCATATTGCTTTCTGAGAGACTGGAGCTTCACCTTCTTCACTAATGCATCACCATTGTAACATCTGACCAGTGTGTCTCATGCAACCTTTGTTGTTTTAGAATTATCAATCTTCTCAAACACATTTGCATCTACACATTGATGGATGTAGAACAACGCCTTATGATCTTTCTTCCTTAGCGCCTTTTGTGTTATCTTCTGTGCCTCTGTTGTGTCTGCTTCTAGCAGATCATAGCAATCGGTGACAAGATCTAACACATTTTGAGAACTAAATAACACGTGCATCTGGATCTTTCATCGATTCCAGTTTTGCCATCAAATACTGGAAGCTTGGAATGTACATCGCCTCTGTTTCCGTTCATCTTCTACCTTGTGCAATTTACACAGAAACTCAATAAAGCAATGTTTCCCAAATTTCACAGATTCAGAATATTGTAATTCTCAATCACACAATACTTTCCCCGTGGTTTCAAACCGGAGCTCTATATACCAATTGTTGGTGCACAAAGAAGAGATGAAAGGCAAAAGAAATATATTTAAATAACGACTACGAAAATAAGGAATAATGACTTACAATAAATTACATTGAACTACCTCACTAGACTATTTATACACACAAAAAAAACCTAAATATCCTCTAACAAAGATATAAAAAGATATAATAATATCTTCTAAAAATATATTCTTAAAATATAGATTAATATCCAAAATATATTCCTAAACTATAGATTAAATCTAACAAATTAGACCTTCCACGACCACGAGTATTGCATCCCCTGCCACGAAATTGTTGATAACCATGACGATATTCGTCAGAATTTTGATTAGTTTTATGTTGAGTAACAACGGCAGTTGCATTGATCATATAGAGTTATTAATGAAATTTATCAAGTTGTGCTTCTTGCACATATCTAAATGTTTCAATATCATGCATAGTATAAGGTTCAATTTCACCATAGATCATTATAAAAATAGGATTGTATTCTTTTGGAAGTCCTTGAAGAATCGTATCAATTTGATCCTTTTCTTAAATTGAATCGCCAATGGAAAGTAGAGAATCAACGATCTCTCTAATTTGCAACACATATTTGAAATAAAACTATTTGCTTTCGTTGTAATCTTTAATTCATAACGCAATTGATGAATCCTAGTATTCTTAAGTGCATTAATATGTGTATATCTTATCCCGTACGTCATAAACATGTTTGCAAAAAAGAACACGAGGAAGAATGATTTCAGAATCGTTGAAAGAAACCATATGAAGAGAGTTTGATCTTGAACAATCTAATTTTATATTTCTTAAAAAATGGTATTCACAATTCGACCGACACATGTCTTGAACATCAATGGAACTTAAAAGCTCATGACAAAATTATAAAGTTTGTGAGTGAGAATAGAAAGGACTCCACAATAGAAAGTTGCTTACTCGCAATTTGATGAGAGCGTTTTAGACCAAAATTGTCGGATTTCAATGAACTTATGAACCAGGAAGCAATTGTTTCCTGATAATGATTCCCATTACAAGAATTTTGCAGAGAATCACCAAAACGTGTTATTGATGTTTCTTTGAGGCTTTGAAAATGACTATACTTATTTAAAGTTAAGGAATCTATAAAAAAATCAGAATGATATAATAATAAAGAAAAAATTGATTTTTTTAAATTAATTCTCTAGTGTAAATCAATTACAAATAATGTCTTCATTAAACGGATGGTACATTTAAAATTTCTAACAAATTTCTATTGGAGTAGTCAAATTTCTCTTTAATCTAACAAATTTGTACAAAAGTGTTTAACACTAATACATATTTCTCCAATCTCAGATAATTATCATTCCAATCCATGCTTTTGTAATATTTTTAATATTTAAAATATATTAAATATTAAAATATATTAAATATTAAAATATATTAATAATAAAAATATATATTATAATTCTATACAAAAATATTCTCTACAAAAAATTATCTATATTTTTTTTCTACAATCCTCTCTCTCTCCAAAGTCTTCTTTCCTCCCTTTCTAAACTTCTAATCAAACAAAATGTTAAGAGGAAATCAATTTGCAAATGATAAACAAAGTGTATTATTTCTTCTAGTTGCGTAATCCACCTTCTCAACTTATAATTAAGTTATTGTTGTTCTATTTTTCCATTTTATAGCAACAAAAAAAAAATATAACTATCAATGTCAAGGAACTATCTTAGTAAATGACAATTTACTATATTTTCAACAACAACAAAAACAACAAAACGGCTCATTCAAGGAACTTGTTTTATTAATTAGTTAATATGACAAACTAGATTAACCTTTTGTAGTTAAGTTAACCATTCAACAAATTTTATAATTTAAAAATAAATTGTTGATTATATGCATGCCTACGTGAACATCATGATTTGAAAATAAATTTGTTTTAGTGTATCTTTTCTCTCTCTCTGGAAGATTCAAAGTTTGAAACACTATCCAAATCAACCATTATGAGCTACGGTAGACATAATTAAGCAAGTGGACACCACACAACAGAAAGCTTTGAAATTAAAATTCAGAACGTGAAGCCGACTTAGAAAATTCAAATTCAATATACCAAAAAAATGAAGAACTTGGAAAATTCAAACACCATAGTATTTAATTTCGAGCGGTTGTAATGCTTGGTTTGACCGCCCAACGCACTATTGACAAATTTAATTTAAGCATTATGACTGGTAAAGTATATAGGTTGGCTAATCTTTCCATTCTATGCTAATTGATATACTTTGATTGTCTAAATAAATAAATTGAATATTTTATTTTCTCATAGACTTCATCGACATAGAGTAATCATATTCAATTTATTGTTAGGATTAATAATATATTTATTATTTTGGGTTGAAATTTAAATATTAATTTATCATATAGTAGATTAGATTTATATTTAAATACCTTTTAATAAAAGCACAATCACTTCTCGTTCAGCCAGATCAATTAATAATTATATCCAGATATTAAATATAAATGTATGAGTTTGAATCAACCATATCCTACTCATTCATTTTCATAAGAATTAAAATTTTTACTATTAAAATATTAAAAAAAAATTACAATCACTTAAAAGAAGTAGGAAATAATTCTTTGATCATGATACCATCTCGTTCGATCCATACCACAGATCAGAGTTATATTAATAACTCTAAACTTAGTCCTAAGAGACTTAACTAGTTATCTAGAAAAACAACTCTAATTTTCTAAGTAAAACCAACTTTTAGTCCAACCATCTAAAAATATTATATTAAATGAAATGTCCTATAAAAAAGTTTTCATAAATTTCAACATATCACACCATTACTGTAAAAAATCTGTGTCACGTCAGACGTAAAATACATTTTATCTTAATATTTAAATTGAGATAAATAAGATTGTCATGAAAAATAAAAATTTATCACTTCAGTACTTAAAATATCGAGGAGTATTTTAATAATGTATGAGTTGGATCTACACCGTCTGTATTTTTATCATTTACAATTGTAATGTCTCGGGTATCTCAGATTATCAATAACATCGAGGAGTAAATTATTAGTATTTTTTTAATTTAAACTGGTTACATTGTTTACACACAATATTAATAAAGTAACTTGTTTACAAAATATAATATTTATCCAGAATATTAAACTGGTTACATTGTTTACACAAAAAATCAAAATAAAAATTAAAGTTGTCTTTGAAAATTATATGTTGGATCTTCAAATCTTTGATATCCATGGGAAGATCAATTGCTAGAAATAATATATTTTCAATTGTTTTTCCTTGCATTTGTTTATGACATAATTAAAAAAAATGGTTAAACAAATAAATAATTTTATGTTTAAATAAACATTTAAGAACACAAACCTTAAACCAAATAGTTTTTTGTTCTTGGAATCCATCTTAGAGAACTCTTCATGACCAGGACTCTTATAAATCTTAAAGTGGAGGATAGTTTCAAGCGCTTCATGATGTTGTATTATGAATTTTTGATATTCAGATTGCTCTTATAATGAAAGTTATTTAAATTTCTCGTGGATCACTAATGGAAGTGTCTTGAGCGTTGATAGTGATACAAATGGACGACAAGGATTTGATTAAGGACGGTAACAAATATCCTCAAAATTAACGCTAAAATATCCCCTCGATTTTTAGAAATCCAAGGTAAAAATTATTATTATTATTATTATTATTAATTTTTAATTTACATAATTTACAAAGAATTTTAACACAGTATTACAACAAGTCCAGATTTTTGGAGATTAACAAATCTTTGTTATAAGGAGTTATTTGGAATAAATTATTTACAACAGATCTTTGGTGGAATCCTCAGAGATCTCATAGTCTTAGGAAACCTTAGATATTTCATGGTCTTAAGAAATTTGTTCTTAAGCGTTCATAGATCAAAAAAATTCATGGCAATAGACAATGGTAAATAGTTCCTCTATCTGCGCGGCTACATATTAGTTAGAATTAGGGTAAAATCTATTTTACAAATGTCAGATTTCATCTCGGTTATTTTTAAAAATCGAGGTGACATTTGTTATATATATTTTTTTACAATTACATTGTTTACACAAAATATTAAAATAAATGATTTACAACAAATCCTTTCTCATTTGAATGAATATCTTCGCTGATATCCAAAAAACGTCTAAGCACGGTTCACTCGCGTTGATCAATCATGAGCTTTGCCGCCACTCCTTAAGGTTACCTATTGTATCAGACACTTCTTTAATTCTTTCCCATGCTGCATACCCCCTTATTCTTAAGGTAAGGTAAAGGCCCAGGCATGGTGAGATAGGAGCTTTATGCCGACAATCTTCATCTAAAGGCTGAGCTCCCTTTTTTGTCTAAGTTAAAATAAGAATATTAAAATATATTATTACAACAGATGTAGTGTCATCATAATTGATGTTATTCTTGGAGAACAACAAATCTTTGTTGTAATCCAGATTTAGTTGCATACACTTGTGTGCATGTTTTTTAAGTTCAATAGTCTGAATGTATCTATCTTCTAATAAGTTATTTGTTCCAAACATTGAAAAATATTTTTTCTACACCTGCGATCCACCATAGGAAGTTTATTCCAAAAATACAACAACATCAACACCATTATGTGAGATAGATTGCAAGGGTAGAAAAAATATTTTGTTCTAAAAAGAAGAATATTGAAGATTTTTGTGTGTCTTGCAATCCATCCCAAAGAATGATGCACGCGAGTTTGGGGAGGCTTCATATAAGTAAGGATTAGGAAAAAAATTTAACGAGTGCTTTTATAGTAAAATCTGATTATTTTACCCCTCGGTTATATCGAAAATCTAAGAGTTAGATCATTTAGTTTACACTTAAACAAATAAAAACATAAACTACAATAGCTGGAATTTGAAGCGTCTCCTGACTTGTCTTTTCCCTCGGTTATTTTAAAACCCGAGGGAAATTGTGGATTTTTATTTTTATAAATAATAAAAGATGATGCGCCTTATCATTTTACCTCAATTTTTCTTTGATAGAGGTGAAATATTTGTCATGAAAAACGTTATTTGTTGTAGTGCACAAGAAAGTCTTTTTGGATTTACAACCATCTAACACTTAAAAAGGTTAACCCACGTGAAAATTCTATATATAATTAACTTCTAAGAAAAACAATATCATTAGGAGAAGTCCGAATTTTGCATGTAAGAAGTTGGATGCGACCAACACCTTTAGTAAAATTGTCCTATTTAGTTAATTGTTGGATCATGATAATGTTTGGACACAAGGTTGTAAGACATAGTACTACACTTTTATTGTTCGAATCGTCGAAACTAGGTCTGAGCAAAGAGATATTGCAATCGCACTGAACTTGATGATTATGGATTTCTTATTCTCAAATTATTTATAAATCAACGTGTTCCAGAGTGCAAAGTAAGATCCTGTGTTAACGTGTGGTCTTCTTTACAAACTCAACAAAATATTTTTAATTTGATTTCGATCAAGACTTTTGATCTGGTTTCGAAGACATTCAAGCAAGTTTTGAAAAAAAAATGTGATATACCTCCAAGCCAACTTCCAGCGCCTTGTTTTAAAGAGGATATAGTAGCCATAAAAATTTTATAAAACGATATGTTGATGACCTTGATAGCTATAAAAAATTTCCTTTATGGAAGAAATGAGGATTTTCTCCATCGATTGATGCATATTGCTTTAAAAGTTAAATTTTCTTTGAAATGTTCTAGACAAATGGTCTCTCACATCTATTGACAAAGTTTTTTTGTTTTTCATTTACATCTATTAAGAA
This sequence comes from Vicia faba, assembly GCA_948472305.1. Classification (NCBI taxonomy): domain Eukaryota; kingdom Viridiplantae; phylum Streptophyta; class Magnoliopsida; order Fabales; family Fabaceae; genus Vicia; species Vicia faba. The sequence goes on along the minus strand of OX451735.1, from coordinate 387,402,471 downwards.
TCTTAGGAGGGTTTTAGCAGTATAATCATGGACTTTGTCTTAATCCCTCGCGTATTTACATGGACACCTGACTTCAATATAGATTTTGATAAAAAATACTAATGAACAATGTTGGATTAGAATATGTGATCTTCTTATTGAATATTGGAGATCAAAATTTTTTTTTCAATCGCAAGAGGTATTGGTGTCTCTCTAGTCTTAGATGAAGCAACTAGAGTGATTTTTTTAATATTATGCTTGAATTTTGGTTGATCTTGATTTGTTAGAATTTTTTTCCCAATTTCCTTGTTATTGAAAGAGAAGATTATACTTTTAATATTAATGTTGAGTAGGGAAAACTCTCTTCACTATGTTCTTTTTGGTCACTCATTAGAATATATTATCATGCAAAAAATGTTGCAAAGTTGAGGAAGAAAAAGATTACAAAGAGGACATTTTATATTCCAATAAAATCTAATCATGAGGTAGAAAATGTTACCACAATAGTAATAAATGATCTGCAAAGAAAGAATACAATTATTATGGAAAGACACGTCTGTGGATGAGGTTATACAAAAAATTTAGATGAGACTAAGGGACCGGTTTAACATTTACATGTTTCTTTATTATATTTATGTCAAAATGTATTCTAATTCTATTTATGATATAGAGATTTTGAAGAATTAGATGGATAAAGCTGTTAGAAATTGTTGTGATACATGCGTAAATTTAAAGTTCTACTGTTTAAAAAATGGAGGTTGAATACCTTATAAATAAGATGATTATATATCAAATATTTTAAAATTTTGATTAAAAATGTGATGTCTCTTTCGATTATTTGGATAAATTTTTGATTTAATGTGTCTCGATAAAGTGTATGTAACGCGGTAAGGTGTCTTCCATGTACACGTGTGTACTTTAATGAATGATTTATATATATTTTCAATTTTCAATAACTTTTAATAAAGTTTTATACATATTTTCCATTTTTTAATAAAACTAATTTCTTGGTAAAAATGAAAAGGTACACCGCTAAATAATAATACTTATATTACTACTCATTCATGATTGATTATTCTTTGGGACCTCAATATTTATATACATAGTCCAATTCTCTTACTAAGAAAACCAAGCTGTTTTCTTCTCCATAATTTCTCACACTTGATCCAAAAAAAATGGGTGAAATTGAAATTCCTCAATTTTTCATTTGTCCCATTTCACTTCAAATCATGAAGGAACCAGTTACAACAATCACAGGCATAACATACAATAGAGAAAGCATCGAACACTGGTTAGTCACATCAAAAAACTGCACATGTCCAATCACCAATCAGCCCTTGCCAAGAAGCTCAGAGTTCTTGACACCAAACCACACTCTTCAAAGATTAATCCAATCATGGCACTCAACAAATTCAGCATCCTCTAAAATGTCTATAGAAAAATCCAAACTTGAAAAACTTGTTAAGAAGCTTGATCATGAAGCAATAGAAAAATTGCATGCTCTTGCTTTAGAAGATGAAGGAACCAGATCAGGCATGGTTGAAGCAGGAGTAGAAAAAGCTATTATTCAAAAAGTGATTATAAAAAGCTTTTTCAAGCAAGGTAAAACAGTATATCTTGAAGAAGCTTTGAGAATTCTACGTTTACTTTGGCCTTTAGCCATAACCAATGACAAGAACAACATAGTGGACGACAACTTTGACTTAGTCAACTCTTTGACTTTGATTTTGCAACTTCACATTGATAACAAAAACTTCAAGGTAACAAACGAAGCAATGCTTGTATTGAAACATGTTCTTGAGGTAAAAACTTCAAACTCTTTGTTGAATCTAAACGTTGAATTCTTTAGAGAAATAGTGAAAGTACTTAGAATTAGAAACAAAGAGCTTTCTAAACAAGCTATGAAATCTGCATTGCATGTGTTACTACAAACATGTCCTTTAGGTAGAAACCGAATGAAGATTGTGGAAGCTGAAGCTGTGACAGAACTCATTGATCTTGCACTTGAGAAGCAAGAGAAGAATCAAACTGAGCTTATATTTACGCTTCTTGCGGATTTGTGTTCGTGTGCTGATGGAAGAGAGCAGTTTGTGAGACATGCAGCAGGGATTGCAGTGGTTTCTAAGAGAACATTGAGGGTTTCGCCGACAACGGATGATAGAGCTCTTCAAATATTTTGTTTGATTTCTAAGTATTGTGGGACAAATGAGTTTGTTCAAGAGATGTTGAGGGTTGGTGCGGTTTCAAAACTTTGTATGGTTATGCAAGCAGATTGTGCTTCTTATTTGAAGCAAAAAGCTAGAGGTGTTCTTAGGTTACACTCAAATGTATGGAATAATAATTCTCCTTGTATTCAAGTTTATTTGTTGACTAGACACCAAAGGTGAGTGATTAATAGATGCTTCAATTTGAACATAGCCTTTTATCAAATAAGTTGTCTAACTATCATACTTTTTTGAAGTCTGTTTTCGATTTTATTTCCGGAAAAATCGAAAGCAATTCTAAAAGTGTAGGATTGATTCTGAACGATTTTTAAGTGTTTGATTACTTGAAGTTATAATTTGTAGTTTTTGAGTTAAAATGTGATCATGTGGATATAGTATATTTGGTCAAAGCATCACAAAGGGATATGTGGGAATTAATTGTGCTCCCTAAATTTTGGGCAATGAACTACACATTTCTAGAGTGGTTGCTATATCCCAAGAGATCTTGGATCTAGGCCCATTGTGGCTATAAATACCTCAATATCTAGATTGAGAAGAACAAGCTAACTTGAATATAGGAATACACACATACATAACTTTTGACATCTTTTGAACTAAGTCTTAACCTCACAACAAACATTAAAGTCTTTAACAATCCTTAATCATCATTGTACTTTTAGCAAGTACAATTGATGTCGATTGTGAAACCCTTGTAAAAATGACATGGGCCACACTCATCTTTACCTGTTGTTTCTTACAACATCTTTTCACGAGGGTTTTTAAGCAAGGTTTCTAGAAAACTGTCAATACCGTCTCTAAAGGTTTCGCCAGGGGGATCTAGCTCCTCTTGAAGAAAGTATGCTCGACAGAGGTGTTAGTGACATGCATTGTGTATGTCAATGCTGTCAGAACCCCGAGGAGCTCATAATCACCTCTTTGAGGGAAGATGTAGTTGGTGTTTTCCCCTACAATAATCTCTCATGGTTATCACAATCCAGTAAGCCGATTGATATGTGAAGCGAATGATGATCGACCCTGGAATCTCGGAAGATTTCTTGTTTTGGAGCACCTTCTATGGGCTCCAACTTGATCCCAATAGCATAAGATTCTTCCAAGCATCCTTGATTGACCTTTCAGGCGAACAGGTGCATGATAAGGGTCATGTAACACTTGAAACGACATTTTCCCCAAGGACGAGCACAAGAACCATCAAAGTGAAGTATATTTTTGTAGATGCCATGTGTGATACGGTGGAAGAAATGACTTGGTGTTTTACGTTTATCGCAATGTTGCGGTTAGCAAGAGTTACCACAGACTTTTCTTTTATCTAAAAGGAAAGGCTGAAAAGAACAGGAAATACCTTTGAGATTATTTCTTGAGTTCGGGGGGTAGATTATGAAAAGGGAAGGTGTTAGCACCCTTTTTATCCATAGTTATCTATGGGCTCTTAGTTGCTTGCTAGATCACTTGCTTTTGTTTGAAAATGTGCTTTGTGTGGTTTTTTTTTAAAGTATTTTGAAAAGGCGTCATCGTTTAGGCAAACTTTGTAATAGTTCTCGTTCGTAAGAACGTATACAAAGTGTTGAGCTTTTAAAAATGTTTCAAGTTTGAAAGTGTTGGTGTTTGTTTTGAAAATAAGCAAGAGTGTTTGATTTGAAATTGAGCAAGCAACTAGGAATAATCGGCCTACTCAAAAGTCTTAGTTCATTTCTTCCTTTCCTTTGATATTGCTATCTTACCATTGATTTGGTAAGAAGCCCTATCTTTGGATGTAAAGGGACGGGCGTGGGTCATCGTATAGCCATGATAGAAATGTTGTGAAATATCTTAGCAATTCTCTTTGAGGGACTAATATCATTTTAAAAGGCAACTTTGTTAGCGTCATTGAGGGACTATGATCTTGTATTTTTTTATTGCTTTCGCTAAGATACCCCACATGCATAACATGGCCATTTAAGGCAACAAAGTGGGGGGGGGGGGGGGGGGGGGGGGGGGGGGGGGGGGAGTCAGCAAAAAAAAATCAAAAAGTCCAACGTTTGGGGCCCAGTCACCTGTTCAAACAAAAAAGGGAGAGAAATATGAAAACAAACCACTGGGGTGGTGATACATCCGTTAACTTAAACACAACAATAAATATATAACACAAGTCTTGTCCTGACTGTACTTCATCTTCAACCTCCAGCCAAAGGATTTGTAACTTATTCATTTCTCAACCATTTTCAAAAGTGTAAACATGAAACTTGTGTATTTTTCCACCACGAATCCAACCATGTAACTAACTTAAGCTAACATTCAAAGATAAGGATGAATTTATGAAAGTACCAAATTCTGACCTAAATGTTTCAGCAAGTTCAAACTCAAAATTCTCCATGCTCAAGCAACATAAATGAAATCTATGGACATGTATAGTTTCAGGGCAATGATATTTATATTCTATCTTCACAAATGCAAGCCTAACAATGCCTAAATAATGAGATAGAAGTTCAAGAAAAATACCTCAAAACTGGAAATCGTGAAATGAGTTTGAGCTTGTTTCAAGTGATGGTGATGATCAGGTTAGCTTCCTTGAACCTCTAGGAAGCTAATGCAATGGTTGGCTTGAAATGAGAGTGGCTGGAATGGTCTGGAGAAGTCCAACTGCAATGCTCTATTTTTGAACTTGGAAGTTGATGAAGATGGGGTTACAGTCTACAAACAGGGACAAGGATGGTTTTTATTTGATGTGAGGAAGCTTTTGAAACTAAAAGGCCAAGAAACCACGAGGGAAATGGAAGTTTGAAGTTCTTGGTCAGAATGTGCAACAATGGTGGTTTGTGATAGAGTTCTGAGTTTTGGGGAGTTTAGGAGCTTGTGTATCTGTGTCTTAGCTTGCAAACAACTTGCATAATTATATGGAAAAGGTTGGTTCACTTGAGAGGGTCAGAAGCACAAGATATAAACTTATGGTTATGTTACTTGATTTTGAAGAAAAATGGAAATATGGTTTCAAGGCATAATACAAGCATTACCTAAGTTTATGGGAGGATCTAGATATGTTACTTTTGCCTTTGACATTGCTTGTAAAGCACGTTTGACAAACAAGTTTGAGGCTTGTAAAGCAAAGATTATGCAGCCTAGCTTTGAATTGGTCAAGTGTTCATCACAAATTCTGCCTTATAAATCAAGAATCAAACCCTAACTTCATATCTTCGATTCTCTTAGCTCAAGCATGATCTCAATGAGTTCTTGGACATTTTGGAAAGCTTGTAACATCCTATACAACCTCTATGTTTGTCACTTTTGAAAATTCCTCTTATAACTATGTGAAAATTTTCCATGAAGTTAGGTCAAAATCATGCCTAAACTAGGGCAAAATTTCACTAAGTTTCCAAGTTTCATGAACATGTATTCACAAAATCATAACTTGATATCCATGCATTTATAGGAGAAGTTGTGTTCTACAATGTTTTAGATCTCATTGAGATCTAAAACTTTCATGTTGAAAGTTTCCTTTGAATCATCTTGCGTCATGGTGAAAAAATGACTTAAAGTTGTGAAATATTATGATGTTTCCAACACTTAGAAAAACTTCTATGTTTAGAAATTTTGACTTTTCAATATGAAATCTTGACTTTTTGATTTCTTGATGAACAATTTTCATATTTTGACATGTTTTGATGAATTGTTATCTTTGACATTTGATTTTGACCAAAAAGTCAAAGTTTGACTTTTCAGTGTACAGTTGACTTTTGATCAGTTGACTGAAAATCAACTATCAATCAATTGATCTTGAGGGAAGATTTGAGTCATGCCATTAGGTTAAAATGATGCAATTTAATCCTTGAGATCATATCTCCAACCAATCAACCATTTTCTAGGTCAAAAATCAGAAGTTGCACTTCCACAGTCAAAACCCTAATTTTGACTATTTTGCCCTTTTGATGATCTGATCAAATTTCTTGAGGAATTGTGGTCCAAACTTGATCAAATGACATATATAGGTTCATAATGTTGATATGGATAAAAAATTATGAATTTTGACTGTAAATTGACCACAATTGACTTTTTGCCCAATACAATTGATTTTTAGGTCAACTGATCAATTGATTGAGCAAAAATGTGATCCAAGACTTGAAACTTGACATGAGCAATATTGAGGGTCCATAATGATCCATGAAAGTCATATGAGGCATTAAAAGTTCAATTATCCTTGTGCAATCTCAAACCCTAATTTTCAGTCATCAGTGCTTGAGGAGGTGTCTTGAGCTGATCAACCCTAGTGCAGTCTTTAACCAAAGGAGATCTTGTGAGAGATTACTTGATAAATGAGAGGGCAAATTTTGGGGTACAACAGCTGCTTCTGTTCAATCTTCTTAAACCTGAAGAGTTAGACTGAAGGATCCGCCATTCGTAACTTGAAGGTGAAAGATGAGTGAACACTAGAGTGCCCAGAAATTTGCACTCGAAGATGGATTGTGAATGGGCTTATAGATGCCATTTGGAGGAATGATGGTAGATACTGGAAGAAGTATCAACACAAATCTCTCATTGATTTATACTAAAACTTGATGTTTTACCTGTGAGAAAAGAGTTAGTAAAATGCAAATGTATGCATGATGTGGTATTATGCCAAATGCATTTTGTATGTACATGCTATGATGTATGAATGTGAGGTGTATGTTTTTGTCCAGGAAAATAAATCCCTGACTGCTGCTGAGGAAATTCTGGGAGGTTGAATCCCTGATTGCCGTTGGGGATGAAGAATATACATATCTTTAAACTTTGTTGAAAAGATGCTTCCGCTGAGGAATATCTCTTGAATGTTAGTTGTTATCTGGTCGGATCCAGGCTTCACAACTTGCTGAGAATGAGGAAGTCAACTAATATCTGGTCGGATCCAGGCTTCATGGTAATTTACTGGGGAAGAGATAAATTAACTATTATCTGGTCGGATTCCAGGCTTTATAGAAAATTTCTTGAAATTAAATTGTTATCAGGTCGGATCCAGGCTTCACAAAAACCTGCTGGGGCTAAGGAAGTTAATTGTTATTTGGTTGGATCCAGGATTTGCAGTAACTTGAAGTGGTAACTACCATCTTATCGGGTCCAGGTTTCATGGTTTTTTTGGAATGTTGTACTATTATCTGGTTGGGTCCAGGCTTCAGTGTCTTGTTGGGGATCGTAGTTAATTGTTATCTGGTCGGGCTCCGGGTTTCACAATAACTTGCTTGAAAACTGACATCTGGTTGGGTCCAGGCTTTGCAGATTTCTGAGGTTGATGAGGTTAATTGTTATCTGGTCGGGTCCAGGTTTCACAATAAAATGTTTGGGGATTTAATTTTTATATGGTCGGGTTCCAGGTTTCACAACGAATTTCTGAGGGTAATTTCTATCTGGTCGGATCCAGGCTTCACAATAACTTGTTGGGGTAGATGCAAACTCTACTGGGGAAAAGAAGTTAAACCTTGATTTGATTGAGTCCAGGTTCTTCCATATTTTGAAGAGTTAAACTATTATCTGGTCGGGTCCAGGTTTCATAGTATTTGAAAGATTACACTATTATCTGGTCAGATCCAAGCTCTATAGTGACTTGAGAATTTGACTATTATCTGATCGGGTCCAGGCTTCATAGTGACTTGAAAATTACGCTAATATCTGGTCGGTTCCAGGCTTCATAGTATCTTTTGGAGATAGTAAAGGTTTTGTTGACGACTTTACTGGGGATTAGGGGTTGTAACCCTATAATTTGCAATAGTCTGAAAAGCAAACTCAAACTGGAGAGTGTAGACTCAGTCGGGGAGGACAAACTCACCTTGGGGAGAATACACTCAGCTGGGGCTAACAAGTTCAGCTGGAGAAGATAGACCAAGCTGGGGAATTTCGTACTCGGCTAGGGAGTTATGCTATTCATTATTTCTTGGGGAAATAAACCATGTTGGGGAAATAAATCCAGTTGATAAACTGCTGAAGAGGTGAGTTCTTTTTAGGAAGAGATTCACAAGGCTTCTACTTGTAGGATCAACTTAGCTGGGGAGAGAGTTGCCAAGAGATTGAGACTATGTTTGGAGATTGGTCTATTATAGCCGATCTGCGGGGAATAATGTTAATGAAATAACTCTATGGGGATATTCCAATATACATTAAAGAGACGCTTGTTACTGCTTAGGTCATATGTGCCAAACAGTTTTAATTATGTTCATATGCATATGTTCGTTCAATTTTAGTCATTGGACAAATTTGCATTCAAAACAAAGACAGAAAGTTTACACTTCAAAGTATATTGATATTTTGCCCATGAATAGGCGTTTTTGTATAAAGAGACGGAGATCCTAGTGAGAGGAAGTCGTCGAAAGAAAGAAAAAAATTGAAAACAAAAACAAATAGCCATGTGAAATGATATCAATGCCTTCCAACTCTATTATTGCCCCAATGTCTTTGAATGCCCCTTGTAGTTGACAAAAATTGATTGGATTGATCTTGGACCGTTTGAACTTGGACCTTGATGATAAAGTTGACTGTGGTGAATCCACAGTACATATTCATACGCTTTCAATCCTTAACTTTTTCCTGGACCGCCCTTTCAGGTTTTCAGCCCACCAGGATACCCATTTTTGCCCAAGTCGCCCTTTCGGGTTTTCAACTTCCGGGTGTGCAATCTTTTGCATATATCCCTAATTTTTTCCCAAACCTTTTTGGTTTTCCAGGATGCCTTTATTTTTCCTAGGTGTGTCAACCTAGCGGGTCTCTTATGCGTAGTATTTTTTAACTATGTCTGCGTTTATAGGATGTGGGAAGTCTTCACTATCCATGGTAGTCAGCATCATGGCACCTCAAGAGAAAACTCTCTTGACAATAATGGCCCTTTGTAGGTGGGAGTCCATTTGCCTCAGGGGTCGCCTTGTGGTAGAATGATGCTTTTTTTCACCAAGTCACCAGCTTGATATGCTCGAGGCTTTATCATTTTATTGAAAGCCTTGATCATCTGTTCTTGGTACATCTGACCATGACAAACAGCAGCCAATCGTTTTTCGTCGATCAAGTTCAGCTGATCCAATCTCGTTTGAATCCACTCGTCTTCGCCTAGGCCTGCCACATTCATAATCCTCAGTGAGGGAATCTGAACTTCCACTGGAAAAACAGCTTCCATGCCATAGACTAGAGAAAAGGGAGTTGCCCTAGTTGATGTTCTAGCTGAAGTGTGGTAGCCATGTAGAGAAAACAGAAACATCTCATGCCAATCCTTATAGGTTACTACCATTTTCTGCACAATCTTCTTGATATTTTCGTTGGCCGCTTCGACTGCGCCATTCATTTTTGGTCTATATGGAGAAGAATTTTGATGCTTGATCTTAAACTGAGTGCAAATCTAAGTAATCATAGCATTGTTGAGGTTAGTCCCATTGTCGGTGATGATCCTTTCGGGGATACCATAGCGGAAGATGAGGTTGTGTTTGATGAATCTGGCTACCACATTCTTGGTGGCTGAGGCAAACGAGGCGGCTTGGACCCACTTGGTGAAATAGTCGATAGCGATAAGAATGAAGCGATGTCCGTTGGAAGCGGTTGGCTTTATTTCTCCAATCATATCAATACCCAACATTGCAAATGGCCACGGAGCGGTCATGACGTTCAGAGGGATAGGAGGCACATGGACCTTGTGAGCATATATTTGGAATTTGTGACAAGTCCTAGAGTGTTGATGGAAATCAGTCTCTATTGTTGACCAATAGTAGCCACCCCTCAAGATCTTCTTGGTCATCGTATGTCCACTTGAGTGAGTACCAAAGAGTCCATCGTGCATGTCTTCCATGATTTATTCTACCTCCTTCTTATCCATGCATCGGAGTAGAGTGGAGTCATGGTTGCGTTTGTACAATATTTTGTTACTTAAGAAGAATTTAGCTGAAAATCTTCGTAAGAACTTTCTATCATTGATAGATGCTCCCTCTGGATACTCTTGTGCTTCAAGGTACCTCATCACCTCATGGTACCATGGCTTTTTTTTATCAGTGTCAAGCTCACAATAATGTGCAGGTTTTTTGAATCTTTCAATCATAATCGTTGGGGCTTCTTTGTCCCATCTGACCTTGAACATTGAAGACATGGTGGCCAAAGCATCGGCTAACTGATTTTCTTCCCTAGGGAAGTGCTCAAAAGTGATCTCTTCAAAGTAGGGAATCAGGGATAGCACAAGTTCCTTGTAAGGGATGAGATTAGGGTGCTTAGTGTCCCAATCTCCTTTTACTTGGATAATCACTAGAGCAGAATCCCCAAACACATTCAAATGCTTGATCCTTAAATCAATGGCAGCTTTTAAACCTAAGATGCACGCTTCATATTTGGCCATATTGTTCGTGCAATCAAAGCATAATATGGAAGTGAATGGAGTGTGGAAACCTTTAGGAGAGATGATCACAACACCAATTTTGTTACCTAAGGCGTTGGAAGCCCCATCGAAGACCATATTCCATTGGGATCCTTGTCCAGGTCCGTCATACGGTCCAGGTTTCGCACAGTCAATTACTAGCATGATGTTCTCGTCAGAGAAGTCGAAGTTCATAGACTGATAATCATCTATAGCTTGATGGGCCAAATGATCTGCTAGTACGCTTCCTTTGATGGCTTTTTGATTCGTGCATTGAATGTCGTACTCCTTCAAGATCATTTGCCACCTGGCTATCCGTCCGGAAAGGGCAGGTTTCTCGAAAATGTACTTGATTAGGTCCATTTTAGAAATCAACAGAGTGGTATGAGTCAACATATACTGTCTTAGCCGGCGAGCAGCCCATGCCAGAGCGTAGCAAGTTTTCTCGAGCAGTGAATATCTAGTTTTACAGTCGGTAAACTTTTTGCTCAGGTAATAAATAGCATGCTCTTTTCGGCCAGACTCGTCATGTTGGCCCAAAACACACCCCATAGAGTTCTCTAGTACTATCAAGTACGTGATCTAAGGTCTTCCTTCAACTGGAGGCATGAGAATAGGAGGTTCTTGTAGATATTCTTTGATTTTATCGAAGGCAGCTTGGCATTCATCATTCCATCTGACTACCTGATCTTTCTTCAAGAGCTTGAAGATTGGCTCATAAGTAGCAGTCAGGTGAGATATGAAATGGATGATGTAATTGAGACGGCCCAAGAATCCTATGACTTCTTTTTCAAAATGAGGGACATGCATTTCTTGGATGGTCTTTACCTTGGCAGGATCAACTTCAATGCCTTTATTGCTGATAACAAAACCTAGAAGCTTTCCAGATCGTACTCCAAACATGCATTTGTTAGGGTTTATCCTCAACTTGTACTTTTTCAGTCTCTCGAATAGTTTGTACAGGTGATTGAGATGTTCCTCTTTAGTTTGTGATCTGGCAATCATATCATCCACACATACCTGTATTTCATGATGAATCATGTCATGAAACAAAGCTACCATAACTCTCTGATATGTTGCCCCTGCATTCTTTAATCTAAACGGCATGACCTTGTAGTAAAAGGTGCCCCATTGCGTGATGAAAGTTATCTTCTCCATGTCTTCGGGATCCATCCTTATCTAATTATAGCCGGAGGAGCCATCCATAAAAGAGAAGACTTTATGCTGAGCAGTATTATCGACCAAGACGTCAATGTGTGGTAGAGGGAAGTCATCCTTGGGGCTTGCCCTACTCAGATCCCTATAGTCTACGCACATGCGAACTTTTCTGTCTTTTTCTGGCACTGGCACCACATTTGCAACCCATTAGGGGTAGGATGTCACAACTAGGAACCATGCATCAAACTGTTTCATTACTTCAGCTTTGATCTTCTCATACATATCAGGCCTCATGCGATGAACCATTTGTTGACAGGAGGACAATCTTCTTTTGTTGGCAGACGATGAACTACGATGTCGGTATCCAACCCAGGCATATCTTCATAAGACCAAGCAAATACTTCCACATAATCATGCATCATCTGAACCAACCTGCTCTTGACACTGTCTTCTAAGTTAGCGCTAATCTTAATTTCCTTCTTATCTGCCTCAGTACCCAGATTGATGACTTCAACTAACTCTTCGTGCGGCTGAATAGCTTTTTCCTCTTGTAATAGAAGTCTAGCTAATTCTCCTGGTATGTCACAATCTTCCTCGCCTTCGTCTTTGGCTTGGTTAATTGGGAATTCAAAGTCATATTCGGCAATAGTAGAGTCATTGGCAATAGGATCCAGAGTGGATGAGGACCTGCAAATGTGTGTGTGTGTATGTGTATGTGCATGTAAGATACGTAGATATTTTTGAAATTGTATTTGAAAGAAAAGAAAGATAATGAACACAAATATTTGAATGCAAAAGAGTCCAATGTACTGAATGATCATATGATTAGATGAACATAAATAAAACCCTTGACAAATGGACCAAAGTGCCCCGGGCCAGGCACATGGATTAAAAGTCATTGTTGAATATTGTAGACAAAATGTTCTTAAATTGAAAGAAAAGCATTAACAAGTAGATTACTCCTCAATGAAGGAGATGGGAACAAAGTCCTTTGTATGCCAATTCTTCAGCTCTGTTGTAGTGGGATACACCCAATCTTCAAATGCAGCTTCTTCATCTGAATCATCCACAGTGTTGACTTCAAGGCTTCCAATGCGGAGAGGTGGATTTCTAGAAAAAACACGCTTTACTTCCTTTTGAGCTTTGACGGTGAAGCCCAAACAAAACTTGTCCGCTTTAAATGGGATATCAAGAAGTTTCCCCTAAGCAGCACAATTTCCTTCTTCAATTGCCGCACGAGCATCTTTGACTGAAACCATCTTTGGTACGACTTTAACAGCTTCAGATTCATCAGAGGAACATTTGGTAGCAACAACCATTGGTGGTATAACCTCAAAGGCTTGACACGAGGTCTCAATGAATTCTCCATCCATCTCTATGTACTTGAAAGAGTTAATGTGGCTCACCATAAACTCTTCCTCACCACAGACGGTGACAATTCTTCCTTCGACAGGATATTTAAGCTTTTGATGGAGAGTCGAGGTTACTGCCCCAACTTTAGGGATCCACAGGCGACCCAACAAACAAGAATAGGCAGGACAAATATCCATAATGTAGAAGGTGGAATTGAAGATTTGGGAGCCCACTTTGATTGGATGATCTACTTCCCCATGAACAATCATCTTTGATCCATCGAACGCCCTTACAATGATATCACTTGGCTTCAAGACTAAACCTTCATAGTCTAGACGGTCTAACGCCCCCTTGGGTAATACATTCAGAGAAGAACCAGTGTCGACTAGCACATGTGTTGAGGTAGTCCCTTTGCACTCGACAGAAACATGTAAAGCTTTATTGTGGTTCTTCCCTAACAGTGTCAAGTCAGCATCTGAAAATCCCAAGCCATTATCAGCCGTCAGGCTAGCCACGCAATTCCCAAATTGGTCTGTTGTTGTCTCATGGGGGACATGGGCCTTTTTCAGGAACTTGATTAATGTTCGAGCATGGGCATCAGAACAAAGCAACAATAACAACATTGAAATCTTATAAGGGGTTTGCCCCAACTGTTCCACAATCTTGAAGTCGCTTCTTTTTATTATTTTTAAGATCTCGTCCATCTCACGAGCGGAGGGCTCTCCATCAGCAACGTCCTTTAAGGGTACTTTAATCATATCAGGCTCAACAACCTTCTCCTTCCCTCTTGTATCGGTACTTAGATTGGTAGCAGTAATGTGGATGGGCGTCTTTATAACAACTGGTGGTGAGATATTGGGTGAAAATATTCTCCCAGTTCTAGTTACTTTGCTTGAGCCAGGTATGTTACCAACATTGTCATCTTTTTATTCTTCGATCCGAGCATCTTGTTTAATCCCATGATAGAACACCTCATCACCATAATTCCATGGTACTGCCTTCTTTGAAGAGTATGGAATTGGTCCGGGATTGGTAATTATTAAGGGAGCAACAGTGGGTTCATTTGAAATCCTAATAGGACCTTTGGAGGTGATCCTAAGAGGCTTGTTTGAGATGGTAATAATGGAGAGGTCTTCACATTTGTTAATCAAACTTTTGGAAAGTGAGGTATTCTCAAATAGAATTTCGTGGCTATCCATCAGGTGTTGAATGCGTTTCGGCAACCCATCACATCCATTAAGTTGTCTTATACAACACACACAATCTTTTACACAGCCAGGGAAGATCCCAGCTTTCAACAGATTTTTTTATTATATTCAGCGGAGTAGTCAATTCTTCAACAAATGCAACAAAAAGTGTATCTTCAACAACATTAACCCCCTTGTCATGCTTCAGCATTGGAACGGTGATTACATTCGGAGTTAGAGGAGGATCAAACTCAATTGTTTTGTTATCAATCAAATCCTGAATTTTGTTCCTCAAGGCCCAGCACTGGTCAGTCTCGTGCCCGGGGCTGCTTGAGTGATAAGCACATTTAGCGTTTGGATTATACTTTGGCGAAGAGGTATCAGGGTTGGCAGGTGGTTCGCGCAATGTCACTAAATTATCCTTTAGAAAATGTTGAAGGGCTTGAGATAGTGTCATGCCTAACCTCGTAAATTGTCTTATTGGAGTTTCAAAATGTTAATGATTTGTAGATGGTCTTGGAGTAGGAGTTGGATTGGAGATTCAGACGGCATTGACAGACGGATGGTCATTCTTCTTGGCACGGGCCCTTGCCTCGTACACATCATTTATTTCCTTTTTTATAGCGAAAGGTTTCTTGATAGGATTGGAAGTGGAGGTAGACGCCACAAAGATCTTCCCACTTTTGATGCCGCTTTCAACTCTTTCATAAGTTAAGATTAACTCGGTGAACCCAGAAGAAGAGCAGCCAACCAACAGATTAAAGAAGGGACCATATAAAGTGCCCATGAACATGTCAATGTGCTCCCTATCAGTCAAGGGTGGTTTAACCCTACTGGCGAGTTCTCTCCACTTTTGCGCATATTCCTTAAATCCTTCATTCTTTCCCATGGTCATATCTTGTAATTGAACCCTCGTTGGCGCCAAGTCGGCGTTATACTGATATTGATGGTAGAAGGCAATAGCTAAATCCTCCCAAGTATTGATACGGGATCCATCCAACTGATTAAACCATTCAATTTGTGTTCCAGCCAAGCTCTCTTGGAAAAAGTGAACCTAAAGCTTCTTATCAGCAGTGTGCGGTTGTATCTTGCGCACATAAGATTTCAGGTGGAGTTTCTAACAAGAAACTACATCGTACTTTGCAAAGATTGGTATTTTGAATTTGTGGGGAATGACTACCCCGAAGATCAAACCCAAATCATTAAAATCTAAACCGGGGACTACTTGGATTTCAACAGCTTTCAATCTGTCTTCTAACTGCTTATATTTTATATCGGTGGGTAGATATTGCTCGTCGAAATAATCATCATCAGATGCTTGATCATTAACACAGTCAGCCTGAGTACTCTTGACCTCACCAATCTGGTTCTCGTCCTCTTCAGATGAGTCTTCTCCTACTGGGATCTGACAGACTGTCTCCTTGAACCTTCTACCCATGTTGAGTAGAGCTTTCTTCTTGGGCTTCTCCTTAACTGCCAGCAATGCCATCATGTCTTGCTTCCCTTTGGCTAGGGCTAGTAGAGTCTCTTGGAATTGAGAGTTTTGGGCTTGAAGATCCTTCATATTTTTCTCTAGATCCATCTTGCTGAAATAAATAGTAGAAAGATAAGGAAACCTATTATGCGAAAATCGGGCATGTTATGATGCATGGAATATGTATATGCAAATGATTTCAAGGATTAGTGAGATTTAAATTTGTATAGACAAAAAGAATGAACAAGCGTCAATTTTCATTAAACAACTCAAGAAAGATTACATCATGCCTCTTGGGCTTACAAAATAACTTTCTAAGATAAAAAGACTGAACGCATCCTCTTCGGTGCGAGATAGGCGTTCACACTTTGCTCTTTTTGTACCTGCTTCGTAAGCTCCAAGACCCTATTCTCACTAGCATAGAATTGATCCTCGAAAGTATCTCGTTCTTCCTTAAGCTGAATCCATCCTTTTTGCAAGTCTTTGATAAAAGTTGGCATGTCGAGGTGGAGGATAGTGTAGGGAACATCTCCTTCAACCATAGGCTCCATGATAACTGGTAAGATGGAGGGATAAGGCATCACAAGTTTTTGAGCTCGAGCTCGTACCCACTTAAGGTAAGGCTCGAGGGGAATAGAATTCTTATGTCCTAGTGTCTTGCTATCCACCTTGTTCACCATCTTCCATGCTCGGATAAATCCCTGACAGTAACCTTGATTGTCATTCTCGTAGTCGAATACCATTCCTTGGATAAGAATCTCATGTGGACCATCCCTTCAGGCGTAACCAAACTGTCGTAAGGATAATCAGGGGTTGTAAGTGATACCTCCTCTAATGCCAAGCAAGGGGACATTAGGGAATTCTCCATAATGGTCGACAATAGTAACATTCTCCAAGGATCAGGAACACCAATAAATATTTGAGTATCTGAGCGTCATCAACCTATGGGACCACCTTGAACCTTGCTCATTTTTCAACACAGATTGTGGAAGATGAAAAATAAACCACTTTGCCAAGAGAGGAGTACAACACATGAGGATACCTCTCTTCCTCATAGTGCGAGAGTGTAAAGAATGTAGGATGTCTCCGAACAAAGTAGGCATCGGGTTACGAGACATGAAGATTTTGAAAGCGTTTACATCTATGAGTTGGTCAAAATTTGGAAATAAAACCATCCCATAGATGAGAAGGGCCACAATTTCCTCAAAAGCTTGTAAGTCCAAGGAGTTCCAACAATCTTGAGCTTTCTCAAAAAATAACTTGGCCAAGAAACCTTTAACACCACTCCTTGTTTCCCAATTAGTTGTGATATCAGATTGTTGCAATTGTAGGGCTTGAGAAATCTCTTCAGGTTTTGGATCTCTTTCCGTACTGTTGAATGGTAGTTGATTGAGAATGGGAATCCTCAATAGTTGAGAGAATTCTTCCAAAGTTGGCACAAGTTGATAATCAGGAAAAGTGAAGCAATGGTGTAGAGGATCAAAGAATTAGAAAAGCACCTTCATCATATCTTCATCAGTATTGGAGGTAACCAAGTTTAGGAGGCGACCATGTATTTCGGTGAATGAAGAGTTCTCAGGGACCCTTGATGCTAACTCTTTGAGTTGAGTAGGAATCTTTACGATATTGACTTGAATGGTTTTCCTGCGAATAGAAGCTATGTCCTACAAAAAAGAACAAAGATAAATCCCAATAATCCTTGAAATGGTTAGTGACAATGAGTATGATGTTATGATGTTTATGATGTTATGTAGAAGTAAATATATACAAACAAGGGACACAAGTCCTTAGGTTTAGGCTTGCATGGAGTCTCATAGGTAAGTACCCTCTTGAAGTTTAGTTGGATCAAACCTGTTCTAGAAATAGTAACCGGGTTCTAAAGGATACCAATATCACTGGTTTGTCTTCTCGGGCATTGTTTCAGCGCAAGCCTCTTTCACAGTGACCTAAATATCCCAAAAAGCCAAACTTCAATGAGTTTAGTATCCAGTATCTACCCACTTCGGACTGCACCAAAGTCGGTCATCTCACTACGTCCTAATGGCCAAGTTGGTCAAGTAAAAGTTCTAAAAGTCAGTTAGTGCTTCATAACATCACTCAGCGGCCCCGTATTCTCCTTGACTACTCAAGGGCTACCGGTACCCATAAATATGTCACACTAACGTAGCTATTTCTTAGACCATGTCGGTATACCCCACACAGTTTCCACAATGTAATGCTACTTACCTATAAGGTATCCTAAATCCTGGTAGAGGATTTAAACCCAAACAAAGAACCAAAATGTAAAGCATACAAGTCAAACAATGAAAGAAAGTAAAGGTGATCTAGCCCTAAGGTACTACTTCCCATTCATAATGCCACATAAAACCACGATCAGGATCCAAGCTTAGTGTGATCGGTGGATTTAGAACTGACTGTTTAATGCTGGTTCGCGAAATGTCGCGGAAGCAAGAGTCGCCACCGTCTTTTATTTTCTCCAACATGGAAAGGACAAAAGCACAGCAAAATTCCTTATGAGATAGTTTCTCGGTTCGGGAGGTAGATTTATAGAAAGGGAAGGTGTTAGCACCCTTTCTATCTGTGGTTATCCACGGGCTCTTAGATACTTGCTCATTGTGTTTTCAAAAGTATTTGCTTTTCAAAGTGTGAGTGGGTTTGAAAAAAAAAAGTTTCTTTGAAAGATTTCTGAATAACTCTTGTATCTGTCCTCAAGAGTGTTTGAAAAATTGTTTTGAAAGCTTTTTTGAAAATGTCGGTGTGAAAAGATTTTTGTTTGTTTTTGAAGAGAGCAAGTATCCATGAGTCATCTACCTACCCTAAGGAATTAAGCTGTGTAGAAGTCCTTAAGGTAGTGCCATCCCACCATTGAGAGGTAGGTAGCACCACCGTTGGAGGTGTTCGGGTCAATTCGATTGTAGGGACAGTGTGGTCACCGAAGCAACAGTAGGACACCTTAGAAGCTACCCTTATGTCCTAGATCCTTTTTTAATCTGAGGCAACCATTTCGAGGCAACTGTTTCGAGGCAACTGTTTCGAGGCAACTGGATCATGGACATAAGGACCGCTAAGACGTCCTATATTTGACGACCATGTTTCGAAGGCAACAGGTGAGGCGTACCCTAAGAGTGGTGTATGAATTTGTGTGTTGTTTTCATGTTATGTTTTATCTTTGATCATGGCATCGTGAGCTACGCTTGTTTTTAATTAGCCATACATTCTTTCATGCAATTTAGAATTTAAGAGTACGAAAATTTAAATGCGGAAAGATAAATCCTACGCTATTACAAGGCGCGGGTCTATACATCGCCAAAATACAAAGACCCATTTTGATAAAATGCGGAAAGTAAATAGACCTAATTACTATTACAAGCCTTAAGCAGTTACATAATATTCAAAAAGAAAATAAATAACGTGCGAAAGAATAAAAGTTAAGACGTCCGAGGGTTTCGACCCTTTGCTTGAAATTAAATTGAATTAAAAGCTAATTAATTATTTAATTAAAGAAAAGAAAGTCATTTTTTGTGTTTTTTTGGTATTTATGAAAATAAAGAAAATTGAGAATCAAGAGAAACCCTAATTCTAAGTTATTTTTAATTTATTAATGAAATATATTAAAGTTGACCTAATTTATGCTAATTAATTACATATTTATTTACAAAAATAATAATTAATAATAATAATGAATAATGAGGAAAAATTTAATTAAGAAAAGATAAAAATGTCAAAACCTAATTCTATGTATTTTATTTATTAAGAAAAGATTAAAGTTAAAACCTAAATTAAACTAAATTAATTGTTAGAGTTTATTTACAAAAATATTTTAATAGTGAAATTAATAAGAATTAAATATTAAACATTTTTTGGTTTCTGATTTTTATTATGGAAAAATATTTTGGATGAATTAAATAAAATAATTAAAACAATTTAAAAAGAATTGAAAAGAAAAGAGAAGAAAATTAAAAAAAATAGAATACAAACATAGGGGGTATCTGGCCCAGACTGGAGGTATGATTTGAGAAATTTGGCCCTTTGAAACAAAGCCCTGTTTGACTTTCCAGGATAGAGTGTACGTTCATTGACTGAGGTACATGATAGACATCCTTTTGCAGCCTTTGGATTGATCTCATGTCCACTTGGCAGGCCTTAGCATGTGCGTGTATGGTGAACCACTGAGTGAGCGCTACACTTGAACACGTTAGGATAAAATTATTAAACATATGGGGGACCTGGGAATCGAACCCAGGTCCTAGTGGTTACAAGGCGTGTCATCCACCATCTGAACCAAACAACGCGTTTGTGATGTTATTGGAAAATAATGATTATATAAAAAGAAATAACATTAGTGGTATAAAGCAAAAAGCGCGTTGAATATTTGAACTGTCCAACCATAAGATGACACGTCAGGCTTCTTCTTCGTTTTCTCTGCAAACATAAAGCAAGTAGAGGGGGTTTTAAACCCCCACTAAATGAAACCTGTGAAAATAGCGATTAGAAGCTGGATTAATATAAAAAGGGCGCGAGGTGTTTGTTCGTTTCGTCTGGAGCTCCTGAATTCAATGGCATAGGTCTCAAGGTCCAATTTTTCCTCTACATGAAAGCCCTATTTTGGAGCTTCTGAAACCCTAGGTTTCATCAATGGTGGATTTGGCTACAGGCAGTGTTAGTCCAATTAAACATTACCAATCGCTTCAGAATGATGTTAGTAACATAAATCAACAATTAAAACACATGAATGATGCGTGAAAATTAAAAAATCGATTATGGACATATTCATGAAAAGGGTGATTCTGTTCTACCGATTCTTGGAGTATGGGGACTTGTTCTTGATTGCAATCGACTCCTAGCAATGTCAGGAACGTATTAGAATGCTTTTTATGCTTTGAAACGTGCTCTAACTATGAAATCAATTTCACAATTTCTTTGGAATTTTGGCAACTTGGTTCTCTCCTTCTGAGCAGCTTTTCGTGTATTTTAGAATAGGGTTGAGTTGTGCATAAGTAAGTGAATGAAATTAGGTCAAGAAACAAGCCCAAGGTCCATGAATTGATGATTTGAAGATTTGATTTTCAACATATCAATTTCAATCTTTTTCCATTGAAACTCTTGCCAATCATGGAAAATCTTCCCTTTTTGAATGTGAAACGACTTGCCACCTTGCCCTAGTTTGATTTGCTGCACAAAAAAGATTTAAAAAAGCATGATTTGATGTTTTCTCATAATTAAATCTAATTAAATGAATTAATAAGAATAAAAATTCAATTAATTAATTAAAAATAAGAAAATAAATCCCTTTGAGCTCAATGGGTCGTTCATATGCTTTGGGTAATGATTCAAGGAAGAATTTGAGGCCCATTAGCATTTTTGAAGTGTTTTAGGCAAAGTTGACTTTTCAAAATTCTCAAAATTTTCCCAACTTCTTTAAGGCATATCTTGCTCAATTTTGAAGCTATGACCATGTTCTTGGACATTTTGGAAAGGTCTTGAAGTCCTGTAACCAATTCCTTTGGTCCCATGTCATTTTGATTTACCAATCTCAAGTTATGGTCTTTGACTTAAAGTGCCTTTTTGTTGACTTTTGAAAATGACCTATAATGTTGAAATTGATAACTTTTTGTGAGAGCATTTCTTGGACTTGAAGTGTGAAGATGAGTTGTAGGAAATGTTATCCTCTTCAAAATGAGCTTTTGATGGGATTTTTCTGATAAACCATGGAGAAGTTATGCCTTGGTCAATTTGCAGTTGACTTTTCAACTGTCCAAAAATAGAAACTTTTGCATCTTGAGACTTTTTGAGCCATGCTTTTGGAATCATGATCAAGAATTGATCAAATGATGATTGTTGCTTCAAAATAAGATGTTGACCAAAATTTTTGACTTTTGACTGTCAAATGACCATTTTGCCCCTACAGTTGACTGTGAAGCATTTAGGGTTTTTGACTGTGCAACTTGATGCTGTGAGTCTTGAAACTTGACATATGGATGCTTGACAATGTATGTAGGCATGTGGGACTTGATTGGACCCTTGAAAACCTCAATTTCTTTGCAAGAACCAAAACCCTAATTTTGACTGTGTCAGGAGGCAATTGGATTGTGCAACCCTTGAGAGATTTTGAAGCTTGATCTTGGCAAATCTTGAAGAATATGGGAGGACAAATTTTGGGGTACAACACTTAGAAAACTATTTGAGTTTTCATTAGGAGTTTAATTGTCATCATCACAAGGCGCCACATTCGCCAAGTGCTGGTCGAAAGACTTCTTTTCACCTTTAACCTCATCGACCTTATAATAGCTCTGATCATCTTCTATATTTTTCACTATGCCATCTTTCCAAATGGAAATCCTATGATGCAAATTCGATGGGACTACACCTATTCCATGAATCCATTCACGGCTGAGTAATAAATTGAAGTTTGCTTTGGAATTTATGACCATGAACAAAGTTGATCTGGTTGTTGTTCCAACAGCCAATTCGACTTAAATAACCCCAAGTATACTACTAGTTTTCCCTTCATAGTTTGACAAAACCATGTTATGAGGTCAAAGATTTGACCCACACTTCCCCATTTTCTTGAATAGAGCTTGTGGCATTAAGTTTACAGCTGCCCCACCATCAACAAACACTTTGTTCACCGCCATGCCATCTACTTTTTCCCTTATAAATAAAGGCTTAAGATGATACATCATCCATGGGCTTGGTTTCTGAAACACAACCTTATGTTCTTCAAAAATGCCATTATTCAGCACATAGTAGCATATATGCTTTTCATCAGTCGCCTCGTCATATGTGAAATCTTCTTCATTTTCTTATACCTCTGACACTATGTCATATTCTGCAGGCAGAATCGACATAATTCCACAATTAATGATGAAGTCTTCACCATAATCATCCTCCACCATATCATCTTCTAGCGAGGGTTCATAATGAGGCTCTTCTTTTTTCTTCACCCTCAGATGTAGGAGTATACCCAACACTTTGTGTTGCTACTAACTCTTTGTTACCTAAATGAGCTACCCTCATAGCCAACTTAGATTAGCAGTGATCTTCTCCTTTTCAGTCAACCTTATCCTTGGATATAATCCTTTCTGAACTGGAGCTTCACCAAGTTTTACAACCTCCACTAGTTGTGTGCTTTCTCCATGCCTAGCAGCTTCGAGAGGTTTCAACTAGGAAGTCGAGGCCTCCTTTGCGGCTTTTTTATTCCTCTGATAACGCCTCCACTATTTCCTTGTCATTGGATTTTCCCCTTATAATTAGGAGAAACTTGACAAACCTTCGAATCAACCTTCTTTTCTTGCGCCTCAGCCTCATGCACAATCACATTCCACTTTGGCCTTTATCCCCCCTTTTGGCTAATCAATTCCACCCATTTTCTTATGGGGTATCCGACGGAGGGTGAAAGGTTTTCATATGAGGTTGCTGGAACAATCTTTTGTACTCTTCGTTACGTCGAGGAATTCCTTCTTTGTCGAAAATAAACCTTGGAACTGGAAGCTTCTCTTGCTTAAGAGCCTTTTTTATAGTTTCATATTTCTCAGCTATTTCTTCACCATACATAGAATTGCATCTTGGGCACAATTTGGCCTTCAATCCTTTCACTCTGCATTTTTCCTGAAATTCAGCCAAACTCTCTTTAGGCTGAAGGGTACACTGCCTGTAATCCCTCTTCCATCTTCATGTCGAAACTATCATTAGTTCCAACCATCATAACTTTTATGTCACCAATCATTATGACTTCTCTGTCGAGGCCCTCAGTAGCTTTGACCATCATACAATCCAGAGGCTATGAATATAAAAGCCTTCTTTACCTTTAAAGGATCAACGTCAACCTGCATCTTTGGATTTTTGCCAAATTGGAGTCTTCCTTCTTTCAAAACTTTCTGCACCAAATCCATGAAAAGAACACATTGAAAAGTTTTATGACCAAGAAAATTATGAAAGTTGTAGAACCCCTTTTTCTTTTTTTGTTCAAGTGGGGGATTCTTCAGGCCCTGAGGGACCACAACTTGACCACCATCCACTAATAAATCAAATATTTCATCATATTTGGTTATATTAAAAGTATAGGTCTTGGTGATGGCTTTTCCATTCTTTTCAGTTTCGACGGGGTTTTTCCCGTTTGAAGGTTTCAACAGCTTACACGCGTAAGGAGGACTAGGTTGGAGTTCAGCCATATTAACCTCTGTCTTTTCTCCTAACTTGTCTTTTTTAGAAAAATACTCATCAATTTCTACGTAAGCAACCTTTCTTTTTTGTGTTACTTGTTTGGCTTCATTTTTTAAGCTTTCAAACATTCGACCAGTCAAACTTTGATAGCTAATTGAGCCATATCCTTCAAAAGCCGAGTATCTAGCAATTTCTTTCTAATACTCTAATCCATTTGTAGCTATTTCGACCAACTCGTGTTCAGGGAGTTGTCTAAAGCATAGTGCTTTTAGAAGTCTAAACCTGTTAAGGTATTGGTCTATCGACTCAGTGCTCTTTCGTTTAACGTTAGACACTTCTGTTAGGCTTATTTTGGATTTCCCCATGTGTTGTACCCCAAAATTTGCCCTCCCATATTCTTCAAGAAATTGCCAAGTCAAGTCACAAAATTCCCCAAGGGTTATGCAGTTCAACTGTCTCCTATACAGTCAAAACTAGGGTTTGGGTTCTGATCAAGAAAAGGAAGTTTTCAAAGGCCCAATCAAGTCTCATGTGCCTATAAATATGGTCAAGTATCCTCATGTCTGTAAGATTAAGATTGCGCCTAAGAGGGGGGGGTGAATTAGGTGATGGTCGATTTTTGACTTATTTTATACTTTCTGGTTTTGATTTAGTGCTTTGAAAACTGTAAAGTGCAGAAAGTAAAGAGACACGGAGAATTATCCTGGTTCCTTCCACAACCCGGAAGTACGTCCAGTCCCCTTGCAAACACGCAAGAGATTTTACTATATTGTTAGAACTTTTACAAGACTCTTCCTAGTCTTATCCACTAAAGAACCTAACAAATAACCAAGAACACCCTCTTGGATTTCCAATAAGTCTAATGAGAACAATCCTCTCAAAAGATACCTCTTGTTTCCAATAATGGACAACAAGGAACAAAAGTAATCTAACACTTAATTCCAACAATCCTGGAAATAAGTTACACTTTGTATGTTTTTATGAAGTATGATTTCTTGAAAGATGTTGATCACTTAGAGTGACTTCTTTGAAGTTTCTTCTTTCTTCTCTTGTAAGCAATTCAAACTGTAACACAATGGTTAGATAATGCTCAAAGATTTCTGTTCTTTATATGTGTGAAAGTGCAGAAAATCTTTGTTCTTAAAAGTTAAGAAATATGAAGTTTGAATATTTTACAAAGTTCAGATTTTATTGCAAGAGAAGAGATATTTATGATTTGAAATATTTTGTAATATATAGTAATCAAGATACCTTTCCAGAAGGACACTTTTCTGTTTGTGAAACTTGACAAGATGCAATGTTTGATCATGCAACTATTGGAGAAAAGGTATGAAGGATATCTTGAAACCAGTTCAGATTTTTCAAAATTTTCAATGTGCAAATCGATTAACATAACATGCAAATCGATTGCACGTGTTTGTAACGTTCAGAATTTCAAAAAGTTTGAAGTGTAAATCGATTAGCATGTTGTGTCAATCGATTTACAAGTGTTAAAAAATCAGTTTGTTCTGTGATCAATCGATTTACACAACCTGTAAATCGATTGCTGGCAGGAGCAAACAGTTTTTTGAAAAAGCATGTGTAAATCGATTTACACAAGATGTTAATCGATTTACAGCAGAGAAAAACTTAAAAATTGTTTTGAAATATAATTGAAGTGATGTGGCAAGTGTGTATATCATTTTTGAGCATTTCTAATCAATGTAGTTTAAATGAGAATTGATATACTTGATTGCTTGCCAAGTTCCTTGAAGCTTTGAGTGAATGATGCTTTAAGATGATTTCCACTTCTTTTCCTTCTTTCCATAATGCTTGTTTGTCTTTCATCAAACTAGCTTGTTTGTCTTTCATCAAAACTAAAGTTGAGTTGAGGCTTGAGATTACATTCTCCCCCTTTTTGATGATGACAAACCATTTTCCTTTATGTGTTGATCAGAATTTGAGCAAAAGGTGTTTTCTCCCCCTGAGAAGATTTCTCCCCCTATGGAGAAAAAAGATTTGAAAGTTTGCTCTGTAAAGACAATGAAAACAAACAACCATAAAGTGCTATTACATCCTTCTCCCCCTTTGACATTATCAAAAAGAAGGGAAAGATGCAACAAGAAAGTATACCAGAAAGAAATGTATAGGAACATGAATGAAAAACACAAAACTTTCAAAATTATCGAACAAAGTTTTAAGAACACAATACATAAAATGAACAAAATAAAACAAGACAAAATCCATAATGATACTTATACTAAGAATTTAATAACATTGATCAAGAACATTTTAGAAAGGTCCTTGATAAGGAAATTGTTGTTGAAGAGGTGGTTCGGTGTATTGAGGAGGCGGAGGTGCAGGATTGGTTGGGTCGTATGGAGGGATATGAAGATGTGAATAAAGATATGAAAATTGTTGGTTCACATCGTTCTGAAAAGCATCTATCCGAGATGAGGTAGAGTCAGTTATCACCGTCCATCGAGCATTGATGTTAGAATTGAGAGAAGCAAACTGTTGCGTCATGAAATCCATAACATCTTGATTTGTGGGACCAGAAGCAGCAGCAGGAGGAACTTCATGGTCTTCTTCATCTGCATTATGACCTTCATCGCCGACCACATCTTCTCCAATGTAAGTTATGGTTTTTGCTTCAGCATTGAAATGAACACCCATCCTTGAATCAACATTTTTGATGGAGATCCTAGTGGATATTGGATCCATTTCAATCCGCTCAAATCCAGTGAAATCTATATCATAAGCTTCCATAATCCTTGTAATGAAATATGCATATGGTAGAAAGGTGGCCCTTGCGGCAACTTTTAGCATATGCATCACAATCAATTTTGCCCAATTAACCGGGATTCCATTTTTCCTTGCATAGATGATTTGTAGTTCTAGGTCGGTCACCGTACAATGATTCCCTGCTCTAGGAAACAAAATATACACCAGAAAATAGTGAAACAACCTATCATCAATATGGAAATTTCCAGCACTCCATGTGTCCCTAGCTGGAGTAACCCCGCCAAGACTGCGAATCCGCTTGGCACGGTATTCAGATTCTGATAACCTTCCAATGCTATAGAAAAATTCTCGCTTCTGATAGTTTTCCCAAGCAGCATCTTCTGGATCATAGAGAGTACTTCCAGAATATGGAATATTCAAGATTCTGCCAAGAGTTTTGGAATACAGAGGGATTCTTTTTCCAAGGACATATGTATAACATTTGTTGTTGTCATAGCACATGTTGCTGTAGAAAATTTTAACCAGATCCGGGTAATAGAAACCATGTGAAGATATTAATGGTTCTAACCCATAAGCAATGAAATCTCTTTGAAATGAGAAGCATTCATCTGGAAAAGTAGATAACATACCAAACTTTGGAGTAGAGATGATTTTCTTTTGAAAATGCTTGAGAAATCTGTCCCGCTGTGGATCCGTGAGGTACTCGAGCACAGAGTTTTCAGATGATGACGAAGCTGGCTTCTTTCCTTTCTCTGAGGCAGAGGCTTTTCTCTTGGGAGCCATGGATTTTGTTAGGGTTTTGAAAAGAGAGATATAGAGTTCTTTTGTGTTGTTATGTGAGAGAGTGTGTTGGTGTTATGAGATAGTGAGGGAGTTTTGGTGAGATTAAATAGTATAGTAGGGTAAGTGAGGTCTTTATGAGACTTTAATTTGGTAATTTGGTCAAGGTTTTATTGATTGGGCAATAGAAAGGTGGGAGGTTGAGAGACAATGAATGTTTGACCAATATATTAAAAGCTCATTACAAGTATCACATGTTAAAACAAAATACATTGCATAGAGAAAATACATAAAAAATGCTTCAGATTCTGTGGTAAATCGATTTACCCTTTGGTTAAATCGATTTACACAGAACATTTTTCATAAAAAGTAATTTTCGTTCAGTGGTAAATCGATTTACATATTGTGTAAATCGATTTACACACAAGATTTTATTTTAAAAAAATGATTTGCTTCAGTAGTAAATCGATTGACATATTGTGTAAATCGATTTACACAGAAGATTTTATTAAAAGAAATGATTTGCTTCAGTAGTAAATCGATTGACATATGGTGTAAATCGATTTACTTAAAGAGAAAATTTAAAACATCATTATTTTTAACATTTGAAACAATGTCTAACCACATATATATGTACATTAAGGTATAGTCAAGGATTGAGTGCACCTTAAATATCTTGTTCATCGAGGATTCCAAGTTCACGACGAATTTTGAAAAATGCATCCTTTGCAAGTGGTTTTGTGAAGATGTCCGCGAGTTGATTTTGAGTGTCCACAAATGTGATCTCGACATCTCCTTTGAGTACATGGTCTCGGATGAAATGATGTCTGATGTCAATGTGTTTCGTCCGGGAATGCATAACTGGATTTTTCGTAATATTGATCGCGCTTGTGTTATCACATCGAAGAGGAATGCATCCAAGGTTTACTCCATAGTCAAGTAATTGTTGTTTTAGCCAAAGAATTTGAGCGCATCCACTTCCAGCCGCAATGTATTCTGCTTCGGCAGTGCTGAGAGCTACGCTTGCTTGCTTTTTGCATGACCATGAAACCAAGGCATTTCCAAGAATGTGACATGTTCCACTTGTACTTTTGCGATCAGTTTTGCAACCTGCATAGTCAGCATCAGAATAACCAACTAGATTGCACATACTACCTTTTGGATACCATAATCCGACGTTGGTTGTTCCTTTGAGATATTTTATTATGCGCTTGACTGCTGCAAGGTGAGACTCTTTAGGATTGGCTTGATATCTTGCACATAGGCAAACGCTGAACATAATGTCAGGTCTACTTGCTGTTAAATAAAGGAGTGAGCCAATCATTCCACGATACTTAGTTATGTCAATAGAATTTCCTGATTCATCTGGGTCAAGATAGGTGCCGGATCCCATAGGAATTGCACTTTCTTTGCTACTTTCCATCTCAAACTTCTTTATAAGGTCTTTGCAATATTTTGATTGGTTTACGAAGATACCATGTTTGAGTTGCTTAATTTGAAGACCAAGAAAGAAATTCAATCTTCCCATCATAGACATCTCAAACTCTCCTTGCATCATAGACGAAAATTCCTTGCACATATTTTGGTTAGTTGAACCGAAAACAATATCATCTACATAGATTTGTACAAGTAAGGTATGATGATTAACATTTTTTATGAAGAGAGTGGTATCAACTTTACCCTTTACAAACCCTTTTTCACATAGGAATGCGCTTAGTCTATCATACCAAGCCCTTGGTGCTTGCTTCAGCCCATAGAGAGCTTTCTTCAGTTTGAAGACATGATTAGGATGTTTGAAGTCTTCAAATCCGGGAGGTTGCTTTACATAGACTTCTTCATTTATGAATCCGTTGAGAAATGCGCTTTTTACATCCATTTGAAAAAGTTCAAAGTCCAATGAGCATGCATATGCAAGTAATAGTCTTATTGCTTCCAAACGTGCTACCGGAGCAAAAGTTTCTTCAAAATCAATTCCTTCCTCTTGGTTGTATCCTTGAGCAACTAGTCTTGCCTTGTTTCGAGTGATTATTCCATTTTCATCCATCTTGTTTTTGAAAACCCATTTGGTTCCAATGATACGTTTATTTCCTGGATTAGGAACAAGTTCCCAAACTTCATTCCGCTCGAATTGGTTTAACTCCTCTTGCATGGCAAGGATCCATTGATCATCTTCTAGTGCTTGAGCCACTTTAGTAGGTTCAACTTGAGATACAAACGCCATATTTAAGCATGCATCCTTAAGATTTAGTCGAGTAGATACTCCTTTGCTAATATCTCCAATTATATTGTCAATTGGATGATCACGATGAGTTCTCCATTCTTGAGGAAGATCATCATCATTTTCATTTTGATGTGAAAGTTCATGTGTTTGTTCCGGATTGACAATTTTGCCATCTCCGCAGGAAATCTCATGAGATAAATCTATAGAATCATCATCATCACAAATAGCAACTTCCTCCTTGGAGGTGTTAGATTCATCAAAAGAAACATGCATTGATTCTTCTATAGTTAAAGTTCTTTTATTGTAAATTCTAAAAGCTTTGCTAGAAAGGGAGTAACCAAGAAAGATACCTTCATCCGATTTTTCATCGAACTTACCGAGATTGTCTTTGTCGTTGTTAAGGACAAAACATTTGCACCCGAAAATATGAAAGTGAGAGATATTTGGTTTTCTTCCTTTGTAGATCTCATATGGAGTTTTCTTTAGTATAGGTCTTATGATCACGCGATTGCTTACATAACATGCCGTGCTTACCGCATCCGCCCAAAAATATTTAGGCAAACTTGAGTCACTTAGCATGGTTCTAGCAAGTTCCACCAAAGACCTATTTTTCCTTTCAACTACTCCATTTTGTTGTGGAGTTCTTGGTGCTGAAAAATTGTGGAAGATCCCATTTTCTTCACAAAATTCTTCAAATAGACTGTTTTGGAACTCTCCACCGTGATCACTTCGGATTGATGTTATCTTTGATGACTTCTCATTTTGAACTTGTTTTGCATATCTCTTGAATGCCTTGAATGCTTCATTCTTGTGTACTAAAAACAAAGTCCAAGTGAAACGGGAAAAATCATCTACAATAACTAATGCATAAATGTTACCTCCGAAGCTTCTTGTTCTAGATGGACCAAAAAGATCCATGTGCAACAATTGAAGTGGTCTTGTTGTTGAAACCACATTCTTTGGTTTGAAAGTTGATTTGGTCTGTTTGCCCTTTTGGCATGCACTACATAATTTGTCTTTGATGAACTTCATCTTTGGTAGACCAATAACTAAGTCATGCTTAACCAATTTGTTCAAGTTCTCCATGTGAATGTGAGCAATCCTCTTATGCCATAACCAAGCGTCATTGTTGTTTACCATAAGACATTGTACCTTCATAGACAAATCATCTAGAGTAATCACAAAAATATTGTTAGATCTTATACCTTTGAGTTTTACCTCATTGGTTGCCTCATCCATAATAAGGCATTCTTCTTTGTTGAATTTGATCTTGAACCCTCTATCGCAAAGTTGACTTATGCTAAGAAGGTTGTGCTTTAATCCTTCAACATAGAGAACATCCTCAATTTGAATGGATGGAGGTGTGCCAACTATTCCAACGCCAAGAATCTTTCCTTTGGTGTTGTCTCCATAGGTGACATACCCTTTGGCTTTATGTACTAGATATGAAAATTGGTGTACATCTCCTGTCATATGCTTTGAACATCCACTGTCAAGATACCAAACATTTGAAGTGGATTTCAAGCATACCTACAAAAACAAATTATTTCTTGTTAGGTACCCAAGTTGCCTTGGGTCCTTCATAGTTAGTTCCCTTTTTCACCCATGCATAATGTCCACTAGCCATACTGAAATTTCTAATATAGCATGCATTTGGTGTGTGTCCAATAATACCACAGTAAAAACAGTTTGGAACAAATTTGCTCTTGTATCTAGGAATTTGTTTTCTTTTAGATACATTAGCCTTTTTCTTTTGATGATTATGAACAACTTGCTTCTTTTCTACTTTCTTGGGATTGGAACTATTACTAGCCTTTACAAAAACAGTGGGATTGTTACTTGGTTTCTTAGTATTCACATAACCAAGACCTCTTTTATCATTAGGATAACGTTGTTGGCTTAGTAATCCTTCCAATCCTATTTGTCCTTTTTCATATCGTTCAATGACTCTTTTCAATTGAACAATTTGAAAGACATTTGATTCACACTTGGAGCATGCAAAGTTTTCCTTTTCTTTTATAAAATTTTGTTTTTGAAGATCAAAATCTTTAGTCATGGTGTCAATTTTTTCTAGACAACTTAGAAGTTCTTTTTCTTGTTTTGACACCTTTTTGTATAAACTTTTGCATTCTTTCAAGAGTTCGTCAATTGCACCTTGAACATCATCATCAAAAAGATTAAATTCATTACTAACCTCTTCTTCATTGTCGGAGTGATGCGATGCCATTAAGGCTAAGTTTGCACATTCGTCGCTTTCCGATTCCGATGAACTGCTCATATCATTATCTTCCCATGCTATGTAGGCTTTCTTTTGTTTTGAGTCCTTTCCTTTGAATCCATTTTTCTTTGGGAGATTTGGACAGTTTGGCTTGATATGTCCTTGCTTTCCACATTCATAACATGAGACATCTTGAGTTGATGTGGAGGCTTCTCTTTTCTTGAAGTGCTTTCTCTTATGTGCATGAGATCCGCCTTTGTCATTTCTGCCAAAAAACTTTCCAAGTCTTTTCACTAGAAGCATGAAATTTTCATCTTCTTCCGGATTGTCTTCTTTTACCACTTCTTTTGAATCAATTTTTAAGGCAATGTTTTTGGACTTCTTTTCTAGATTCTCATGTTTTTCAAGTCTACCGAGTTCCGTTTCGTATTCTTGAAGTTTGCCGAATAATGTAGCGGAAGTCATTGCGGAGAGACTCTTCTTTTCCGAGATTGCCGTTACCTTTGGTTGCCATTCCCTAGTCAATGATCTAAGGATTTTCAAGTTGAGTTCATCATTTGACAGGGTTTTACCAAGAGCAATTAAGTGATTTGTCAAATGCACAAATCTCTTTTGTAAGTCAAGAATGGATTCTCCGGGCTGCATTCGAAATAGTTCATATTCTTGACTCAAGGTATTTAGCCTTGATCTTTTTACTTCAGCCGTTCCTTCATGAGTTTGAACCAAGGTATCCCAAATTTCCTTTGCTGTTTTGCAGTTTGAGACACGAAAAAATTCGTCCATACTGAGAGCACCTTGAAGAAGGTTTATTGCCTTTTTGTCATAGAGAACTTTCTTTTTATCATCATCGTCCCATACAGTTTTGGGCTTTGCAGACCCAACGCCATTGATTACCGTTATTGGGATAAATGGACCATTTTCAACAGCATCCCATACTTCCTCTCCTTGTGCTTCTAAATGCGCCTTCATGCGTATTTTCCAAAAGTCAAAATATTCACCACAAAATAGAGGAGGCTTGTTGTTACTACCACCATCTCTGAAAACTGGTTGATGATTTGCGGAAGCCATTCTGGATCTCTAGGAGCAGGTTACCTATAACCTGCTCTGATACCAATTGTAAGATTAAGATTGCGCCTAAGAGGGGGGGGTGAATTAGGTGATGGTCGATTTTTGACTTATTTTATACTTTCTGGTTTTGATTTAGTGCTTTGAAAACTGTAAAGTGCAGAAAGTAAAGAGACACGGAGAATTATCCTGGTTCCTTCCACAACCCGGAAGTACGTCCAGTCCCCTTGCAAACACGCAAGAGATTTTACTATATTGTTAGAACTTTTACAAGACTCTTCCTAGTCTTATCCACTAAAGAACCTAACAAATAACCAAGAACACCCTCTTGGATTTCCAATAAGTCTAATGAGAACAATCCTCTCAAAAGATACCTCTTGTTTCCAATAATGGACAACAAGGAACAAAAGTAATCTAACACTTAATTCCAACAATCCTGGAAATAAGTTACACTTTGTATGTTTTTATGAAGTATGATTTCTTGAAAGATGTTGATCACTTAGAGTGACTTCTTTGAAGTTTCTTCTTTCTTCTCTTGTAAGCAATTCAAACTGTAACACAATGGTTAGATAATGCTCAAAGATTTCTGTTCTTTATATGTGTGAAAGTGCAGAAAATCTTTGTTCTTAAAAGTTAAGAAATATGAAGTTTGAATATTTTACAAAGTTCAGATTTTATTGCAAGAGAAGAGATATTTATGATTTGAAATATTTTGTAATATATAGTAATCAAGATACCTTTCCAGAAGGACACTTTTCTGTTTGTGAAACTTGACAAGATGCAATGTTTGATCATGCAACTATTGGAGAAAAGGTATGAAGGATATCTTGAAACCAGTTCAGATTTTTCAAAATTTTCAATGTGCAAATCGATTAACATAACATGCAAATCGATTGCACGTGTTTGTAACGTTCAGAATTTCAAAAAGTTTGAAGTGTAAATCGATTAGCATGTTGTGTCAATCGATTTACAAGTGTTAAAAAATCAGTTTGTTCTGTGATCAATCGATTTACACAACCTGTAAATCGATTGCTGGCAGGAGCAAACAGTTTTTTGAAAAAGCATGTGTAAATCGATTTACACAAGATGTTAATCGATTTACAGCAGAGAAAAACTTAAAAATTGTTTTGAAATATAATTGAAGTGATGTGGCAAGTGTGTATATCATTTTTGAGCATTTCTAATCAATGTAGTTTAAATGAGAATTGATATACTTGATTGCTTGCCAAGTTCCTTGAAGCTTTGAGTGAATGATGCTTTAAGATGATTTCCACTTCTTTTCCTTCTTTCCATAATGCTTGTTTGTCTTTCATCAAACTAGCTTGTTTGTCTTTCATCAAAACTAAAGTTGAGTTGAGGCTTGAGATTACAATGTCAAGTTTCAAGGCATTCAGTTCAAAATTGCACAGTCAAAACCCTAAATTGCACTACAGTCAACTGTAGGGGCAAAATGGTCATTTGACAGTCAAAAGTTCAAATTTTTGGTCAACATATCATTTTGAAGCCACAAACATCATTTGATCAATGCTTGATCATGATTCTCAAAGTTTGGCTCAGAAATCATCAAAGATGCAAAAGTTGCTATATTTGGACAGCTGAAAAAGTCAACTGAAATTGACCAAGGCATAACTTTCACATGGATTATCAGAAAAATTCCATCCAAATCTCATTTTGAAGAGAAAGACATTTCCTACAACTCATCTTCATATTCCAAGTCCAAGAAATGCTCTCACAAAAAGTTATCAATTTCAACATTATAGGTC
Organism: Vicia faba; assembly: GCA_948472305.1. Classification (NCBI taxonomy): domain Eukaryota; kingdom Viridiplantae; phylum Streptophyta; class Magnoliopsida; order Fabales; family Fabaceae; genus Vicia; species Vicia faba. Next base: position 387,367,838 of record OX451735.1, on the reverse strand, counting down.
ATTTTCAAAAGTCAACAAAAAGGGACTTTAAGTCAAAGGCCATAACTTGAGATTGGTAAATCAAAATGACATGGTACCAAAGGCATTGGTTAAAGGACTCAATGACCTTTCCAAAATGTCCAAGAACATGTGAAAAGCTTAAAAATTGACCAAGTTATGCCTTGTGGAAGTTGGGAAATTTTTGGAAATTTTTGAAAGTCAACATTACTTCAAAAGGCCTAAATTTGCTAATGGGCCCATTTTTCTTCCAAGTTTCTTCATGCCAAGCCTATGCACGACCATTAGGCCCAAAGGGAAATATTTTCTCATTTTTTATTTATTTATTTGAATTTCTATTAATATTAATTCAATTAAATTATTTAAATATATAGAAAATATCAAACTTAACCTAAAAAAATCTTTTCATGCATGTTTACTCTCAATATCACGTGCATATCCTGATTAGGCAAGTTTTGGATTGATTTGAGCATGATTGAACCAAAAACCATGAGAAAAGATTCAAAAAAGATACGAAGAAATCCAATATTCAAAAGCCATGATTATGATGGATTTTATTCGATTTTGTTGACCTAATCATCTCACTACATAACCCTGATCATAACCCTAAGCCAAGAACACTGGAAGCTGCGCAGAAAACTATTGGCAAAACTTGGAATTTTCACCAAAAAGCTCAAAACTGAAAAGGGCTCTAGAGGTCGATTCAAGCCTCCAAAACTATCTCAACAGCTTGCCAAGGTTGCCCTGAATACATTCCAATCACAAACGTCCATTAACACGCCAAGAATTGGTATAGGGACTCAAAACTGTACAGAGGAAAATTGGAAATCGTACATCATAACTCAAGCATGTTTACAGCATTTTTTTTATAGATTCTTATTCCTTATGATGTTCTGATACTGACCAATGCGTTTGATTGTACTTTTGTGCCATATATGCGTTTTTACCATGTTCACTTTTTAGGGTTTTCAGAATTCAAATTTGGGGCTTTTACAATGAGGTAAAATTAGGGGTTGAGATTAAGACCGTTGCATTCAGCGCTTTGAGACGAACAAGGATCAACCATCGCGCCTAATTTCCAAACAACACAGGCCTAATCGCTATTTTCTTGTAGCTGGCCTATTGAAACGCTTGATAAACCGTTGTTGAATGGTTATGTTTCAGAAAAAAAGAAAGAAGACGAAGCCGTGGCGAACTGTGATTCGTTAGTTCAAACTTTCGCGCGTTGGTCTCCACTACGCATTGGTTTTGCTTTTTGTTGTTTATTTGTTATTATATATTAAAAGAAATCAAAGTGGTTCAGTGGCAGGTAGAAGCGTTTGCAAGGCACAAGACCTGGGTTCGAGTCCCAGGTCTGTGTAGATTCCATATTATTTTTCAATGCCAAATCCTGTGCAGCGTCAACATAGAAGCACATCATGTTGCTTCAACATCCAACGAGCCACGCGTCCCACCAATTCAAATCAAAGGCATAGATTCAAGGAATACGCTGCACCTGGTCAAACGCATCATACATGATCCAGAAAGTCAACAAATTCTGAATATTATTGGGCCTGAAGTGCTAAGGCCTTACCTCCAATTTTGGGGCTACCCCCCCCCCCCCCCCTGGTTTGCTTTTCTTTTCATATTTTATTCTTTTTAATTATTATATTATCTATTTTTATTTGTTTTAATTAATTGATTATTTTTCTACAAAATATAAAAATATCACAAAAATTCAGAAAAGACCAAAAAATAGTATTTATTTTATTATAATTATTTTCTTGTAAATAAATTAATACGTATTGAATTTAGTTTTAATTAGGATGTTTTGCAATTTTGATTCTTTTTCATAATAAAAATCCAAAAAATTAGAATTAGGTTAATTGATAATTTTTATACCTTTATTTTTATTTCTTTTTTATCATAATATTATTTTATTTATTTTTATAATTAAATGTACATAAATAAAAATTAGGGTTTAATTTAGGTTAGTGTAATCTTTTTCACAATAAACTTAAAAAATAATAGAATTAGGGTTAGTCACTTATAATTAATTCTTTCCTTTTTCTTTTAAATCTAAAAAACACAAAATACCAAAAAACATTTAATTTTTGATTTTAATTTCCTATTAATTTTAATTGTTTGTGAAAGGGTCCAACGCCCATACTTTTAATTATTAATTTCGCGCATTTTACTTTGTCACTTATTATAATTATGTACATGTCCCGAAGCCTTGTAACTTTAATCTTTTCGCATTTTTATTCGCTTTATTTATTTTCCGTCAAATCGGGTTCTGGAAATTTTGGCGATGTGGACCCGCGCCATTTGTAATAGTTGTAGATTTATTTTCCCGCAACTTATTAACTGTTAAATATGCATGCAAGAATGAATGATAAAATAAAAACAAACGCGTAGAACACCAGTAAACATGACAAGACAAATACAAATGAAAACGACACACGAATCGCACACACCACCCCTAGGGTACGCCTCACTGTTGCCTTTCGAAAGGTGATCGTCGAGTAGAGGACGTCTTAGTAAGTCCTCATGATCCGGGAACCTGGCATGAGGGTAGCTTCTAAGGTGTCTTCCCATTGCTCTGGTGATCACCATGTCCCTAAAAACGAATTGACCCGAACACCTCCAATGGTGGTGCTACCTACCTCTCAATGGTGGGATGGCACTACTTTAAAGGACATCTACACAGACGAATTCCTTAGGGTAGGTAGGTTCTCAAGGATACTTGCTCTAATTTCAAACAAATCAAAATCTTTTCACCAACACCTTTTCAAAAAGCTTTCGAAAGCAATTTTTTAAACACTCTTGAGGACCGATACAAGAGTCGAACTGGAATTTTCAAAGAAACTTTTTAAAACCCACATTGAAAAGCAAACAAACATTTTTGAAAACACAAATGAGCAAGTATCTAAGAGCCCATGGATAACCATGGATAGAAAGGGTGCTAACACCTTCCCTTTCTATAATCTACCTCCCGAACCGAGAGCAATCTCTTTAAGGAATTTTTCTGTGCTTTTGTCCTTTCCATTTGAAGAAAATAAAAGACGGTGGCGACTCTGGCTTCCGCGACATTTCGCGAACCAGCGTTAAACAGTCAGTTCCAGATCCACCGATCACACCATGTGAGATTGTTCATGGAACAATTTCTCCAACTGAATTCATGTTTGAATTGACTGTGGTGGAAGCGTTATAAACCAAGTAAATGCATTCTTTGTGAGAGCATTGGGAAAATACTTCATCCTCAAATCTCAATTCACTACTAAGTCTCCAAGTTCTATTTGGTACCTAACAACATGTTCGACAGTAGATTCTTCGACATCCTCTGCGAACTTGGTGAATTTTGGGAGTTTCCAACCTCTTTGTAACTCCATTTTTAAAATGAAATCTGGAAATGGCGAGACATATGTAGTCCTCTGACAACCAATATTCATTCCATTCCTAAGCATAATCCATTAGACAATGACTTCTAGGTTTTATTCCCCAACCACTGCTTCTCGTCTAACATGTTCAAGTTTCAATTTACTATTACTACTGGGGGTACTGAAGCACCTTAAGTATAGGATCGACACGCTGGGGAATCAGTGGTTCTTGACTGACTGTTTCATCGACCACCTCCTCGTACTGCACTGGTTCCTTACGTGGGGGAGGCGCAGCTTATCGAACTGGCGCTCTTGGGGAACCCACGAAAAACCCCAACGTGAGTCATTTGAGTTGCTAAAGTCTGATAAATCTGCATCGAATTCTCGACCAAAGGTCTTAATATGAGACTCATATGTTGAGTAAGCATATTGACCATCTCATGATTACTTTCATCCATCTGCTGCCTCATGATAGCAACGGTACTTAGGGTGAAATTAGGCATGATTTGGTGGGAAAATCCCAATCCACTCGAACGACCAAATTGATTTTCCAACAGCCCTGAGGCATGATAAGGGGAAAACGCCAATGAAAATTTTCACCAAATGTCGAACAATTGCTATGCAGGTCTGCCATCATCGTTGTTAGCATTTCGTATTCATGTTCAACATTACGCGTATATGTTGCGAAACTAGGCACATACTACCCAAAAGTCGGGATCACACCATTGTGTCTCTCTCTTGTAAAACTAGGCACATACTGCCCAGACATTTTGACCATTGGTGGTCTTGCAGTTACTGGTTATGTTGTGGTAACTATGTTCGGTGCAGTAGAAGACACGACCACAAAACTTGAACCAACACTTGTCGCCGCACTGGTATTTCCTCCCAAGGTTCGATCCCTCTTAGGAGTTCTAAGATCTACCATTTTTCTACCACTTCTCAATTTCATGCACGAAATGAGAAAGACTCAAACACAATGTGTCATATCAGGTGTGCCAATTTGTTTCTCTCGAACAATCTCTAGCCTCTTATTAAAAGTTACTTGCAGGATCGGCTACAATAATCCTAGACTTAGTGTTTTGAGTGTTTTGGGTTGAAACTGATTGATATTGGATAAAAAGAAAAAAGTAAAAGACAATTGCAAAGTGAAGAAAATAAATGACAAGACTTGTAATTTAAAGTGAAAACTGGAAATTACTTTGAATTTAAATGTGAAAGCATTCATATATTGTTAAGACTGGACTCGTTTCTCTCTTAGATGCGGGTACTTTGAGTGTAATGCTCTAAATATGAAGAAATGTGACCCCTAACAAAAATACAAATGTTTGCTTAAATAGAAAGTCTAAAAGTGTAACCGTCGACGGTTACTAGTCCCACGTTGGGATTCATGGAAAACTGTCATAAACTGCTTTGAAACATCCCCACGTATTACTGACTTTGTGAATTGGTAATTGCTCTCGCTGCTACTTATTGTTGTCTGTCAACACTTATATCCTGTCGAGTCTGCCTCCAAAACTGGTATCTTCGTCGACCAGATTCCTAATTGATACTTCTTTAACTTGTTGACGCATCCTATTTTTCTTTATAATGGACGTATGCTATTTTAACCAAAGATATCTTACAATTTAAATATTTCATTCCTTAGTCGAAAATTACTTATCAATAGAGTGATACCGTTATCTCTTTAACACATACTAAAGGTGTAAGGTACACATATGGTGGCAAGTAAAAAATTCCAATTGCAACTATTCAAGCAACTTTTATTGTTCGCTCTATAGTCTATTCATTATAATTAGATTAGTGGAGAGTTTTTGTAAAGATGGCAATGACAATTTTATTTGGAACATGTTAATTAATTTTAACTAACAGTGCCAAAACAGGTCTGCCAATTAAATCAACAATCAAACAAAAAAGCTGTCTCTTGCAACTTTTGTTGAAACCATGGATTAGGAGTCATGAATGCCCAATAAAATACAGCTTAGTTTAGGTCCTACTTATAATGAATCTTCTAGTTAGTATTCAAGCTTTATTCAAACCTGACCCACGATATCTACTTGTCCTAGTCTAACAGCTAACCATTGAAAATTGCTTTTATTTTTCAGCCGCAGGTAAGAACGCTTTGATACAAAGGATCTTGTTGGCTCCTACTTTGCAAGATAGGTTCATAAACACTCAACTTAATTCATAAACTATTACTCTCTTATAAATTTAGTCTTTTAACTATTAAAATTTTAATTAAAATGTACATAAATTATTCTTTCATCTAACTATTTAGTCTATTGTTAAATTTCTTAAGGACTAAATAATTGAATAAGAGAACATTTTAGGAAACTTTTAGCTAATTTTAATAGTTTAGAAATTAAATCGAGGAAATGGTGATAATTTAGAGACTTAATTGATAGTTTTAAGACTGTATCAAAAAAGTTGAAATTAAAAATTATTTTATAATATTTTTTATACTGATTTTTTTCTATCATTTATTATTTATGACTCCCTTTTAATTCGATTGTATTAATTTTTCTTTCATATTAATGAATAATAATTTTTTTTAAATGATTAAACAAAATTTTTATACAAAATTAATTACACTTCTTAATTTATATAAACAATTTAATTAAACATCGCGACCATGTTTTTCAGTATCACGATCGTAATACTTTATCATCACGTCCACGATGAAACCACCGCGTTCGTGAGAATTCCAAGAGCAAAAATGCTATTTTTTCTTCTGAATTTTTCTAAGTCTCAACTTTCTACCACTTTTGCATTTTTGCTCAATTCTTCTTCACATTTGGTTGACTTTTCTTCATAAGTCCACTGATTCTGTTCAAAATGCTCTCAAATATGACGTAATGACAGAGTGTCATCATGGTCTAAGCTCGATTTTAACTTGTCTGCTCGCTCCTATTGTACCAAGTCGGCTTCTTTTTCTTCGGACGAGGTGACGATGAAGGAGGAACTGCGATTCTGGTTTCAAGGGCTTGGCTATTAAGACGGGTTTGGCCCTAGCTAGGTGCTTTCTTTTGATTTAAGGAAAAGGTGAATTGATATTCATGTTATCTTCAGTATAGTTAATCTTGAGGAGGGGAGGGAGATCTTTATTGAGAGCGTAATTTTCATCTCTTTTTATAGGCGTGATTGCGTTCTGTATATAACATGAATAAGATAAGCAAGTTGAACATGTTTTACAACCTTGCAGATGCTCAAGGTATTTGGGATGCGGTGAATACTAGGACTTCAACTTCAGCTTTAGATGAGTGGGGCAGAAGTAGAAGTTCCAATATTCACCGTAATCCAAATACCTTAAGCATCTACAAGCTGAGTATTAGGACTTCAACTTCCCCTACCCTAGTTGTAGAAGCTTCTACTTATATGCGTGAGGTGGATCTTCTTGTGGATGTTGTGGCTAATTTGACAGTGAGGAACCAAGGCTCTGGTTTTGACGAATATGGCCCAAAAGGAGGAACAATAGTCCTCGGATTGAGTTTTATCCAAAATGGACTCAGGTCGCTGAGGATGGTGCTTTAGGGGAGGGGGCTCCCTTTATAAAGACATTATCATACCCTAAATTTGCCTCATCAGATAATCATATTATGTTATTATTTTTTCAGATCCTTAACCATGTTTGTTCGAATTGTTTATTTTGAATATCATTTCATGAGGGAAGGTATATTGTTCCAAAATAGACCATCAAAATCTGATGGCCCATTAAGTTATTATAAAGCCCATTTCATGAGTTGAAAATGGAGGTGCATTATTATAAGGGGGTGTGATGTTTCAAGTGGGCCATCTAAGTCTGATTGCCCAGTAGGGTTGTTATTCTTTATATATATATATATATATATATATATATATATATATATATATATATATATATATATATATATATATATATATATATATATATATATATATATATATATATATATATATATATATATATATATATATATATATATATATATATATATATATATATATATATATATATATATATATATATATATATATATATATTTTAGGCCCGTTTATAATAGCATAGAGGGGGAGGTACGTTTTTCTCTTCATGAGGCCCATTTTTTTTTAACAACGGCCCATAAAAAATAGCAGGCCCATATCAGTTTATTTTTGAAGCCCATCATGACAGGTTTTTGTTGACTAAAGTCAACATTCATTTAAATTTTTATTACAAATATTTAATTATTTATATTTATTATATCTATTATTATTATTATTATTATTATTATTATTATTATTAGTATTTTGTTTATATTATTATTCTTTTTTCTGAATCGTTGACTGAAGTCAAAAGGGGCAAAGAAAAACCCTAATTTCGCATGCCAACGGCGCCGCTGCTACCCTTGTTCTTCTTCATCCCAACAATGCCCAAGCCCAGAAAAATGCAAAGCACTATTCAAAAAATCATATCAATAACAGAACCAGATCTAAATCAAGAATGAATATATTAAAACGAATCACAATCCAATTACAACACAAAATCAGTCCAAATCTTATACAAATGCAAAATCAATTACAATCTAATTTCAACGCTAATTCTAATTCAATCTTCAATCAACTCTAATCTCTAATTTCTAAAGGAAATCAAATAAAAATTTCCTAATATATTCTAATCTAAAAACTATAAAAGAGCCCTAAGAATTCAGAAGAGGGAGAGAAAAATTGTTACAGATCGGAACAACAAAGAGAAGGAGTAGAAGAAGAGAGATCTGGGTTTTAATTTCTGAAACCCTAGATATGTGGTGCCGACGCCGGTGTTACCTCAAGATTTTCACACCCGCCGTTGTCACCACCATCATCATTGTCTTCGTTCATCTCCACATGTGAAGCAAGAAGGAAAGGGGGGAATATTAGCGATCAGAGAAACCAAAAACTCAAAGAATCACGACGGATAAAGGTTGGTGTTAACTTTCGATATCTTTGTGGTTGATGTTGTCTTGTGTTTGTTTTGAGAGGGTTGGGGTTGAGGGTTAAGCGGCCGCTGCTGCCAGATTTTTTTTAGGGTTTAGTGGTTGTTCTGCAAAATGAAAGAGAGAAAGAAGAACAAGTGGAGAGAGAGAGAGAGAGAGAGAGAGAGAGAGAGAGAGAGAGAGAGAGAGAGAGAGAGAGAGAGAGAGAGAGAGAGAGAGAGAGAGGATGTGTAAAATTAAGGAGAAAATATAAGAAAAGGAAAATATACTCCTTCTACTTCGATTCATTGGGACACGTGGCCAACATCTGGCCACGTGATCCCATGCACCGCTACCGTGTACCTTCCATCATGATATTCAATCAAAATAAAATGATCACAGAGACGCCTCCCCATCGTAAGGCCTTACACTCGCGCATACCGGATCCAAGCATACCTCACCAATGTGTTATGGGCCAAGACCCTTACTAATCGCACCCCACCCTTCTTCTTTTCAAATGACCAACTACACCCCCACGTTTGGATCAAAAGCAGACTATTGGGCTTAAGCTCATACTATCTACGCCCCTATATTACTTCCCAATCAATAAAATCCACCCCTTGTGCAATTGGATCTGAATCCAATATCTGGATTTAGGGCCCTGATATTCACACCCCCATAATTACTAAGCCTAAATGATTCACACCCCCTGCGTTTTTTAAAAAATAAAATAAAATTATTTTTTATAATTTAGTTATTTATTTATTTTTTATCATTTTATAATTTGTCACATTAACCTATAATTTTGCATAATTAGTAAATAATTGTAATATTTATTTTTCTAAGAATATTTAGGCAAAATACTCATTTTGATCCCTTAATTATACCCTTGAGTTTCACATTTGTCTCTTAACTTTTTTCGTGTCATTTTGGTCTCTTAACTTTCAAAAAGTTTCATTTTAGTCCTTTTTGTCTAATTAGCAACGAAAAAACTTTGAAATTCGTCGCTAAATCTGTCGCTAATTAGACAAAAAAGACTAAAATGAAACTTTTTAAAAGTTAAGGGACCAAAATGACACGAAAAAAAGTTAAGGAACCAGTGTGAACCCAAGAGTATAGTTAAGGGACCAAAATGAGTATTTTGCCGAATATTTAACATATTTTAATAACTTATAAAATATCTATTTACTAATTAAAATATCTTTTTAAAATACTAACTCTTTTTATATATTTGCATTAAGTATTTTTCATTCAAAATTGCATCATATACTCGAAAACATCTAACCAATCAAATACTAACCTTTTCTACTAACATAATTCAAATTTATTTATTTTCAAAAAAGAATTATGGAAACTTCTTTTATCGACTGCGAACTACGTCTACAATTCCGCTATTCACACACTCAGACTTGGTTCAAGGAAAATTCGAGATATTACCATAGTCCATAAAAAAACTAACCAAATGACTGCGAACTACGAAATGAGACTCTGATTCCTCATAAGAGGATACATAGGCATACGACTTAAAATCGTGGCGAGTTCCCCTAATTAAAATTAAAACCGTATTCATAACCTTTAACATAAACCCTAGTATCCTTGTGAACGAGGTAGATGAAGGGTGCCTAACACATTCCCTTCGTCTAAAGTGAGTCAAGAATTTAGAATCTCTGTATAATTTAGGGTTATCCGTTATTTTCCCATCCTTAGGATAAAAATTAATGGTGGAGAATCTATATTTTTTGCCGGTTATTACAAACACTAGATATTTTCTTTTCCCATATTCCATGCACTCTTGAGAATGTTGCTTCTATTGTCTCAATGTTGGATTTATCCTTTGTCCAAAATCTCACTAAGGGGGATAAGATGGAAATGACATATGAGCTTTCTTATATCATTCTATGTTTTCTCTCGTCCCTGCTGGACGGGGTGATGTTTTGGCCCTGGGAAATCCTTATCAATAAATGGATACTTGGAAAGGGAAGACTGAAGTTATGGAGCCAAAGTGCACTAATCTCTATAAGGAGCTTATTTCGCTGCGGGAGGAAGTAAAAGCTGTCAACTCTTTGCAAAAGGAGATGAAAATACTTAGCTCTTCTTTGGTTCTGGCTACTCGTGTGACTGAGGTGAAGGTTATCTTCAAGATGCAGAAAAGAGGTACAAGGCTTCTTCTAATTTTGTTGAGGAGAAGACTTTCCTGGCGGAAGAGCATCGGGAAGCCTTTCTTCAAGATACTGAGGCCTATGAAAAGGCTTTGAAAACTCTCAAAGACAAGGAGGCCAGTTAGAGGTGGACGCTCCATAATTCTCTTCATCATACAATGGGGGATATTCTTGGAATCCGTGAGCAAGTTATGGAGTAGGCAGGAAATTTCTACTTTGGTGTTGTAATTTCTACTGAGGCGCTAGATCCTTTTAAGTCTGCTCCCAGGGTGAATCATGGAGGTGGTCCCGGTGCCTCATCTTCGAATGCTTCGGCTTAATTTTCTTTTTACTTTGTATTATTTATTCCCTGAATTGTTTCCCATGCTTTCGTTCTTTGGGTGTAATGATTTTTGACATTTAATCAAATATTTTACCTTGATGCTTAAAGTATTGTATTCCTTAGATCTTTGCGCTAGTTTTTGCTTTAACATTTTCGTTGTCTCTGAATTGTTATAACTTCGAGCTTGTTCTTTTACTCTATTAAGTTTTTCTTTACTTTTGGAATTTAAGTTAGACCGTTGCCATTCATCATCTATGGAAGAATGTCTATTTTTGGCGTGAGAGCCTCTACTATTTGTTTTATGGAAGAAACAACATATTTTCTTGTAATAAAGTGACATATATGTCTTTGGAATTTTCTTATATTTTGCAACTTGGTGCATTGAATAACGTTAGCTAGCATTTTTGGACTACTAAGCTTACTCGATGTGTTTAGCGCTTCTTGTAGTAATGTAATAATTTGAATGTTGTGTTTAACAAGTTGTTTGCATTCTTTGAGACGAGGCCTGGGATCGGTGAAGTCGAGGTCATGCATTCGTACTTTATAATGTGCTCCATGTCATAGAGGATTGTTCCCAGGCTAAGGGTAGGATCCTCGTCCATGCCCTGAGGCTTGGCTTGGATCGAGGTAGACGTTTATGGGCTTTACCATCTATATATTGGGATTGACTAGATCCGAGGAGGGAGGGGTGCTCCAGCTACGTAAAAGTGTGTTTAATAAGCCTCATATGCGAGGTGTACGTTTGAGCTGTATCAGAATTGTATAAATGTGTTTAGCATTGGATACGCAATCGGTAATGGAATCTGCTTAAGATGTGTCAAAATTGCATAAGCACATTAAGTATTTATCGAATACATATTCGTGCAGGCGGTGCATTTAAGTTGTATCAGAATCACTAAAAAATGCATTAAATCTGTATTGGGTACGCAATATGCTCGAAATACACTGAATCTGTATAAGAATTGCATATATGCATTAAGTGTTGGTGAGATTTTCAAAATATTTATTTGAGGATTGGTAATGATTAAATTTAATTAATGGAATTTTTTAATAAGAAATTGGTGTGTTGGTGTAGTGGTTATGACTTTGAATATTCAATCAAAAGGGTCATGGGTTGAACACTTAGTTTAGATATTTTTTTTGATATTATTTATTACTTTAACAAATAAATGTCAAAAATAAACCCAAAAGTTGCCTCCATCCGAATACAAACAGGGGTCCATTTAGTAAGAAGACGTTTGGACATTTGCATCCGCCACTTAATCATTGCAACATTTATGTCATGCTTTGAACAAAAAAGTACATAACCATTATAAAAGACCAATCATTCAAAGGATGTGTCCCTTTATCAAGTTTAAAATTTCTATATAAATAGAGATATCTTGGAAGCTTAAATAAATATGAAAATTACATGTTTCAAGTGTCAAAAATTATATCTAACTCATTCTTTTATTTTTCTAGTGCACGAGAATAAGTAAAGGAACTTTATTCTGTAAAATATTGTTGATCGATATGTTTAATGTAAATGTTTGATTTATATTAAGGTTTCCAAAGTATTCTGAACGGGATTCGCTATTTTACCCATTTGCATCTAATTTGTCTAAATTGATGGGGCGAATCGAACCTAAAGCTTAGTGTAATTACACACAATGAAATTTATTTCATGCAACTTTCATCATATACCATCTTCATCTTATCCATGTTGTGTATCAGACCCCCCCAACACAAGATCTAACGATATTTATGTTCAATTTTTTATTTTGATCCATGCTTTATTTACAATGATGGTGAAAGAAATAAATATTAATGCTTACTTATATGGTGAAAGATACATAGTTATATTAAAAATGTATGAAACACATAAATGATGTTTTAAATCCATATAAAATATGTTGAAAATAATATTTATTTTTGTTAAGTTTAACATATGTGCAATAAATTTATATATGCATGATTTATAAATTATTTAAGTATGTGAATTTGGATAATTAAGAGTATATTTGGTTCATGGTCTATACTTGAATGTAAAATACATGTTAAATATTTTTTTTTTGTGCAAGTAATTTATTATAATTAATAATGCATTATTTATAGATGAAATGATTGGATAAAAAAATTATGATTTTTAATTTATGATGCATGTATTGGTAACATAAAATGATGTAAATAAAATTTTAAAAATATTAAGGACATTATTAAATTGTATTTTATTTTGTGCAAGAATTAATTAAATTTAAAATGATTTATCTCATATAATATTATATGTGTATCATAATATGACAATATTATTTATTGTCCATCTTGATATTAAAAGTAATTTGGGCATATTTAAATTATTGTAAGTTGAGAAATATTTATTGAGAAAAGTTATAGAAAATATTAATGGTAAAATTCATTATTTAGTTTGTATTATGATTTTTATTTGGATATACCATAGAACATTGTTAACTATGAAACATGAATTTATCACATAGAATTTGTTATGCATATAGTTATGCAAGAAAATTATTTATTTTAAAAGAATATAAATAAATTATATGGTGTTATATTTATATGGAGTTTATAAATTACATGTTTGAGCTCATTTCATGAAATAAAATTTAATCATGATAAATTTGTATGATCATGGTTGTCGATTGCTATAAATGTTTAATACATTAACTATATTTTTTATATATTTAAGTGGAAGTAAACCTTTAAACTAAAAAGGTTAGCAAATGAAGAATAACATAAAATTTGTGCATATAACAAAATGAATATTTTGTATATGATAATTGTGTTGGAATAATAGCAAGTGTGAGTAAGGGAGAACTCACTCACCTATCACCTTAAAGTTTTAGGTGGATAAGTGGTGTGTCTCTCACAAAGGTTCTTATTCCTACACCATGTATCAATGCTCCTAGTATCTCCCTCCAATATGGTATTAGAGCATTTGGTTCGAGAAAGGGACCGGAAGAGACTTGTATCGAAATACGCCCAGGAAGGGGTGTTCAAGTTGAAACATAATGTAGATGGGTCAATAGCAAGTCATAAAGCAAGATCAGTAGCTCGAGGTTTTCTTCAAAGAGCAGGACTTGACTACTCTAAATTATTTGCTCTAGTAGCAAGATTAGAGATTGTTCAACTAGTGGTAGCATTGGCATGCAACCAAGGTTGGTCAATATTCCATCTAGATGTGAAATCAGCATTTCTGAATGGTCCTTTAGACGAAGAAGTTTATGTCACACAATCTCTTGGGTTTGTGATTCAGGAGGAAACGAGTAAAGTATATAGATTGCACAAAGCTCTCTATGACCTCAAGCAGGCACCTAGGGCATGGAACAAGAAGATTGACTCAAACTTAGTCGATTTGGGATTTGTCAAATGCAAATCAGAGTATGGTGTCTATGTTCAGGTTGTAGCACAAGATATAACAATCATTTGCTTGTATATTGATGACTTGCTAGTAACTGGAAATACTTTGGAGAACTTGTCAAAGTTCAAAGAGCTGATGACGAAGGAATTTGAAATGTCGGATCTAGGAAAATTATCTTATTTTCTAGGCATGGAATTTCAAATGTCGAAGCAAGGTATGGTGCTACATCAAAGAAAATATGCCAAAGAGATACTCATGAGATTCAGAATGGATGATTCAAATCCTGCATCCTCATCTGTCGAACCAAATGTGAAGTTGGAGAAGAATGGAGAGGAAGACAAAGTCGATGCAACTTTGTTCAAGCAAATTGTGGGATCTCCGAGGTATGTGTGCAATAGTCGACCTGATATAGGTTTCGCAGTCGGATTAATAAGCAGATATATGGGTGAACCAAGAGTGTCACAAATGAAGGCTGCAAGAAGAATCCTGAGATATTTGAAGGGTTCAATAAATTACGGAATAAAATTTCGACGAGATTCTGAAGGCAAAGAAGCAATAGTTAATTGTTTTTTAGATGCTGATTAGTCTGGAGATAAGGAAGATCGAAGAAGCACAACTAGATATTTCTTTCAAGTATTTGGTGCCCCAATCTCATGGTGTTCGAAGAAGCAACCTGTGGTGGCATTGTCATCGTGTGAAGCTGAATATATAGCAGGATCCTATACTGCATGTCAAGCAATTTGGATCAGATCTGTACTTGAAGAAATGAGTGTCGAAGTGAAGAAACCTCTAGTATTGCAAATCGACAACAAGTCAGCCATAAATTTGGCGAAGAATCCAGATCTGCATGGAAGAAGTAAACATATTGAAGCAAGGTTTCACTTCTTGAGGGAAAAAGTAAATCAAGGTAAACTTGAAGTTAGGCATTGCTCAAGTGAAGCACAGTTGACCGACATTTTCACCAAAGGATTGAAGATCAAAAGATTCCTGAATTTGAGAAAGAAATTAGGAATAGTTCAGATTGACTATTTTTAAGGATGTTCAACAACTTGGATTATGGGGGTGTGTTGAAATATTAAATTAGATTAGATTAAATTTGATTAAATTTAATATTTAATATAATCCAAGTTGTGTTAGCCCAAGCCCAATTAGGATTGTATCTAAATAGTCATAGTGTGTATCATTATTTGTACAATTCAATAATACAAATCCTTATTTCCTTTATTATTCTCTCTTTCTCTCCTAGTATCTCCCCCAACAAATTGTACTAAAATAAAAAAATATCATGGATCGATGATAGTTGGTAAATACTATAAAGAGTGTATAAAGTAATCATATGCATGACTAGTTGAAAGATTGAATATTCAAAGTTTATTAAAGTTGGAAAATATTTCAATTCTTTGACGAAAGGATTTACAAGGATATAATATCTTTTGATATAATCGAAGACAATGAAATATCATTAGGGATGTGAAACAAGCCCATATATAAATAATCATCGATAGTAGAAACTCAACTCACACTTTATTAACATTAATTCTTGAGTTCAATGATGAAAGTACACTATTAGAGTGATTGAAGTACTTGAAGATAGATACATCCCAAGGGATAAAAGTACTTGGATCATAAGAATAAATGTGGTAGGATGAAGTTTTCCTTTTAGTAGACATATAGCATATGTTTGCTGAAATGCATAATTATGAGTACACTTCTGATATAGTCTACCCATATGAGAATGAAGTGGTGTCGTTTCATAGAATTCAAGGGCTTGACTCTTAAATTTTCATGAAAGGGATATGAGACACAAGGCCTTATTAAATGTATCATATTACTAATTCGATCAATGATACTGAGAT